>JAWNPU010000048.1:1455000-2655000 GCA_035047325.1 Drosophila vallismaia
CGGATCCGCTTCATCATGTCTCTGATGATGTTGTGTCCTCGCTCCCAAGAGTCGCTGTTATCCATCATGGCCGCGATCAAGCCGCCAGGGCTGAGCGGGGCACCGATCAGCGCCCTTAGCTGCGCCCTCTCCTCCGTGAACCTGGAGCAGTGCATGAGTACATGCTCTGCTGTTTCCTCAGCATCGGGGCAGTAGAGGCATTGAGCTGCCTCTACGTGGTGGAACCGGAGTAGGTACGCCCGAAAGCAGCCATGGTCCGTGAGGAACTGGGTAAGGTGGTAGACCAGTTTCTTGTGGCGGCAATTGGCCCACGTCGTTAAATCGGGTATGAGTTGGTAGGACCACCTCCCCCGTTGCGATGTTGTCCATCTGTTCTGCCACTCTCCCATCAGTCGGTCGTGAGCCTCCAGCCGTGTAGCACCTTCTCGTACCTGACAAATGGCCTTTATCTCCATACCACAGCCGTACCACAGCCCGAGCTCCCTTCAAGTAAGTGGCTTTCTTGGTGGCGTTGCTCCATATTGGTGCTGCATAGAGCAGCGTTGCCTTGGCTACCGCTACAAGTAGTTTCCTTGCCGGGTAGTTTGGTCCTCCTATATTGGGCATGAGCCTGGCTAGCTAGCATGATCTTTAAAAGCTAGCCTGTGGGCTATCATTACTCCCAGGTATTTTAAGGAGTCTTGTGATGCCACCTGTGTTCCGTTGACCGTGATCACCATTCTTTCCACCTTCTTCCTGCTGCTTAGTAGGACTGCCTCGGTCTTGTGCGCCGCAATTGCTAAGCCGGCTTTCTCTAGCCAGTCGATGGCCATAGTAATTGTCGCGTTGCACTTCTCTTCTAGGACTGCTATTGTCTTGGCCACTGCAGTTATTGCCACATCGTCCGCAAAGCAATGTTGCTTAGTTCCTAAGGGCCTGTTGATGCCCAGGATTCCATTGTACATAATGTTCCACAGGATCGGTCCAAGCACAGATCCTTGTGGGACCCCTGCAGAAACACTGTAGCATCTCGGGCCAGCGTCCGTGTCGAACCAGAGGACGCGATCCGTGAAGTAACTTCCAACGACGATCCTGAGGTACTCCGGGATGCCCATCCTATGCATGGCGCTGAGTATTACTGGCCATCTAGCGGTGTTGAAGGCGTTCTTCACGTCCAACGTGACGATTATGCTACTGCTGTTGGCCGCCATGGAGTGGTCTGCCTTGGGAATAGTTCTTCTACTATGCTAGCCAGAACCTCCGGGTCAGTTGGGGTTGCCTCTCTCTTCCTTAGCTTGTTGGCTACGAGTTTGTAGGCAAGTCCCCAGGGCTCTCTATCCACGGTATCTAGTAGTTCCTTATAGGCCCGGGCTTTGGCAGCCAATATGCCGTGCTTAAACTCGAAGCGTTTTCTTCTAAAAGCCTCCACGAGTTCTGCGTACTGGCTGCTGCCTCTGGTTCGTTGCGCCCTTCTTCTTGCCCTTAGGCATTCCGAGCGAAGCTTGCTTAAGTTGGCGCTCCACCAGTACACTGGTAACTTGCGCTGCTCTTTTTTCTTCCGGGCATGGTTGCATCGCACGTTGCCTCGAGCATCTTCATGAGGTCGGTTGCCATTGAATCTGCGTGTCCATTTGGGATTCGAAACGAGTCGATTTGATATGACAGCATATCTTCGTCGATCTTCCTCGAGTCCCAGGCTTGCCCGACTGATCCTCTCTGCCGCCTCCAAGTCGTGTCCTTCGGTAGGATGCCGAAGGAAATCAGCGCGTGGTCACTTAGTGTTACAGTGTCGTGGACCGTCCAGCTCGTGTTGGCCACTAACCCTTTGCTGACGTAGGTGATGTCGATATAGGACGAGCCCCTATCGTTGTTGAACGTTGGTTTGCAGCCGTCGTTTAGGAATACCAAGTCCAACATGAGCATTGTGTTTATTACTGCTCGTCCTCTGGGATTCGATATCCTGCTGCCTCATTCTACTGCCCATGCATTGAAGTCGCCCGCGATGATCTTCGGGCCGCGCCCTCTCGCGTGGCTACCCAGCACTTCCATCATCTCCTCGAACTGTTCTGGGGTGTCGCTAGGGGGGGCGTAGCAGCTGTAAATATGCACTCCTTTTATTCTCGCATATGCTATTCCGCGCATCGGCGCTGCCGCCAATTCCTGTATGTGCAGGTTGCTGCAACACTTGATGTCTACTTTACCGGTCTCGTCCAGTATCATTGTGGGGTTGCCACGGACGGGGTAATAGGGTTCGCTCAAGAGCATGATGTCTACCTTGCGCTCCGCCGCAGTTTGAGCCAGGAGGCTCTGAGCAGCTGCGCAATGATTAACATTCAGCTGGACAATCTTAATTTGCTCCTGCAAATCCCTGGCGGGACTTCACTTCTTTAAGGCTGGCTCTGTATGTCGGGCACGCGAAACAGCCCGTCGGGTGGTTTTTATCCACTTCGTCGCTGCATAATAGGCACTTTGGTGGTGCCACGCATTCCCTTGCCTTGTGTCCTCGATCGCCGCATCGCAGGCAGCAGTCTGATCGATCGATCTCCTTGCAGGTCGTTGCTCGATGTCCGTAGCCCAGGCACTTGTAACATCTCGTGGGCCGGACGTCCTGGATGATGCGGCACCTTGACCAACCCACGGTTACAGTGCCCTTCGCTAAGACCGCAATCGCATCATTAGCGTTCATTAGGACCGAGGCTATCTGAGTCCCATCCCGCATCCTACGTAGCCCTTTGATGTCCTCTAGTTTCAGCTGGATTCCTTGAAATTAGGAGACAAGGCAGCTGTGGAGATCATCTGCTGTCGTGGCCTCGTCTAGTCCACTGCAGGATACTGGTATTCTTTGCGCACCCGTACGAACCGAAGCCAAGTCTTTTAATGTTGCTTCCAGCTCGGTCTTAAATTTGGGGATGCTGTCGGAGCCTTTCCCGTCTACCTCCAGCAGTAGTTCCCCTTGCTGAGTTCTACGGACTTTGCGAACATGTTTGCCCAGTTGCCCAGTTGAACAGTTCGCTGAGGTTCGGGTCCTCTTTCAGTTTCCGGAGCATTTCCGCATACGAGGCATCTCCCGTCTTCTTTAAAATAAGTGCCTCCCGCTTCTTCCTCAGGCGTTTAGGCTGCACTTTTTTCAACTCGCCTCCAGTGCTAGCCTCCTTGGCGACGGATGCATAGCTGCGCGGCTTGGACGTAACTTCTTTGGGTAAGCCCTCTGAGCTCACCGCGGAGTAGTTGCCGCGCTTGGGTGCCTGTGCTTTAGGCGCCTGACCTTTGGGCATCTGCCCCTTTGGCAGTTCCCTTGCTGGGGTAGCCTTTGGTCTAGGCTTTTGGGGCTCAGTTTGGGTAGAAGCGGTCTTCGAAAGCTTCCCTTTAGAGACTCCTTCGTAAAGCTCGATGGCCCTGTTGCTGAGAGCCGAGAGTTCTAGTAGATCACTCTTGTCGTCTATGATGACATGGCGCCGAACTTCGAACGCGGATAGTATCGCGTTGATTTTATTACCCATCCTGCCGAGGATGCTCCTTTAGTCTTCGTTTTGGAATCCCGCGGCGAATTCTAAGGGCCTTATTGGCGATCCCGTCGGTGATTTTCTTCCTTTCCTGTGCGACGGCACGCTGATGACGTCCTTTGACTTCGGGTTGCTGGTTAGCGCTGCTGGCTACAGTGGCCGAGTTGTTCAGCTGTGCAGCACTGCGGGGGCTCGTCGGTATATCCTCCAACACAACCGCCGGTGCAGCGGAACCCGCGGCTAGATCTAATGGCCTATAGGCGATCCGATTGGTGATTTTCCTCCTTTGCCGTGGGACGGCACGGTGATACCGTCCTTTCCCTTCTGCATACTCCAATTGGTAGCGCTGCTGGCTACAGGGGCCGAGTTGTCCAACGCTGCATCCCTGCGGCGGCAAGTCGGTAAATCCTCCAGCACCACCGCCGGCGCAGGGGTTCCGGCGTCCTGCACCGTAGCTCCTCCTCCTTTTGTTGGGGACCTAGACATTCTGGAGCTCCTCCTGAATGGGTCTTCATCGGTGGGGGCGGGGCCCCCCGCTGATCTGTCCATTTAGCTCCCGATCACCAGATCTGGCAGCACTGTTGGTCTACGATGAGTTGTCAGCTCCACCGGCTGATTTAACAGATGGGCCTCCCACCGCGAAAAGTGCGACCAAAAAAAGAACAAAATGAGAAATTGTCTTTTGGACAATAATTCTTGTTTAAACACTTGCTTTTTGGTTTGGTTCGCTAAGCTGAACCATTACACGTTCCCACGATGTAGTAAAGGCTTGTTATAGCTGAGCTGACTCCGTATTTGCAATTTTTATCGCGCTGCGTTTGTAAACACGTCCGTATTAATCAAAAGCTTTTAAAGCTTTTTATTAATGTTTATTAATGGTTCAATCCAAATGCTTATACTAGTAACTAATTTTAAACTTAACAAGATAAATGTTGCTCAATTGCCGACGCTTTTTAATTCGCTTTTCCCGATCGACTGTGCTTTTACAACTTTCTTCCACTACTGTCCACGATCAACTGATGTTTTCCTCTTCTCAGCGTTGCCATCCATCTCGTTGAGTTTTCAACAAGTTCTACAGGGTGCGGCGCTTTTAGGGGGATGGAAAAACATTAGTGTGATGCCACTTTACATGCACCAATTTGAATTTTCACAAACGCATTGTCAGCGACAGAGGATCCGCGTTTACGTCAACAGAATATGTGAAGGAAAACAATGTTGAACACGTACGCACAACTACAGAAGTGGCCAGAGGCAACGGGTAAATAGAGCGAGTAAATCGATCTATTTTGTCAATCATAACGAAGCTATCCATTGATGACGCGTCAAAATGGTTTAAATATGTACCAAAAGTTTAAAAATCAATCAACTCAAACGTAAATGCAACAACAAAGACGCAAAGACAAGTTGTGCATGGCACAAAAATGAACAAAAAAGCATTTTGGACCGCATTTTGGATTTTTTAAACGAGGAAATGGTGGCAAGCTTTAATGATGAACGGCAAAAGTTGCGAAATATGGTAAAACAAAATATAAAGCATGCGCAGGTATATAAACCCAATTTCGACAAAAAAACGAAAAGGAGAGCACTGTTACAAGGTTGGGGATCTAGTTGCAATTAAAAGAACTCAGCATGTTGCCGGTCGCAAGCATTTTCCTGAATTTTTGGGACCGTAAGTCACTAAGGTGAAACGACCTTCCGCAGCATAGGCAGCTGGCTCGAAGCCCGAAAAGCTTGTGTTTCACTGTTACCAGCTCAAGGAGGACAGGCCATACCGAGTATGCGTTAAAGGACTCCACCACAGTACGCTCCATCATCAAATCATTGATGAACTAAAAAGCCTCGGTAACAAGGTGCTAGACGTCCATACACCGAAAAGGCGAAACGAGCCAGGGGCTCTTGCTGCCAATTCCATAAACATGTTCTTTTTGAACATCGCTGCTGCGACGAACAACAAGGAGATCCTGGCTCTTAAGGGTTTATGCCACATGAGAGTTGTCATCGAGCCCCTTTGCAAGGGAAATACGACAACCCAAAGCCATCGATGCCAGCAATTTGGTAACACGGCCAAATACTGCCGTAAGGCGCACATCTGCTTCAAATGCGGCGGCGAACATCCTGCCAAAGACTGTACGCGACCACGAAGCGAGCCATGCACTTGCTATAACTGTGGTGAACAGCACCCGGCGAATTACTCCGGATGCTCCAAACTCCAGGCATTCCTTCAGCGCTCTAGGCCAAAAAGAGGTGTGGGAGAAAGAAGCGAAGTCAACAATCGACCTATGTCCCATGTCCCTACTGGATGTATGCCGACTGCATCTCTCCGAAGCGGAGTCTCCTACGCAGATATAGCTAAAGCCTGGAGGGGCCCCAAGCAGGATCAGCAACAGGTGCCACAGCCCTTTCAGGAGCAACCTGAGACCAGGAAGCACAACTGGCAATAGAGTCGGTGATCAAATCAAGTCTGGTTCATTTTCCTCTTCCTTCAGTAGCCACTGATAGGGTACAACTTGTGTCAGCAGCTATAGAAACTGGGGACGGCATTATAAACTTCGGCGCGGTCTACTGTCCACCGAGGCTCGTCTGGACCACAGACAACTTCACATCCATATTGGAGCAACATCAGCATAAATTCATTGTAGCAGGCGACTGGAATGCGTCCCATTGGCTTTGGGGAGCAGGGAGGTGCAACCAAAGAGATCATGTCCTGGCAAATCTAATCTTCAAAACATATGTAAACTCGCTAGCAACAGGTGGCTCCACAAGGTTCCCTTTTGGTAGTAGAGGGTCTCCAGGCTACAACGATTTTGCGCTGACAAGAGGTATCCTGGGTTTACACTCAGATATCCGGTCGTTTGCCGAGCTAAGCTCTGACCACTTACCTCTCATCATCACTTTGGACACAACAGCCACAGCCTATCCCAAAGTCGAGCGGCTTATCAGTAGGCGCACTAACATGGAACGTTTCCAAGAGCTCCTCGAGTCGTCACTGAACCTTGACATGGCGCTGAACTCCGAGCGGGACTCTGAAGTTGCAATCGACTCTCTCACCCACAACATCCAAGTAGCAGCTAAATTGGCCACTCACACCCCAGGAGGAAGAATACCCTGCCTGCGCCATACTACTGTCTCCTGGCGTCGTACCTCAGGAATAGAAGATTTGCGGTCCGGTTCCACTCTGCGCTCTCAACTGAGTATAATGCGGCAGCTGGAGTACCCTAGGGAAGCGTCCTAGGCCGCTACTATACTGCCTTTATAGCCATGGCATGCCGCGCCCGGCTGACCGTCTCTACGGAATGTCAATGCTGGCCACATTTGCCGACGACGTGTGCATAACGTACAGGTCCAGGTGCGAGCAGGAGGCCGCCAACGGTATCCAGAACTACGCAACAAGATTTTCCGACTGGGCTAGGAGATGGAATATTGGCATAAATGGCAACAAGTTCACGAATGTTTTCTACACCCTCAAACGGATAACGCCAACAGCAGTGCTCATTGACGACACCCCTGTGGAAGAGGTTGACTCAGCCAAATACCTGGGAGTCATACTCGACCGCCGGCTCACTTTCTCGAAGCAAGTGAGTAAATTGAGAATACGCATACGGGCCGCGGCGTCAAAGCACTACTGGCTCATGGGCCGGCGTAGCAAATTATATCAAATCAAATTATAGCTCCTATTTGGAGGTATGCGTGCGAAGTTTGGGGCGTGGCGTATGACAGCCAGATCCGCAGAATCCAGAGCATCCAAAATAAAATGGCGAGGACGATCACTGGCTGCGAGTGGTATGTGAGGAACACCACCCTCCACAGTGACCTAAAGCTGCTCACGGTCTTTGAGACCATAAATTTCCACTCCAGCCGCTACAACGACAGACTGGAGCGCCATCGCAACCGACTCGCTAAGGGTCTCACCAGACCTCGCTCACAAAGGAGGCTCAATAGGCGACTTCCTAGAGACCTAATTGACCGGCTGCCAACAAGACCCACAGCAAGATGATGATAAGCCAAATCGCCCATCCTCTTTCTTTCTTTTATATTTTTGTTTTTATGTATTGTAAATAGTTAGTTTGTAAGTTTAAATTTAGTAATAATGGTAACGCTAAGCCTCTCGGCCTCTCGGGCAGTATTAATAGATGCCAAGGTCACCAAGGGGTTTTAAGGTACCCTGTATGCCTTAATAAATTAGTAAAGTATGTTACAATTTTGTTCCATTTTTTCGCAGTAATTTGCAGCAGAAGCGAACGATTTACCTTTTTAGTACATGTTCAAGAATTGAACATGTGCTAAATATTTAAATATAGAAAAAATGTAAAAGGGATCGGGCCAACAAGCAAATATATTATACATGCATTTTATAACCGATCCCTTCAAAACAAACGCACATGTAAATACACGCGTAAAGTGACACTGCCATGCACTTGATAAGGCCACGACTAAATAATGAATTTTTATGACCGAACCCTTTAACAACATGTACTCGCATGCGTAAGATGACACCACGCTGCGAGGGTAAAGGTCATAAAATACTTAGGGCGCCATCGCACATACCAACGCATTGAAATGGTTGGGGGCATAAGTATATAAATAGTTTTAAAGAACTTTTGTTAGTACGTAAGAACCTAATTGTGAGATTTTTGTGGTTCTTCGGATGTTCAAGAATATTAATAAATCAGTTTCAAAACCAAACTCATTGGAGCAAGACCAATTGTTATTGGGCTCCTCTTAACAGTATCCTAATTCCTAAATGTTCTCCAGTTTTGTACCCCTAGTTATTAATGATTATATTATCTAAGTACTGTAAAACTAGAGAAAATTTTTTTCAGTTAATATTAACAATTGAAAATATTCATTAAAATTAAAATTTGTTTTTGGTGATTCATTATAAAAGAAGCCCTTCACATGTTCCACACACATGCCCAGCCGACGATCGGCGTATAGGGTCTATCTTTTCTATATTTGATAACTTCTTGACTTGTCGCAGTTAATTATTGTCCAGTTCGTGTGGACAATAATTATGTATTAGCGACGGCGTTGTTTTGAAGCAATGTGAAGTAAATTAACCAATTATCCCAGTAATCTTTGTTTACCGAAATGTAAGAACGAATGTATTCATTAATTTATATTTTTTTTACACATTGACACATATATGGGCACACATTTTTGTATGCGGTTTCCATGTCAGATATTAAAATTTTCATAGGCCCGTATAAAAGAACAAATCGTTCAAATATAGCCATTGCGACTGAATTTACACTTTTGTTTCGAACCGGAACTGTCACTAAATATTTCCTAAGGTCACAAATAATATTAACTACCTACTCGATTCCTTCTACGCTGCGTGGGAAAGATCCTAATGTATATACCACTTTAGTATTATATAATATTAAGGGCTCTGCAGGAGTTTCTGTTATTACCATCGGTGTTTTGGTTAACTAATGATTTTGGATTTTTGACATTTGTGGCAAGTTTTGATATGATTGTTTTTAACATATTCTTTCAATAGTTATTCCTATTAATTTTGGGTAAAGTTCGGGTAAATCTCGAATGGCCACTTTCAACTGGATCATTATAAAATTTTAATAGAATCTCTAGAATTCTATTGTCATTTTATTTCTACTATGGTCAACTTGAATAATATTGCTATTTGTACTTTCTTGAGAATAAGTATAAGAATAAATATATTAATCGAAAATATTTCATTTCCCAATGTATGGTAGCTAGCTCTTGCTCAGTAGTTGACTTGTAAGATTCCCTTTTTTTAAATGACCGCGAGGGGTACGCGACTGATAAGTGTATGCCTTTATGTTCTTGTGTTAGTACCGCTCCGCACGCATGCTTGCTGGCGTCCGTAGTTATGCAAAATCCTTTGCTGAAATCTGGAGATTGAAGAAGTTTTGGATGCATAAGTGCGTTTCTAAGGTACTGGAATGCCTTTTCGCATTTTTCGTTCCATTCGAATCGCACATTTTTTTTGCCTAAACGAGTGATACCTATGTCTCGAATAATATGTGAAAATGCCAATGAACCTTCTATAACATAATATTGGGTTGCCCAAAAAGTAATTGCGGATTTTTTAAAAGAAAGTAAATGCATTTTTAATAAAACTTAGAATGAACTTTAATCAAATATATAATTGTCATTTTGTTCGATAACCTTTTGCCATCTTCCTGGCAAATTTAGTATTCCACGCTCATAGAACTTCTGGCCTTTATCTGCAAAAAACTGAACCAAGTTCGATTTTATAGCCTCATCATTGCCGAAAGTTTTACCATTTAAGGAGTTCTGCAAAGATCGAAATAAATGGTAGTCAGATGGTGCAAGGGCTGGGCTATATGGTGGATGCATCAAAAGTTCCCAGCCAAGCTCACTCAGTTTTTGGCAAGTGACCAAAGATGTGTGCGGTCTAGCGTTGTCCTGGTGGAATATGACACCTTTACGATTGACCAATTCTGGTCGCTTCTCCTTGATGGCTGTATTCAATTTGTCCAATTGTTGACAGTAAACATCCGAATTAATCGTTTGGTTCCTTGGAAGCAGCTCAAAATATACGACACCCTTCCAATCCCACCAAGCAGACAGCATAACCTTCTTTTGGTGGATATCAGCCTTTGAAGTGGTTTAAGCTGGTTCACCATGCTTGGACCATGATCGTTTTCGACTAACGTTGTTGTAAACAACCCATTTTTCATCTCCAGTTATGATTCGTTTTAAAAACGGATCGAATTCATTGCGTTTAAGGTGCATATCACAAGCGTTGATTCGGTGTGTTGAATGAATTTCTTTCAATACATGTGGTACCCAAATATCAAGCTTTTTCACCAGTCCAAGACTTTTTATGTGATAATGAACGGTTGATTTTGGTATATTTAACTTCTCTCCTATCTCACGCTCAGTTACATGACGATCCAATTCGATTAATGCTTTGATTTGGTCATCATCAACTTCATTTGGCCGACCTGAACGTGGCTCATCTTTAAGTGAAAAATCTCCAGAACGGAATTTGCGAAACCAATTTTGACACTGTCTTCCTTTTAAGGCTTCATCACCATACACATCTCGTAACCTTTTAACAACCTGCTCCGCGTTTTTTCCTTTACGGAAATAATAAAGTAAAATATGACGAAAATGCTCCTTTGTGGGCTCCATATTAAAATTGACGCCAAACAAACAAATGTAAACAAAATTTCGCGCCCTTTTTTTCTAAAGCAAGCTAAAAGTAACAGCTGATAACTGACAGAAGAAAGAATGCAATTACAGAGTCACAAGCCGTTGAAAAAATTTGTCAACGCCGACTATATGAAAAATCCGCAATTACTTTTTGGGCAACCCAATAGTTGAAAAATGCTACAAAATGTCATCTGGATTTTTCGTAACGTGTAATTTTTGATTGCTTCATAATTACCTTTATTTGGTAAAATACCCCTGTCAGTGCATAAAGAACAAACCCTTTTCACGGTGTAATTTTAAATTAAATTTGCGGCACAATTCGAATACTTTTGTTAAGTTATTGAACTTGTGTGGTTCTAAGCACCGTATGGCTGTGGCCCATGTAGAGGAATGCTTGTAAAGGTTTCAAGCCAGCAGAGACCAAGTTCCTCATACGCATTAACAATATGGGGCCACTTTTAGTCCTTATGGTAGTTGCGTGTAGCGAAATGACGCTGTATTGGTGGAAAATGAACTAAGATTTCGAGAAAGCAGTCGGTTTTTATCAGGTACCAATGAAGTCTGAATCGATAGAACGCAGAGCCTTTGACACAACAGAAGGTCAATATATGTTTATAGCCATGCCATTACGCTTAAAGAACGATTCATCGGTGTATTAAAAACTACGCATGTGCATTGTGTGTGATCTCACTTATCTCACTAATCTAAACAATCCCTATTCAGAGAGTACGATCTCGCTCTCAAATAACGTAAACAACCAAAATCCCAAGCTAGCGATCCTCCTTATGTAAACAACACAGAATAAAAAAGTAAAACCAACACCAATCCAATCATGCGTTGTCTTTAGATAATTGACGGGACATTTGTTCGATTCGAAAAAAATATAATAAATATTTCACTGGCGCTGTCAGTAGGATAAAAGAAAAAGTGTCCAAAAAGAACCGCAAGTGGCAAATACATTAATTAATCTACTATGTTTATTTGTACCTATACCAGAAAGTACGGCTGCTTTTTGCTTAGCATCGTATCCTATTAGTGGTGAATGAGTCAGCTGAAAGTGCTCTATATATAAAGTTTCGAACTCATTAAACTCATCGTAAAGGGATAATTACAAATCGTGCTTTAAATTCGAAATATTGATTTTCCGTGTAGACAGATCTTAAGACCTTATCTATTTTCATATTTTTAATTTTTTTTCGTATTTTAGTGAAATACATATATGTATTATGTGTGTTTCTTTTTTCTTGTACCTTATGCTGTCTGTTCATTGTCTTTTTTGTAGGTTTTATATAATTGGAGTACTTTAAGTACAGCCGCAATAATAGGTAAAACTTAACAAACAATAAAGGGAAAACATTAATTGAATTGAGTCTGGTGTCCGTGTGATCAATTACTTTAACATTTTGCAGTATTGTCATTAGGTTCGGGTTGATTGGAGCTAAACCAGCCAATGTTAAAGGAAATGTAATTAATTACAGGTAAACAACAGAGAGAGTGAACTTTTATTAATAAGAAAATTCTATCATTGACATTATGTCCTTGACTCGCTACAATATAATATAACTGAACATTCAGAGTTGCTGTAACTCCTGTTACGTTATTAAACTGGTTGGCATCATAAAGCCGATCGCTCAGCTGACCATTAACTTCCGCCCAGCGAGAAAAATTCCTGGGGCTAATGGAATATCGAAAAGAGGAAGAACGGTGGAGTCGCAAGCTAATCAGGAGAGGCATACAAGTTTTTATACCCTTGCAGAGGGTATTATAATTTTGTCCATAAATGTATAACGCATTAAAGGACGCATCTCCGACCCCACAAAGTATATATATTCTTGATCAGCATCAACAGCCGAGTCGATATAGCCATGTCCGTCTGTTTCTATGCAAAAAATATAGTAGTAGTTTTAAAACTAGCGTTTTGAAATTTTTAGCAAATCATTATTTTTGTTGCACGCAGATCAAGTTTAAAAATCGGTGGGATCGAACCACTATATCATATAACTGCCATACAAACGATCAATCAGATTTCAAGTCTTTGTATAAAAAATTCTTTTAAACATTTTTCTCATTTGACATAGCCATACATGATTTTTTAAAGTTTGGTCCGGATCGGACCACTATATCACATACAGTGGTGCTCATATACTTAAGCCACAAGACTTCAACCAAGAATTTTAACGAAAATTAAGAAAAGTTTTTATTTAACAGCTCCAATTTTTTGTGTCACATTAGTTCTATATATCAGTGTTCTTATAGAAAAATAACCAAGTTCTTAAAATATATATTCAACGAAAAACTTAAAAAATCTGAGACCATCTCCAAAATGTCCTGCTCACATACTTAAGCCACCTGGAAAAAAATGGTTGAAAAAGTTAAAATTTGCCCAATATTCCTTATACTTTTAATTAATTTACTTTAATATTGAGTGGGATGACCTTTCTGCTTAAGAACAGCGGAGCAACGCTTTGGCATCGAGTTCACAAGACGTGCGCACTGTTGAGGGGCGATTTTCTTCCACTCTTCTTGCAAAATTCGCCACAAATCGTTTTTATTTGCTGGTTTTTTTTGGCCAACGACTTTTTTAAGAATTCCCCACAAGTTCTCTATAGGATTGAAGTCGGGGCTCTGCGGTGGCCATTGCAAAACATTGATTGCCTCTTGGTTAAGCCACGACTTGACTATCTTGCAGGTGTGCTTCGGGTCGTTGTCCTGTTGATATATCCAGGCAAGTGGCAAATTATCGGCATATTCTCCAGATAAATTGTTAATAAGGATGTCCCTGTACATTTCGCCGTTCATAATGCCTTCTATTTTGACTAGGGGACCAACACCCGATGCGGTGAAACAGCTCCAGACCATAATCGAAGCGCCACCATGTTTCACGGTCTTCTTGGTGTATTTTGGGTCCAATTGTTTGTTGGGAGGACGTCGTACATATGATTTACCATCACTCCCAAAGACATTAAACTTGGATTCATCGCTCCAGACAATCATGTTCCAAAAATTGGGACCTTTTTCAATATGCTCTCTGGCGATTTGAAGGCGCTTTTTAATATTTTTAATGGACACCAATGGTTTTTTTTGGGCAATGCGTCCATATAGTCCGAACTCATTTAAACGTCTTCTTATGGTCTGAGAGGACACATTCACGCCATAATTTGCCACCATTTGACCTCTGATTTGCGTCGAAGTCAAGAACGGATCGGCTTTACTGATTTTGGTAATCCGTCTATCGTCGTGTAAAGTGGTTTTTCTGGGCTTTTCACGTGGAATATTTTCCCAGGTTCCATGTTTCTTATAAAATGCAATGGCATTTCTGACTTTGCCACGCGAAAAATGTAAAGTCTTACAAATTTGAAGAATATTGGTGTTTTTTTCGTATAATTCCCAAATTAGCTTTCTTTCGGCCGGATTTGAATTTTTATTTTTAGCCATGGCGGTCGAATTGTTTTGGGAAACGTACTTAGTATTCAATATTTTATTTTAGAAATTAACTAGCACAACTTTCCCGGAAAAACCACAAGTTTGACGATTTTAGCTCAAGGTGGCTTAAGTATATGAGCAGAGACTTTTTGACTTTTTTGACATTTAGTCAATTTTTTGCGAACCCCCGAATTCTTTCTTGTCATTTTATACTGTGATCAGCTGGTTGAATAATTGTGTTGCAAAATGTAAAAAAGTTCAGGCCGAAATAAATATGTTCAAAAAAGTTATTAAGGAAAGTTTATGGTAGTGACAGTGGCTTAAGTCTATGAGCACCACTGTAGCTGCCATACAAACGACCGATATGAAAACAAGTCTTTGTGTGGAAAACTTTTTTGATTTCCAAGCTATTGCAACCGAATTCAACATTTAGTCATTTGACATAGCCATACACGATTTGTTTAAGTTTGGTCCGGATCGGACCACTATATCATATAGCTGCCATATAAACGACCGATATGAAAACAAGTCTTTGTATGGAAAACTTTTTTGTTTTCCAAGCTATTGCAACCGAATTCAACATTTATTATTTTGACATAGCCATACACGATTTGTGAAAGTTTGGTCCGGATCGCATTACTATATTAATAACTGCCATTGTAAAGATCTGCAAGGGCCATTTTCGGCAAGCCGAAGATAACTTTGCTCACTTGTTTTATATGCTATAGTATGCTATTGCTACCATGTAAATGAATAATTGAAAATGTTTATAACTTCAATTTTTTTGCAAATGGAAAGTTGAATTTTCTGAGAGCATCTTTAATGGGGATCTAGAAAATTTTATACGGATCGGACGACTGTATACAATATATGCCATATAAAAATCCGAAATTCCATAACTGCTGTTTTTGGGAATGGAAGCTTGGATGAGAATTCAAAATTAATTTTATAACGAAGTGATGAAAAGTTAGAACAACTTTAAAAGAGACTTTTGACACGCCTTAAGTAATTCAAGAAAATATTTCACATATTTATAACGTATATGTTTATAATAAGAACAAGTTTTGAGTTGATGAAGCATGACCGTTGTACAAAATTTATTGCATTGTTCCTCAAGTCGGAAAGACTGGTATTGTCGGAGTATATTCAATAACCCGCTCTCAAAACTACCATAAGTTTTGCTTTCTTGCAAACAGATGGTTGCGTTTATCATATCATTTTTGGTGATTAAATGTGTATGTATTTTAGAAATTCCTAAAATTATTGGGCAACTATATATTTTATAAATAAATAAAAGGTGCCTTACTATATAACTCAAGCAACATGTAACCATCGTTTTTGAATAAAGTTAGCTTTGCGTTCTTGGTAGACTCTTTTCAATAATTTTATTTATCAAATCAATTTAATTTCAGGTTGCAAACAAAGGTCAAGGTTTTTTAAACACAAAGACTGCCACTGAATTAATTAACATAAAAGATGGCGACGAAACAACAATGGTTTGGAAAGTTAAACGGCGACCAGATGGATCTCGATACATTGTAAAACGGCCGGTACGGAGTCGCGCAGTTCAAAAAAATATTCGCAGAATAGATCACACTACTGAAGAAGAAACAATATCAGAAGTTAAAATTGGTCGTTATTGGACAAAGGAAGAACGTAAAAGAAACATAGAGCGAGCTCGAGAGCGGCGACATCAACAGACACAGCTTCAACAATTTCAATAAATGTTTCTTCCTACATATATAACCTACGTACTACATAGCTTTAACTAGCATTAAATATGTAGCATTCATATTTGTTCTATAAAAAGATTTAATAAAAATATTAGCTAATAAAACTATCACCGACATACTTTTTCTTTTTGACTATGTTGTGTCAAGAATTATAAAAATATAATTTAAGCGACAAAAATTTATGTTGTAATGTAGCACTGCTGAATACAGTGAACGTGATTTAAGCCGATCGGTTATACCTAATTTAATCGTTTGACCCTTTCTCTTTGGAGGTGGCACTTTTATTGTTGTCAGTTCCAACATTACCTAACATTTCTAATAATGTCCATCAGTGAATCTAATGACTTTACCTATGTCTGTATACCCCTACTAGGTGCTCGTCCTTTTATCTAATTTTCCTATAAACAGCACACCTCTGATGTTTCCATTTGTTCCAGCTATTAAGCTTGCAAACGTATGATTCAATATCATAATAAAATTGCCCATTGTTAATCCGGATTTAAGCCACCACACTCTTGCATAGTTACTTCGCAGCGACCCAAATACTCTTTTAGAAGCCACCAGTTGGATTTCATTTATGGGCTTATAGATCTCTTTCTATGGTAAGCCAAAAAAATAACATAAATTACAAACTCAAATTTTTTCCCAGTTTTCGAAATATCTTCATTCTTGAAGATATTTACAACGCTGGATAGATCGCCAGTGAACATTCTGTTTCTTAGGTGTTTCCACAATTTTGTATCCAATTGTCACATTTCTTTTTATTGATTTGAATACAACGAGATACGCTAGTATATCTTCAGCCAGCCCATCAGCCAAAGCAGTAAAACACCTTTATTGTTTTTCTTTTGTTTTCTTTTTTATTTAACACAACCGATACAACCGCACGCTCTCGCTGTCTGCACACGAATGAAAGATTACTCTAGAATGAAAGTGAGAGGCACCCACAACTAAGTGAGAGAGGACAGTAAGAGAGCGCGTTCTCTCTTTCCAAGATCTTCTTGATCATCACTCTCACTTACACATAACTTTGTATACTTGTGGCGACTTTTATATTTTCAACACGCCACCTCAAAAGTTACAAATTACATCAAAAATAAAATGAAACAAAAATGACTTTCAGACGAGTGCAAAATATATAATCCTGTCCCGCGTCGATGTAGGAAGCATGGCAGGTTGAAGTGTAGTCCAGCGGCGTTAGCTGCTATCCTTGGAATTGTGCAGTGGTACTGCAATTGTGGGGCCAGTCTTCTTATGAAGTTTATGTTGGAGAGTTTAATTCCTCTCTAATCACCGGCCTTGTGACTCGGCAAATATTATATATCAATAATAAGACAGGGTTTTTCGGCAATGTTTATATGTTTATGATGAAGCGGAAGCTTTCGTATCTTAGACAGAACTGAAGTACAAAATATATTGAAACATAAGTCTACCCTAGCGCCAATGCATCACGCCATAAAATCGTGGTCGGCACGCCGACTCAGCATTTCATGTATTGGAATTCGGCACTCCGGATAGCGCGGGCTGCTGAACTCATCTTGGGCGCGTCAGCATTGTTTGTGTGAATCTACTTAGTTGCTAGGGTATTACTTATGTAAAACTACTTAGTTGCCGAATCAGATATATCGAGTGTTCTTTTCAGTTGTTAACTACCCCCCATCTCAGATTTAAGACCGTCCTCGGTTGTATTAGGCATATCAATCGCTCGCTGTATCTTGATTGAGGCTCGTTTTGTCCTTAATGCCAAAAAGAAGAGTGAATGAACCAATCAGACCGATGTTCAGGATCACTCCAGCCACGAACCAAAGTTTGGGGGAGCACGCGGCGTCAAACTCGTCCTTGAAACCTTGGATGAAGCGTAGATTGTTGTTGTTCATGCGGTGTTGCAAGGGTATGCTCAGCACTGGGTCATGGTCGACAATGTTTAGTAGTGGTGATCGTACTATGCCAGGCTGCTTGTCTTATGTTTTTCGCAGATTTACGAACTCCGTTCCATTGATGGTGGCTGAACGTTCGAAGGTTACCAGGTGCGTTCCTTTGACGAGCACCTCTGGGCCGCCGTCCGTCATGATGCGGGCTGCCGCCTCGTTGATGATAACGACGTCGTCATCTACGGGCATTATTGCCCTCAGGTAGCTGGGTTAAGTATAACATTGGGCCGTGTTTCCCGCATGGAGCGAACGAGCACAGGTTTCGCGACGAGACCGCTCGCAGAAGATGTCGTGCGTGGTTTCCGTGCACTTGGTGACCGCAAAGGTGTCTTCTTCACATTCTTCCAACGTGTCCTCATCAAGCCTTAGGATTACTTGATAGTGTTATACCGCGTAGACGGAGACCTTCTTACACCTGACTTTGACTCTAGGATAAACTATTAGTATATGGATTATGTCATCGGATTGGAGGACCTTTATTCTAGCGGCTTCTAATAAACTAACTATTGGAGTATCTTGTTCAAGGAGTAACTTCAGATCGGCATGATCAAGGATTGTTGTATTTACTATGTTAGCTTTCGCCAATGTTACAGTGAGAATTTAATTTTGTATTTATGTTGTCAGCATTCTATTTCTCAATTCTATTTTTTTAGTTCCTTTACGGGCTTGATGTAGTTTTTCCCCTCCCCTGTGTCGATTAGAATTTTTGGTTGTCTCCCCTGTAACTGGCGTTCAATGAACGTCAGCATGGAGCGCTCCCTAAAAAATTTATCTGATCATTATCTTCAGACGCCTCATCTATTTCGGTAACGGCCGCTGCGATGGCGCTTTCATATTCTCTGTCATTCTTATCGTCTTATTTTATCTTAGCCTGTTGCATGGTATTTTGCACTCTCTGACGCCTTTGACCTGTCATACGTGTGGAACCTGGCCTCTTATGGCCTCGGAAACTCTCGCTTCTGGTATTTGCGAGTTCACCGCTTCCGAAGGCGGTCTGCTGTCTAATCTGTGTCATAGTCGAGCCTAATTCCATAGGCTCAGGTGACTGATTATGGTATTTGCTTGTGCTTTGGGGCGAATTATCCTGTTGGCATATTTTGTTTTTTATAGAAGTGAGGGTTTTTCCCCTGGCCATCTTCGGCCCTGCTATTTTTTCCCTGTGGCTCACGTGAGCGGCTTTGAATTTTTCGCTGCTAGGTGAGTGCCTTATCTTCCAAAGCCTTTGCATATGTGGCAGCAAAGGTAGTGCGTTTTATGGTTGCTTCGGATTCCCTAGCTAAAGCTAAAGCTGAGGTCAAATCCTTGGGTTGAGCCGGTAGAACTATGGGTCTCAAGGGTTTCCTGAGACCTACAATGAACGCATGGAGGGCATTTTCTCTAACCTCAGAATTGAATAAAAAAACACTGTCTGGTTCATGTGTCATAACGATCTTATTTGTTATCAATGTCAACCGTTTCTCTCGTCGTCGTAATACTGCATCAGAGGATACCTCTCTATCCGTATCCTACTAGTATCCTACTCTATGTATATCCCATATTTACTGTACGTTTTAATAATAAAAAACCGCCATTTAACTGCAAGGGTGTATAAACTTCGGCTTCGGCCACCTGAAGTTAGCTTTCTGTACCATAAGTAATAAGTAAGTTACTCAATTTGACTTGTACATTGATCAATAAATACTACATAGTAGTTTCAATAGTTAAGGGCATAATCAGACCATATACATCAGAATGAATTACAAATAGTGGGCGTTCAATATTTTCTTCGTTTTTGTGTTTTTCAATTTTTAGTCTAGATTCCTTTACTTGTACGTTTTTTATAAGTTCACTATCCTCAAACAAGCCATCTCGTTTAATTTCTAAGAATTTTCCAAAACTTATATGTCGCAATCTTTCATACCACATGCTATAGTCATCATTTGATTTTACAGATGTATATAATTTACTGTTTAGATAAAATTTTATAGTCGGTACATTATACTCACATTTTCCATCGAATACCAATTTACCGCTCTTGATTACTTTAATGCCATCCGTGTTAAACTCGACGGACGCGCCAGCATCCAACATCTTCTTTACGGACAGCAAATTGTGCGGGATTTCCTTACAATACAGCCCGTTGCGTAATGTAATGTTGTTCCCAGAATTGTTAAATTCTCCACGCGTTGCCATCTTAATCGCTTCGTTTAAATTTAAATCCTTATACTCAGAAAATAAACTAATATGATGGTGGTCTGATGACCCAGTGTGCCCAAGTGGCCTCCAGCTTTGCGTACATATAAGCATCGCTCACTAGGGCAAGGGGAAAACCCAATTTTCAGTAATGCGGTAAACAGCTTTTCGTTCCATTCGCTCCACTTTGTTTTAAGCCATATAATGACTTGTGAAGTAGCAGAACTCGTTGTGGATGCTGCTCATCGATGAAACCTTCAGGGTGCCGTATGTACACCACATCATGTAAGTCACCATTCAAATACGCCGATGATACATGCATTTGTTGAATGTACATCCCATGTTCAACTGCTAAGGCAATAACCAGCCGTATTGTGGAGTATCTGGCAACTGCAGAAAAAGTTTCAGAATAATTAATACCCCAGTATACGAGCACCCATTGGCAACCAGCCGTGACTTGAAGCAATCAACATTCCGATACTTATCACGATTGACGGTAAACACCCACTTGCATCCAATGGGCTTCTCGCATTTTGGCAGATCTACTAGGGACCAAGTTCTATTATCCCCTGACTAATTATCTCCTTCTGAAGTGAAGCCTTCCATTTGTTTCCATGAGGCGAGCTTAAGGCGAGCAATGTCAGTTGAGAGAACGTTCAACATCTGGTATTGTTTTCTCGGGCACCCTAGCAAGCCAGAATGTATTGTTTTCGGTCGCCTAGGGCCTCTCCTAGGAGCATCTCGAGTCTCCGTTTGACTGTATTACTGTGTATCACACTCAAGTATTACTGTGCCATTACTTAACGATAAGTCCATTGTCTATCGCCTTTGCCTTTTACTCTGAGGTGGCCAACAAATTGCTTTCTTCCTGCCCACACCTCAAAAGGTGTCATATTAGGCAGCGGTGATGTCTCCGCACGATTCCTCAAGTATGAGGCTGTTTTGATTGCCTCCGCCCAAAACCTCTTAGGGAGACCAGCATGCAATAACATGCTCCTCGCCATCTCTACCAATGTCCTGTTAGCTCGCTCCATCATCACACCATCTTGTTGCGGGGTATGTGGAATTGTCAATGGTCGCTTAATGCCACTGTTCACTAACAATTGTTCAAATGCGCCACTCAAGTATTCACGACCGTTGTCGCTTCTCAGCGCTTTCAGTTTCTTGCCGCTTTGATTTTCCGCAAATGACTTAAACTCTTTAAATTTGACCAAAATTTCGTCCCGCGATTTCAAAAAAATAAACAAACATGTATCACTTCACTTTCCTAGCAAACGGGCGTGTTTTTTTCTTGCGATCATTCGATTTTGTTATTATTTTCTTGCAAAAAACAAACCGGCGTTTGTTAAGAAATAAGTTATTTAAATCTAATACTTAAAACGATTCCATTCGCACTCGCGTCTGCGCGGTACCCTATTTGGTGTGTTTAAATTATTTTATTATTTACCCAAGTAAGGTACTGCGCCCTATTTATTTCTATTCCCTTTTCTTACGTTTACAGCAATTTCTACTTTTGCAATAACTCACTCTCCCCTAGTTTGCGCTCTTTTTTCCATTACCTCTCCCTATTATCGCGCTCTTATAAACAAGTACAGTGGTTTAAGACTACTAGTTTAAAATTAGTAAAATTAATTATTTGTTTTATATTTTTTTTATATTTTAAATATATAAAAATTGTTATAATGCAATTTTATAGCATCTGCGCTATAAAATCGTGCAATAAGCCGATTTCCACGTCCCAGCCTAGCATCCCCTGTTGGCTGTGTGAAAACGTGCCGGTTTCACCGTTTCAGTTTCGGATGCGAACTCTAGAAACGCTGGTTTCCACTTTTGCTGCAGTGGATGTCGCGCTGTTCAAAAAGAAATGCGAACGTTTATGCGGCAAACTAAAAACGGTTTCAAAGAGTTGATCGGTGGCTTCCGTAAAATCGTACAATTATGGATCATCCTTATTCATATAACATTCAATCAGCCAATCTTATTTTTAGACCCACTTTCTCCGAAAGCACTGTGTTATCGGATCTTCTGAGGGTGAAACCAGTCTATTCGCCAGGTCCTGATGGTGTTCCTGGCTATGTACTGAAAAACTGCTCTAAGCCATTGTGCAGACCTCTTCTAAAACTTTTCTCTTTGTCTCTGGAAACTTCGATTTTCCCCAAATGTGGAAAGAATCCTTCATAATAATTGGAGATGAACTCCTTTATTATAGATGGCTTCCATAAAGGCCTTCAAACAGATGTCAACTACACAGACTTTAGTAAAGCATTTGACTCTGTCAACCACTCACTCCTTTTGAGTAAACTTAGTATTCTAGGATTTCCCTCAGATCTTCTCACGTGGATTTCTAGCCACTAAGCTCGGAGAACCTAACGTGTTCTTTTTAAGGATGTACACTCTCGCCTTGTTAGTGCTACATCGGGAGTCCCCCAAGGAAGCCATCTTGGGCCACCACTTTTCACTATCTTTATTAACGACCTACCCCCTGCTATAAAAAACTTTCTGATTCTTATGTATGCAGACGACGTTAAGCTTTGTCTTTAATACAAATCCCCTTCTGCGCAATATAAACTTCAGTCGGATTTGGACAATTTTCAAAATTGTTGTTCCACCAATCTCTCAAAACTTAATGGGTCAAAATGTCTTTTTATCGTTCGTGTCCTAACCAGGCGACATACTTTCTCTATGGGATTTCCTTAGATAGATTAACCCAGGTTAACGATCTTAGTGTCCTATTAGATGATAAATTTACATTTTCCGACCATATTTCTATGATGGTTAATAAAGCCAAGGGTGTGCTTGACTTCATTAAAAATGGTCTAAGGAATTTAATAACCCTTATATTACTAAAACATTATACGTATCTTTAGTACGTCCAATTCTGGAAGACGGGTCATGCGTCTGGAGCCCTCAGTATGGGGTTCATCAAGATCGCATTGAATCCGTTCAAAAGAATTTCTTGATGTTTGCTTTTAGGGGACTCAACTGTGATGCAAATCTTCACCTCCCATCTTATTCTAACAGACCCCTTCCAATCAATTTATCGTCCCTAACCAATTGTAGAAAGATGCTGGGGTCGTTTTCCTTTATAACCTTATTAATGGTTATGTAGTGGCTGTCTACATACATCTACTAACACGACTAACATTTAACATTCCAAATAGACGGACTAGAAATTGTAGTCCCCAAAGTGTTGTAGATCTACATATGCCCAGCATGAGCCTTTCAGGGTTTTATGTTCTGACTACAATGACTTATACTCTATTACTTCACTCTGCACGTCCACTTCTATCAAATCCTCAATTCTCACCTACCTTTCAGGGCAACAAATGAACTCTACTTTTTCCTCGTAATCTTTTCTAAACTTTATTCTCTCGGGTCTATCATCGCGATCGGAGCCGTACGATAAACAGCAGCGCCCCTCGTTCGGTTGGGCGGGAGGTGGGCTGTACGTTATGCAGTGGGAGCCGCTCGAAAAAAGTGACAGTTGTTGAGTAGGGTAACACCGGGTGCGATTTCATCAATTGTGGGGATGTGCAGGTTGTTGATTCTTAATTAGAATTTCTTCGCATAGCTTGGTATCGGTTATAGGGAGTTTTGCAATATAGAATAACATTGGTCTGTTACTTGCTATGTTTACTTCTGCTATGTGCATGGCTTCCTCAAAGTTTGTGTAAGGTAATTGATTCTGATCCAATATTTTTTAACTTCATTGATATCTTGGTCTCCTAGTATTTGAGGGCTGCTAATGTCTGCTTTTGCCCACTGTATGGCCTAAAGAAGTTCTTTTTTAAGCATTTGAATTTGAAACATTAATGTAGTGCTAGGATTCTTTCTATTGGCCAGAGTGATTTTATTTAATTTGTCAATGATAAGCCTATTAAGAATAACCTGGTTATTGTTGTTAGTTAAGCTGAATTTATTTTTTCTTGAATTATTTCAAAATCTCTGCTACCTGGGGATCCAGCCAGCCATTTCCAAGCACTACAACTTATTATAAACAAAGCACTAGCACTAAACATCCTTATTATGCCAAATAAAAAATATGAAGAAAAGGTCGCACGATGGATCTACAACAACGAATCTGTTATACTAGACCTTACAAAACAAAACAAAAACTAGAAACGATATATATACATGTAAATAAAACTTCAACAAAATAAGACACGAATACCGAACATTGAAATTTATATTTACGGACGTTTAAAAAAAAAGACAACATCACAGCACATAAATCAAGAAAACATTGTCTTAAAAGCTATCGTTACACCAACTGACACCAAGTGATCTTCACCTGACGAAGCGATACTGATCGCGGCAGAAATTGCAAGCGGAAGAAAAAAAGAAAAACTTATCATATGTTTTCTTTTCACTCTCGCCGCTATACAAAACATCAACAACAATGAACCAACATTCAGCAAAATACGGGACATAATCGCCACAAACACCAAACATCTAAAGCTATGGATCCCAGGACACGCAGGAATAACCGGACATGAGAAAGCAGATAGAGCAGCAAAAATGACTACGAGACCACCTTTGTTTCTCCACAACACTAAAAACAAAAATGATAAAAAAAAAATAATTTACAATAACACAAAAAAAATCTAAAAACAATTTGGTAAAAATTCAACCATCTATATAAAACCATTAACCTAAATAGAGAATCATTAGAAATACCTATAACAATAAACAGAAATCATGCCATCTTACACCCCACACCAAATTCACACATGAACACATTCAAAAACACCAGCAGCATTCTGTCCCTATTGTAAATCAAATTCCCTCACAGTCGAATACATTATCAACCACTGCCACTACATAAAAAACCTAACCACATTACTAAAAATCCCTTTCCCAAACCAACACCTCACAAATGTCAATTTACATGGCGCAGGCTCACATGGCGCCCTCACCTGATCAACAAGCGCAACCAGGCCAACCTACGACTCAAGCAACTGCACTGGCTTCTGGGGAGAAGGTCCAAGCTCAAAGAAAAACTCAAACTGCTTATATACCTATGGGATACATTGTGGGGCACGGCAAGCTGTTCTAACCGTATCAGAATCCAGCGGTTTCAGAATATATGCCTGAGAACAGTTTCTAACGCCCATCCGTACCACGAAAACTCAATAATACATAAAGAGCTTGGTATTCCTTGGACGGCAGAGGAGATGACCCGTCTTAGCAAAAGATACAAAAAAAAAAAGACTGGACAACCACCCCAACCACCAGGCCATTAAGCTCCTAGATAATAGCCAATCCCTAAGACGCCTGAAGAGGAAACACCCGTTTGACCTCCCCCATCAATAGACACCTAAGTCAACCTCCTTAAAAATACATTCCATGTACCTCTCGTATGTCAATGTCACCCCCAAATAATTTAATGATTGTCCATTTGGACAGATTTTAAATACAAAATAAGAATAATGAAAAAAAAATATATCCGGTATGGGGTATCTTTCTGGAATGGTAACCATTAGGCTGTCCCTTATAGGGCAAAAATAAATTTTTTTTTAAGATTTCGAATCGCATACACTTCAATTTTTTTTAAATGCTAAAATGTACTTAAATATGAAATTTCATATCTGTAGCATGATTGCAACCCGTGCCGACCGAGCTCTAAAGTTTAATAAAAAATGGTGTTTTGTTTGACATTTTGGTTTGATGCAAAACAAATTAAAATGCAACAAATAAAGTAAATATGAGTAAAATTAAAAAAAATATTAATACAAACTTTTATTTAAATACAAATTATAATAATAATGAATTAGGGTAACTTCGCTTCAGTGTAGTTTTTTTACAGTCTGGACACAGATTTCTGTGTTCCTAAACACAACGCAACAAAAACTGTTTTTGCTCTTCTTCAGCCGTGATAAGACCATTAAAATCTTACATTAATTTAACAGCTCTTTCAGCATTGTCATTTATGACCTTCAAACGACTTAATCGTCTTCTAGCTTTCAAAAAAGCAGGATTTTCACCCCATGAAGATACGTCTTCCCGAAGAAAACTGTCGTCGATCTGTAGTCGAGATAGAAATCGTTTGCTTCTTTGAGTCACAAAATCATCCAGCGTCATATCTGAAATAAAGAAAAAACCATCAAAATAAGCAAAAACTAAACCACAAAACTTTGAAAAAGAAACAAGAAAATATTAAGTACTTAACAAACAAATTTTGGTATCAACTTCTTCATCAAAGAGTGATAATATGACTGTTTCTTCACACAAATACCATAAATGATGAATAAACTTGCTTATGGATGCCTTGAAACTTATCGCGTCTACTTTTTCATATCCTTTTAGAGCTTTCAAAAAGGACTTGGTTAGGTGCTTTAACTGCCATTGTACATTCGAGCCAAGGTTTGGTATACAAGGTGACGATGAATAAACAAACATCTTGTAGAGCATTTTTGTGCTTTGCAGTAATTTTAAGTTGCGATTGAAGCAAACATATTTTTATAGAACAGATTGCTCTCGCCATCCATCAAGCTTGATGCAAAGCTCCGAGGGGCCTCAGTTTTAGTTTATTCTTTGTGTCTCTTCCTAAGAACACAACGCATAATTCAACCAATTCGCGGTAATCGTCTCTAACAAAATATTTTTCCAGTTCAGTCTTATAAAAACTTAACAAAGATGTAACAAAGATTTACAATGGTTTCAAAAACAACTTTAAGGACCAACTCATAAACATGATGACGACAAGCAAAAAGCAGCAATTCCCTTTCTAAAGTCTGCTCCAAAACAGCACAAGCTCCACTGAAACGGCCAGTATTGGAAGCTGTTGTATCGCAGCACATTATCTGTACTTTGTCATGGAGGGTCTAGTCAAAGAGAGCAGTTGAAATGGCTTTAACTTGCTGTTTTCCAGAAGAACTCTAATTTCGGTAATGAAAGAAGCTGTTCTCTATCGTCAAATGAAGCAATAATTGGCAAGCGTTCTTCTTTTGAACTTCGTACATCCAATCCAGGTAATAGTTTTCCATCCCAATGAACTGTGACTACGTCAGGAAAATTATTCTGGAAATCAGTATTTATTGCTTCTGCCCTGGATTTTCTCGCTTGAGTACGAACTCGCTGAATCGAGGATTTGTTTATAGGGAAATCATCGCTGTTCAGACCACGCGCTTCTACAATCGCATGGAGAATTTAAACTGAGTCCCTTATGCTTAATTGGCATCGATCTAAAGCTGCTACCAGCTTAGGAGTTATTAAACTTTTCCTGCCTCTTTTAAAACTTTTTTCAGGGCAAGGAATCTGAGTACTAAGTTCAGAGTTCGAAATCTGTTCCTCATCCGAATTCTCAAGACATTTCAAGTTATCTATCGAAGAAGTAGATGCAACAGCCAATAACTCTCTTTGTTTTACCTTTCTTTCCACTTCTTCCAATTGTCTCTACCTAACTCGTTCTTCTTTCTCCGCCAATTTTTTGTCGATTCCACCTAAGCATCCCGGTTGACCTGACTCTCTCTGTTTTCTTAAGAAATCTTTGTCTTTCTCTATCTTCATTCTGTCAAAGGCATCTGCATGTGCAATATCAAATAATTTATCAAGGTCTTTTACAAAATTATTTTCACGATTCTTGAAAGTCAACTGAGTTTTCTTACAGTTTTTTTTTGCAGCTCCCTCCAAACATGATATAAATGAATAAGTTTCTTCACGCAGTTAGGGATTGCCTTCGTAGGAATTCGGCTTTTTCCCAAAATATAATGCACTCTCTTATAACAAGATTCGCACTTTCACTAACAGTCAGCTTGACTTCACGAATATTGTAAAATAAAACGGTGAGTAATTGTCGATTAGATGGTAATTTTGCACCATTTATCTGGTGGCTTGGCAGTCCGATAAAGAAAATATTTGGTTTATCACTTCGTAATTACACAGACATTTTCACAAAATAAACAACAACGCACTAAAAATGTTAGAAATCACTTATGAAATCACAATTGAAACTCGCAGTAACAGGTCGCCGCGCTGCTCCCGCGAAACTTGTATGGACAAGTTAAAAACTCAGGTCGGCACGGGTTATTGTTTATAAATCGGGCTAATATTTATTTCTAGACTATATTAGTCCATACGAAACTTTTTAGAAGGTATGCATAAAAATATATTGAAGTTGAATTTTAAGGGACACCCTAGTAACCATGTTAAATTTCCTACAGTCAATTACCATTTCTAATTCTACCTCTGTTCTAAGAGCCTCTGGGTACGGGTAATGTCTTGAGTATTGGCTCTCGTTTGTACTTTTTATAGTGGCTTCTACTTATGTTGTATATGTCAATTTTTCGTCCGGTCTCAAAAAAGATTTTTAAAGTTTGAGCAAATAGTTCTTAAATGTCTCTTTTGAGTTTCTGTGGCGTGTTCTACTTGAGTATTTTCGCGTTGACTTTGTTGACTTCGCGTGAGATTTTCTGTTTTATTTTTATTCTTTTTTTTATTGTATATTGAAATATACCCCTTTTGCATATTCCGATGTGCAAAATCCGTTTCCGATGATGCCATCGAAGGTCTTTAAGGAGGGTAGTAGGAAAAATTTGATAAAAGTGTCTTTTAGGTCGAAAGGATTGGCGATTCTATTTATTTATTTATTTAACAACAATTTAACAAAGATCTGCTAGATATAAATAAAAAATATAAATATAACTACAATATAACTATTCTAGGAGGTAGTCTATGATTTTTAATTTATTAACATTAAGAGAGAGTTCAGGGGATAGAGTATGTGATAAGAGGTTATAGTTTTTACAAATAGTGCGAAAGGGGTCGTGTTAAGCTTAGTTGGATCTGCAAATAGGTAACCATAGTTGTCGGAAGTTCCTAGTTTTCCTATTGGGGATGGAAAAATATAGTTGGTTTAGAAGGTGTTTAGAATCAACCATGCAATGGATAAGCATATGTAGAAACATGACCCCAACACAGGTTCGGCGCTCCTTCAGTGGAGGTAACTTTAACAATTCAAGCCGGCAACGGTACGGCGGGAGACGATTGTCAGGATCCCAGTTAAAGTTTTTAGTGCAAATAACAGAAACTGCTTTTACACCGAATCAATAATATTTTGGTGAGAGGAGTATTGAGGACTCCAAACGCACGAGCAGTATTCAAGGATAGGACGAACTAGGGTGATATACAGGGATTTGGTGGTGAAAGGATCGTTAAATTCTTTAGACCATCGCTTAATTAATGCTAACATTCCTCTGACACTGAATAATGTCACAGAAATGTGATCATTAAACTTATGTTTATGATCAAAAAGAACTCCAAGATCATTGATTGTGGAAACACGATCAAGGATGTAATTTCCGAGAGAGTAAGATACAATAAGCGGCACACTGCGATGGAATGTCATAAGTTTGCATTTAGAGGAGTTTATGAACAGAACTTAAAGAGATTACTTGAGCACCACAAATAGAGTTCGTCAAGGTCTAGTTGCAGATGCCTATGCAGGAAATATTCCGACAAAGAATAGCATAACTTGACATCATCATAATAAGCATACAAACATAAGTGTAGAGGCATAACTAATCACATTGGGTAGATCGTTCACAAAGAGTATAAACAACAGTGTTCCGAGATGACTACCCTGCGGGACACCCGATGAGACATGGATGACCTTCGACTTGGTAGATTTAAATAGGACACGCTGAGTTTGATCTGAAAGGTAGGAAGCATCCCACATAAGGATATTTGGTGGAAAACTAATAAGCTGGAATTTCCGTAGTAAGAGCTGATGCTTTGCTGAAGTCGGTATAAATTAAATCAGTTTGCAAGCGATATTGAAAACCTCGGTTAATTATTGACGAAAATTCAATTAGATTAGTTGTTGTCGAGCGAAGCTTGACAAAGCCATGCTGTGCGGGTGAGATTATGCTCTTGCATGCATGGTGGAGCTGCGATGTGATGAGTTTCCCAAGAAGTTTTGGAATCGCAGAAAGCTTAGCAATGCCGCGGTAGTTCTCAATGGAAGCCTTAGAGCCTTTTTTATGAATTGGTATAAGGTAAGATTCATTCCATATTTTAGGTAAGGAAGTTTGCTCCAAGGATAGGTTAAATAGTATAGTAAGAGGTAAGGCGAGAAGATCAGAGCACTTTCTGAAGATGCAGCCAGGTACGTTGTCTGGGCCTGGTGAAAAAGAGATTTTGATTGATGAAAGAGCCGTAAACACATCATGACAGTTGAATTTAGAAAGGGAAATGTTATTTATGTAGGGTAAATTATATGGATAGTTAGAGGAGGGATCAAATGAGTTAGATGAGTAGGTTGATTGAAAAAATGATGCAAAAAGATTAGCAATGCCGTGATGCGAAGGAAAAAGATTGGATTTGTGATTAGAGTTTACAAAAGAGTAAAAAGAGCTTGGATCGTTGCGAAAATTGAGTTTGCATTTAGAAATATAATTTTTATATAGTTGATTGTTAAGGTCAACAAACTAGTTGCGGGTTAAAAGGTATTTAGAAAGATGAAACAAGGTTGGAGACTTTAGTGACTTTTTGTAAGCTCTGGATTTTCTATTTTTAAGAAGAGAGAGGTGCTTATTAAACCATGGAGGTTTAGACGTTGATGGAGTCAATGTTTTAGGGACAGATTTATTTAAGGCGATATGAATTACTTCATAAAAAGAGTCTGTAGCTTCTTCGATATTGCTGAAACTAGAAAGATAATTTTAGTCAATATTAGTCAGGTGATTTCTTAGGTCACAATAGTTGGTATTTTTAAAGCATTTTTGACGAGGCTGCTCGCTATTACTGGGGGGGACTTCAGGAGAGTCAAGAATTAGCGAGACTAAGAGTGTTGGGTGGTGAGAGTCCTCAGAAGACGATAAGGGAGGAGACCTTGCAATAGTGGCAGAGGACGAACTATTAGAGAAGATTAGGTCAAGCGACCTGCCACGGGAGTTCCTTATTGGATTAAGTTGGAAAACGGCAGAGTCGGCTAAGCCATCAAGGAAGTCATTTTGGTTAGTGGGTAAAAGCCAGTTATCCTCATCCAAATTAATCATCCAAAGGAAGCACTGTTTGTATAAAGTAAATTCAGTTTTCCAAGAATACTGCGAACGTTTTGGTAGCAACAAGAAAAAATCTTGTTGCTTAGTTTTTTAAATAGTAACTGGACTGGAACCTAGAGCATCTGTGATCAAGAATTCATGGACAATAATGTGCTCGGGCCAGGTAGCAGGATCTAAAGATTTAGCAAGGGAAGCTTCTGGTAAAGTTATTTTAAAAGAGGATATGCTACGTTTATGCTTAAAATTAAATTTGGTCACAAAAAGTTGTGAGGGAGCTATATTTAGATTATTAGCAAGGTGAAACCTAACGTCATCTGCATAGGCGTCAGGCATAAACCGCTATATTATGGGTGGCAGTTCGCCAAGCCATAACAACCATAACATTGCTTACTGGCAAATGTGTGGCTGGATTGGTACATATATTCATATTTTGGTTATTATCAGGAATTTTCCGGCGTGGTGATTCGCTTAGTAGTTTAAGGCCCAGAAATAGAGATTCGAGGCTTAGAAACTGCTCATTTAATGAGGCAAATTGTTTCCGAACCTCCCGGAAACCATTTCGAATTTGCCGCATAAACGTGCGCATTTCGCCTTCAATCTCTCGACAGGCCAAACAGGACCATGTCAAACCGATGTCTTTTCCCAGGAGATCACCAAGTCGGCCATAATGACCAACATCGGCGTATTTCATGTGCGAGCAATTGTCGCATAGCCAGCAAGTTAGATTGGAGTCGCCGGTAATAGCTCCTCCAAATTCGCATCTCTTTGAGGTACAAACCAAAGAAATTTTGGGTAATGAGAGAGAAAAATGCGCTCAAAAACAGAATGGTCCGAATGTACGATGAAGAGAGTGATCCAGCGACAGTAACGTGGGAGCGATTTCGGCGAACAGCAGGAGCAGCGGCAATCCAGAGTGCTTACAAGCATTGTTAAAACGGCGGCAGTTCTTTTGAGCCAGAGGAAAAGTACTAGTTATTTTGAAGCCGGGCCGTAAGGGCCCCGAGTTTGTATGAGTATGAGTGAGTTTGTTATGAGTGAGTGTGACCCAAGCGGTGTGGGATCACAGGGATTCCCCGGTTTCAACGAACGATATAGCCAAGGCAAAACAAAACAATTAAACATTCATTTGATTGAAAGTGGTGTGTAAGATGCGCATTGAATTTTTATAATAAATAGTTTGTGTGTTACTGATTGTTTTAAAGTGTTTTTATGATGAGTAATAATAATCATGATACAAAAAAATAAATTATTTGGTTACCAGAATCTAATAATGAAAAGAAAACAAGAAGAATAACGTAATAAAAATGCAACTAAAATACGAAAATATTTAAGAAAAAACAGTTAGTTTAGAAGTCCGAAAACAATTTGACAATTTTTTTCATTTTGACTCACTTTTTTGAAATCGAAAATATTTTAATAAAAATTTGGCTCGCTGAACGAAAATTACATCTAGATGCTTGGGGGCGTGGCAACACGAAATTTAATTAAAGTGTCCCTTGTGTAAATTTGACACAACGCCAGATGTTTTGGTAGTTCTTTTGTTAAATTTTTTTTAATAGGGTTGGGAGGTTGCTGTTTAGAGCAACGATGTCACTAAGAAGATAGAAAGACATTTATAAATTCCTGCGATTGGACGAACTTGAAGAAAGGAGAAATTTGCGTCAACGCGACAAATTAGCATCGCATAAAATAGCGGCAGATGACGTGGGTAGGCATAATTAAGAAAAACAGAAAAGCACTGCATACATTGATCATCGATATGAAGAAAATTTTTTGAGCCAACATTGCCACACTAGTCTCATATGTAACGAAATGTAAGCGATTTGTAACACTATATATATATATATATTGTAACACATACCACAAAAAGAAACAAATTGACCCACAAGACAATAAAAAGAAGCCTAATATAATAAATTATTATATTAAAACGAAATGTGATGTCAACGTGATGGACGAAATGGTGGGCACATATTGCTGCAAGACGAAAGGTTACAGGTGGCCAGTAGCAGTTTTCTGCAATATGCTCGATATGCAAGCAATAAATGCGTTCATTGTGTATACGGGGCTGAATCCTCTGTGAAATATATACAGGAGAAACTTCCGACGACGACTTTTCTTGGTGGAATTGGGCACTGCACTTGTCTTACCAACTATTTATCTATATTGTACAGCGGGAGAGGTCTCCCAGAGGTGAAGGAGAGCCCTGGGGACTTGCCTAAAACTCGTAGCCAACAAGCTAAGGAAGAGAGAGGCAACCCCAACTGACCCGGAGGTTCTGGCTAGCATAGTAGAAGAACTATTCCCAAGGCGGACCACTCTATGGCGGCCAACAGCAGTAGCATGCCCCCCCCCCTATGACTTCCCGAGCATTACAGAGCTAGAAGTTGTGGAGGCAGCCAAGCGAATCAAGCCCAACAAAGCTCCTGGCCTGGATGGAATACCTGGAACAGTCGTCAAGGCAGTGGCGTTAAATAGACCCGATATATTCAGGAAAACCTTCCAGCAGTGTCTCTTGGAAGGGGTCTTTCCGACGAGGTGGAAAAGTCAGAAATTATCAGAAATTCTGCTGCCGAAAGGCAAGGGATCAAAACACGCCGCAACTAGCTACCGCCCGCTATGCCTACTGGACATCGTGGGCAAGCTATTCGAGCGCATCCTGTATGCCCGAATAGAGGTGATCACGGAGAGCAGCAACGGACTAGGTACGCAGCAGCACGGATTCCGGAAGGGCAGGAGCACCCTGGACGCACTTATGGCGGTGAGAAACATCGCCGAGAATGCTCTCCATGGTGACAGATGGCTGGGTGGAAGTAAGGAGTACTGTGCAATCGTCACGTTGGACGTGAAGAAAGCCTTCAACACCGCTAGATGGACAGTAATCCTCAGCGCCATGCATAGGATGGGCATCCCGGAGTACCTCAGGATGGTCGTTGGAAGTTACTTCACGGATCGTGTCCTCTGGTTCGACACGGACGCTGGCCCGAGATACTACAGTGTTTCAGCAGGGGTCCCACAAGGATCTGTGCTTGGACCGATCCTGTGAAACATTATGTACAATGGAATCCTGGGCATCAACAGGCCCTTAGGAGCTGAGCTACATTGCTTTGCGGACGATGTGGCAATAACTGCAGTGGCCAAGACAATAGCAGTCCTCGAAGAGAAGTGCAACGAGACAATTACTATGGCCATCGACTGGCTAGAGAGAGCCGGCTTAGCAATTGCGGCGCACAAGACCGAGGCAGTCCTACTAAGCAGCAGGAAGAAGGTCGAAAGAATGCTGATCACGGTCAACGGGACACAGGTGGCATCACAAGACTCCATAAAATACCTGGGAGTAATGATAGACCACAGGCTAGCTTTTAAGGATCATGCTAGCTAACAACTGCGTCATTGTCCAGACTCATGCCCAATATAGGAGGACCAAACTACCCGGCAAGGAAACTACTGGTGGCGGTAGCCACGGCAACGCTGCTCTATGCTACACCAATTTGGAGCAACGCCACGGGCTGTGGTACGGTCTATGGCCTTTAGGCTCATCAGAGGATTCAGGACCATATCCGGAGACGCAGCACTAGCACTGGCAGGCTTGCCGCCAATCGACCTGGAGATAAAGGCTATTTGTCAGGTCCGAGAAGGTGCTACACGGCTGGAGGCTCACGAGCGACTGATGGGAGAGTGGCAGAACAGATGGATAACATCGCAACGGGGGAGGTGGTCCTACCAACTCATCCCCGATTTAACGACGTGGGCCAATTGCCGCCACAAAAAACTGGACTACCACCTTACCCAGTTCCTCACGGACCATAGCTGCTTTCGGGTGTACCTACTCCGGTTCCACCACGTAGAGGCAGCTCAATGCCTCTACTGCCCCGATGCTGAGGAAACAGCAGAGCATGTACTCATGCACTGCTCCAGGTTTACGGAGGAGAGGGTGCAGCTAAGGGCGCTGATCAGTGCCCCGCTCAGCCCTGGCGGCTTGATCGCGGCCGTGATGGAGAACAGCGACTCTTGGGAGCGGGGACATAACATCATCAGAGATATTATGAAGCGGGTCCGAACCGACGAGATGGCCAACAGAACCGAAGGCTAATGCAGGCGAAGTACACGATATACGATGGCAGGAGAACAAATACCCAGCGAAACCAGGGATGAAGGATGCGCGCCACTAGGCCAATCAACAAGGAAGGGAGTACAACCAGGCTCCACATCCTGCTCACCGACGAAATAACTTGACTGGAAGTCCCGGTGAGCTTGCAAAGGACGGAAGAGCATACGGAAGTTTTTGTTTTTAGTACGTAGGCATAACTCTACTAGGGGGGTTATGAATCGTGCATGCCACCTATGGACAGTAGGTGGTATCGTTGGAAGATTTTAATTTTCCTACCGTAAGGCATAATAAAAAAAAAAAAAAGGGCACGAAACTAACTCCAGCCAAAGCTGTATTCATTGAATTGGTTGTTTAGCCTTAAGGGCAGATTATGACGGAGAAAGTTCTCCCACCATAAACTGAACACATTCAGAAACGGCGCAGTGCAACTCCGCACCCCTCCATAGCCGAGAAGCCGACTACGTCCACACTTACGTCGTCCACGGAGAAGAAGATCCCTGACAAACACGGCCCTAGCAGAGCAGCCGAGTACATCGGTGCTTATGTCTCCACCCCCTTCCCTACGGACTGCCGCGTGGGGCAACTTGGAAAATTCAAAATTAACAAGTAAGGAAGCAGCAGTCGAGTTTCCCGACTGCAAAATACCCTGTACCCTTAGAAATGCTTACAATTTATTTATTTCGTATCAATTAATAAATAAAGCAAAATTCTATACAAGAAAATAAGTTTCGTGTGTCATAAAGACATACAAATTTCGCTGTCAACATCGCAATCGGCTGCGCTTCTGCTTCCCTTGCCATAGATTTTGCATGTGGAATAACTTCCGTGTTTCTTATCCAATTTGGTTCAAATAGCTTCTATAAGCACCAACGCATATGCCGAATTGCATAGTATTAGGTTAATAATTGTGAGCGTGGCAGTTTTTTGCGGTTTGCTGGGGAGCGGGGGGTGATATCAAAATAAAACAACAAACTTGTACTGCGTATGGTAATTATCTATCCAACGATATACGGCACATGTCTGTAGCTCTGTAGTTTCTGAGATCTAGGCGTTGATACGGACAGACAGACGGACATACCGACGGACAGACGGACATTGCTATATCGACTCGGCTGTTGATGCTGATCAAGAATATAAATGCTTTATGGGGTCGTAGATGCTTCCTTCTGCCTGTTACATACATTTGTACCATTTTATGATACCCTTTTCATCCATTTTTAATGGGTACAGGGTATAAACATATAATTCGTACACGTATATTGAATGATCACGTAAGCCTGTGAGTCATATTGAAATTTCCCAATATCTCCCACTTTTACAATGGTCTTCGATTTGGCTTGGATAAGAGCTGAATTATAAATTTTATAAGTGTTACGGGTTAGCCGTTAAAAAAAATGTTTAAGGGGAATCAGCTGTAGAGGGCTGCCCAGGAAATGTTAAAGAAGTCCTTCAGGGTTACTATTTTTCAAATATGTCCAAATTCGAAGTGGTTATAAATTGCAAGACATGCACCAAGGCTACGTACAACAGGTACCCCAAGAAGCAGGAATTGGATTTAACACCAATTCCCTCATATGCGGGCGAATTACTGCATAATGACATCTACCCCACGGATAAAAAGTTATTTTTAACCTGTGTGGATAAGTTCTCAAAGTTCGCCGTAGTACAGCCATTAACTTCTAGAGCTACAATTGACGTACTCCATTCGTAAATATTTTCCAAAAACCAAAAAAATATACTATATATACCATAACTTTCTTATTGAAAAACCAATATGACATTGTCATCGATAATACGCCTCCTTTACACTGCAGCTCCAACGGGCAAGTGAAGCGGTTCCACAGCACCCTAACGGAAATAGCTAGGTGTATTAAAATTGACAAAAAAGTTGACGACACCGTCGAGCTCACCAGGGAGAGCCACGGTAGAGTATACTAAAACGTTACACTCACTCACCAGCTTGCAACCCAAGTATGCCTTGCACTCCGCCGACAGCGCTCAGAGACTGGCAATAAAAAACAGCATCAAAAAAGCGCAACAGGCTAACCTTGACAGGTGTAAGTGATCGGAAGATAGATCATACTCTTCGCGTACTGATAGTAGACTGTTAGCTATACCTTTGTACAAGAAGAAGTCGATACATAAAGGTACATTCCTCGTGTTATACGGGTAGTGAGTGGGTTTACCTGTAGCCAGAACTTGAGTTGAGCTGCCGGAGATAACATCGTGAAGTGCTGTGCCTCGAGAATTCGCTCTTATACTACCCCAGACGCGATGCTTAGCGTTAAAATCACCTCCAATGATAAACTTTTGACCATGTTGACCAAGGAGATTATCAAACTCAGATGAATTCCAAGGCAGGCCTGGAGGAAGGTACACAGCTGACACCGTAATTTCGCCCAAATTAGTGGAAATTTTTACCGTCGCCATTTGTAGGTGATTCGTTGTGATCGAATGCAGGTGATAGTGTACTAATCCCTGCCTGATTAGGATACAAGCTCCACCTCTGGCTCGAACTCCTGGGTGATCTGCTCTATAGCAGCTGTAACCTATCATATTGAGGTAGGATCCGTCGTGTAGGAGTGTCTCTGAAATAAGCATAACATCAATTTCGTGCTTGCTGAGAAAAACTTTAAGCTCATTAGCATTTGGGATAATGCTACGAGCGTTCTAGGTTCCGAGGCGCAGTTCACAAGCCATTAATTGCGCTGCGTCAACGACTTAGAACCTCTGAGTTCTTTGATCTCCTCAAATAACTCAGCGATGGTTTTTTGTAGACCAGCAATGGTCTGCTGCATTGAGATGATGATTTGTGCGAGGGAGCCATCAATTGCCGTTTGGTTAAGATGTTGAGGTTCGCCTGTGTTTGTTACAGAAGCAAACGCAGCATTCGAAAAAGTCTGGAACCTTGTATTTGAGAAAGCATTTCGCTGCTGGGAGTATTTTCCAACAGGTCGTGTGCTCTGTTGTCCAGTTCTAGCCGCATCTGCATACGATAGGCCCTGCCGCACGATTGAGGATAGAATAGCTTGTTGCTTGATGTTGCGCATGGGCTGTGGATGTTCTACGCGGGTCATGGGAGTAATGTTGATTCCAGTTTTTCGGCTTTTGAGTCTCTGGACGTAAATGCTACAGCCCTTGTGAGTTGCCTCATGTTTGCCTTGGCAATTAACGCACTCCAGGTCGTCATAGGTCCTTGCCTGGCATTGACTGGAACCAGTCCAATGAGGCAAACTGCATCTACCACATCTGGGCTCCTTAGTGCAATAGTTTTTGGTGTGATCAAAGCCAAAACATCGGTAGCATTGACGCAATGTAACATTTTTTCTCGGCAGTTCCACTCTGACTCTTTGACGGCCAACTTTATTTATTTTTAGAGCTTCTCTGTTATTAATAGCCTTTTTGATGTCTATAAACCAGACGTTCTGGCCAGAAGCCTTGCCTGGAACCGGTTCAGAGGAGTCAACATTCTGTGACTTCACCTTTGGATTACAGGTATTAACCATGGCGTGACCATGGGAGGTGAACGCATTTATAATTTGCTCAATTGGGGTAGAAGCAGCCAAGTTGCACACCACAACCCTGTAGGCTCTGTCTTCCGGGAGGCAGAAGTGAGTGTATTGGAGATGAACTTCTGATAATTTTTTAGTGATAGCTCTGTGGGCATCAGAGTCACGGGGGTATATGCGCAAGTTCCCATTATGCGCGATCTTGAGCTCATATGAGTCGAAAGAAGTCTTTCTAAGGCAGGTTCGTCGCTGACAGCAAGTACTGGTTTGTGGCTAGGTTTAGGTGACTTTTTTGCCACTGGAATTTTTGCTTGTCCAGTTTCTTCTTCTGCAACGGTTTCGACCTGGAGAATGTCCATGCTAATTTCGCCTTCTTGACAGTCATCTGGGTTTGCAAGAGCAGCAAATTTATTTAAAGCGAGATGGTTTCTATGTTCAATTACACGGGCTCTTTTTTTCGAACTTTTCGGTGAGGTTGGTAGGCTTCTCTTCTTGGATGAAACTTTTTGCCAAGAGACTGAAGCCGGCTGGAATGTAGGCGTACTACTATTTTTTTTCAATTTGCGGTAATAGGCGACTATTTGCAACTGTTATCTGGTTAGGGTTGTTTAATTGGCTTGGGCTGCTAACCATAAAAGGCTCCCTGCCAGTTGTGCTGGACGGGGGCATGCTCTGAATAGAGCATCCTGATCGTGGTACCTCTCGTAACTCCGCTTTAGTGCACCCAGCGACTTCCGACATCCCGGAATCGATCGACCATACTTCTCTTGATGCACCTCTATTTGTTAATTTCCTCGATAAAATAAAAAGGTTTGATTATTTTGCCAAAAACTTTTTTTTTTTTTGTTGTGTCGGAAAATATTTAATGAAAATAAAATCGAACTGATCCCTTCCTCAATGATGATTCGACTGAAACAGAATATCAATAACCGAAATTCAAAATTTAATGCGTAGAGTCACACTGGCTAAGGCCAAAATCATAAAGCCGGGCATTTTTAACCACGTTGATATGAAGTGTGTATTAATTGATCACCCCATAGAAATCCCTAATAGGGGCGTCTAACATTAAAGTCGTTTAGTCCGATAGTATTATCCATGTGCTAATTGCATATCGCAATATTAAATCCACTTATAAAAAGGTCACCCATTTTCCTGCAGCACACCAACACATCATTCTGTAACTAACAGAGAACATAGAAGCCGAATGCAACAACGACGTCCTGGCAGTCACCGATTGCATACCAACAACTTACGCATCGTACTGTAAGCTGGTTACCCATGATACCTGCGTTCGGGGCGTGCACGCGGAGGGCACTGCACTATGTAAAAGGCAAGACAGCCACTTAAGCCCCATCACACTGGTAGACGACGGCGTAATAATAATCAACGAGTGCCTAGCTAAAGTCAGCATGGAAGACGGCCCCGAAATAACTACCAACGTCTCACATCTAATTATGTTCGAGCGAGTGGGTTCCATCCATGGCACCACATACTCCAACCAATATGAAGCCATAAGGAAAACACCGGGCATGACTGCATCCCTATTGCTAAACGTCATTGGCCACGATCCTAGGCTAAGCATACCACCTATCCATAGGATTAACAACGAAAACTTGGAGGTTATCCAAGGGCTTAAGGAGCAAGTGAAATCGGATGGAACTACTGACATTTGGTTTGCGGTCGGCGTGGGAACCAGCGTCTTCATTAGCTGCTCTAACTTTCTCATCTTGGTGTTAAGGAGGAGATGAGATGCGAGGGAGATACAAAAAGTCGTTGAAAAGTTCCAGATGACCGAGGACGGTCATACTTCTAAGAGGAGAATAGTTAACACTGTTAATGAGTAAAATTAAATCGATTAAAAGTCTTGGGTGAATACCCTAGTATTTTTGTATGCAGATTTAGGATAAGCGACTTTCTGGGTCGTGCCTTGTTCCCATTGGTTTGCCCGATATGATGTGATATGCTGTTTTGTTAGTGTTAGCACTTTGCTGGATGAGCGCCGGGCATGCGGGCTGCGGCTAGCTTGAGTATAGGAGTTTAGTTTTGATTTCAACAATAAAGGGAGCACATAGCACACGAAACTAACTCCATCCAAAGCTGTATTCATTGAATTGGTTGTTTAGCCTTAAGGGCAGATTATGAGGAGAAAGCTCTCCCACCGTAAACTGAACACATTTAGGAACGGCGCAGTGCAACTAAGCGGTCAGCGCACCATCCAGAAAGGAAGACCCCCGCACCCCTCCATAGCCGAGAAGCCGACTACGACGACACTTACGTCGTCCACGGAAAAAAGATCTCTGACAAACACGGCCCTAGCAGAGCAAAATGTTTAAGGGAAATCACCTGTAGCGGTTTTGATGTTACGATTGATAAAACCTCGACATGAGTCCGTCCCAGTGGTTTTGAAAAAGGATTTCTCTCTTAAATGGGGCGATCAATTCTACTTGTGTCCGAGGCATCAGTTGAAGTGATGCCTTGGAGAATAAATTTTGTCGACGGATCAGGCTGAAGAACAATCTCGGCATATATGGCATCCTTTACAGAGACTCATTCAGCACCTGAAGGTTGCTGAATTGCGAATCAAGCGCAGAGAGTTGACCATTGATTTTGCGGAAGCCACCGACCGTATGTTCGATTTATTTGTTTAACAAACGCCAGATTCTTTAAAGATAAACCATAAAAAATAGGCGCAGTGCGCTAAAAACAAATTCGACCATTCGCTAAATAGTGAAGAAAAGTTGCAAGTTCGCAAGAAATTGCCAAAACAAAGCAAGGAAGCATGAACACCTCACATGGGTGAGGTGGGTAATCCGAAAGGACTACAAATGCTAAAATTAAACGATGGAAAGCATTCATGGAAAACACAACGCCAAAGGGTTTTACAAACGTGGAAATGAAAATTTGGTGGACGAAACCTTGTCCCGACAAAATATTAATGCTTTGGAAAACGAACCCCATTCTGACGCAGCCACTGTATACAGTGAACTGCCGTTGACCTACACGGTCAAAGCTACCGCTAAGCCCCTAAACTGCTACAGGAATCAAATAATCCTTAAAAAAGCAAGCCACCCCTACGACATTTTACAGTTTTCGGGACCAAAAACCAACACATTATCTACTTTGATAATAAAGACTCCGTTCGAATCGATTAAAAAAGTTCTAACCGTAGATGTTATGAACGCTTTTTACTGCAACCGACACACACTTGCATGTATCTAGCATGCCTTAGAGACGGAATTCCCAGCAACCAAGTTTTGCCATTGCAAAAACTTCGTGAATGATAACACTGATGCTAATGACCAGAAGAAAATTATTACATGTGCGCATCAACGCGTCCACAGGGCTGCCCAGGAAATGTTAAAGAAGTCCTTCAGGGATACTATTTTCCAAATATATCCAAAATCGCCAACGAAGAGAATTCCGAGTGAGATGCGGATCATCAATCAGCACGCCTAGGCCTATAAGAGCAGGAGTACCTCAAGGCAGTGTTCTTGGACCCATCTTATACACACTCTACACAGCGGACCTTCCCATCACCCCCTCTCGGAACCTCACAGTAGCTACATACGCGGACGACACCGCGTTCCTAGCCTCCGCCACAAATCCTCAGGAAGCTTCAGCCATCATACAAAGACAACTGGATGCTCTCGATCCATGGCTGAAACGATGGAACATCGTGGTCAACGCGGAGAAATCCTCCCACACAACCTTCGCATTACGCAGGGGGGATTGCCCCCCCGTCACACTCGACGGGGAAACCATTCCAACGAATGACACTCCCAAATATCTAGGGCTGACCCTGGACCGCAGGCTCACATGGCGTCCACACCTAATCAACAAGCACAACCAGGCCGACCTACGACTCAGGCAACGTCACTGGCTCCTGGGCAGAAGATCCAAGCTCAGGGAAAAATTCAAACTTCTCACATACAACGTAGTGCTGAAGCCAATCTGGACCTATGGGTTTCAGTTGTGGGGCACGGCAAGCTGTTCCAACCGCATCAGAATACAGCGGTTTCAGAATAAATATCTGAGAACATTTTCTAACGGTTCCGCTCATCCGTACCACGAAAACTCAATAATCCACAAAGAGCTTGGAATTCCTTCGGTAGCAGAGGAGATCACCCGACACAGTGAAAGGTATACAAAAAGACTGGACAACCACCCCAACCACCTGGCCATCAAGCTCCTAGAAAACAGCCAATCCCTAAGACGCCTGAAAAGGAAACACCCGCTTGACCTCCCCCACTAATAGACACCTAAGTCAGACTCATATGATGTACATTCCATGTACCTCCCTTAAGTTAATGTCACCCCCAAATCATTTAATGATTGTCCATTCGGACAGATTTTAAATATAAAATAAGAATGATAACAAAAAAAAAAAAAAAAATAAAAAATTATCTACTTTGTTAATAAAGACTCCGTTCGAATCGATTAAAAAAGTTCTAACCGTAGATGTTATGAACGCTTTTTACTGCAACCAACCCACATTTGCATGTAGCTAGCATGCCTTAGTGACGGAATTCCCAGCAACGAAGTTTTGCCATTGCAAAAACGTGAATGATATCACTGATGCTAATGACCAGAAGAAAATTATTACATGTGAGCATAACCGCGCCCACAGGGCTGCCCAGGAAATGTTAAAGAAGTCCTTCAGAGTTACTATTTTTCAAATATGTCCAAAATCGCCAACGAAGTGGTTATAAATTGCAAGACATGCACCAAGGCTAAGTAAAACAGGTACCCCAAGAAGCGAAATTGGGTGTAACACCAATTCCCTCATATGCGGCCGAAATGCTGCATATCTACTCCACGGATAAAAAGTTATTTTTAACCTGTGTGGATAAGTTCTCAAAGTTCGCCGTAGTACAGCCAGTAACTTCTAGAGCCACAATTAACGTACGCAGCCCCATACTACAATTCGTAAATATTTTCCCAAAAACCAAAAAAATATACTGCGATTACCAGGCATCCTTTAATTCGGAGACCATAACTTCGTTATTAAAAAACCAATATGACATTGTCATCGATAATGCGCCTCATTTACACTGCAGCTCCAACGGGGAAGTGAAGCGGTTACACAGCACCCTAACGAAAATAGCTAGGTGTATTAAAATTGACAAAAAAGTTGACGACACCATCGAGCTCACCATGAGAGCCACGGTAGAGTATACTAAAACGTTACACTCAGTCACCAGCTTGCAACCCAAGTATGCCTTGCACTCCGCCGACAACGCTCAGAGACTCGCAATAAAAAACAGCATCAAAAAAGCGCAACAGGCTAACCTAGATTTAACCTTCCGCCTTCTTACAGGACCCAGGAATTATATTGATATCGTTAACTATAGTAAACGCTAGAGTGACAGATTACTCGATCGCCCAATACATCCCTAACACGGACGGTGTTGCACTGGTGTGGGAACAGAGAAATTTGCTTAGGCATTCAAGTAATCTGACCGAATTCGAAATAGTGATAGAATAAACTAGTAGGTCGCCGATTTATTTCCAGAGTCGCATATAGGAAAATCTTAGACGTCGATACCAACCATATTAAAAGTTTATTGTCCGTATTGAAAGTACATCATAGGATTGGCAGAAGCCTAAGCTTTCTAGGCACCGCACTTAAGGTAACAGCGGGCACACCTGATGCCGCCCATTTTGAAATTTTAAAAATGTCAGAGTCTCGATTAATAGAGTCAAATAATAGGCAAGTGGGTTTAATACAGAAACTCAGAACAAAATTGACGAATTAACAGAAGCAGTTAACAAGAGGTGACAAGCAAGCAAGTTAACAAGCAAGTGAAATCGGCTGGAATTACTGACATTTGGTTTGCGGTCGTCGTGGGAACTACGCTCTATCCTGCTCATCTTGGTGTTGAGAAGGAGATGAGATACGAGAGAGATACAACTCGTTGACAAGTTCCAAGTCGTTGCTGTATTCGTTGACGTTCAACGTTTGCATTTATTTTATGCACTTCCGCGGGTTGCGACGACACATATTAAACAAAATTAATCTTAAAATTTGGTATTTGGTAGTAAATTAGATTGGAATGGTAATGATATTGTGGGTATTTTTTTTTTGATAGTGTGTTTGGTTTGGAGTTATGATTAGGATTTGAAGACTTAATGAGACATTCTTATTAGATGTTTCTAATTAACTTGTTCTTCTGTGCAACTTTAATTAACGAATTTGAATCGGCAAAACCATGATGGGCAAAATAGTAAACAATTCTATTGGTAATTTTCCAATAAGTAGTTTAATGGAATCTTTACCTGCCTGTAGATAAATAAGAAGATCCGCATGATCCCTTCTAAAAGCTTGGAAATTTGTAGCTTCCGACGGCTTTCTGCTTCTTCGGAAAATGTTCGTAGTTTTCCTTTATAAGGTTGAAGTTCTCCAGAAGTTTGTATTTTGGTGTTTGGGGCTTGTATTCCAAAATCAGTCTGGATTTCAGTGTAGTCCAGTCTTCGATGTTCGGTAGGTCCAATGATGGAGTCATGTGTCCTTCCAAGTTCCGCTCGATTTCTCCTAGTAGAATTATTTGTAGTTGGACATCATGGCTTGGTAAAGAGATAGAACATAGTCCACTCTACTGACGAAGGTGTAAACGGTTGCTAAGTCACCCTTAAATGTAGTGATATCTTTTAACTTTTGCTGCAGCAAGGTTGTCGTTCAAAGCCAGCATTTGGGGTGCGGTGATATTCGGTTGAGCCGTTGTTATTAAAATGTTTTATTTTTGTGTTTTTTTTTATTTTTTTTTAAATTTAGTTGTTTAATTTTTTGTTTTGTTTGTATCTAAGTTTTTCAGGAAGTTATCCGAGTTTTGTTTTACTTAGAATTTTGAAATTCATATTTAAAATTTGTATTTTTTTGTAGGTTTCTTTATTTTAACTTGTTTCACTTATAATAGTTTTAGTTCGAATATTAATTCACTTATTTTTGTTTGATTAAATGTTATTTGCCATTGGACTTTATGGTTTAGGATTGAAATTTGCTTCTTTTATTTCCACTTTTTGTTGAAAAACCGAATTGGATTAATAATCCAACTTGAAGTCAAAGAAGAGTCACAAATTGTGTTGCGTAATTAATTGCGGGAATAATATTTTCAACTCGCGGTTCTTTTTTTTGGATACTTTTTACTTGTATCCTACCGACTGTGCCAGTGAAATAGTTGAAATAGTTGTTATTTTTTATTGAATCGAATAAATGTCTGGTCGATTGACTAAGGACACCGCGGAGGAGAACTATTTGACGCAGGTTTTTATTTAACTTCTTTATTCAGATATCAGCATAAGACTAAATTCTTGTGCAACAAATCTGTATTGAACTGTATTGTTTACATAATTTAGGAACGGGATCGCTCGCTTGGCATATTATTTGTTGAGATTATTTGAAGGCGAGATCGCCTTCTCTGAATATGTATTCGCCTACAATGCACAAGCGTAGTTCTCAAAACATAAAAAAATTTGTGAAGGAAGCAACTTATATCTCATACATATTATAGGTGGATATGTCACAATATACTATATATTGTCAAATGTAGAACTCGAAAAAAATTTGGAAATGGTTATTATTATCCACAAGAAAATTTTCAAGTACAGAAGTAGGTCGCAGCTAATTCCCGCTAATACTGCATTCAAAGAAGAATATTTATTTATAAGAAAAGAACAAATTATTTAGCAGCTTAACATATAATACGGGTAGGGAGATCAGTGGGGTGCGTCCTCTTCAGACGTCGGAGGGGGGATTCGCGAGGTCACTTGCCTCCTCTGTGTATTGGCTGCTGTGCATGTTGATCTGATCACCAATCAGAGAAATCCGGAGATCCCTTAGGATAGCGTGATTGGAGACATACCAGGACACCCCGGTTGCAGTGAACTTCCTTGTGGAACACCTGCGTTCATGGCCAGCATACTTGATCGAGAGTCTCTCACTACCACCACGAAGGCCCGATCTATGAAGAAGAAGAGCCTTAATTTTGTTCAAATGTCCCTAGAGCCATACCTTGTCAAAGGCTTCCTTCACGTCGAGGAAGACTGCCACGTGTAGAACTTGGAATCAAGTGCGTTATCTGATTGACTAGATGGTGAACTTGTTCCGGGCAACATTTGACTTCCTGAAACCAAATTGATGTTGGGGAAAGTAGCCTGCTACTGGCAGCAGTTCCGTCAATCGCTTGAGCAGAATGCGTTCAAAGACCTTTGAAAAGGTTGAATGAGTTTATCTGCGTTGGAGGTTTGCTGGCTTTTGATTATCATGACAATCCGCGCACGCTTCCATTGTTTAAGGAAGTGCCCAAATCTCAGCGTGACATTATAATTTTTACTAGTGCCATGATTTCTTTGTGCGGGAAGTATTTGGCTGCACGATTGGCAATACCATCGGTGTCTTCTTCAGTTGGAAGGCTTTTAGCTGCACAGTAACTTCTTGCGGCGTGGTGTGTCTAATGTGGTGGTCTGGTAGAAAAGGCACATCCAAAAAGTTTGCGACTTCTTCTTCATGGAATTCGTATGTCAAATGGAACGGGGTGACAGTGAAGAACAAATGCTGAGCAAAAGCGTTCGCTTTGTCTAAACCCGTTTTGAGCCATAGGCCCAATAGGCCTGTGTCCCAATACGGTCGATTGGTAAAGCTGCTGCCTCTCTTTTTTCTCTCGTTAACTTTCAGACTGAGAAGTCACTGATGTTTTCAGGGCCATCTCCCTCAAGTAGGCTGTTTGTGAAACATGAGAGGGATTGCTTAGTTGCAGGATTTCCTGATGCTATCAACTGCCCCCTTAGAGATTTTTTTTTTTGAGATTCAGAACAGCTCTTTTTTTTTGTTTTAACGTTCTTATTTTTTTGTATTTAAAATCTATCCAAGTGGATCATTAAATCATTAAATGGTTTGGGGGTGGTGACATTGACTTAAGGGAGGTACATGGAATGTATATCTAATGAGGTTGACTTAGGTGTCTATTGATGGGGGAGGTCAAACGGGTGTTTCCTTTTCAGGCGTCTTAGGGATTGGCGTCTTAGGATCTAGGAGCTTGATGGACAGGTGGTTGGGGTGGTTGTCCAGACTTTTTGTGTATCTTTCGCTGAGACGAGTGATCTCCTCTGCTACGCTTGGAATTCCAAGCTCTTTATGAATGATTGAGTTTTCGTGGTACGGATGGGCGTTAGAAAATGTTCTCAAGCATTTAGTCTGAAACCGCTGGATTCTGGTGCGGTTAGAACAGCTCGCCGTGCCCCCAACTGTATCCCATAGGTCCAGATTATTTCAGCACTACTTTGTATGTGAGTAGTTTGAGTTTTTCCCTGAGCTTGGACCTTCTACCCAGGAGCCAGTGACGTTGCCTAAGTCGTAGGTCGGCCTGGTTGCGCTTGTTGATCAGGTGTGGACGCCATGTGGGCCTGCGGTCCAGGGTCAGCCCTAGATATTTGGGAGTGTCATTCGTTGGAATGGTTTCCCCGTCGAGTGTGACGGGGGGGCCATCCCCCCTGCGTAATGCGAAGGTTGTGTGGGAGGATTTCTCCGCGTTGACCACGATGTTCCATCGTTTCAGCCATGTATCGAGAACATCCAGTTGTCTCTGGATGATGGCTGATGCTTCCTGGGGATCTGTGGCGGAGACTAGGAAGGCGGTGCCATCGGGAGGGGGTGATGGGGAGGTTCGCTGTGTAGAGTGTGTATAAGAAGGGTTCAAGAACACTGCCTTTGAGGTATTCCTGCTCTTATAGGCCTACGTGTACTGATTGATGATCCGCATCTCACTCTGAATTATCTTCCCACTGTGTATAACTTGAGGAAGGCGAAATGGGAACTTGGGAGGTGGGATTTAATTTAGAAAAGGAGTCCAGGGTGTCAGACTCTGTCAAATGCCTATTTGACATCCAGGATAACAGCGCAGCAGTAATTCATCTTTTCGAAGGCCTTAAATATGCTCTCAACAAGCCGTCTGAAGCCAAACTGGTGATCAGGGATCAGTCCGGCCTCGTCCAGTACTGGCAGTACTCTACGCAAAAATACTCTTTCAAGGATTTTGGAGAGGATTGCCAGCAAACTAATCAGATGATACGAGGCTGAATTGGCTTCAGGTTTTCCAGGCTTGAGGAGGACAATTACTTCAGCACGCTTCTACACTTTCGGGAAGTACCCTAGACGGGGGCAACTGTTAAAGATGTTAGCCAGCCTTTGGGATCAGATTAGGGGCAATATTTTCAGTGCTGTTGCATCAATTCGGTCAGAACCTAGTGACTTGCCATTTTTTAGGGAGGCGATCTCTTGTGCAATCTCCTCTGGTACGACGGGCTGTATTGGCGGACCGGGAGCACTTGGGCTGTCTACGAACCTTATGGTGGCAGGACGCTCTTCTCCAGTGTATGTGTCGAAAGGTGAGAATGCACTATGTAGATGGTCAGTAAAGGCTTCTGCTCTTTCGACCTCAGACCGACACCAGGACCCGTCCACTTTGCGCACGGGTGATATCTTCTTCGCAGGTCTTTTTATGTGCCTCGTGACATTCCACAGGTTGTGTTGCGGGTCTCAAGCTTCAAGCTCCTTAAGGAATCTATGGAAGGAGTCTTGTCGTAGGATGGATAGCTTGTCCTTCAGTTCCTTGGTGGCACGATTAAGTGCTGTCTTGTCCCTGGGGTTGAGCGAGGAAAACCAGACTCTTCTGAGGCGCCTTTTTTCGGCCACGAGGGCCACGATTTCTGGAGACCACAAGTGCCCGTCTCCTTCAGGTATTCTCGAGGTAGTCGGAGGAGGTGGATTCGCAAACTCAACAGCATTGTGCATCTCTTTGGTTAGTTTTTCGATGGCCGCATCTATGTTGCTTGGTGTGGATAGAGGGGGATCTGGGTACAGGGAGGAAAGTATCCAGAACGTAAACTTGGGGGCATTTGTGTGTTTCACGGTGAGTTTTCTGGGCGGGGTTTTTCTGAGGACGGGGATGTTTAGGTGCAAGTTTACTGCGCTGTGGTCGGATAGCAGTTTATCATAGCTTGAGCATGCTATCTTTGAGTGTCCTATGCCCTTGGAGACGGCGAAGTCTAGCAAATCCGGTTGCTTTGAAGGGTCAGTAGGCCGCGTGCTCTGCCAGATGGTTGGTTGGCATGTATCAGTTCGTACCCGCTAATGTTAAAGTAGGAAGAAGTAATGTTAGTAGGTACTTCCTGACGAGTTGAGAGAGAAGTGGCAAAAAGTCTGCGTTCGCCACCTGTAAGTAGGAGGGCAGTAGACCGAGGCCACATCGGAAGGCTGAATGCCGACTACTTGCATGTGATCCGCACCTCCGTGCGGATGGTCAGCAGAGTGTAGAGTGAAGCCGGGAATTCTAAAGATGGACCGCGAATAGAAGACTGTCTTAGATAACATGAGGATTTTGATGTAATGGAACTTTATAAAAAAGCCCCGTTGGCGTTCCAGGATGCTATTTTAAGTCGACCCATTGTGTGAGATGGGGAGGGGAGGGCGGCTGTAAAAGATCGATTGCATGAGGGACTATATTATTGACATAATCGTGTTGAGCCTCATATAGAGCTGTTCCAACTTACTATCCAGAGCATCGATTGTGCTGGAGACCGAGGGTAGCGGATTATTTACTAGCGGATTTATTAATGCTGGCTACGCTCGCGTAAATTTGCTTCCCAAAGGTATGGGTAGTACTTGGTAGAGGTTATAGAATGACCTTCTGCCATTTTCCTGGCACCTGAGGTATTGGACAGACTCGGACTGATTACGCGGCTTTTCCCATCTAACTTTTTGTCTTCAGACGGCAGAGATGTTTTTTAGGAGCTTGCTACTTTCGTCCTTTTTAAGGTCGACGCATCTCATGTTTAGTGGGAGTTTTGTTACTTTGTTATGAAGGGTGTAAATGCGGAGGATGTGGTAGCCGGCTCTTTTGTAAAATACATCTTGCCATTCTCCAAGATGAACAGGGGAGATCGATAAGGTGCTTACCGTCGCAGTGAATTGGCTCTGATTGTTTTAGAGCACACATTACCATTTGCACACTACCAGTGGAGATGATTGATGTTGCCGTTCTATAACATAATAATAAGAATAATGACACAACCGTGGACTTGTCCATATAACCAACTCAGGAAAGGAGAATATAAAATAGGGTCGCGGCGCGTCAGACCTTGAGAGGGTTTGTACGGTTGGCAGAGGTCGCAGATACATTTTCAAACGAAATAAGGGGGGAGAAGATACATGCTTACGCTTAGTGTTCACAGAATTATAAAACTGCTTCAGATCCTGTGTAAGTTGGATCCGGCAGCGGTATATATAATTCTTATAACACTCAACGTTATGCACGGTGAAGTTTGACCGAGCTACTAAGTATCTTGAAAAGTTACATTGCAGGCAGTTTTCCTGTGTCTCTTAAGGAGTCTGTGTATTTTAAGTTTTTAAGGCTCCTTGTACACCAAGGAGGGTCAGTCAAAGCGGGTGGATACTTCCATGCCATGTAGAATGTTTCCAAAGGGATATTAATATCGGTTCATTTCCAGAGATCGGCCAAATCGAATGTATAAATTAAATTCCTTTGTCTCTGAAAGTCAGCCTTACAAAAACAGCGATTTTTATGAAATGCGTATCAAGACTGAAGATTGCTAGCAGTAAGGGTTTCAATGGACACCTCAAGCGTTGGGTAGTAAGAATCTTCTGGGGTTGAAAGTGGAATGGCTTTGGAAACGGTTATTCTATCTGGATCAAAAACGAATCATAGAAAAAACGATCTAGAAGCTGACCTAAAGAATTCCTTACGTGGTTTATTTAACCGAAGGATATGTCGAACATACACTCAGTAAAATCATGGTGTGTTGAAAGATGGTGAATTCTCCATGTTTCATCAAATAAGTTCAAGTAAATTGAAGTCTCCTAGAGTCACTGTCACTGTCACGGTTGGACATGCGATTAGAAACCAGCTGAATGGCAGATAAGTGTTGCCAGTATATAGGCGGTTCTGAAGAAGGTAAGTATGAGCATGTGATGAACACTGATTGAAGCGACATAGTGATTTTCACACATAGGAATTTTAGATCACCATGATTCGGTAACTTAACCTCTTCAAAAGCAAAGTCGGAGTCCACAGAGATTCGAACTCCTCCTCCTATTCCTTTGGGAGTTAAACTCCCACAGGCTTAGTAACTTTTTTTAACTGTACTCGGCTCTTGTACGTACGTATGTTCTTGTACGAATATGTTCTCAGGCTAAAAGCAGAGCGAACAAATCTTGTTTAACATCGGCAAAGGTACACGTATCTTAAAAGACGACGTAAGCCTCGAGTAAGTATATTTAACCTTCCTAATGTCCTCCACTCTAACAACGGACTTCGATTTGGCTTGAATGTAAGCCGAGATATTAATCTTTGAGGTGTCATGGTCCAGCCGTGAAATAAATATGTATTTAAAGGGGAGAATCACATGTAAGGGTTTAACAGTGGGTTTTAGGGGAGTCAATTCTACTTGTGCCGGAGGAATCACCGAAGTGATGCCTTGGAAGGTAATTCAGACGAGTTATGCTCAAGTATTGGAGTCAAATTCAGGAACCGAATTTGTGTTTCCCACTCCTGCTCTTGGGGTAGTCGTCGGCTGATCAGGCTGAAAAGCGATATCAGTGCATACGGAGTCCCTAATAGCGGTTTTTCTACGCGTTGAAGACTCATTTAGCAACTGGAGGCTGGATGCTAGACTGGGACGCGGAAATCGGATTATTGCACATTTTTATAGCGCAGATGCTACAAAATTCCATATAAAAATTTTTTGATTAAAAACAAGTAAGTTTAAATATATAAAAATATATTGACACCAAATAATTATTTTTTACTCAAACTAGTAACCTTAAACCACTGTACTTGTTTCGTAAGAGCAGAATAGAAGGGTGAGGGAATGAAAAAAAGACTAAACTATGAGAGAGTAAGTTTTTGCAATAATCAGAATAATTATTTAGAATTTGCAGAAATTATAAGAAATAGGGAATAGAAGTAGGGCACAGTACCTTACTTGGATAAATAATAAAACATTGTAATCTCACCAAATATGGTACCCCGCGCAGACGCGAGTGCGAAGGGAATCGAGATAAGTATAAGATTTAAATATTTATTATCTTAAACAAACACCGGTTTGTTTTTCGCAAGGCAATAATAAATAAATCGACGAGCGCAAGAAAAAAACACGACCGTTCGCTATGAAAGTGAAGTGAAAGGAAGTATGTAATTGTAAATGGGAAACCATCGTTACTAGGTTGAGAAACCGCTGTAAATTTGAACGTCCTATCATAGGGTTTGCAAATTAATCTGTTTGAATGATTTACTCTGTTTCCAAAGTGGAAAAGGGCTATATAGCTGTCAATTGAACCGAGTATAAGGCCTACACAACAGCCAATGTGACGCATTCCGATTGCCGTAAAACCAAAAGTAATATCAAAACAGTAAGAGGCCCTAAACAGCCACACTATATAACCAGTGATTGGACATAGCCCTTGGATCTCAGCTATAGGCTATAACGCTACCAAGAAAATAGCGATATCTGTTTGTGTTTGGATAAGCGAATGGCTAATTAAGCAAATATTATGGAACACTATCCATTACCAAACGTTCAGTCATTAATGAATGACCAGCTAAAACGAGCTAAATACTTTTCGCAGCTAGACTTAAAGGACCCTCATCATTAACTACAAACTACTAATGTTTGTTATTATTCGTCGAAATATTTCAGCGGTGACTAGAGAAATTGTTGGCGTTATGCCCAATGTTTTACATTATACGATGGTGTCATTATTTTTGGGTCAAGCAAAGATGATCCCCTGAAGTCAGTAGAGGAAATCCACAAAATATTCAAGAAAAACAATTTGGGCTTAAATAACTCAGAATTTGTATGAAGAATACATCGTCTTATTCCGGATTTGGCCGATCGAACGGATCCATTAAAATAACTTTTGCGAAAAGATACGAGATTCGTATGGAGCCCTAAAGAAAAAAACAATGCTATGTGCTTAAAAATTTTCTGCCCGATACCTAGACTATTGTACTTCAGTATAAACATCCGTAACTGTTTGATTGCTGATAAGAGCCCTGTGGTGCTAAGAACAGTACTGCTACAATTCGCTTAAAACAACGTAAAAAAAAGTTAGTCGCAAACGGAAAAAAAGCCTAGGACAGAGGGAAATTTTTACTTTCTAGCAGGATTTGACTTTGAAATAATTACCGACCAAATATAATGATTGATTTGGCAGGAAACGAAAATATATTAGATGCCTTGTTATGTTTATGCGACATATCATTAAGAAAGGATTTCAATTCAAGGGGCGAATATGGCATCATACGGATAGTGGAAAATTCTATTCCGGTGTCAATGATCAAATGCAGGAAATATCAGAGAAAAGCGTTCTTGACGATAAAATCGTCAATGTCTTCACTTTTTTAAGCGATAATTCGTGCAGCTCTGCCCAATCAAATAATCTATACCCATTGTGATTTGAAGTATCCGTTATAGACAAAATCTTACTGACAAGGAACCGACTACTTAGTCCATCAACATTGCGCCTGAAAGCACTTTCCCATGACGGTCTTCCGGGTGAGTCGGCAATGAAGTGTCGCCTACTGGGATACTACTAGACTGGGTTTTCAAAAATAACTACGAAGTGACAATGGGCGATAATGCATTAGTGGTGAAATCAAGGAATATAGCAAGGCTAGAGGAACAGAACAGATCAGAACTCCGCCTTACTCCTGAAGCTAATGAAGAGGTATTATAAAAAAAAACAACAAAAAATGGAACAAACCACCAGTAAAATGTTTAAATACTGCAAATGAAACAAAAAACAAATTAAGAAACAGATAAAAAAATTTGAACTGATGTACAATGTGACTCCTCATAGTAGCAATGATTCTTCACAACTAAAACTCCGGACTAGGATGCCAGGGTTTCCGGCATCCAAACAAAAGGGGAAAGAAAGTCATATTAAAGTCGGGGATAATTCCGAGCTTCGACGCTACGAAATACGATGTATTTGAAAGAAATATTGTATCTTCTCCACAACATGCACTAAGCACCGACGGAACTCATCACAAACCAGCTGAGACATCCGAGATAGAAGAATCAATCCCGCACCAAGGAATAAAGCTCAATCTTGTGAAAAGAGGAGGGGTGTGGGAACCAGCTGCGGAGTGAAGTATGTGGAATGACAGTAATGTCTGCACCAACGGCAGTAGCAAAACGAACAACATATAACGAGTTGTTGTTTCACATATTCTTGACTCACCAAGATGACAGGTCCAAATAAAGTAACAAGGTAAATAATAAAGTGTTTACTTGTTACTTTTTTACTGTGACTTATGTAAAGCGTAACAACCACAAATTTTTGTTGTTGTTGTAGAACAGAACAGCCTTAGATTGCAGCAGATTTAAATGACAGTAAATCCAGGATAATTTAATAAAAACGAAATATTTAAAATAAAAATTTGTAGTAATGAAAAAAATAGTTTAAAGTTGCTAACTATCTCATAGAGAGGTTCGTCAAATTTAGATGGTGGAGCAACTGAGATATTTTCCGAACGGAAAAACCTTACATCTGTTCAACGAATGGATTTCTGGAAAGATTCTATTAGTCAGTCAACAATATAATTTTCCCAAAATTTACCGAGTTACTTTTATTTATGATAAAACGTTATTTCTCCTTGTATTTTGATGTTTTGAGAGAACTAATGACCATACATGACCATATGAACGCTCTGGAGAAAACACCGACGAACAGCTCCGGTTCATTTAAAATCTGCTACAATTTGAGGTTTTTATAGATTTTGATAGATTGTAGATTGCTCGTTTTGAGTTTGGCAGATTCGATTTCGACAATCGTTACAAATCTTATTATAAGTAACTCCTGTTATGGTGGGCATGGTGGATTGTGGTCATTGGGAATTGGTTTTACATTTGTCAAAAAATGCATGGGATGGATTTTGTTGATAAGACTTATAACTGGGAAATTTTCGGATCGACAAAACCTTATGAATGGTGGTCAGTGAGGTGTAGCCATAAAGTATCTAATCTCTCTCTAGGAGCCATGCGGGTTGGTACATATCCTACATTTTCTAACCGTACTTTTCTTTTCATCTGAATACTAGGTTGAAAACACGCTCTAACAAACTGTTTTTTTTACATAATTGTCTGTCGCTCTCTCTTATGGATATCATATTTGTATTGATTTAAGTCCTAGGAGTGAATTCAATAACCAGTGTAGTAGCACGGGCGAATTCGATAAGAAATACTGTCATTATGCGATTTATCGATGAATATTCTACAGCGTGACCATAAATTTATTCACAAAACACAAAACTGTTTGTTTTTGTTGGAAATTATGGGATTTTTTGAAGAGTTGCTTAATATAAATCATCCGTTTCAGTAATAAGGTAAAGCCTCATGACGACGTAAATAACCGGCAACGAAACACTGAAGCAAAAATCTTCTGCTATCATCGTTTTGTATTTAGATCAAAAACGTCAAAGTATTAAAATTGTGGTTATACAGAAAGACAAAAGGATCATCGTAATCTTAATTGATTTTATGTTTTGCAAAATTAGTTGAATTCATTTTCGTTACACTATAATGAAGTGATAATAATTCAATTTTTGGATATAACTTGACGCAACAAGTGGTCTCTAAAAAGTATTCGATTATTCTCATTGCCATTAATATTTATGGCCGATTCCAATACCTAAATTATATTTAAAAACCATCCAAACATTCCCCAAGCAATATGCTTAAAAATATGCTTTATGTGTGTAGATGTCAAACCAAGACTCATCAGAAACAAATATTTTCAAATTGCTGTTCGTCTTCAAATATTAATTCACAAATTAAGAAATTTTTTGTTTTTTTAGAAACAAAATGAAAATGATTTCAGTTTCAGTGCCAAAACTTCTTTAAAATTCGAAAAAATTTATTTATTATCATTTAATATTAATTTATTCATATTTAATTGGTAAAAAGACGGCGCCATCCATGCGCCTTTCTTATAAAAATTGTCGAATTCGTAACAATCTTTTATTGTTTTCAAAAAAAAAATTCAAAATCCGTAAAATATTATACATCTTTAATGTTAAAATTTATACGGACAATATATTTATACGACAATATTGATCCATATGTTTACATTCGGATCGCGTCTAATCGGCTGGTCAGTTCAACATCGCCATCGGGCCACACAACCAAAAAATTCACCGGAGTTTTCATATTTTTAATCTTTGTGGGGTAAACTTTTTGTGCAAACGATCCTACAATTATTTGTTTCGTAGACGTTGTTTTTCTTATTAATTTAAATAGTTGTGTGCTCAATAAATTTAAAAGTTGGTCCAGCTGTAACAAATTAAAAATGTAAATTAATTTCCAAAATAAAATTAGCATACGCAAATGTATGTATTCATAAGTTTGAATTTCAAAATATTTGTCTATATGGATATAAAAGCATTGAAGCACTATTATGTATCTAATTTTTACGTCGTTTTACGAAAAACTTGTAAATAATAATCTTTTATGAAATGGATATGTATAAAAATGTTTTTTAATCAATTTTTTTACTGTATTTAACAATATAAAGAAAACAGGCTTGCAGTTTTACTGAAGTTCAAGAGCACAAAAATGTATTGTTAGTAAATGGTTCCAATTGAATACAATAGTGTTAATCAAGCTCATGTGAGTATATACGTACGTATAAATATATTCATATATCTATATACAGAAGTGTGTTTGTATATTATTTTGCTGGTTTCGTTGACGCATTTCAGTCCCCTATATGTGCTCACCGAAATCCATAATTTATAGTTATCCATATTCTGTCGTTTGAAAGAATTAGAGAGACTATTTTATAAAGTTACCTTAACACGCTAGCGGAGATCAAACTATCAAAAGGTTTATATTTTTTTATTAATAAAAATGAATTTTTAAATACCAAAAGCAACATGAAATAAATTTAGAATACTAAAAATAAATTCAAGGTTTTTTTTCTATGTCTATTGTAGCTCTGGATTATCAGGTTTTCATTTCCTGTTGCATCCGCTAAAGGATACAAGATGATCCTTTTTAATAATGTTTATACTGCTCTATGGCCTATGTTTAATAATTACAATGTCAGGAACGAAACAATATGTCTTTAAAAAAATGTCGGATTTATTCGACTTTTACGTACTTTTGTAAGGGACTTAAAAAAATGTCATTCCCTCTTATTATTATTAATACATTTTACATACACTTACGTACACATACATATGTATGTAGATATCTTTGAAGTACATTTTTTATAAATCTTAAAATTTTTAAAGATTACTTAAAATGGAATATAGTGGTTTCGAAAGCGAACATAATTTCTTATGCTGCGACATTTATCTGTTCAGGCATATGTAGGTAGTTTAGTGGAGTTAATCTTATTACTTTCGCCGAGAGTATTATAGTTGTAATGCGTAACACAGTTAAGGAAAAAACAGCCGCCCTATAAATTATATACATACACATGTATATTCATGCACCCAATACTCGTAGAATAAAATGTATGTAACACAGAAAATTTGGTGTTTTCGACAGCATTTGTTTTTTTTCATATTTTGATTTTTAAGGGTTTTATCAAGAATAATATATTTGTTGCACATATGCATCAAATGTGCTATGGAGGAAAAAGAGATTGGATATAACTTAAAAGTATGATAAAAATTTGTATTGTATTTGTGATGTTTTAAGAAAGTTTAATGACTAAGATATATATAAAATAAATTATATGAATTCAATTTATGAAAAATATGTGCTTAAATTAAAACCACAATTAAATTAATTAAATTAAACCAAAAAATAATTACAAATGCATGTAAAGGAGATCAAATTATGGTATTAATGATAACAAATTAATTTAAATGAAAATTTTTAAAGCAATTGTTTCTTTTGTTAAAGCATAATGCTACTCCATATTTGTTGCACATAACTTGCGAAAATCCAGTACAGTTTGGTTTCTTGCACCTGATTCGCTTTTCCGTCCAAAGTGGCGAATGTCCAATTTGATCTTGCCGTACCATTTGGTTTGGAATGCGCTGCGTTGGACCCTTGAGTTTCTTTTCTTGATATTCATTTTCAATGATAGAGCTTCGCTTCCCCAACTGACATTTTGTTTTCGTTTTGTTTTGTAAGCACTTCTGCTATGTCGATTCGGAAATCAGATGATCCTAAAATTTTTTCCAGAATATCCCAGAATATCGTGGCAGGGTGTCTAGGAACTCCTTGGTGTTCTTAGTATCCTTTTATACTGCCCGAAGGTCTTCCCGGCTAAACGTGCTTAGCATTAACAATAATTAACTAAATTTATACTAAATTGACAATTAAATACTAATAAAAAATATTAAAAAAAGATGGTGAGTACATCGTTTGTCTCATCATCATCTCGCTGTGCGTCTTGTTGGCAGCCGGTGGATTAGGTCCTTGGGACGTCGCCTGTTGAGCCTCCTTTGTGGGCGAGATCTGGTAAGACTCTTAGCGAGTCGGTTTCGATGACGCTCCAGTCGGTCATTGTAGCGGCTGGAGTGGAAATTAATAGTGTCGAAGACCGTGAGCAGCTTTAGGTCATTGTGGAGGGTGGTGTTTCTCACATACCATTCGCAGCCAGTGATCGTCCTCTCTATCTTGTTTTGGATGCTTTGAACTATGCGGATTTGGTTATCGAAGGACAGGCACCCAAATTTGGCACCCATACCTCCAAATAGGAACTATGATTGGGTTGTATATTGTGATCTTGTTTGACAGCGAAAGTTTGCTACGCGAGCACATGAGGCAGTAGTGCTTTGGCGCCGCGGCCCGTATGCGTATTCTCATTGAACTCACTTTCTTATAGGTGAGCCGACGGTCGAGTATGTCTCCCAGGTATTTTGCTGAGTCAGCCTGTGCCACTGGGGTGTCGTCTATGCGCACTGCTGGTGGCGTTCTTCGTTTAAGGGTGTAGCAAACATTCGTGGAGTTGTTGCCATTTATCCCAATATTCCACCTCCTAGCCCAGTCGGCAAATCTAGTTGCGTAGATCTGGATACCGTTGGCGACCTCCTGCTCGCACCTGGACCTGTACGTTATGCACACGTCATCGGCAAATGTGGCCAGCATTTTTTTAGGTTTAAATTTATTGCAACGTTCCCAATAATGGCATTTTCTGTAGCATCTATCCAAAACTACTTTAATATCTCTTTTATGGTTAATATACATCTACAAATTTAAATTAAGGCTAATCGGATAATTTAAGGAAATTAAAATTCCAAATTCGCGATACTTTTTGAATACACCTCGTATATCAACGATGCCTCAAATTTCCTTAAAGCATCTCATGAAAACAGACAATATTGATGTTCTTCTAGTTTCGGAATCCCACTTTTGTCCCAGATCCTATTTTAACATTAGCGGATACGATCTGTTACATGCCAACCATCCATCTGGCAGAGCACGCGGAGGAGCAGCTATGCTCATCAGGAGTGGCATTCAGTACACGGAACTTCCCGCGTTTCAGGAGGAATGGGCTCAGTGCGCCGTGACCAGGATTTCTAGCCCACAGGGAGATATCACCATGGTGCGGTTTACTTCCTACCCAGACACTCGACAACCGAGATCCACCTTCAGGACTTCTTCGAGTCCCTTGGACCTCGCTTTATAGCAGCCGGAGACTTTAACGCCAAACACTGGTGGGGGTCCCGCACAAACAACCCCAAAGGCATAAAGCTCTATAAGTACCTGCAGGGGAAGAGTTTGGACTGCCATTCCACAGGAGAACCCACACACTGGCCTTCCGACCCTTCAAAGCAGCCGGATCTTCTGGACTTCGCCGTCTCCAAGGGCATAGGACACTCAAGATAACATGCCCAAACTGTGATAAACTGCTATCTAAACTTGCTCCTAAACATCCCCGTCCTCAGAAAAACCCCGCCTAGAAGACTCACCGTGAAACACACAAATGCCCCCAAGTTTACGTTATGGATGCTTTCCTCCCTGTACCCAGATCCCCCTCTTTCCACACCAAGCAACATAGATGCGGCCATCGAAAAACTAACCAAAGAGATGCACAATGCTGCTGAGTTTGCGAATCCACCTCCTCCGAATACCCCGAGAACACCTGAAGGAGACGTGCACTTGTGGTCTCCAGAAATCGCGGCCCTCGTGGCCGAAAAAAGGCGCCTCAGAAGAGTCTGGTTTTCTTCGCGCAACCTCAGGGACAAGACAGCACTTAATCGTGCCACCAAGGAACTGAAGGACAAGCCATCCTACGGCAGGACTCCTTCCATAGATTCCTTAAGGAGCTGGAACCTGGAGACCCGCAGCACAATCTGTGGAAGGTCACGAGGCACATTAAAAGACCTGCGAAGAAGATATCACCCGTACGCAAAGTGGACGGGTCCTGGTGTCGGTCTGAGGTCGAAAGAGCAGAAGCCTTTACTGACCATTTACATAGTGTTTTCTCACCGTTCGATCGGTGAAGAGAGAGCTGCAATCATAAGGTTCGTAGACAGCCCAAGTGCTCCTGGCACGCCAATACAGCCCGTCGAACCATAGGAGATTGTGCAGGAGATCGCCTCTTTAAAAAATGGCAAGTCACCAGGTCCTGACCGAATTGATGCAACAGCACTAAAAATGTTGCCCCTAATCTATTCCCAAAGGCTGGCTAACATCTTTAACAGCTGCCTCCGTCTAGGGTACTTCCCGAAAGTGTGGAAGCGTGCTGAAATAATTGTCCTCCTCAAGCCTGGAAAACCTGAAGCCAACTAGCATCGTATCGTCCGATTAGTTTGAAATAGTATTTTTGAGTAGAGTACTGCCAGTTTTGGACGAGGCCGGACTGATCCCTGATCACCAGTTTGGCTTCAGACGCCTTCATGGAACACCAAAGCAATGCCACCGGCTTGTTGAGAGCATACTAGAGGCCTTCGAAGAGAAGAAGTACTGCTGCGCCGTTATGCTGGATGTCAAACAGGCGTTTGACAGAGTCTGGCACCCTGGACTCCTTTTCAAAATTAAATCCCACCTTCCAAGTTCCCACTTCGCCTTCCTCAAGTCGTACACAAAGGAAAGAGAATTCCGAGTGAGATGCGGATCATCAATCAGCATGCCTAGGCCTATAAGAGCAGGAGTACCTCAAGGCAGTGTTCTTGGGCCCTTCTTATACACACTCTACACAGCGGACCTTCCCATCACCCCCTCTCGGAACCTCACAGTATCTACATATGCAGATGACACCGCTTTCCTAGCCTCCGCCACAGATCCGCAGGAAGCATCAGCCATCATACAGAGACAACTGGATGCTCTAGATCCATGGCTGAAACGATGGAACATCGTGGTCAATGCGGAGAAATCCTCCCACACAATACTCATACTCAACAGGGAAATCATCCCTATGAATAACACTCCCAAATATCTAGGGATATCCTACGACTGAAGCAACTGCACTGGCTCCTAGGGAGAAGGTCCAAGCTCAAAGAAAAACTCAAACTTCTTATTTACAAAGTAGTGCTGAAGCCAATCTAGACATATGGGATTCAGTTGTGGGGCACGGCAAGCTCTTCTAACCGTATCAGAATCCAGCGGTTTCAGAATAAATGTCTGAGAACAATTTCTAACGCCCATCAATACCATGAAAACTCTATAATCCACAAAGAGCTTGGAATTCCTTCGGTAGCAGAGGAGATGTGCTCGACTTTTTGGCCAAAAATAACACCCTAATGATGCTGCAGCCACCGTACGGGGTGCGTTATGAAAGTAATGCGCATTTTCTAAGAAAAATATATTTGTTGATCCAATCAGTACAAATTATTAAAATTCTTCAAAGTAGTCCCCTCCTGCGTCAATACACTTGCGGAGACGTGTATGCCACGCCTGGAAAGCACCCTGAAACTCCTCGACAGAAATGCCTTTCAGGAACCTCGTTACGCGAGTTTGGATGTTCTCCACCGACTCCCAGTGTTTTCCCTTTAGCTCTCTCTTCAGTAGAGGGAACAAAAAAAGTCGCACGGAGCTAAGTCAGGGCTGTAAGGAGGCTGGGGCACAACTGAAATCTTCTTCTGGGTCAAGAAGTTGGTGACGACGAAGGCCGTGTGGCTGGGGGCGTTATCGTGGTGGAGCATGAAAACGTCTTTGATGTCTGGCCTGACGTGTACGACTCGGCGTTTCAGGCTCTTAAGTACCTCTTGGTAAAAGGCTCCGTTGACAGTTTGTCCTTGCGGTACAAACTCAAAATGGACGATTCCTCGGACGTCAAAGAAGACAATCAGCATTGTTTTGATACGAGATTTGCTCATGCGCGCCTTCTTGGGTCTGGGAGAAAATTGTGTGTGCCACTCGGAGCACTCCTCCTTAAAGGCCTCTCGAAGCATTTGATAAGTTTCCGATGCATTTTTGCCAAGTCGCACACAAAACTTTATGGCCTACCGCTGTTCCAGCGAACGCTCCATCGCACCGTGACACAACAGAAAAAATGACTTCGCTCTACGACACGTCCTACCACTTCTATTGTTCAGAGCGAACTGAGACCGAGCGCGTTGGAAAGGAGAGACTCCGCCCTAAATTTTCAGACAGGTCCGAGCGTGCTACGACAGGTAGTTACGTGACAATGAAACCATGCGCATTACTTTCATAACGCAACATGTATTCCCCAGATTGCAGGAGCTGAACAAGATAAATAAAATGATTTTATGAAGTGCTTCGAAGATTGGAAAAACCGTTGGCACAAGTGCATAATGTCTTATGGGGATTTCTTAGAAAGTGACAAAATAGATATTCATGAATAAATAAATAACTTTTGAAGAAACAAAATTTGCGATATATTTTGAACACACCTTGTATTATTTAATTTGCGCTATTTCGGAGTATAAGTATGCAAAAAAACTTTGTTTTCTATAAGAAATTTATGCAAATATTTGCTTACCTTGTCCGTATAAAAACGTATAACCGTACTCTCTATTTTATTTATTTACCATTACTTAAATATTTCATATTATAGAAATCCGATAAAATGTCGACTTGATTTATGGAAAGTCAAGTTTGTCGAGTATAGTATATCTGATACTCGCTTGTATTCGGTCCGTCGCTTTTCCAGTAATAAAAATATAATCTTTTCACACATTTTTAGGAAACATAGGAAATATAAGTTAATTAATTTCCTGAATTTAGTTTTGCAGGTAAATATAGTTTGGGATAATATCCACGCTTTCATATGGATAGACATAAGATCGCTTCGGCTGTTTATGCTGAGAATATCCGAAAAGCTTCCTTCTCTGGTTTGCAAACATTTGCGTGAATATAATATTCAAAGTCTGGGCCTGCTGTTGTTGCGGAATGCTAGTAGTTCAAACTTTTTTTTTTTTTAATAGGTATGCGTATAATTATTGAGATTGATTAATATGAAGCTTACATGAAATATGACAATTTAAATTATTATCCTTTTTCAATGATCCTATGTTTTTGATCTTTTGTTACTGGCACCTCCTGATTATTCGCACTCACCACAATACCAAGTGAATTTTTGCTCTCTCGAACTTGCTCTGAACCTTTTCCCACCCGCGTTTTCAGACATCCTAACGTTGTACTCGCTTACGCCTTGACTAACTTGACAATATTTTTTTTGCTCCAGGTGTTTTCTTGCCTTTTCTGGATTTTCTCAAATTCATTTAAACTGCTCCGCCTCTCACTTGTCCAGATGATTTCCGTCCTTATCCAGCCTTACGATATTTGACTCATCATCCACTAGTATGCATTGTTCCATCTTCGATCCTGGTCGGTACGTCAGCTTCTAGGTCGATTATGTCCCGATTTCGTCGGAGCTTAGGCAAGCTGTTGCACTTGGACACACTTTTCGTTATCTTGACACACAATTTCAGCTTGTTGACTTTGTTAACCGTAGATCAAATAGCCCGGACAAGCCCCAAATTTAATGTTTTGTTTTGACTTTTGTTTTTTATAATAACTATGCATATTGTATTATATTATAATATTGGTTACATAAAATACATTACATAAAATATTATATAAAATATTATTATAAAATAAAATACATTACATAAAATATTGGTTGCATAAAATGCATTGTATATTATATTGGTTGTTTGTCCGATCCCTTTTACATTCTTTTATATTTGTATATATCCACATTTTCAATTGACCATTCGGCCAATTACAGAAGTAACGATTGACAAGGGTAGCTACAAGTGTCAACAGACACAAACATTTAACTCAGCTACGCATTACAAACGAAGACTGCGGCGTCTTACAAGCGCAGCTGCACTTGTAGATTAGATAGACAAATAAGATATATAAGCATGAAATAAGATGGAATGAAATAAAAGGAGCAGCGCTCGCAGGAGCTTTTCAGTTAGACTCGAATACCCGAATTGAGCTCAAATAATGTTATACTAAGGTGAAATAGATTTTTATTCTTTAATACATCATAATGTGTATTTTTCAAAGTTAATTCAAAAGTTCTGTATCTGTATAGCTAACAGTTTATTCTTTGTTTTTTTAATTTTTTTCCATAATTGATAAGTAAACCGGCGAGAGAGTGAGAGTGGGTAAACCGGCTACCTTTTGGACTTTTTCCTTCTTCTTTTATACCTGCACTTTGTTGGATTTTCATATCCATTAATTCTATTTATATTTCTATGTCCTCTTTTATTTCAAAAATTTCTTCATAAAATATGTTCGAAATCTCTTAATTGTTATTAAATCAGAAGCAGTTTTTATTCTGATCCGATATATTTTTTATTTTTTAATAAATGAAAAGCCTACCTATATGTGTCCATACTGATTTTTGGAAGCTCTATAAGTCTATTTAATTGGTCCGAGAATATTTTACTAGCAGTTTTTATTCTGCTAATAAAAAGGTTTTAACTTAAGTATTACACTACTTTACCGATGGAACATTTAAGCTTGGCATCTATATCTTTTTGGTCTATATTTCTAACTACATTTTCTTCAGTTGCTTTAAATTTCTTAAGCACGCTATTGAAATGGTGTTTATAAAAATATTCATGCTCTATCGGCACAGCTTAAAAATGTTTTTGTTATATTCACAACATTCGGGTTCTAATGAAGATAGTACCACCTTATCTTTTTGTTCTGTACTATCTTTTATTAGAATCGTGTCAGGATTACATTTTCTGTAGACATTTTTTTATTTCTAATCGATCCCGTATTTTTTTTAGGCAAACTGTATCTACTGATAAAGTAAATAAAAAAAAGGACAAATTAAGTGGACTCGTCGCCGATGCTGCTCGCCGATGTTGCTTCTTGCCGGTGTTGCTTTCGATGAGCACTTCATTTTCTGTCCGTTGTCTGGCCTCGGACTCGCTCACAAACCTTTTATTTTCACACTCGTTTATTCTGTTTTTTGTTTGATGTTAAATAGAATTTGTTTGATTGTCTTTGACCCTTACCACTTGGCTGGAACAACAGGGGACTTCGACTTGAAAGAAAAAAATTTTTTACTTGGTTCGAAGCCTTCTTTTAGCGACCGTGAATTAAGATTTAAGTGCGTATCTGCAGTTTCTTATAAGGTGCTAGTTCAACCTGAGTCTCTTACCACAAGGGGGAAAACTTCAGGGTGTCTCGGTGGACCAATATTTAAGAGAAGTCCCAAAAAAGGTCTTACTCCAATGAGTTCAATTTAAAAACTGCTTTATGTATATGTATATATTATACATAAGAAGAAACATACAAAAATCTTACAATGCTGTCCTTATATGCTAATAATAGTTCTTATCAACTATTTATATATTTATGCCCACAGCGACTTTTATACGTTGGTATGTGCGCTGGCGGCCTAAGTGTTGTATGTGTTCACCCGTTCACTGCGCATTTATTTTAGTCCAATATAATATTTTAATCCATCAAAATATGCATGGTTTTTGTATGGTCCGATCTCTTTTCTCTATATTTGTATATATGCACATGTTAAATTCTTGAACAGCTATAATTATCCAAGCGGATTCCTATGTTATAACCATCCAAACAAATTCTAAATTAGTATTAAATTAGATAATCGGGATAAACTCAGTTAATTATTAACGGGAAAATAGTCCTGTGCTTACTTAATACTCAACAAATTCAAATTCTGTAAAAAAACTGGACGAAAAATCGTAACGACAAACCCACGTTCTGGAATAGATTTAGAGGTTTGCCCCCGCTAGTCAGATGATCAACAACAGAAGAACACTTGGTCTCTAAGCAACTCGTAGTATAAAGGACTGAAATTATAATTTTTAATTGAAATCACGTAAGAGGACTTCTTGAAGTTATTCTTAAATATTCAGACTTTAACATTACTTTTCTTGAGAATAAAGAATTTTATGAAATATAAATTTTGAAGGTATTGCGAGTAGGAAAGTACAATGGTATGCGTAGAATTGTTTGGCGTAAGCCTGCATGTAGCTGCTATTGGTAATAATCAATTGTAATAAATCAAAAAAATGTATTAAGAATACAAGATTTTCCCCATCAATTAAAAACAAACAATTCTGAAAGAAAACCAAAATTCTCGCCGTGGATTTACAATAAGTCAGATCCAGATAGTAGCGGGAAAAGAAAATACAGAAAATAAAACGTAATAAATTCAAGGAATAAGATGAAGAGATATTAAAACTCTATATAAAATTTAATATCACAAAAAGAGAGTAAAAGGAATATAAAATGTCGACCGATCAATGGAAAAAAATGTTTGAAGTAGCTGTACATATGTACTTTCTTTAAGCGATGTCGATTAAACATCGAGGCAAAAATTAAAATTCAACAGGCCCAGAAAAATAACAGGCCATATAAACAAAAACAGGATTTATAAAGATTATCATCTCGACGAAAATTGTTCTTGAAATCAAACAAACGCCTGGGAAATAAACTGTCTCCAATGTGTTCTGAAAATGTTATTGACTTGGAATTACGGTTCTCATTAACGCGATGATGAGCTATACGGACAATTTAAAATAAACACATTTCAACGCCGTTCATAGAATTAATTTAAAATTAAGATTTTTGTTCGATTTTTTGTTTAAGGTTAGGGCTTAAGACATTATTTCTGGCTATATCATTTTTCATGGCGACTGGCATTCAAATAAATGATTATTCACAGTCGGATTCCATTCCGGTGATCGATGCATCACAATCTGGGATTCAATTGGATACCTTGGTCACTCCACCAATATTACTTTATATGAACTTTATTTAATAAAACCCGTAATTCTTGATTAAATTTATATCAAATAAATTAATCACGAAAAGCCCACAAAATTTAGCACAATATCGATCTTTAAGAAGTATTCCAGAAAAACCATTTTAAAATAATAATGTAAGACATTACCTCATAAAATATTCCAAAGCTAATGGCCAGGACAAATTAGATGCTAATTGTTGTAGAAAGTCATTTGCCATCAACCAGTGTGACGCTTCAATTGGAACCACGTTCTGGAGAATATCTGACTCTCCAAGTAGCGCTCAAGAATTGGTTTCGGGAACCGTGTCTCTTCGTCACCTATCACCTCCATCGACGTTGCGTTCGCACTGAAGTCTACATTGTAGTCCTAGGACGGCCTTATCTTAAAAGAAGAAGGAGTTAGCATGGAACCCAAATGTGTTGCAAGCCCGGATGCTATTTTTCAAATCAGCAGTCGGAGGGAATGAAATATAAGCCCCGGGGTTAGGCGTATTTGGCGTGCATGAGACACTAAGTCAGCGGTCCCAAGGTAGTCCCCCTATCCAAGGCGGCCGAATTATGCGTGCTATGCAGCGAATGCAAAAATACATGGACAACATACTTCCCATAGCACTGCCGTCAGTTTTGATCATTGCTGCAGACGTTGGGCTTCTGTACAGCTATCTTGAGGAATATGTAAGTTAGGATTAGTTAGTTCTTAACAAACTCCAAAAGATTCCAAACAGATTCCGGATTAATATAAATTCGATATTCGTATTAAATTAAACAAACGGGATGAACTCCGAATAATAAAGAATATAAACATCAACGGGTGACCGATTACCTGAAAATTATGATATATGTATTTCCTTCTATGGTAAATGCTTTAACGTAAAACAAAACTTTCGCAAATTGGTTCCTTTTGCTTGACGATTATTTTTTTAAACAATTTTGGCCTTCTAAATTTTCCACAAATTCACCATACCCTCCTGTTAAGAAGAGCCAAAATTACGATGTTACTCCAATGAGTTCTCTTTAAAAACTGGCTTCATCCATACAATTTCCTATCTGAAGAAATATAAATTCTCTGGGGACTATTCCCTCGTTATTATTATTGAGTCTTTATTTTTTATCTTATGATTTTGTGTGTCGAATCATCATTGAGAAAGGGATCAGTTCGATTTTATTTTCATTAAATTTTTTCCGACACAACAAAAAAAAAAAAAAAGTTTTTGGCAAATAATCAAACCTTTTTATTTTATCGAGGAAATTAACAAATAGAGGTGCATCAAGAGAAGTATGGTCGATCGATTCCGGGATGTCGGAAGTCGCTGGGTGCACTAAAGCGGAGTTATGAGAGGTACCACGAACAGGATGCTCTATTCAGAGCATGCCCCCGCCCAGCACAACTGGCAGGGAGCCTTTTATGGTTAGCAGCCCAACCCAATTAAACAACCCTAACCAGATAACAGTTGCAAATAGTCGCCTATTACCGCAAATTGAAAAAAATTGTAGTACGCCTACATTCCAGCCGGCTTCAGTCTCTTGGCAAAAAGTTTCATCCAAGAAGAGAAGCCTACCAACCTCACCGAAAAGTTCGAAAAAAAGAGCCCATGTAATTGAACATAGAAACCATCTCGCTTTAAATAAATTTGCTGCTCTTGCAAACCCAGATGACTGTCAAGAAGGCGAAATTAGCATGGACATTCTCCAGGTCGAAACCGTTGCAGAAGAAGAAACTGGACAAGCAAAAATTCCAGTGGCAAAAAAGTCACCTAAACCTAGCCACATAACAGTACTTGCTGTCAGCGACGTACCTGCCTTAGAAAGACTTCTTTCGACTCATATGAGCTCAAGATCGCGCATAATGGGAACTTGCGCATATACCCCCGTGACTCTGATGCCCACAGAGCTATCACTAAAAAATTATCAGAAGTTCATCTCCAATACACTCACTTCTGCCTCCCGGAAGACAGAGCCTACAGGGTTGTGGTGTGCAACTTGGCTGCTTCTACCCCAATTGAGCAAATTTTAAATGCGTTCACCTCCCATGGTCACGCTGTGGTTAATACCTATAATCCAAAGGTGAAGTCACAGACTGTTGACACCTCTGAACCGGTTCCAGGCAAGGCTTCTGGCCAGAACGTCTGGTTTATAGACATCAAAAAGGCTATTAACAACAGAGAAGCTCTAAAAATAAATAAAGTTGGCCGTCAAAGCGTCAGAGTGGAACTGCCGAGTAAAAATGTTACTCTGCGTCAATGTTACCGATGTTTTGGCTTTGATCACACCAAAAACTATTGCACTAAGGAGCCCAGATGTGGTAGATGCAGTTTGCCTCATTGGACTGGTTCCAGTCAATGCCAGGCAAGGACCTATGACGACCTGGAGTGCGTTAATTGCCAAGGCAAACATGAGGCAACTCACAAGGGCTGTAGAATTTACGTCCAGAGACTCAAAAGCCGAAAAACTGGAATCAACATTACTCCCATGACCCGCGTAGAACATCCACAGCCCATGCGCAACATCAAGCAACAAGCTATTCTATCCTCAATCGTGCGGCAGGGCCTATCGTATGCAGATGCGGCTAGAACTGGACAACAGAGCACACGACCTGTTGGAAAATACTCCCAGCAGCGAAATGCTTTCTCAAATACAAGGTTCCAGACTTTTTCGAATGCTGCGTTTGCTTCTGTAACAAACACAGGCGAACCTCAACATCTTAACCAAACGGCAATTGATGGCTCCCTCGCACAAATCATCATCTCAATGCAGCAGACCATTGCTGGTCTACAAAAAACCATCGCTGAGTTATTTGAGGAGATCAAAGAACTCAGAGGTTCTAAGTCGTTGACGCAGCGCAATTAATGGCTTGTGAACTGCGCCTCGGAACCTGGAACGCTCGTAGCATTATCCCAAATGCTAATGAGCTTAAAGTTTTTCTCAGCAAGCACGAAATTGATGTTATGCTTATTTCAGAGACACTCCTACACGACGGATCCTACCTCAATATGATAGGTTACAGCTGCTATAGAGCAGATCACCCAGGAGGTCGAGCCAGAGGTGGAGCTTGTATCCTAATCAGGCAGGGATTAGTACACTATCACCTGCATTCGGTCACAACGAATCACCTACAAATGGCGACGGTAAAAATTTCCACTAATTTGGGCGAAAGTACGGTGTCAGCTGTGTACCTTTCTCCAGGCCTGCCTTGGAATTCCTCTGAGTTTGATAATCTCCTTGGTCAACATGGTCAAAAGTTTATCATTGGAGGTGATCTTAACGCTAAGTATAGCCTCTGGGGTAGTATAAGAGCGAATGCTCAAGGCTCAGCACTTCACGATGTTATTTCCGGCAGCTCAACTCAAGTTCTGGTTCAGGCAGACCCACTCACTACCCGTATAACACGAGGAATGTACCTTCATGTATCGACTTCATCTTGTACAAAGATATAGCTAATAGTCTACTATCAGTACGCGAAGAGTATGACCTATCTTCCGATCACTTGCCGCTGATCGCTTGACTAACAACGTCACCTCATTACACCACCCCTATTAGGATTCTCGTTCCACCTGGTGCGAATATAAGGCTGTTTCAGTACGAACTTAACAATGCCTTTAACCTCAATACAGAGATAAATACAGCAGACGATATCGAGAAAGCGGTTGAAACTTTTATGAAGAAGATCAAAGATGCAGCTCAAATTGCAGCTCCTGGCGGCGCAGTTCACCTACGCAACTTGCATAGCAGCATCGCTCTCTCTCCGGAAGCAGTAGGACTCTTAATTCTCAAGAAACGTCTCCATCTTGAGTTCATCAGGACCAACGACCTAATAATTGACAGACTGCACCGAAGGATATTAAATCGGGTGAGAAAAGTACTGGCCAACCTGAAAAGAGAAGCAACTGACGCGTACCTCGGAAAAGCTACTGCCGATGAAAACTCAAAATTCGCGCTCTGGAAGCTCACGAAGAGATTCAAGAGACAAGTTGCTCCAAAGTTTCCAGTCCATAGCCCAGGTGGCACTTGGGCAAAATCATCTCAGGTCAGAGCTTAAGCGTTTGCCAGAAACCTGGAGGAAAGATTCCAGCCGTTTGAGACAGCATCGCCAAGCCGAGTACAACTGGTTGATGGATCCCTAGAAGCCCCATTGCAAATGGCTCTTCCTGTAAGGCCTATTAAACTCATGGAATTGAAAGATGAAATCAAATCCCTTCGCAACAACAAGGCTCCTGGTGACGATCACATTGACAACCGCTCCATTAAGCTCCGTGGGGCAGCTTTGTTATTCCTTGTTCTGATTTTCAATACTGCTCTTCGACTGGGACACTTCCAAAGCGCCTGGAAGAAGGCGAATATCATTATGCTGCATAAAAGTGGGAAGCCAGCAGAGGAATAAGATTCCTATCGCCCAATAAGCCTGCTTTCAGCATTTGGCAAATTACTTGAGAGGTGCATCCTAAAAATATTGCTCGAGTCCCGAGAGGTCCAGAAAACTATTCCAAATTTTCAGTTTTTTTTTAGATTCAGGCATGGCACACCTGAACAGCTACACCGCGTAGTGAACTTTGTACTGGAAGGTTTCCATGGAAAGGAGTACGTCGTTGGATCTTTTCTGGACATCCAGAAGGCTTTCGACAGAGTGTGGCATAAAGGACTTCTGCACAAACTTTCAAGCCTACTAAATCCTCAGCTCTTTTTGATAATAAAAAGTTTCAGCCACGAGCGATCCTTTAAAGTTGTACAGGACGGACTGTCCTCCCAAACAAAAAAAACTCAGAGCAGGTGTACCCCAGGGCAGTGTGTTAGGTCCAAGACTGTATAGCCTGTATACGCACGACATGCCCTCAGCTGACAAAATGTCGCTTACAGACCCCAATGACCTAGTTACCACCTTTGCTGATGACACTGCAGTCCTGGCCAGAGATATTTACGTCTATACGTCTATATCTAAAAAAATTTGAGAACTGGGCCCTTCGCTGGAACATCGCAGTCAATCCGGAAAAGTGTGTTTCCGTGACGTACACCCTGAGAAAAGACACATCACCAGGTGTGTTTCTGCATGAAGAACGCCCACAAATACCTCGGTGTCACTCTGGATAAGCGACGGATGTAACTCGGCGGCTCAAAACAAAGGCGAACAGCATGGCTGGGCTCCTTAGGTCTGGAAACAAACTTTCAATTTCAAACAAGGCCAAAATTTATAAGATTGTATTGGCTCCTATTTGGAAATATGGCATCCAAGTATATGACATCGCCGCAAAGTCGCACCTCAACAAAATTCGTGTGGCGCAGTCGCAATTCCTGCATAAACTATCTGGAGCGCCTTGGTACATCCGGAACAAAGACAGTGAACAAGAACTGAAGGTACCAAGGATTGGCGATGTCATAAACAAGCAAGCAATCGCGTGCATAAATAAATTGGGAAACCACCCTAACCAGGTGGCTCGAAAACTCTTGAAGAGGAGACAAGTAATGGGACTGAGGGCGAGAAGGAGGCTCCTGCGCATTCACACAACAGATCTGCCAAGAAGATATATAAATTAATTAATTAAATTAAATAATGCCTCTAGACTCCCGAATTAGGTTTAAGTATGTAAATATGTAAATACTTGATAGAAATTATGAATCTCTGCAGTAGAAGTTACTATAAATAGTAACAGTAGACTGCAATGTAAATAAATACATTTTTAATAGAAAAAAAAAAAGAAATATACAACTCTGCAACACTGTTTCGTGTTTTATATCACTATTAAACATCATCTGTTGGGTCTATAATTTAACTATGAATCGTATTACAAACGAACAACGCTTTCAAATTAATAAATTTTATTATCAGATTGCGTGCTCTGTTAAAAAAGTTCATCGAGCGCTTCTTCCACTTTATGGTCAGTTAAATAGACCAAGCTCATTTTTCGCTTAACAGGTGCGAAAATAAGCAGAATTGCCGATTGTGGATTGAAGATCGACCCGAAGGATTGATTATAATCTTTTCATTTATTAAATTGATTGTTGGTTTTATCCCTTTTACATTATATTAATAATTTGCTTTATTTTCATTGGTTAATTTCTTGAATATTCTGAAAAGGGAAACGAAAGTGTGGATTGCTATACATTTGGTTAAATTTTCTTTCTATGGTTTCCCAATTCTAGTTGACTTTATTTCATTAATTTATGAAGTTGAAAACTTCTCAAAAGGGCGACATAACGTTTTCCTTTTTTACATTGTTATTTATTACTTCATCGTATGAAGTGGACTCTATCTTATTCTTATTTTTATGTATTTTCAACACATTTATTTCTTATTAACCCTTTAAGGGCCAGGAAGGTGATAAAATTTTATAACTTTATTTTAAATTTTTTTTTTAATTTTATACATATCTATTTTTCTATTTTATTTCATAAGTTTTGTATAGTCAATGTAGGCAATGTTTATTCCTTGTTTGGATGGTTGTGATTTTTCTGCCTAAAATTACATTTTGCAGCTCTATGTTTTGTGTTTTTAAATATATAATTTTTTTGCCATCTGAGCTATTTTTGGCAAATGATTAATACTTGAAGGCTGTAAGGCGTTCCAAACCATTCTTGTTTAATGGCATGGTTACAAAATTTTCTTGCAATTTTAGTTTGACTACTCTAACTTTTTCACCTTTGTGGACCTCTTTCACCGTTTTAAAAGGCCACCGATCTGGATGACAGTTCTGTTCCATCAATAATTAAATATTATATGATCTTTCTCGGCACTAATATTTGTGGGTATAAATCAGTCCCTATTAATAAGTCATTACCGCGTGGTGTATCTAAATATCAATAGAAGATCCATCTATTGAAAATTCTTTTCAATTCTGTTTACTTTCATTTACTCTATTTTTGATTAGTTTTTGTATTAATTTCTGTAAAATAATGTTTAATATTTTTATTAATTTTTTTTAAAAGATAACATTAAGATGTATTTCGATTTATTTTTTAATTTTTCTTTTTAATAGACAAAATTAATATGTGGTTTGATATGCATTTATTTGTGGATGATATACCATCTTTATTATATAATCTTATTATTATACTGATTTTCCGCAAATTCAATTTTTGTGCCGTCTTTGCTGGTATTATTATATGTTTCGAACTTTCCATCTTTACTTTTAATTTGAACATAAGCTGTGTCCAATAACGCCTGCTTAAAGTAATGCATTTGTATATTTACGTATTCTTTTCTTATGTGTAACACGCTATGGTGTTTCTATGGCAATAGCAGCATAATAGCTTGCTACTGCATTTTTGGACTCTTCTGGGGACTCAATGCTTTTATTTATAGCAATATAAATTTGCCCAATATTATATATAATTTGATGCCCGGGCATTTTTCATCCAGAGAATATACCCGTTTTCTTTACCTTTGGTATTTTGACTATTGCTTTTTACCTTTTTACCTTAGCTGCACTTAGTTGAATTTAAGTATCCACTTAGTACTTAGCTCTGTTATGGCATTGTGTATCCATAATTTATAATAATTGCTGCTTTAAATTTATTTAGTAACCTATCAATGTGACTTTTGGTGAAAAACTCATGATCTATGGGCCCTAATTTTAACAATTTGTTGTGCTATTCACAACCTTGGGCTTGTAAAGTAGATAGAAAATCTTTGTCATTTTCTGAAATACTTCTTCCATTAACTAACTGGCCTTAACTAACCACTTAACTTTAACCTGATTTTTAATCGGGACTGATTTTTCTTTTGACCAAATTGTTTGTTTTTACCCATTAATTTTTTTTTGAATTGGTAATTATTGTAAATGTAACAAATGTTAACATTTAAAGTAAGCAAACACATAATCTGGTAACACTGTATCTAGCACCAGTCTATGCTTTGCTATTGCTTCATATTGTATTACTCTTTATCTTCAATTTCCAAAAGAAGTTCGACCCCACCTCTTTATTGTGTCTTTCTTTATTGATATATGGTACACATATTACTGCAACAGGTCATGGTACGTGTCGGTCTAAAAATTAAATGTTCGTTTTACTGTCGTAACGGCATACTTATGGAAAGTGGGGTGTTGAAAATATGTGAGAGATATGCATAAGAAGCTGAAAAATGAGATACGCTAAATCACAAGGCACGAGAGACCATAGTGTTTAATGTATCCAGTTGATGCATATAAAGGCGTGCAGAGGCAGTTGGGAAAAACTCAAGGACCTACACATATAAGTTTTGCCTGTACAGAAAGTACAGTTATAAGAGAAACTATTTCGTTTCAACATGTAGCATGACGAAAATGAGGAGCACATGTAAACTCATTTGTGGAGACAATTGAGAGATTGACAGAACTAAATATTATTATAAACGAGGATTTGAATGTCATAATGTTGTTGAGCAGTTTGCCTGATATATGAAAAACCTACATACATTTGAAGTCGTCAAAGTAAAAGTGTAAAGGGCAGACCGCAAAACAACAAGTCAGTAACAAGTCAGTAGAAATCGTGGGTGGTTCTGGGATCACCCTAATGTTTCTAAAGTGCAGACTAAACATTAGTCGCCTATGGCGGCCGCGACGTGGTGTGTAAAGCATTCTTACCAAGGTCAGTATTTTCCGCTGGCATGCGGTTGTCTCGCCAATCCAGGAAAAATAATCCCTTATTCTTGTTTTCTTCAGTTTAAGAATTAATTTAGAAAAGAGCAATTGGCTCATAAATTAAATCCCACCATTGCCGTTAATAAATTATATTTCGCCTAACTAAGCTTCAAGCTAGTGGCATAGTGGATAGTTCCCAACGAAATCGTCAACTATTCAAGATGGGAGAAAGCGCTGCTTAAAGAACAGCTGGTTAAAATTACTAACCATTTAGTAGACAATTGGGACCCTCTGTGCTTCAAACAAAAAAAGGATTCAAGTCAGTTTTGTTAATTAATTAAATTAATTTTACAAAAAAAAAAAAACAAAACAGAATGTGGGAAAACTGATCTCTGCGTTGCACCCGACAGCCATGCAACAGCCAATTAGTTTATAAATAATAAGTTACCCGATTTAGTTTTAGATTATTTATATTTTCTAGAGCTCTGAAATTAAACGCACGCTAACATCACAAGCACAGTAGAAGAAAAGAGAATAAGTAAGGGAGCAGCAGTCGAGTTTCCCGACTGCAAAATACCCTGTACCCTTAGACATGCTTATAATTTATTTATTTAGTATCAATAAATAAATGAAACAATATTTTATTAAAAAAGAAAATAAGTTTCGTGTGTCAAAAAGCCATACACATTTTGCTGCCAACGTCGCAGTCGGCGTCGCGCAATGCGTATTTTGCTGCGCTTCTGGTTCCCTTGCCATAGATTTTGCATGTGGCATACCTTCCGTGTTTCTTATCCGATTTGGTTCAAATTAAAAAATTAGATAGCTTTTATAAGCACCAACGCATATGCCGAATTTCACAGCATTAGGTTAATAATTGTGGGCGTGGCAGTTTTTTGCGATTTGCGGGGTAGCGGGGGGTGATATTAAAATAAAACAACAAACTTGTACTGCGTATGTTAATTACCTATCCAACGATATATGGCACATGTCTGTAGCTCTTGTAGTTTCTGAGATCTAGGCGTTGATACGGACAGACAGACGGACGGACGGACAGACGGACATGGCTATCAATATAGTTCGGCTGTTGATGCTGATCAAGAATATATATACTTTAGGGGGTCAGAGATGCTTCCTTCTGCCTGTTACATACATTTGCACCATATTATGATACCCTTTTCACCCATTTTTAATGGGTACAGGGTATAAAAAGAAAACAGGTGTGACCAGACTTCAAAGTCAGCAAAATCACCAAATTAATTGATTTAAGTCTTAGTTGTTTTTGCTTAGAAAAAATAAGGGAAAAAGAAAACCTGATGCGATCTAGCGTATTACAATGCATCACCCAAAGTGCATTATCGCAGTACGATATTAGGCTCCGAGAGCAGTTTCAAGATAAATTTATCGCGCTCAACAAGCAGCTAGAAGACGAAAAGCAGCGAGAGAATCACGGTGCGACCAGACGCAGCTCGGTGCGACATACCACTCAATGTGGTCGATACCTGACTTTAACGGTGGACAAGACGAGTACGTAGTATGGCCTTTCAATGGCAGCAGTGTCTATTATCAGGTAAGATAAGACTGCTCCTACGCAGACAAACCTCACTGCGCTTATTACGACAGCTGCTTATGGCGGTCCAATAAGGCGACCAAAGCCTCATGCAGTATTATGGCGAGGTTCCGAAATCATTCCAGGCTACAGTTCATCGAGCGGCGTCTGGCTGGGAGAGATCTAAAAATTCCTGTCGATAACGCAGTGGCGAAAAGCTATATAAAGCACGTAAAGAATAAAAATAAAAATATAAAGCCGGTTCAATTTATGGACTAACACCATAATTGAAAAATGCTTAATAAAAGTTTTTGGTAGAATTTTCCCATTTTTTTTCCTTTTACTTTATATTAATAATTTGCTTTATCTTCATTGGTTAATTTCTTGCATATTCTGAAAAGGGAAACGAAAGTGTGGATTGCTATACATTTGGTTAAATTTTCTTTCAATAGTTTTCCAATTCTAGTTGACTTCATTTCATTAATTTATAAAGTGATGTTTAGTTATTCAATTTTATACTTCATCAATTTAATATTTAAACTTCTCACAAGGGCGACATAACGTTTTCCTTTTTTACATTGTTATTTATTACTTCATCGTATGAAGTGGACTCTATCTTATTCTTATTTTTATGTATTTTCAACACATTTATTTCTTATTAACCCTTTAAGGGCCAGGAAGGTGATAAAATTTTATAACTTTATTTTAAATTTTTTTTTTAAATTTATACATATCTATTTTTCTATTTTATTTTATAAGTTTTGTATAGTCAATGTAGGCAATGTTTATTCCTTGTTTGGTTGATTGTGATTATTCTGCCTAAAATTAGATTTTGCAGCTCTATGTTTTGTGTTTTTAAATATATAATTTTTTTGCCATCTGAGCTATTTTTGGCAAATGATTAATACTTGAAGGCTGTAAGGCGTTCCAAACCATTCTTGTTTAATGGCATGGTTACAAAATTTTCTTGCAATTTTAGTTTGACTACTCTAACTTTTTCACCTTTGTGGACCTCTTTCACCGTTTTAAACGGCCACCGAGCTGGATGACAGTTCTGTTCCATCAATAATTAAATATTATATGATCTTTCTCGGCACTAATATTTGTGGGTATAAATCAGTCCCTATTAATAAGTCATTACCGCGTGGTGTATCTAAATATCAATAGAAGATCCATCTATTGAAAATTCTTTTCAATTCTGTTTACTTATATTTACTCTATTTTTGATTAGTTTTTGTATTAATTTCTGTAAAATAATGTTTAATATTTTTATTAATTTTTTTTTTAATATTTTTTAATTTGCTTTGGGAACTACCATGAATTAAAGCTAGAGCTTTATATAGATATGTTTCAAACTTTCCATCTTTACTTTTAATTTGAACATAAGCTGTGTCCAATTACACCTGCTTAAAGTAATGCATCAGTATATTTACGTATTCTTTTCTTATGTGTAACATGCTATGTTGGTTTCTATGGCAATAGTAGCATAATAGCTTGCTACTGCATTTTTGACGTTTATGCTGCGTCCAGTCTCTTCTGGGGACTCGATGCTTTTATTTATAGCAATATATAATATATTTGATAATATATATATATATATATATGGAATGGAAAAATCCCAAAATCTCTGTCATATGAATCCTCCAGACAAGGCTAATGGAAAAACCCCAAATTCTAACAAAGGATGTAAATATCTCCCCATTGTCACGTTCAGACGATCAAAGCTCAGACTCGTAAAACTCGAAAACAAAAGTGTTAGATTACAAGATCGAACCACCAAATCAAAAATCACTTGTATCCAAGAGCGAATGCACTTGAATCCAAGAGTAAATCAAAAGTCAAGAAACTCCAAAGAGTTTCCCCCAAATTCTCTTAAACCAAAGTCCATATTCGAGAGCTCGAGACCGAGGCTTGATCGTGAATCAATCTAGATCAATAAGTTGAGTTCAGTTTGAGACCTAATCTAATTCGGTCGGTGTTCTTCCTTGTAATAATAAATTCGGTCAAATAAAATTATATTTTTTTGACTTACGGATAATACAAGTATTTAATTGGTGCAGTCGGTAGGATCATCTAATCAAAAGAGTCCTTTTAATACGGTACTGATTAACTAAAGGATACGCTATATGACTAGCTATCCTAAATCAGCGAATTAAAATCAGTGATTCTAAATAGTGATCCGCAAAAGAATCTACGTGCAAGTAGAATTCTAAAAAATCCCGTGTGGTCAGAAACATTCCGAAAATTTAAAACAAAAAATCCCGTGCGGTCGGAAACAAAAATTAAATAAAATTTTTTCATTCCGGAGTCTTAACGAGACTTAAAAAAAATTAACAAAGACCCATTAACATTCAATTTAATACATCAAACAAAAACAAAAACGCAATAATGGCAACTCCACAACTATCAGAGATCCATCTAAACCAAGTATTGGCACAGATTAAAGAACTACATTACTACGATGGGACACCAGGGAAATTATTTGGATTTATCAGCCAAGTTGAGCAACTGTACCGAAGTTGTAGCTTGTACCCGACCCAGGATGCTCGACAAGCCCGCGTCATTTACGGAGCAGTAAGACGAGTATTGGTGGACTCAGCGTTGGAAGCGGTCATCCAGGCAAATGCGACAACGTGGATGGACATGAGAGCAGCACTAGCCATATCGTTCAAGGACCACAGACCCTACGTAACACTGGTGAAGCAGCTAGAGGAAACACAATATCCCGGTAGTATAAGTAAGTTCATAAAAATACTCGAAGTACAATATAGAAATATTTACGATAAACTTGAGTTAGAAATAGACCCTGTCAATAAGTCCAATTATACAGAAATGCTCAAAAGAACAATTAAAACAACAATAGATAGGAAATTGCCAGATAGAATGTACATGTCGTTAGCCCGTAAGGACATTGATACAATCCCAAAATTAAAACAAGCTACAATGGAGCTTGGACTTTACGACTCAAATCCAGAGGATCAGTATTTTCGAAGATCGGAAGGGAAAAATAGAAATAATAGGGGTAGAGGAAATCCACCAAGAAATAATCCGAGATACTATAATAAAAGACATCATAATCCAAACCGTCCGAACCCAAATGTAAATCCGAACCTAAATACTAATCAAATGCAAAACTCGATTCGTCCCATTCCTCCTAATCAAAGGGGAGACTATCATACATTCAGAAACTCTTTAAATCAAGGGAAACAGAATAACCCTCTCAATCATCAATTACCCCATCAATTACCTTCAACCTCGAATAATGCGAACAATAACAGACCAGTAAAAAGACAACGAGAGAGTCAGAGTGATCAGAGCAGAATCGATGTAATTTTTTCATCAAACTGCCTCGGAAACTCAGGAATCGGGGGGCGAAGAGTCAACCCCTACATTAGAGTAAATTATCATAATAATATTTATAAGGGAATGATCCTCCATCAACATCATAAAGGAAAATTATGCCGAAGTAGACGAAATAAAAGAAGACTTGACAGTATATACAATGAATGGGCCAACAAAATTAACTAAAAGTATCATGATGAAACCTAGCCCAATATGTCCGTCTGAACAAAAATTGTATGCCCATAATTTTTCCGATAATTATGATTTCCTGCTAGGTCGAAAATATTTAGAAGATTCGAAAGCAAAAATTGATTACGAAAATGACACGGTGACTTTAGGTTCAAGAACCTATAAGTTTAAATATGAGGAAAAGAGGGACGAGACCGCATCCAAAAAATGCCTTGACCCAAAACCAAAAGTTGATTTAGCTACAGTAGAGCAGATCAACAAAAAAAAGCAAACGGTTAAGACCGCACCAAAGTGCCTTAAACCAAAGCTTTCACAAAAGCAACAAAAGGAGGAGACCGCATCAATCAAATGTCTCACTCCAAAAGTTAGCATTAAAAAAGTGAACAATAATGAAACCCATCTTGATCCCACGTCTATTAAAGACGATATAATTAACTTCGCGAGTAATAATGAATTACGCGAATGTAACAAATATAGACTTGAGCATCTAAATGCGGAGGAAGTTGAATGTTTAAAGAAGGTCCTATATGATTATAGAGACATTCAGTACAAAGAAGGTGAAAATTTGACTTTCACAAGTACAATTAAACATGTCATTCAAACTCACCACGAAGATCCAGTCTATCGCAAACCCTATAAATATGCTCAAAGTTTTGACTTAGAAGTCAATAAACAAATTAAAGAAATGATAGAGCAAGGGATAATTCGCAAATCGAAATCTCCATATTGTTCCCCCATTTGGGTGGTCTCCAAGATGGCAGACGCTTCTGGGAAACAAAAATTTAGGTTAGTAGTAGATTACAGAAACCTCAATGAAATAACAGTCAACGATAAATTCCCCATTCCCCGAATGAATGAAATATTGGACAAACTTGGCAGATGTCAATATTTTACGACAATTGATCTGACCAAGGGTTTCCATCAAATTCAGATGGATGAAAACTCCATTGCTAAAACTGCATTTTCTACTAAGCATGGGCATTACGAATACACGCGTATGCCGTTTGGTTTGAAAAATGCCCCGGCAACATTTCAAAGATGTATGAACAATCTTTTAGAAGATTTAATTTATAAAGATTGTTTAGAATACTTAGACGACATCATAATTTATTCCACTTCATTGGAAGAACACATTTTGTATTTAAGTAATGTCTTTGAAAAGCTCAGGGACGGAAACTTAAAATTGCAGTTAGATAAATGCGAGTTCATGAAAAAAGAGACTGAATTCTTGGGACACATTGTAACTACTGACGGCATAAAACCTAATCCGAATAAAACAAAAGCAATTACAAATTTTCCATTACCAAAGACACCTAAGCAAATAAAATCATTTTTGGGTTTATGTGGATTCTATCGCAAATTCATTCCTAATTTTGCGAAAAAAGTTGAACCCATGACCCTTAAACTAAAAGAAGGTGCAGTAATAGATACAAAATGCAAAGATTATACCGAATCATTTGAAAGACTAAAGGTTTTGATAACATCAGATCCGATTTTAATCTACCCTGATTTTTCAAAGTCCTTTTCTTTAATAACTGACGCGAGTAATGTAGCCATTGGTGCAGTGCTATCACAGAACCAAAAGCCCATTTGTTATGCCAGCAGAACACTGAATGAACATGAAACTAATTATGCTACTATTGAAAAAGAATTATTAGCTATAGTTTGGGCAACAAAATATTGCCTTTGGTTTGGCTTAATAATATTAAAGAACCAAATATGAAATTGCAAAGATGGAAAATAAAACTAAATGAATTCGATTATAAAATCAAATATATTCCTGGCAAAGAAAATCATGTAGCGGATGCTCTTTCCCGCACAAAAATCGAAGAAGTCATGGGTAATGAGGTTAGCGATACATAGTACATAGCGCAACCGAAGATAATTTAAATTACATATCAATAACTGAACGACCAATCAATTTCTTCTCCAGACAAATAGAGATAGAAAAGGGCAACAGTAATACAACAAGTGTTAATCATTTCTTCCAGAAATTAAAAATCAAAATTACCTACAAAGAAATGACACTTGAACTTGCTAAAAATATTATTAAGGAATATGTGTGCACAAAGAAAAGCGCAATATTCTTCCCCAATGACATTGACTTTCTGATTTTCCAAAAGGCTTTCACAGAAATCATAAGCCCCAACAATTTCACAAAACTGTTGAGATGTACAGAAAAACGAATTGATATACTGACTTATGCTGAATTTAAGGATTTAATCCTAAAGAGACACAAAGAAGTTCTACATCCAGGTATAAAAAAAAACTAAAGAAAAATACTGTTACCCGGATAGTCAAAAGTTACTTTCTGACTTTCTGATTTTCCAAAAGGCTTTCACAGAAATCATAAGCCCCAACAATTTCACAAAACTGTTGAGATGTACAGAAAAACGAATTGATATACTGACTTATGCTGAATTTAAGGATTTAATCCTAAAGAGACACAAAGAAGTTCTACATCCAGGTATAAAAAAAAACTAAAGAAAAATACTGTTACCCGGATAGTCAAAAGTTAATTCAAAATATTATCAATGAATGTGAAGTCTCAAAACCTATGAAACTACACCTGAAATAATGAATGCCAGAGAAAGATATGTAATAGATATTTATCTCACAGGGAATCAGATCTTCTTTTCTTGTATTGATATCTATTCGAAATTCGCATCATTAGTTGAAATAAAAAGTAGTGGTTGGCCTGAAGCAAAAAGAGCCATTATGAAGATATTCAACGATATGGGAAAACCCCAAGAGATAAAAGCAGATACACAATTGGTTAAAATCTGAAGGCATTTTGGCAGCGAACAAAATATTGAAAATAGATGCACAATATTTGAAACAATCTTATACATCTATAATCATAAAACAAAACATAACACTACCACTACATGCAGATGTCCAGCAGATATCTTTCTATATGCAGGAACCCCAGATTTTAATATCCAACAAAACAAAATCGACAAAATTGTGCAGCTCAATAAAAAGAGACATGATTTTGAGGTTGACTTAAAATACAAGCAAGCTCCACTTGTAAAAAGTAAAATTACCAATCCATTTAAGAAAACAGGCAGGATTGAACAAGTAGATAATAAACATTTTGAAGAGACAAATAGAGGCAGAAAAATCGTACATTATAAATCTAAGTTTAAAACGTCGTTCCAGACCACAGGTGCAGTACATAGCTGAAAAATTACATCGAGAAATCAATGGTTTACGAATTGTAGGAAGACATAAAAGAGGTCTTTTAAATGTGGTAGGAACGGCATATAAATATTTGTTCGGCACCTTAGACCAAAACGATAAAGATGAGTTAGAAGAAAGAATTAGTAACTTATCAGAAAATACCGTACAAAAGCATGATTTAGATATATTAATAGATGTAATTAACAGTGGTATTGATGTTATTAATAAACTCGGAGTAAAGAGAGAAAGAGATCAACAAATAGCAATACTAATTTTCAACTTACAACAATTTGCCGAATACATAGAAGATATCGAATTAGGAATGCAATTAACTAGGTTGGGAATCTTTAACCCAAAGTTGTTAAAACACGACTATTTAAAACAAATAAATTCGGAGAAGATTTTGAGAATTAAACCATCAACATGGTTTAAAACAGATACAAAAGAAATCCTCATTATTTCTCACGTCCCTAGCGAAATCGCACATATTCCGATTTTCCAAGTAGTACCTTATCCAGACGAGCATGGTTATATTCTAACTGAGCATACTTTCGAAAAGTTCTATATTCATAATAATCAAGTGTATCAAAAAGATACAGAAAAATTAATATTTGATAAATGTATAGTTGGAATTATCAAACAGGAACCAACTCAGTGTAAATACACAAAAACTCATAAAAACTTTCAAATAAATTATATAGAACCAAATATTCTAATTACTTGGAATCTACCAGAAATAATTGTAAATCAAGATTGCACAAAAAACAAGATTATAGTATCAGGGAATAACAATATAAAAATTAAAAATTGTACAACCCAAATTAATGAATTTATAATTTCAAATAGTTTAGCAGATTTTACACAAACAGTTTATATCACAAATAACGTCACAAAATTAGAGCCTATGGCGTATTTGCAAACCAAAGAGATAATAAACTCACACGTAAAATATTACAGAGTATTCCAAATTATAAGTATAACCACATTTGTCATTACCATTATTAGCTTGACACTGTATGTAGCGTATAAATTTAAGAATATCCCTAAGAAACTAATTGTAAAACATTCTAAGCAAAATGAAGAACATACGAACCAAAATACCAATGTAAATGATCAAATTCAGTCAGCAAATTACATTATGATGTACCCAAACTTATCCACCTGAGGACAGGCCAAATTCAATGGTTGGGGGAGTGACATATCCACAGTACATAAGTACTTAAGACATGCCTACATAAGCCTACTATATAATAACCCCACACTATTCAATTGTAATACGAATCCTACACCAATAAAACCAACACATCCTATGTTAGATCCTAATGGAAAAATCCCAAAATCTCTGTCATATGAATCCTCCAGACAAGGCTAATGGAAAAACCCCAAATTCTAACAAAGGATGTAAATATCTCCCCATTGTCACGTTCAGACGATCAAAGCTCAGACTCGTAAAACTCGAAAACAAAAGTGTTAGATTACAAGATCGAACCACCAAATCAAAAATCACTTGTATCCAAGAGCGAATGCACTTGAATCCAAGAGTAAATCAAAAGTCAAGAAACTCCAAACAGTTTCCCCCAAATTCTCTTAAACCAAAGTCCATATTCGAGAGCTCGAGACCGAGGCTTGATCGTGAATCAATCTAGATCAATAAGTTGAGTTCAGTTTGAGACCTAATCTAATTCGGTCAAAATAAAATTATATTTTTTTGACTTACGGATAATACAAGTATTTAATTAAATATAATTTGATGCCCGGGCATTTTTCATCCAGAGAATATACCCGTATTCTTTACCTTTGGTATTTTGACTATTCCTTTTTACCTTTTTACCTTAGCTGCACTTAGTTGAATTTAAGTATCCACTTAGTACTTAGCTCTGTTATGGCATTGTGTACCCATAATTTATAATAAATGCTGCTTTAAATTTATTTAGTAACCTATCAATGTGACTTTTGGTGAAAAACTCATGATCTATGGGCCCTAATTTTAACAATTTGTTGTGCTATTCACAACCTTGGGTTTTTAAAGTAGATAGAAAATCTTTGAAATTTCTGAAATACTTCTTCCATTAACTAACTGGCCTTAACTAACCACTTAACTTTCGGGACTGATTTTTCTTTTGACCAAATTTTTTGTTTTTATCCATTTATTTTTTTTTTTTTTTGAATTGTTAATTATTGTAAATGTAACAAATGTTAACATTTAAAGTAAGCGAACACATAATCTGGTAACACTGTATCTAGTACCAGTCTATACTTTGCTATTGTTTCATATTGTATTACTCTTTATCTTCAATTTCCAAAAGAAGTTCGACCCCACCTCTTTATTGTGTCTTTCTTTATTGATATATGGTACACATATTACTGCAACAGGTCATGGTACCTGTCGGTCTAAAAATTAAATGTTCGTTTTACTGTCGTAACGGCATACTTATGGAAAGTTGGGTGTGGAAAATGTGAGGGATGAAGAGAATGCATAAGAAGCTGAAAAATGAGATACGCTAGATCACAAGGCACGAGAGTACATAGTGTTCAATGTATTCAGTTGATGCATATAAAGGCGTGCAGAGGCAGTTGGGAAAAACTCAAGGACCTACACATATAAATTTGGCCTGTACAGAAAGTATAAGATAATAATTATAAGAGAAACTAGTTCGTTTCAACATGTAGCATGACGAAAATGAGGAGCACATGTAAACTCATTTGTGGAGACAATTGAGAGATTGACAGAACTAATTATTATTATAAACGAGGATTTGAATGTTATAATATTGTTGAGCAGTTTGCCTGATATATGAAAAAACTACGTACTCACAACAGAAACTCACGATGAGTTGCCCACATTTGAAGTCGTCAAAGTAAAAGTGTAAAGGGCAGACCGCAAAAGGCAACGCGGCGTCACATGCTGAGTACAAGTTAACACAACTAAAAGGTAACAAGTCAGTAGAAATCGTGGGTGGTTCTGGGATCACCCTAATGTTTCTAAAGTGCAGACTAAGCATTAGTCGCCTATGGCGGCCGCGACGTGGTGTGTAAAGCATTCTTACCAAGGTCAGCATTTTCCGCTGGCATGCGGTTGTCTCGCCAATCCAGGAAAAATATTCCCTTATTCTTGTTTTCTTCAGTTTAAGAATAAATTTAGAAAAGAGCATGTACAGAAAAACGAATTGATATACTGACTTATGCTGAATTTAAGGATTTAATCCTAAAGAGACACAAAGAAGTTCTACATCCAGGTATAGAAAAAACTAAAGAAAAATACTATTACCCGGATAGTCAAAAGTTAATTCAAAATATTATCAATGAATGTGAAGTCTTTAACATAGCTAAAACAGAACATAGAGACACAAAATTAACCTATGAAACTACACCCGAAATAATGAATGCCAGAGAAAGATATGTAATAGATTTTTATCTCACAGGGAATCAGATCTTCTTATCTTGTATTGATATCTATTCGAAATTCGCATCATTAGTTGAAATAAAAAGTAGAGATTGGCTAGAAGCAAAAAGAGCCATTATGAAGATATTCAACGATATGGGAAAACCCCAAGAGATAAAAGGAGATAAAGATTCAGCATTTATGTGCGTAGCCTTACACAATTGGTTAAAATCTGAAGGCGTAAATATCTCTGTTACTACAAGTAAAAATGGTAACAAGTAAAATAACTGTAAACGAAAAATTGAAATTGAATCATTGTCAGCGAACAAAATATTGAAAATAGATGCACAAGATTTGAAACAATCTTATACATCTATAATCATAAAACAAAACATAACACTACCACTACATGCAGATGTCCAGCAGATATCTTTCTATATGCAGGAACCCCAGATTTTAATGTCCAACAAAACAAAATTGACAAAATTGAGCAGCTCAATAAAAAGAGACATGATTTTGAGGTTGACTTAAAATACAAGCAAGCTCCACTTGTAAAAAGTAAAATTACCAATCCATTTAAGAAAACAGGCAGGATTGAGCAAGTGGATAATAAACATTTTAAAGAGACAAATAGAGGCAGAAAAATCGTACATTATAAATCTAAGTTTAAAAAGAAAAAGAAGTTTAATAAGAGTAAATACGATAATTCCAGACCAGTCGTTACAGACAACAGGTGCAGTACATAGCTGAAAAATTAAATCGAGAAATCAATGGTTTACGAATTGTTGGAAGACATAAAAGAGGTCTTTTAAATGTGGTAGGGTCGGCATATAAATATTTGTTCGGCACCTTAGACCACGATAAAGATGAGTTAGAAGAAAGAATTAGTAACTTATCAGAAAATACCGTACAAAAGCATGATTTAGATATATTAATAGATGTAATTAACAGTGGTATTGATGTTATTAATAAACTCGGAGTAAAGAGAGAAAGAGATCAACAAATAGCAATACTAATTTTCAACTTACAACAATTTACCGAATACATAGAAGATATCGAATTAGGAATGCAATTAACTAGGTTGGGAATCTTTAACCCAAAGTTGTTAAAACACGACTATTTAAAACAAATAAATTCGGAGAAGATTTTGAGAATTAAACCATCAACATGGTTTAAAAAAGATACAAAAGAAATCCTCATTATTTCTCACGTGCCTAGCGAAATCGCACATATTCCGATTTTCCAAGTAGTACCTTATCGAGACGAGCATGGTTATATTCTAACTGAGCATACTTTCGAAAAGTTCTATATTCATAATAATCAAGTGTATCAAAAAGATACAGAAAAATTAATATTTGATAAATGTATAGTTGGAATTAACAAACAGGAACCAACTCAGTGTAAATACACCAAAACTCATAAAAACTTTCAAATAAATTATATAGAACCAAATATTCTAATTACTTGGAATCTACCAGAAATAATTGTAAATCAAGATTGCACAAAAAACAAGATTATAGTATCAGGGAATAACATTATAAAAATTAAAAATTGTACAACCCAAATTAATGAATTTATAATTTCAAATAGTTTAGCAGATTTTACACAAACAGTTTATATCACAAATAACGTCACAAAATTAGAGCCTATGGCGTATTTGCAAACCAAAGAGATAATAAACTCACACGTAAAATATTACAGAGTATTCCAAATTATAAGTATAACCACATTTGTCATTACCATTATTAGCTTGACACTGTATGTAGCGTATAAATTTAAGAATATCCCTAAGAAACTAATTGTAAAACATTCTAAGCAAAATGAAGAACATACGAACCAAAATACCAATGTAAATGATCAAATTCAGTCAGCAAATTACATTATGATGTACCCAAACTTATCCACCTGAGGACAGGCCAAATTCAATGGTTGGGGGAGTGACATATCCACAGTACATAAGTACTTAAGACATGCCTACATAAGCCTACTATATAAGTACCCCACACTATTCAATTGTAATACGAATCCTACACCAATAAAACCAACACATCCTATGTTAGATCCTATTGGAAAAATACCAAAATTTCTGTCATATGAATCCTCCAGACAAGGCTAATGGAAAAACCCCAAATTCTAACAAAGGATGTAAATATCTCCCCATTGTCACGTTCAGACGATCAAAGCTCAGACTCGTAAAACTCGAAAACAAAAGTGTTAGATTACAAGATCGAACCACCAAATCAAAAATCACTTGTATCCAAGAGCGAATGCACTTGAATCCAAGAGTAAATCAAAAGTCAAGAAACTCCAAAGAGTTTCCCCCAAATTCTCTTAAACCAAAGTCCATATTCGAGAGCTCGAGACCGAGGCTTGATCGTGAATCAATCTAGATCAATAAGTTGAGTTCAGTTTGAGACCTAATCTAATTCGGTCAAAATAAAATTATATTTTTTTGACTTACGGATAATACAAGTATTTAATTATATATAATTTGATGCCCGGGTATTTTTCATCCAGAGAATATACCCGTATTCTTTACCTTTGGTATTTTGACTATTCCTTTTTACCTTTTTACCTTAGCTGCACTTAGTTGAATTTAAGTATCCACTTAGTACTTAGCTCTGTTTTGGCATTGTGTACCCATAATTTATAATAAATGCTGCTTTAAATTTATTTAGTAACCTATCAATGTGACTTTTGGTGAAAAACTCATGATCTATGGGCCCTAATTTTAACAATTTGTTGGGCTATTCACAACCTTGGGCTTTTAAAGTAGATAGAAAATCTTTGTCATTTTCTGAAATACTTCTTCCATTAACTAACTGGCCTTAACTAACCACTTAACTTTCGGGACTGATTTTTCTTTTGACCAAATTTTTTGTTTTTATCCATTTTTATAATTATTGTAAATGTAACAAATTTTTTTTTTTTTGTTATCATTCTTATTTTATATTTAAAATCTGTCCGAATGGACAATCATTAAATGATTTGGCGGTGACCTTAACTTAAGGGGGTACAAGGAATGTACATAATATGAGTCTGACTTAGGTGTCTATTGTTGGGGGAGATCAAGCGGGTGTTTCCTTTTCAGGCGTCTTTGGGATTGGCTGTTTTCTAGGAGCTTCATGGCCAGGTGGTTGGGGTGATTGTCCAGTCTTTTTGTATATCTTTCACTGTGTCTGGTGATCTCCTCTGCTACCGAAGGAATTCCAAGCTCTTTGTGGATAATTGCGTTCTCGTGGTACGGATGAGCGTTAGATAATGTTCTCAGACATTTATTCTGAAACCGCTGTATTCTAATGCGGTTAGAATAGCTTGCCGTGCCCCACAACTGAATCCCATAGGTCCAGATTGGCTTCAGAACTACTTTGTATATAAGTAGTTTGAATTTTTCCCTGAGCTTGGATCTTCTGCCCAGGAGCCAGTGAAGTTGCCTGAGACGTAGGTCGGCCTGGTTGCGCTTGTTGATCAGGTGAGGGCGCCATGTGAGCCTGCGGTCCAGGGTCAGCCCTAGATATTTGGGAGTGTCATTCGTTGGAATGGTTTCCCCGTTGAGTGTGACGGGGGGGCAATCCCCCCTGCGTAATGCGAAGGTTGTGTGGGAGGATTTCTCAGCGTTTACCACGATGTTCCATCGTTTTAGCCATGGATCTAGAGCATCCAGTTGTCTTTGTATGATGGCTGATGCATCCTGCGGATTCTTGGCGGAGGCTAAGAACGCGGTGTCGTCCGCGTATGTGGCTACTGTGAGGTTCCGAGAGGGGGTGATGGGAAGGTCCGCTGTGTAGAGTGTGTATAAGATGGGTCCAAGAACACTGCCTTGAGGTACTCCTGCTCTTATAGGCCTAGGCGTGCTGATTGATGATCCGCATCTCACTCGGAATTCTCTTTCCTCTGTGTACGATTTGAGGAAGGCGAAGTGGGAACTTGGAAGGTTGGATTTAATTTTAAACAGGAGTCCAGGGTGCCAGACTCTGTCAAACGCCTGTTTAACATCCAACATAACGGCGCAGCAGTACTTCTTCTTTTCGAAGGCCTCTAGTATGCACTCAACAAGCCGGTGGCATTGCTCTGGTGTTCCATGAAGGCGTCTGAATCCAAACTGGTGATCAGGGATCAGTCCGGCCTCGTCCAAAACTGGCAGTACTCTACGTAAAAATATTCTTTCAAGTATTTTAGACAGGATTGCCAGCAAACTAATCGGACGATACGATGCTAGATTGGCTTCAGGTTTTCCAGGCTTGAGGAGGACAATTATTTCCGCACGCTTCCACACTTTCGGGAAGTACCCTAGACGGAGGCAGCTGTTAAAGATGTTAGCCAGCCTATGGGAACAGATTAGGGGCAACATTTTCAGTGCTGTTGCATCAATTCGGTCAGGACCTGGAGACTTGCCATTTTTTAAGGAGGCGATCTCCTGCACAATCTCTTCTGGTTCGACGGGCTGTATTGGCGTGCCAGGAGCACTTGGGCTCTCTACGAACCTTATGATGGCAGCTCTCTCTTCGGCAGTGCACCTATCGAAAGGTGAGAAAGCACTATGTAAATGGTCGGCAAAGGCTTCTGCTCTTTCGATCTCAGACCGACACCAGGACCCGTCCACTTTGCGCACGGGCGATATCTTCTTAGCAGGTCTTTTAATGTGCCTCGTGACATTCCACAGATTGTGCTGCGGGTCTCCAGGTTCCAGCTCCTTGAGGAATCTATGGAAGGAGTCCTGCCGTATGATGGTTAGCTTGTCCTTCAGTTCCTTGGTGGCACGATTAAGTGCTGTCTTGTCCCTGAGGTTGCGCGAGGAAAACCAGACTCTTCTGAGGCGCCTTTTTTCGGCCACGAGGGCCGCGATTTCAGGAGACCACAAGTGCAAGTCTCTTTCAGGTGTTCTCGGGGTAGTCGGAGGAGGAGGGTTCGCAAACTCAGCAGCATTGTGCATCTCTCTGGTTAAGTTTTCGATGGCCGCATTTATGTTGCTTGGTGTGGAAAGAGGGGGATCTGAGTTCAGGGAGGAAAGCATCCAAAACGTAAACTTGGGGGCATTTGTGTGTTTCCCAGTGAGTCTTCTAGGCGGGGTTTTTCTGAGGACGGGGATGTTTAGAAGCAAGTTTACTGCGCTGTGGTCGGATAGCAGTTTATCATAGCTTGAGCATGTTATCTTATAGTGTCCTATGCCCTTGGAGACGGCGAAGTCCAGAAGATCCGGCTGCTTTGAAGGGTCGGATGGCCAGTGTGTGGGTTCTCCAGTGGAATGGCAGTCCAGACTCTTCCGCTGCAGGTACTTGTAAAGCTTAATGCCTTTGGGGTTGTTTGTGCGGGACCCCCACCAGGAGTGTTTGGCGTTAAAGTTTCCGGCTGCTATAAAACGAGGTCCAAGGGACTCGAAGAAGTCTTGAAGGTGGGTCTCGGTTATCGAGTGTCTGGGTGGGAAGTAAACCGCACCAATGGTGATATCTCCCTGTGGGCTAGAAATCCTGGTCACGGCGCACTGAGCCCATTCCTCCTGAAACGCGGGAAGTTCCGTATACTGAATGCCACTCCTGATGAGCATAGCTGCTCCTCCGCGTGCTCTGCCAGATGGATGGTTGGCATGTAACAGATCGTATCCGCTAATTTTAAAGTAGGATCTGGGACAAAAGTGGGATTCCGAAACTAGAAGAATATCAATATTGTCTGTTTTTATGAGATGCTCTACTTCGGCTTTGCTCTTCTGCAAGCCGTTTGCGTTCCAAAAAACTATATTAAGCCTTATTTGCATTACTTTTTGTTGAGGAAGGGAGCTATAAACTGCGTCATCTGCGAGAACATCTGCGAAAGCATCTGTGGAATCAACCTTTCCATCATCCTCTCAATCGTTCCTTCCATGCGGGCAAACATCGTTTCAAGCTGGTTGAGATTTGGGGCTTCGGGAGTTTCCCCCAAATTCTCTTAAACCAAAGTCCATATTCGAGAGCTCGAGACCGAGGCTTGATCGTGAATCAATCTAGATCAATAAGTTGAGTTCAGTTTGAGACCTAATCTAATTCGGTCGGTGTTCTTCCTTGTAATAATAAATTCGGTCAAAATAAAATTATATTTTTTTGACTTACGGATAATACAAGTATTTAATTATATATAATTTGATGCCCGGGCATTTTTCATCCAGAGAATATACCCGTATTCTTTACCTTTGGTATTTTGACTATTCCTTTTTACCTTTTTACCTTAGCTGCACTTAGTTGAATTTAAGTATCCACTTAGTACTTAGCTCTGTTATGGCATTGTGTACCCATAATTTATAATAAATGCTGCTTTAAACCTATCAATGTGACTTTTGGTGAAAAACTCATGATCTATGGGCCCTAATTTTAACAATTTGTTGTGCTATTCACAACCTTGGGCTTTTAAAGTAGATAGAAAATCTTTGTCATTTTCTGAAATACTTCTTCCATTAACTAACTGGCCTTAACTAACCACTTAACTTTAACCTGATTTTTAATCGGGACTGATTTTTCTTTTGACCAAATTGTTTGTTTTTATCCATTTATTTTTTTTTTGAATTGTTAATTATTGTAAATGTAGCAAATGTTAACATTTAAAGTAAGCAACCACATAATCTGGTAACACTGTATCTAGCACCAGTCTATGATTTGCTATTGTTTCATATTGTATTACTCTTTATCTTCAATTTCCAAAAGAAGTTCGACCCCACCTCTTTATTGTGTCTTTCTTTATTGATATATGGTACATATATTACTGCAACAGGTCATGGTACGTGTCGGTCTAAAAATTAAATGTTCGTTTTACTGTCGTAACGGCATACTTATGGAAAGTTGGGTGTGGAAAATGTGAGGGATGAAGAGAATGCATAAGAAGCTGAAAAATGAGATACGCTAGATCACAAGGCACGAGAGTACATAGTGTTCAATGTGAATACAACTGAATAGTTGATGCATATAAAGGCGTGCAGAGGCAGTTGGGAAAAACTCAAGGACCTACACATATAAATTTGGCCTGTACAGAAAGTATAAGATAATAGTTATAAGAGAAACTGGTTCGTTTCAACATGTAGCATGACGAAAATGAGGAGCACATGTAAACTCATTTGTGGAGACAATTGAGAGATTGACAGAACTAATTATTATTATAAACGAGGATTTGAATGTTATAATATTGTTGAGCAGTTTGCCTGATATATGAAAAAACTACGTACTCACAACAGAAACTCACGATGAGTTGCCCACATTTGAAGTCGTCAAAGTAAAAGTGTAAAGGGCAGACCGCAAAAGGCAACGCGGCGTCACATGCTGAGTACAAGTTAACACAACTAAAAGGTAACAAGTCAGTAGAAATCGTGGGTGGTTCTGGGATCACCCTAATGTTTCTAAAGTGCAGACTAAGCATTAGTCGCCTATGGCGGCCGCGACGTGGTGTGTAAAGCATTCTTACCAAGGTCAGCATTTTCCGCTGGCATGCGGTTGTCTCGCCAATCCAGGAAAAATATTCCCTTATTCTTGTTTTCTTCAGTTTAAGAATAAATTTAGAAAAGAGCATGTACAGAAAAACGAATTGATATACTGACTTATGCTGAATTTAAGGATTTAATCCTAAAGAGACACAAAGAAGTTCTACATCCAGGTATAGAAAAAACTAAAGAAAAATACTATTACCCGGATAGTCAAAAGTTAATTCAAAATATTACCAATGAATGTGAAGTCTTTAACATAGCGAAAACAGAACATAGAGACACAAAATTAACCTATGAAACTACACCCGAAATAATGAATGCCAGAGAAAGATACGTAATAGATTTTTATCTCACAGGGAATCAGATCTTCTTATCTTGTATTGATATCTATTCGAAATTCGCATCATTAGTTGAAATAAAAAGTAGAGATTGGCTAGAAGCAAAAAGAGCCATTATGAAGATATTCAACGATATGGGAAAACCCCAAGAGATAAAAGGAGATAAAGATTCAGCATTTATGTGCGTAGCCTTACACAATTGGTTAAAATCTGAAGGCGTAAATATCTCTGCTACTACAAGTAAAAATGGCATATCGGATATTGAAAGGTTTCATAAGACTGTAAACGAAAAATTGAAATTGAATTATTGGCAGCGAACAAAATATTGAAAATAGATGCACAAGATTTGAAACAATCTTATACATCTATAATCATAAAACAAAATATAACACTACCACTACATGCAGATGTCCAGCAGATATCTTTCTATATGCAGGAACCCCAAATTTTAATGTCCAACAAAACAAAATCGACAAAATTGAGCAGCTCAATGAAAAGAGACATGATTTTGAGGTTGACTTAAAATACAAGAGAGCTCCACTTGTAAAAAGTAAAATTACCAATCCATTTAAGAAAACAGGCAGGATTGAACAAGTGGATAATAAACATTTTGAAGAGACAAATAGAGGCAGAAAAATCGTACATTATAAATCTAAGTTTAAAAAGAAAAAGAAGTTTAATAAGAGTAAATACGATAATTCCAGACCAGTCGAGGAGGAGTAAGAGGAGTAAAGGCTACATCCCAATAGTGCTCATTTGTATGATCTCTCTTATCAACATGGTAAAAGGCAGTAATATCGAAGTAAGACCACTCAGTGCGAAAAACGGATATCTTATATTCCAAACAGGAACAGTGTAAATACCTACAACCTATGACTACCATTCCTTTACTATAAATATAACAAAGACAATGACAACATTCAAAACCTTAATAGAAGAAGCAAAGAATTTCTCCAGCGTACCACGAGTGCAGTAAATAGCTGAAAATTAAAACGAGAAATCAATGGTTTACGAATTGTTGGAAGACATAAAAGAGGTCTTTTAAATGTGGTAGGAACGGCATATAAATATTTGTTCGGCACCTTAGACCAAAACGATAAAGATGAGTTAGAAGAAAGAATTAGTAACTTATCAGAAAATACCGTACAAAAGCATGATTTAGATACGGTAATAGATGTAATTAACAGTGGTATTGATGTTATTAATAAACTCGGAGTAAAGAGAGAAAGAGATCAACAAATAGCAATACTAATTTTCAACTTACAACAATTTACCGAATACATAGAAGATATCGAATTAAGAATGCAATTAACTAGGTTGGGAATCTTTAACCCAAAGTTGTTAAAACACGACTATTTAAAACAAATAAATTCGGAGAAGATTTTGAGAATAAAAACTTCAACATGGTTTAAAACAGATACAAAAGAAATCCTCATTATTTCTCACGTCCCTAGCGAAATCGCACATATTCCGATTTTCCAAGTAGTACCTTATCCAGACGAGCATGGTTATATTCTAACTGAGCATACTTTCGACAAGTTCTATATTCATAATAATCAAGTGTATCAAAAAGATACAGAAAAATTAATATTTGATAAATGTATAGTTGGAATTATCAAACAGGAACCAACTCAGTGTAAATACATAAAAACTCATAAAAACTTTCAAATAAATTATATAGAACCAAATATTCTAATTACTTGGAATCTACCAGAAATAATTGTAAATCAAGATTGCACAAAAAACAAGATTATAGTATCAGGGAATAACATTATAAAAATTAAAAATTGTACAACCCAAATTAATGAATTTATAATTTCAAATAGTTTAGCAGATTTTACACAAACAGTTTATATCACAAATAACGTCACAAAATTAGAGCCTATGGCGTATTTGCAAACCAAAGAGATAATAAACTCACACGTAAAATATTACAGTGTATTCCAAATTAGAAGCATAACCACATTTGTCATTACCATTATTAGCTTGACACTGTATCTAGCGTATAAATTTAAGAATATCCCTAAGAAACTAATTGTAAAATATGAAAAATGAAGAGCATACGAACCAAAATACCAATGTAAATGATCAAATTCAGTCAGCAAATAACATTATGATGTACCCAAACTTATCCACCTGAGGACAGGCCAAATTCAATGGTTGGGGGAGTGATATATCCACAGTACATAAGTACTTAAGACATGCCTACATAAGCCTACTATATAAGTACCCCACACTACCCCACACTATTTAATTGTAATACGAATCCTACACCAATAAAACCAACACACCCTATGTTAGATCCTAATGGAAAAATACCAAAATCTCTGTCATATGAATCCTCCAGACAAGGAAAAATGGAAAAACCCCAAATTCTAACAAAGGATGTAAATATCTCCCCATTGTCACGTTCCGACGATCAAAGCTCAGACTCGTAAAACTCGAAAACAAAAGTGTTAGATTACAAGATCGAACCACCAAATCAAAAATCACTTGTATCCAAGAGCGAATGCACTTGAATCCAAGAGTAAATCAAAAGTCAAGAAACTCCAAAGAGTTTCCCCCAAATTCTCTTAAACCAAAGTCCATATTCGAGAGCTCGAGACCGAGGCTTGATCGTGAAACAATCTAGATCAATAAGTTGAGTTCAGTTTGAGACCTAATCTAATTCGGTCGGTGTTCTTCCTTGTAATAATAAATTCGGTCAAAATAAAATTATATTTTTTTTACTTACGGATAATACAAGTATTTAATTATATATAATTTGATGCCCGGGCATTTTTCATCCAGAGAATATACCCGTATTCTTTACCTTTGGTATTTTGACTATTCCTTTTTACCTTTTTACCTTAGCTGCACTTAGTTGAATTTAAGTATCCACTTAGTACTTAGCTCTGTTATGGCATTGTGTACCCATAATTTATAATAAATGCTGCTTTAAACCTATCAATGTGACTTTTGGTGAAAAACTCATGATCTATGGGCCCTAATTTTAACAATTTGTTGTGCTATTCACAACCTTGGGCTTTTAAAGTAGATAGAAAATCTTTGTCATTTTCTGAAATACTTCTTCCATTAACTAACTGGCCTTAACTAACCACTTAACTTTAACCTGATTTTCAATCGGGACTGATTTTTCTTTTGACCAAATTGTTTGTTTTTATCCATTTATTTTTTTTTTGAATTGTTAATTATTGTAAATGTAGCAAATCAGTGAAGCAGTGAAAAATGAGATACGCTAGATCACAAGGCACGAGAGTACATAGTGTTCAATGTATTCAGTTGATGCATATAAAGGCGTGCAGAGGCAGTTGGGAAAAACTCAAGGACCTACACATATAAATTTGGCCTGTACAGAAAGTATAAGATAATAATTATAAGAGAAACTAGTTCGTTTCAACATGTAGCATGACGAAAATGAGGAGCACATTTGTGGAGACAATTGAGAGATTGACAGAACTAATTATTATTATAAACGAGGATTTGAATGTTATAATATTGTTGAGCAGTTTGCCTGATATATGAAAAAACTACGTACTCACAACAGAAACTCACGATGAGTTGCCCACATTTGAAGTCGTCAAAATGGCATATCGGATATTGAAAGGTTTCATAAGACTGTAAACGAAAAATTGAAATTGAATCATTGGCAGCGAACAAAATATTGAAAATAGATGCACAATATTTGAAACAATCTTATACATCTATAATCATAAAACGAAACATAACACTACCACTACATGCAGATGTCCAGCAGATATCTTTCTATATGCAGGAACCCCAGATTTTAATGTCCAACAAAACAAAATCGACAAAATTGAGCAGCTCAATGAAAAGAGACATGATTTTGAGGTTGACTTAAAATACAAGAGAGCTCCACTTGTAAAAAGTAAAATTACCAATCCATTTAAGAAAACAGGCAGGATTGAACAAGTGGATAATAAACATTTTGAAGAGACAAATAGAAGCAGAAAAATCGTACATTATAAATCTAAGTTTAAAAAGAAAAAGAAGTTTAATAAGAGTAAATACGATAATTCCAGACCAGTCGAGGAGGAGTAAGAGGAGTAAAGGCTACATCCCAATATTGCTCATTTGTATGATCTCTCTTATCAACATGGTAAAAGGCAGTAATATCGAAGTAAGACCACTCAGTGCGAAAAACGGATATCTTATATTCCAAACAGGAACAGTGTAAATACCTACAACCTATGACTACCATTCCTTTACTATAAATATAACAAAGACAATGACAACATTCAAAACCTTAATAGAAGAAGCAAAGAGTTTCTGCAGCGTACCACGAGTGCAGTAAATAGCTGAAAATTAAAACGAGAAATCAATGGTTTACGAATTGTTGGAAGACATAAAAGAGGTCTTTTAAATGTGGTAGGAACGGCATATAAATATTTGTTCGGCACCTTAGACCAAAACGATAAAGATGAGTTAGAAGAAAGAATTAGTAACTTATCAGAAAATACCGTACAAAAGCATGATTTAGATACGGTAATAGATGTAATTAACAGTGGTATTGATGTTATTAATAAACTCGGAGTAAAGAGAGAAAGAGATCAACAAATAGCAATACTAATTTTCAACTTACAACAATTTACCGAATACATAGAAGATATCGAATTAAGAATGCAATTAACTAGGTTGGGAATCTTTAACCCAAAGTTGTTAAAACACGACTATTTAAAACAAATAAATTCGGAGAAGATTTTGAGAATAAAAACTTCAACATGGTTTAAAACAGATACAAAAGAAATCCTCATTATTTCTCACGTCCCTAGCGAAATCGCACATATTCCGATTTTCCAAGTAGTACCTTATCCAGACGAGCATGGTTATATTCTAACTGAGCATACTTTCGACAAGTTCTATATTCATAATAATCAAGTGTATCAAAAAGATACAGAAAAATTAATATTTGATAAATGTATAGTTGGAATTATCAAACAGGAACCAACTCAGTGTAAATACATAAAAACTCATAAAAACTTTCAAATAAATTATATAGAACCAAATATTCTAATTACTTGGAATCTACCAGAAATAATTGTAAATCAAGATTGCACAAAAAACAAGATTATAGTATCAGGGAATAACATTATAAAAATTAAAAATTGTACAACCCAAATTAATGAATTTATAATTTCAAATAGTTTAGCAGATTTTACACAAACAGTTTATATCACAAATAACGTCACAAAATTAGAGCCTATGGCGTATTTGCAAACCAAAGAGATAATAAACTCACACGTAAAATATTACAGTGTATTCCAAATTAGAAGCATAACCACATTTGTCATTACCATTATTAGCTTGACACTGTATCTAGCGTATAAATTTAAGAATATCCCTAAGAAACTAATTGTAAAATATGAAAAATGAAGAGCATACGAACCAAAATACCAATGTAAATGATCAAATTCAGTCAGCAAATAACATTATGATGTACCCAAACTTATCCACCTGAGGACAGGCCAAATTCAATGGTTGGGGGAGTGATATATCCACAGTACATAAGTACTTAAGACATGCCTACATAAGCCTACTATATAAGTACCCCACACTACCCCACACTATTTAATTGTAATACGAATCCTACACCAATAAAACCAACACACCCTATGTTAGATCCTAATGGAAAAATCCCAAAATCTCTGTCATATGAATCCTCCAGACAAGGCTAATGGAAAAACCCCAAATTCTAACAAAGGATGTAAATATCTCCCCATTGTCACGTTCCGACGATCAAAGCTCAGACTCGTAAAACTCGAAAACAAAAGTGTTAGATTACAAGATCGAACCACCAAATCAAAAATCACTTGTATCCAAGAGCGAATGCACTTGAATCCAAGAGTAAATCAAAAGTCAAGAAACTCCAAAGAGTTTCCCCCAAATTCTCTTAAACCAAAGTCCATATTCGAGAGCTCGAGACCGAGGCTTGATCGTGAAACAATCTAGATCAATAAGTTGAGTTCAGTTTGAGACCTAATCTGATTCGGTCGGTGTTCTTCCTTATAATAATAAATTCGGTCAAAATAAAATTATATTTTTTTGACTTACGGATAATACAAGTATTTAATTATATATAATTTGATGCCCGGGTATTTTTCATCCAGAGAATATACCCGTATTCTTTACCTTTGGTATTTTGACTATTCCTTTTTACCTTTTTACCTTAGCTGCACTTAGTTGAATTTAAGTATCCACTTAGTACTTAGCTCTGTTATGGCATTGTGTATCCATAATTTATAATAAATGCTGCTTTAAATTTATTTAGTAACCTATCAATGTGACTTTTGGTGAAAAACTCATGATCTATGGGCCCTAATTTTAACAATTTGTTGTGCTATTCACAACCTTGGGCTTTTAAATTAGATAGAAAATCTTTGTCATTTTCTGAAATACTTCTTCCATTAACTAACTGGCCTTAACTAACCACTTAACTTTAACCTGATTTTCAATCGGGACTGATTTTTCTTTTGACCAAATTGTTTGTTTTTATCCATTTATTTTTTTTTTTTGAATTGTTAATTATTGTAAATGTAGCAAATGTTAACATTTAAAGTAACAAACACATAATCTGGTAACATTGTATCTAGCACCAGTCTATGATTTGCTATTGTTTCATATTGTATTACTCTTTATCTTCAATTTCCAAAAGAAGTTCGACCCCACCTCTTTATTGTGTCTTTCTTTATTGATATATGGTACATATATTACTGCAACAGGTCATGGTACGTGTCGGTCTAAAAATTAAATGTTCGTTTTACTGTCGTAACGGCATACTTATGGAAAGTTGGGTGTGGAAAATGTGAGGGATGAAGAGAATGCATAAGAAGCTGAAAAATGAGATACGCTAGATCACAAGGCACGAGAGTACATAGTGTTCAATGTATTCAGTTGATGCATATAAAGGCGTGCAGAGGCAGTTGGGAAAAACTCAAGGACCTACACATATAAATTTTGCCTGTACAGAAAGTATAAGATAATAATTATAAGAGAAACTAGTTCGTTTCAACATGTAGCATGACGAAAATGAGGAGCACATGTAAACTCATTTGTGGAGACAATTGAGAGATTGACAGAGCTAATTATTATTATAAACGAGGATTTGAATGTTATAATATTGTTGAGCAGTTTGCCTGATATATGAAAAAACTACGTACTCACAACAGAAACTCACGATGAGTTGCCCACATTTGAAGTCGTCAAAATGGCATATCGGATATTGAAAGGTTTCATAAGACTGTAAACGAAAAATTGAAATTGAATCATTGGCAGCGAACAAAATATTGAAAATAGATGCACAATATTTGAAACAATCTTATACATCTATAATCATAAAACAAAACATAACACTACCACTACATGCAGATGTCCAGCAGATATCTTTCTATATGCAGGAACCCCAGATTTTAATGTCCAACAAAACAAAATCGACAAAATTGAGCAGCTCAATGAAGAGAGACATGATTTTGAGGTTGACTTAAAATACAAGAAAGCTCCACTTGTAAAGAATAAAATTACCAATCCATTTAAGAAAACAGGCAGGATTGAACAAGTGGATAATAAACATTTTGAAGAGACAAATAGAGGCAGAAAAATCGTACATTATAAATCTAAGTTTAAAAAGAAAAAGAAGTTTAATAAGAGTAAATACGATAATTCCAGACCAGTCGAGGAGGAGTAAGAGGAGTAAAGGCTACATCCCAATATTGCTCATTTGTATGATCTCTCTTATCAACATGGTAAAAGGCAGTAATATCGAAGTAAGACCACTCAGTGCGAAAAACGGATATCTTATATTCCAAACAGGAACAGTGTAAATACCTACAACCTATGACTACCATTCCTTTACTATAAATATAACAAAGACAATGACAACATTCAAAACCTTAATAGAAGAAGCAAAGAGTTTCTCCAGCGTACCACGAGTGCAGTAAATAGCTGAAAATTAAAACGAGAAATCAATGGTTTACGAATTGTTGGAAGACATAAAAGAGGTCTTTTAAATGTGGTAGGAACGGCATATAAATATTTGTTCGGCACCTTAGACCAAAACGATAAAGATGAGTTAGAAGAAAGAATTAGTAACTTATCAGAAAATACCGTACAAAAGCATGATTTAGATATGGTAATAGATGTAATTAACGGTGGTATTGATGTTATTAATAAACTCGGAGTAAAGAGAGAAAGAGATCAACAAATAGCAATACTAATTTTCAACTTACAACAATTTGCCGAATACCTAGAATAACTAGGTTGGGAATCTTTAACCCAAAGTTGTTAAAACACGACTATTTAAAACAAATAAATTCGGAGAAGATTTTGAGAATAAAAACATCAACATGGTTTAAAACAGATACAAAAGAAATCCTCATTATTTCTCACGTCCCTAGCGAAATCGCACATATTCCGATTTTCCAAGTAGTACCTTATCCAGACGAGCATGGTTATATTCTAACTGAGCATACTTTCGACAAGTTCTATATTCATAATAATCAAGTGTATCAAAAAGATACAGAAAAATTAATATTTGATAAATGTATAGTTGGAATTATCAAACAGGAACCAACTCAGTGTAAATACACAAAAACTCATAAAAACTTTAAAATAAATTATATAGAACCAAATATTTTAATTACTTGGAATCTACCAGAAATAATTGTAAATCAAGATTGCACAAAAAACAAGATTATAGTATCAGGGAATAACATTATAAAAATTAAAAATTGTACAACCCAAATTAATGAATTTATAATTTCAAATAGTTTAGCAGATTTTACACAAACAGTTTATATCACAAATAACGTCACAAAATTAGAGCCTATGGCGTATTTGCAAACCAAAGAGATAATAAACTCACACGTAAAATATTACAGTGTATTCCAAATTATAAGCATAACCACATTTGTCATTACCATTATTAGCTTGACACTGTATTTAGCGTATAAATTTAAGAATATCCCTAAGAAACTAATTGTAAAATATAAAAAATGAAGAGCATACGAACCAAAATACCAATGTAAATGATCAAATTCAGTCAGCAAATAACAATATGATGTACCCAAACTTATCCACCTGAGGACAGGCCAAATTCAATGGTTGGGGAGTGACATATCCACAGTACATAAGTACTTAAGACATGCCTACATAAGCCTACTATATAAGTACCCCACACTACCCCACACTATTCAATTGTAATACGAATCCTACACCAATAAAACCAACACACCCTATGTTAGATCCTAATGGAAAAATCCCAAAATCTCTGTCATATGAATCCTCCAGACAAGGCTAATGGAAAAACCCCAAATTCTAACAAAGGATGTAAATATATCCCCATTGTCACGTTCAGACGATCAAAGCTCAGACTCGTAAAACTCGAAAACAAAAGTGTTAGATTACAAGATCGAACCACCAAATCAAAAATCACTTGTATCCAAGAGCGAATGCACTTGAATCCAAGAGTAAATCAAAAGTCAAGAAACTCCAAAGAGTTTCCCCCAAATTCTCTTAAACCAAAGTCCATATTCGAGAGCTCGAGACCGAGGCTTGATCGTGAATCAATCTAAGACCTAATCTAATTCGGTCGGTGTTCTTCCTTGTAATGATAAATTCGGTCAAAATAAAATTATATTTTTTTGACTTACGGATAATACATGTATTTAATTATATATAATTTGATGCCCGGGCATTTTTCATCCAAAGAATATACCCGTATTCTTTACCTTTGGTATTTTGACTATTCCTTTTTACCTTTTTACCTTAGCTGCACTTAGTTGAATTTAAGTATCCACTTAGTACTTAGCTCTGTTATGGCATTGTGTACCCATAATTTATAATAAATGCTGCTTTAAATTTATTTAGTAACCTATCAATGTGACTTTTGGTGAAAAACTCATGATCTATGGGCCCTAATTTTAACAATTTGTTGTGCTATTCACAACCTTGGGCTTTTAAAGTAGATAGAAAATCTTTGTCATTTTTTGAAATACTTCTTCCATTAACTAACTGGCCTTAGTTAAGTTTAGTTAACTAACCACTTAACTTTAACCTGATTTTCAATCGGGACTGATTTTTCTTTTGACCAAATTGTTTGTTTTTATCCATTTATTTATTTTTTTTTTTGAATTGTTAATTATTGTAAATGTAGCAAATGTTAACATTTAAAGTAACAAACACATAATCTGGTAACACTGTATCTAGCACCAGTCTAAGCTTTGCTATTGTTTCATATTGTATTACTCTTTATCTTCAATTTCCAAAAGAAGTTCGACCCCACCTCTTTATTGTGTCTTTCTTTATTGATATATGGTACATATATTACTGCAACAGGTCATGGTACGTGTCGGTCTAAAAATTAAATGTTCGTTTTACTGTCGTAACGGCATACTTATGGAAAGTTGGGTGTGGAAAATGTGAGGGATGAAGAGAATGCATAAGAAGCTGAAAAATGAGATACGCTAGATCACAAGGCACGAGAGTACATAGTGTTCAATGTATTCAGTTGATGCATATAAAGGCGTGCAGAGGCAGTTGGGAAAAACTCAAGGACCTACACATATAAATTTTGCCTGTACAGAAAGTATATGATAATAATTATAAGAGAAACGAGTTCGTTTCAACATGTAGCATGACGAAAATGAGGAGCACATGTAAACTCATTTGTGGAGACAATTGAGAGATTGACAGAACTAATTATTATTATAAACGAGGATTTGAATGTTATAATATTGTTAAGCAGTTTACCTGATATATGAAAAAACTACGTACTCACAACAGAAACTCACGATGAGTTGCCCACATTTGAAGTCGTCAAAATGGCATATCGGATATTGAAAGGTTTCATAAGACTGTAAACGAAAAATTGAAATTGAATCATTGGCAGCGAACAAAATATTGAAAATAGATGCACAATATTTGAAACAATCTTATACATCTATAATCATAAAACAAAACATAACACTACCACTACATGCAGATGTCCAGCAGATATCTTTCTATATGCAGGAACCCCAGATTTTAATGTCCAACAAAACAAAAATCGACAAAATTGAGCAGCTCAATGAAAAGAGACATGATTTTGAGGTTGACTTAAAATACAAGAGAGCTCCACTTGTAAAAAATAAAATTACCAATCCATTTAAGAAAACAGGCAGGATTGAACAAGTGGATAATAAACATTTTGAAGAGACAAATAGAGGCAGAAAAATCGTACATTATAAATCTAAGTTTAAAAAGAAAAAGAAGTTTAATAAGAGTAAATACGATAATTCCAGACGAGTCGAGGAGGAGTAAGAGGAGTAAAGGCTACATCCCAATATTGCTCATTTGTATGATCTCTCTTATCAACATGGTAAAAGGCAGTAATATCGAAGTAAGACCACTCAGTGCGAAAAACGGATATCTTATATTCCAAACAGGAACAGTGGAAATACCTACAACCTATGACTGCCATTCCTTTACTATAAATATAACAAAGACAATGACAACATTCAAAACCTTAATAGAAGAAGCAAAGAATTTCTCCAGCGTACCACAGGTGCAGTACATAGCTGAAAAATTAAAACGAGAAATCAATGGTTTACGAATTGTTGGAAGACATAAAAGAGGTCTTTTAAATGTGGTAGGAACGGCATATAAATATTTGTTCGGCACCTTAGACCAAAACGATAATGATGAGTTAGAAGAAAGAATTAGTAACTTATCAGAAAATACCGTACAAAAGCATGATTTAGATATGGTAATAGATGTAATTAACAGTGGTATTGATGTTATTAATAAACTCGGAGTAAAGAGAGAAAGAGATCAACAAATAGCAATACTAATTTTCAACTTACAACAATTTGCCGAATACCTAGAATAACTAGGTTGGGAATCTTTAACCCAAAGTTGTTAAAACACGACTATTTAAAACAAATAAATTCGGAGAAGATTTTGAGAATAAAAACATCAACATGGTTTAAAACAGATACAAAAGAAATCCTCATTATTTCTCACGTCCCTAGCAAAATCGCACAAATTCTGATTTTTCAAGTAGTACCTTATCCAGACGAGCATGGTTATATTCTAACTGAGCATACTTTCGACAAGTTCTATATTCATAATAATCAAGTGTATCAAAAAGAAGAATACAGAAAAATTAATATTTGATAAATGTATAGTTGGAATTATCAAACAGGAACCAACTCAGTGTAAATACACAAAAACTCATAAAAACTTTAAAATAAATTATATAGAACCAAATATTTTAAATACTTGGAATCTACCAGAAATAATTGTAAATCAAGATTGCACAAAAAACAAGATTATAGTATCAGGGAATAACATTATAAAAATTAAAAATTGTACAACCCAAATTAATGAATTTATAATTTCAAATAGTTTAGCAGATTTTACACAAACAGTTTATATCACAAATAACGTCACAAAATTAGAGCCTATGGCGTATTTGCAAACCAAAGAGATAATAAACTCACACGTAAAATATTACAGTGTATTCCAAATTATAAGCATAACCACATTTGTCATTACCATTATTAGCTTGACACTGTATTTAGCGTATAAATTTAAGAATATCCCTAAGAAACTAATTGTAAAATATAAAAAATGAAGAGCATACGAACCAAAATACCAATGTAAATGATCAAATTCAGTCAGCAAATAACAATATGATGTACCCAAACTTATCCACCTGAGGACAGGCCAAATTCAATGGTTGGGGGAGTGACATATCCACAGTACATAAGTACTTAAGACATGCCTACATAAGCCTACTATATAAGTACCCCACACTATTCAATTGTAATACGAATCCTACACCAATAAAACCAACACATCCTATGTTAGATCCTAATGGAAAAATCCCAAAATCTCTGTCATATGAATCCTCCAGACAAGGCTAATGGAAAAACCCCAAATTCTAACAAAGGATGTAAATATATCCCCATTGTCACGTTCAGACGATCAAAGCTCAGGCTCGTAAAACTCGAAAACAAAAGTGTTAGATTACAAGATCGAACCACCAAATCAAAAATCACTTGTATCTAAGAGCGAATGCACTTGAATCCAAAAGTAAATCAAAAGTCAAGAAACTCCAAAGAGTTTCCCCCAAATTCTCTTAAACCAAAGTCCATATTCGAGAGCTCGAGACCGAGGCTTGATCGTGAATCAATCTAAGACCTAATCTAATTCGGTCGGTGTTCTTCCTTGTAATGATAAATTCGGTCAAAATAAAATTATATTTTTTTGACTTACGGATAATACAAGTATTTAATTATATATAATTTGATGCCCGGGCATTTTTCATCCAAAGAATATACCCGTATTCTTTACCTTTGGTATTTTGACTATTCCTTTTTACCTTTTTACCTTAGCTGCACTTAGTTGAATTTAAGTATCCACTTAGTAGTTAGCTCTGTTATGGCATTGTGTACCCATAATTTATAATAAATGCTGCTTTAAATTTATTTAGTAACCTATCAATGTGACTTTTGGTGAAAAACTCATGATCTATGGGCACTAATTTTAACAATTTGTTGTGCTATTCACAACCTTGGGCTTTTAAAGTAGATAGAAAATCTTTGTCATTTTCTGAAATACTTCTTCCATTAACTAACTGGCCTTAGTTAAGTTTAGTTAACTAACCACTTAACTTTAACCTGATTTTCAATCGGGACTGATTTTTCTTTTGACCAAATTGTTTGTTTTTATCCATTTATTTATTTTTTTTTTTGAATTGTTAATTATTGTAAATGTAGCAAATGTTAACATTTAAAGTAACAAACACATAATCTGGTAACACTGTATCTAGCACCAGTCTAAGCTTTGCTATTGTTTCATATTGTATTACTCTTTATCTTCAATTTCCAAAAGAAGTTCGACCCCACCTCTTTATTGTGTCTTTCTTTATTGATATATGGTACATATATTACTGCAACAGGTCATGGTACGTGTCGGTCTAAAAATTAAATGTTCGTTTTACTGTCGTAACGGCATACTTATGGAAAGTTGGGTGTGGAAAATGTGAGGGATGAAGAGAATGCATAAGAAGCTGAAAAATGAGATACGCTAGATCACAAGGCACGAGAGTACATAGTGTTCAATGTATTCAGTTGATGCATATAAAGGCGTGCAGAGGCAGTTGGGAAAAACTCAAGGACCTACACATATAAATTTTGCCTGTACAGAAAGTATATGATAATAATTATAAGAGAAACGAGTTCGTTTCAACATGTAGCATGACGAAAATGAGGAGCACATGTAAACTCATTTGTGGAGACAATTGAGAGATTGACAGAACTAATTATTATTATAAACGAGGATTTGAATGTTATAATATTGTTAAGCAGTTTACCTGATATATGAAAAAACTACGTACTCACAACAGAAACTCACGATGAGTTGCCCACATTTGAAGTCGTCAAAATGGCATATCGGATATTGAAAGGTTTCATAAGACTGTAAACGAAAAATTGAAATTGAATCATTGGCAGCGAACAAAATATTGAAAATAGATGCACAATATTTGAAACAATCTTATACATCTATAATCATAAAACAAAACATAACACTACCACTACATGCAGATGTCCAGCAGATATCTTTCTATATGCAGGAACCCCAGATTTTAATGTCCAACAAAACAAAAATCGACAAAATTGAGCAGCTCAATGAAAAGAGACATGATTTTGAGGTTGACTTAAAATACAAGAGAGCTCCACTTGTAAAAAATAAAATTACCAATCCATTTAAGAAAACAGGCAGGATTGAACAAGTGGATAATAAACATTTTGAAGAGACAAATAGAGGCAGAAAAATCGTACATTATAAATCTAAGTTTAAAAAGAAAAAGAAGTTTAATAAGAGTAAATACGATAATTCCAGACGAGTCGAGGAGGAGTAAGAGGAGTAAAGGCTACATCCCAATATTGCTCATTTGTATGATCTCTCTTATCAACATGGTAAAAGGCAGTAATATCGAAGTAAGACCACTCAGTGCGAAAAACGGATATCTTATATTCCAAACAGGAACAGTGGAAATACCTACAACCTATGACTGCCATTCCTTTACTATAAATATAACAAAGACAATGACAACATTCAAAACCTTAATAGAAGAAGCAAAGAATTTCTCCAGCGTACCACAGGTGCAGTACATAGCTGAAAAATTAAAACGAGAAATCAATGGTTTACGAATTGTTGGAAGACATAAAAGAGGTCTTTTAAATGTGGTAGGAACGGCATATAAATATTTGTTCGGCACCTTAGACCAAAACGATAATGATGAGTTAGAAGAAAGAATTAGTAACTTATCAGAAAATACCGTACAAAAGCATGATTTAGATATGGTAATAGATGTAATTAACAGTGGTATTGATGTTATTAATAAACTCGGAGTAAAGAGAGAAAGAGATCAACAAATAGCAATACTAATTTTCAACTTACAACAATTTGCCGAATACCTAGAATAACTAGGTTGGGAATCTTTAACCCAAAGTTGTTAAAACACGACTATTTAAAACAAATAAATTCGGAGAAGATTTTGAGAATAAAAACATCAACATGGTTTAAAACAGATACAAAAGAAATCCTCATTATTTCTCACGTCCCTAGCAAAATCGCACAAATTCTGATTTTTCAAGTAGTACCTTATCCAGACGAGCATGGTTATATTCTAACTGAGCATACTTTCGACAAGTTCTATATTCATAATAATCAAGTGTATCAAAAAGAAGAATACAGAAAAATTAATATTTGATAAATGTATAGTTGGAATTATCAAACAGGAACCAACTCAGTGTAAATACACAAAAACTCATAAAAACTTTAAAATAAATTATATAGAACCAAATATTTTAAATACTTGGAATCTACCAGAAATAATTGTAAATCAAGATTGCACAAAAAACAAGATTATAGTATCAGGGAATAACATTATAAAAATTAAAAATTGTACAACCCAAATTAATGAATTTATAATTTCAAATAGTTTAGCAGATTTTACACAAACAGTTTATATCACAAATAACGTCACAAAATTAGAGCCTATGGCGTATTTGCAAACCAAAGAGATAATAAACTCACACGTAAAATATTACAGTGTATTCCAAATTATAAGCATAACCACATTTGTCATTACCATTATTAGCTTGACACTGTATTTAGCGTATAAATTTAAGAATATCCCTAAGAAACTAATTGTAAAATATAAAAAATGAAGAGCATACGAACCAAAATACCAATGTAAATGATCAAATTCAGTCAGCAAATAACAATATGATGTACCCAAACTTATCCACCTGAGGACAGGCCAAATTCAATGGTTGGGGGAGTGACATATCCACAGTACATAAGTACTTAAGACATGCCTACATAAGCCTACTATATAAGTACCCCACACTATTCAATTGTAATACGAATCCTACACCAATAAAACCAACACATCCTATGTTAGATCCTAATGGAAAAATCCCAAAATCTCTGTCATATGAATCCTCCAGACAAGGCTAATGGAAAAACCCCAAATTCTAACAAAGGATGTAAATATATCCCCATTGTCACGTTCAGACGATCAAAGCTCAGGCTCGTAAAACTCGAAAACAAAAGTGTTAGATTACAAGATCGAACCACCAAATCAAAAATCACTTGTATCTAAGAGCGAATGCACTTGAATCCAAAAGTAAATCAAAAGTCAAGAAACTCCAAAGAGTTTCCCCCAAATTCTCTTAAACCAAAGTCCATATTCGAGAGCTCGAGACCGAGGCTTGATCGTGAATCAATCTAAGACCTAATCTAATTCGGTCGGTGTTCTTCCTTGTAATGATAAATTCGGTCAAAATAAAATTATATTTTTTTGACTTACGGATAATACAAGTATTTAATTATATATAATTTGATGCCCGGGCATTTTTCATCCAAAGAATATACCCGTATTCTTTACCTTTGGTATTTTGACTATTCCTTTTTACCTTTTTACCTTAGCTGCACTTAGTTGAATTTAAGTATCCACTTAGTAGTTAGCTCTGTTATGGCATTGTGTACCCATAATTTATAATAAATGCTGCTTTAAATTTATTTAGTAACCTATCAATGTGACTTTTGGTGAAAAACTCATGATCTATGGGCACTAATTTTAACAATTTGTTGTGCTATTCACAACCTTGGGCTTTTAAAGTAGATAGAAAATCTTTGTCATTTTCTGAAATACTTCTTCCATTAACTAACTGGCCTTAGTTAAGTTTAGTTAACTAACCACTTAACTTTAACCTGATTTTCAATCGGGACTGATTTTTCTTTTGACCAAATTGTTTGTTTTTATCCATTTATTTTTTTTTTTGAATTGTTAATTATTGTAAATGTAGCAAATGTTAACATTTAAAGTAACAAACACATAATCTGGTAACACTGTATCTAGCACCAGTCTAAGCTTTGCTATTGTTTCATATTGTATTACTCTTTATCTTTAATTTCCAAAAGAAGTTCGACCCCACCTCTTTATTGTGTCTTTCTTTATTGATATATGGTACATATATTACTGCAACAGGTCATGGTACGTGTCGGTCTAAAAATTAAATGTTCGTTTTACTGTCGTAACGGCATACTTATGGAAAGTTGGGTGTGGAAAATGTGAGGGATGAAGAGAATGCATAAGAAGCTGAAAAATGAGATACGCTAGATCACAAGGCACGAGAGTACATAGTGTTCAATGTATTCAGTTGATGCATATAAAGGCGTGCAGAGGCAGTTGGGAAAAACTCAAGGACCTACACATATAAATTTTGCCTGTACAGAAAGTATAAGATAATAATTATAAGAGAAACTAGTTCGTTTCAACATGTAGCATGACGAAAATGAGGAGCACATGTAAACTCATTTGTGGAGACAATTGAGAGATTGACAGAACTAATTATTATTATAAACGAGGATTTGAATGTTATAATATTGTTGAGCAGTTTACCTGATATATGAAAAAACTACGTACTCACAGCAGAAACTCACGATGAGTTGCCCACATTTGAAGTCGTCAAAATGGCATATCGGATATTGAAAGGTTTCATAAGACTGTAAACGAAAAATTGAAATTGAATCATTGGCAGCGAACAAAATATTGAAAATAGATGCACAATATTTGAAACAATCTTATACATCTATAATCATAAAACAAAACATAACACTACCACTACATGCAGATGTCCAGCAGATATCTTTCTATATGCAGGAACCCCAGATTTTAATGTCCAACAAAACAAAAATCGACAAAATTGAGCAGCTCAATGAAAAGAGACATGATTTTGAGGTTGACTTAAAATACAAGAAAGCTCCACTTGTAAAAAATAAAATTACCAATCCATTTAAGAAAACAGGCAGGATTGAACAAGTGGATAATAAACATTTTGAAGAGACAAATAGAGGCAGAAAAATCGTACATTATAAATCTAAGTTTAAAAAGAAAAAGAAGTTTAATAAGAGTAAATACGATAATTCCAGACCAGTCGAGGAGGAGTAAGAGGAGTAAAGGCTACATCCCAATATTGCTCATTTGTATGATCTCTCTTATCAACATGGTAAAAGGCAGTAATATCGAAGTAAGACCACTCAGTGCGAAAAACGGATATCTTATATTCCAAACAGGAACAGTGGAAATACCTACAACCTATGACTACCATTCCTTTACTATAAATATAACAAAGACAATGACAACATTCAAAACCTTAATAGAAGAAGCAAAGAATTTCTCCAGCGTACCACAGGTGCAGTACATAGCTGAAAAATTAAAACGAGAAATCAATGGTTTACGAATTGTTGGAAGGCATAAAAGAGGTCTTTTAAATGTGGTAGGAACGGCATATAAATATTGGTTCGGCACCTTAGACCAAAACGATAAAGATGAGTTAGAAGAAAGAATTAATAACTTATCAGAAAATACCGTACAAAAGCATGATTTAGATATGGTAATAGATGTAATTAACAGTGGTATTGATGTTATTAATAAACTCGGAGTAAAGAGAGAAAGAGATCAACAAATAGCAATACTAATTTTCAACTTACAACAATTTGCCGAACACCTAGAATAACTAGGTTGGAAATCTTTAACCCAAAGTTGTTAAAACACGATTATTTAAAACAAATAAATTCGGAGAAGATTTTGAGAATAAAAACATCAACATGGTTTAAAACAGATACAAATGAAATCCTCATTATTTCTCACGTCCCTAGCAAAATCGCACAAATTCTGATTTTTCAAGTAGTACCTTATCCAGACGAGCATGGTTATATTCTAACTGAGCATACTTTCGACAAGTTCTATATTCATAATAATCAAGTGTATCAAAAAGATACAGAAAAATTAATATTTGATAAATGTATAGTTGGAATTATCAAACAGGAACCAACTCAGTGTAAATACACAAAAACTCATAAAATCTTTAAAATAAATTATATAGAACCAAATATTTTAATTACTTGGAATCTACCAGAAATAATTGTAAATCAAGATTGCACAAAAAACAAGATTATAGTATCAGGGAATAACATTATAAAAATTAAAAATTGTACAACCCAAATTAATGAATTTATAATTTCAAATAGTTTAGCAGATTTTACACAAACAGTTTATATCACAAATAACGTCACAAAATTAGAGCCTATGGCGTATTTGCAAACCAAAGAGATAATAAACTCACACGTAAAATATTACAGTGTATTCCAAATTATAAGCATAACCACATTTGTCATTACCATTATTAGCTTGACACTGTATTTAGCGTATAAATTTAAGAATATCCCTAAGAAACTAATTGTAAAATATAAAAAATGAAGAGCATACGAACCAAAATACCAATGTAAATGATCAAATTCAGTCAGCAAATAACAATATGATGTACCCAAACTTATCCACCTGAGGACAGGCCAAATTCAATGGTTGGGGGAGTGACATATCCACAGTACATAAGTACTTAAGACATGCCTACATAAGCCTACTATATAAGTACCCCACACTATTCAATTGTAATACGAATCCTACACCAATAAAACCAACACACCCTATGTTAGATCCTAATGGAAAAATCCCAAAATCTCTGTCATATAAATCCTCCAGACAAGGCTAATGGAAAAACCCCAAATTCTAACAAAGGATGTAAATATCTCCCCATTGTCACGTTCAGAAGATCAAAGCTCAGACTCGTAAAACTCGAAAACAAAAGTGTTAGATTACAAGATCGAACCACCAAATCAAAAATCACTTGTATCCAAGAGCGAATGCACTTGAATCCAAAAGTAAATCAAAAGTCAAGAAACTCCAAAGAGTTTCCCCCAAATTCTCTTAAACCAAAGTCCATATTCGAGAGCTCGAGACCGAGGCTTGATCGTGAATCAATCTAGATCAATAAGTTGAGTTCAGTTTGAGACCTAATCTAATTCGGTCGGTGTTCTTCCTTGTAATAATAAATTCGGTCAAAATAAAATTATATTTTTTTGACTTACGGATAATACAAGTATTTAATTATATATAATTTGATGCCCGGGCATTTTTCATCCAGAGAATATACCCGTATTCTTTACCTTTGATATTTTGACTATTCCTTTTTACCTTTTTACCTTAGCTGCACTTAGTTAAATTTAAGTATCCACTTAGTACTTAGCTCTGTTGTGGCATTGTGTACCCATAATTTATAATAAATGCTGCTTTAAATTTATTTAGTAACCTAGCAATGTGACTTTTGGTGAAAAACTCATGATCTATGGGCCCTAATTTTAAAAATTTGTTGTGCTATTCACAACCTTGGGCTTTTAAAGTAGATAGAAAATCTTTGTCATTTTCTGAAATACTTCTTCCTTTAACTAACTGGCCTTAACTAACCAATTAACTTTAACTTGATTTTCAATCGGGACTGATTTTTCTTTTGACCAAATTTTTTGTTTTTATCCATTTATTTTTTTTTTGAATTGTTAATTATTGTAAATGTAACAAATGTTAACATTTAAAGTAAGCAAACACATAATCTGGTAACACTGTATCTAGAACCAGTCGATGCTTTGCTATTGCTTCATATTGTATTACCCTTTATCTTCAATTTCCAAAAGAAGTTCGACCCCACCTCTTTATTGTGTCTTTCTTTATTGATATATGGTACACATATTACTGCAACAGGTCATGGTACCTGTCGGTCTAAAAATTAAATGTTCGTTTTACTGTCGTAACGGCATACTTATGGAAAGTTGGGTGTGGAAAATGTGAGAGATGAAGAGAATGCATAAGAAGCTGAAAAATGAGATACGCTAGATCACAAGGCACGAAAGTACATAGGGTTCAATGTATTCAGTTGATGCATATAAAGGCGTGCAGAGGCAGTTGGGAAAAACTCAAGGACCTACACATATAAATTTGGCCTGTACAGAAAGTATAAGATAATAATTATAAGAGAAACTAGTTCGTTTCAACATGTAGCATGACGAAAATGAGGAGCACATGTAAACTCATTTGTGGAGACAATTGAGAGATTGACAGAACTAATTATTATTATAAACGAGGATTTGAATGTTATAATATTGTTGAGCAGTTTGCCTGATATATGAAAAAACTACGTACTCACAACAGAAACTCACATTTGAAGTCGTCAAAGTAAAAGTGTAAAGGGCAAACCGCAAAAGGCAACGCGGCGTCACATGCTGAGTACAAGTTAACACAACTAAAAGGTAACAAGTCAGTAGAAATCGTGGGTGGTTCTGGGATCACCCTAATGGCGGCCGCAACGTGGTGTGTAAAGCATTCTTACCAAGGTCAGCATTTTCCGCTGGCATGCGGTTGTCTCGCCAATCCAGGAAAAATATTCCCTTATTCTTGTTTTCTTCAGTTTAAGAATATATTTAAAAAAGAGCAGTTGGCTCATAAATTAAATCCCTCCATTGCCGTTAATAAATTTTATTTCGCCTAACTAAGCTTCAAGCTAGTGGCATAGAAGGATAGTTCCCTCCCAAAGAAATCGTCAACTATTCAAGATGGGAGAAAACGCTGCTAACGAACAGCTGCTTAAAATTACTAACCATTTAGTAGGCAATTGGGACCCTCTCTGCTTCAAACAAAAAAAAGGATTCAAGTCAGTTTTGTTAATTAATTAAATTGATTTTACAAAAAAAAAACAAAAAAACAGAATTTGGGAAAACTGATCTCTGCGTTGCACCCGACAGCCAAGCAACACCCAATTAGTTTATAAATAATAAGTTACCCGATTTAGTTTTAGATTATTTATATTTTCTAGAGCTCTGAAATTAAACGCACGCTAACATCACAAGCACAGTAGAAGAAGAGAGAAAAAGAAAACAAGTGCGACCAGACTTCAATGTCAGCAAAATCACCAAATTAATTGATTTAAGTCTTAGTTGTTTTTGCTTAGGCAATATAGTCAACAGAGAAAAAATAAGGGAAAAAGAAAAAATGATGAAATCTAGCGTATTACAATGCATCACCCAAAGCGCATTATCGCAGTACGATTTTAGGCTCCGCGAGCAGTTTCAAGATAAATTTATCGCGCTCAACAAGCAGCGAGAGAATCACGGTGCGACCAGACGCAGCTCGGTGCGACATACCACTCAACGTGGTCGATACCTGACTTTAACGGTGGACAAGACGAGTACGTAGCATGGCTTTTCAATGGCAGCAGTGTCCATTATCAGGTAAGATAAGACTGCTCCTACGCAGACAAACCTCACTGCGCTTATTACGACAGCTGCTTATGGCGGTCCAATAAGGCGACCAAAGCCTCATGCAGTATTATGGCGAGGTTCCGAAACCGTTCCTGGCTACAATTCGTCGAGCGGCGGCTGGCTGGGAGAGATCTAAAAATTCCCGTCGATAACGGAGTGGCGAAAAGCTATATAAAGCCCGTAAAGAATAAAATTAAAAATATTGATATAAATATAAAGCCGGTTCAATTTACGGGCTAACAGCTTAATTGAAAAATGCTTAATGAAAGTTTTCGGTAGAATTTTCCTTTTACATTATATTAATAATTGGCTTTATATTCATTGGATAATTTCTGGCATATTCTGCAAAGGGAAACGAAAGTGTGGATTGCTATACATTTGGTTAAATTTTCTTTCTATAGTTTTCCAACTCTAGTTGAATTTATTTCATTAATCTATGAAGTGCTGTTATTTAGTTATTCAATTTTATACTTCATCAATTTAATATTTAAACTTCTCGCAAGGGCGACATAACGTTTTCCTTTTTTGCATTGTTATTTATAACTTCATCGTATGAAGTCAGTTGCGATCTAACACTCAAAGAGTGCAGACGTGCCTGCGGATCGACAGCAAGTTTCTTATCGTGCTTTAACTCCCACTATTCCGAAACTGTCACATAGCGCCTGATTGGTTCAACTTGCGAACCTAACGGTCTGCTACAAACTCTAACGCACAATCCAAAGTTAGCGTCATCTGCTACCAAACTACCAAATTCTGAGTACAACTCAGCAAAAGCAAAGAGCGGTTGGCACACCGGCCAACGGTGCCTATTTCCCTCTCCCCCCACTCAATCGACCACAACCTACAGCATGGATTGACAAGTCCCCGCGCAGACCGTCAAGCTTGGAAAAACAACGCCCTGCAGAAAGGCTCAAAGCAAGGAAGTGCAGCTCGAGCAGTGACTCAAGTTCGAGATCATCTTACTCGGAGCCCGGGGATATCAAGCGTAAGCCCGCGCGTAAAAGGAAGGGAAAGGAGCCATACGTCACGCCTAGCACTAGCGCTGCTCTGCAAAAACGACTTCTCATACAAAACGGAGAGAAATAATAATGTACGCGTAATGATGCCAGACAAGAAGTCCTAGCCCTACGCGAGCACCTCGTGGCACATAACAAAAGGCACCGCACCTTCCAACCAAAGGACGAGAGAGCGTACAGGGCGGTCATCAAGGGACTTCACCACTCTACGGACCAGACTGAAATTAAAGAAGAACTCCACAAATACGGCCATACTGTGAGGAATCTGCACAATCCCACTGGCAGGAAATCCAAACAACCACTGGGGATATTTATTGTTAATCTAGAACCAGCGAGCAACAACACAGAGGTTTTCAAAATAAAGAGGATTTGCAGGTCAGTCGTCACCGTTGAGCCCCTACTGAAGTTCAACGATGTTCCACAATGTTTCAGATGCCAAGGGTTCGGATACACCCAGCGCTACCGTTTCCTGGAACATCGCTGCGTGAAATGTGGCGATTCTCACGACGTTAGATCATGCACCAAAAAAGATGCCGAGAAAGTATGCTGTTTACATTGTCAAGCTGATCACCCTGCGTCGTTCAGAGGATGCCCTGCCGTTGAGAGTAGCAACAAACCACCTCTCATCCAAATACCAACTATCATCAATGGTACGAGTTACAGGGACGTACTTCTTGGAAACCATGCAACACAGCCAAGGAATCCCCAACAAACCCCTCAAACCATTCCCGAAGCCCCAAATATCAACCAGCTTGAAACGATGTTTGCCCGCATGGAAAGAACGATTGAGAGGATGGTGGAAAAGTTGATCTCACAGATGCTCTCGCAGATGTTCTTGCAGATGACGCAGTTTATAGCTCTCTTCCTCAACAGAAAGTAATGCAAATAAGGCTTAATATAGTTTTTTGGAACGCAAACGGCTTGCAGAAGAGCAAAGCCGAAGTAGAGCACCTCATGAAAACAGACAATATTGATGTTCTTCTAGTTTCGGAATCCCACTTTTGTCCCAGATCCTACTTTAACATTAGCGGATACGATCTGTTACATGCCAACCATCCATCTGGCAGAGCACGCGGAGGAGCAGCTATGCTCATCAGGAGTGGCATTCAGTACACGGAACTTCCCGCGTTTCAGGAGGAATGGGCTCAGTGCGCCGTGACCAGGATTTCTAGCCCACAGGGAGATATCACCATTGCGGTGCGGTTAACTTACCACCCAAACACTCGATAACCGAGACCCACCTTCGGGACTTCTTCAAGTCCCTTGGACCTCGCTTTATAGCAGCCGGAGACTTTAAAGCCAAACAAAGTCTGGACTGCCATTCCACTGGAGAACCCACACACTGGCCTTCCGACCCTTGAAAGCAGCCGGATCTTCTGGACTTCGCCGTCTCCAAGGGCATGGGACAGTCTAAGATAACATGCTCAAGCTATGATAAACTGCTATCCGACCACAGCGCAGTAAACTTGCTCCTAAACATCCCCGTCCTCAGAAAAACCCCGCCTAGAAGACTCACCGGGAAACACACAAATGCCCCCAAGTTTACGTTATGGATGCTTTCCTCCCTGTACTCAGATCCCCCTCTTTCCACACCAAGCAACATAGATGCGGCCATCGAGAGGAAACTAACCAAAGAGATGCACAATGCTGCTGAGTTTGCGAATCCACCTCCTCCAACTACCCCGAGAACACCTGAAGGAGACTTGCACTTGTGGTCTCCAGAAATCGCGGCCCTCGTGGCCGAAAAAAGGCGCCTCAGAAGAGTCTGGTTTTCCTCGCGCAACCTCAGGGACAAGACAGCACTTAATCGTGACACCAAGGAACTGAAGGACAAGCTAACCATCCTACGGCAGAACTCCTTCCATAGATTCCTTAAGGAGCTGGAATCTAGAAACCCGCAGCACAATCTGTGGAATGTCACAACGCACATAAAAAGACCTGCCAGAAAGATATCACCCGTGCGCAAAATGGACGGTTCCTGGTGTCGGTCTGGGAGAGCAGAAGTCTTTGCTGACCATCTACACAGTGCATTCTCACCTTTCGACAGATGCACTGGGGTAAAGCGTGCTGCCACCATAAGGTTCGTAGATAGCCCAAGTGCTCCTGGCACGCCAATACTGCCCGTCGAATCAGAGGAGATTGTGCAGGAGATCGCTTCTCTAAAAAATGGAAAGTCACCAGGTCCTGACCGAATCGATGCAACAGCACTGAAAATGTTGCCCCTAATCTGTTCCCAAAGGATGGCTAACATCTTTAACAGGGTCTAGGGTACTTCCCGAAAGAGTGCTGAAGTAATTGTCCTACTCAAGCCCTGAAGCCAATCTAGCCTCGTATCGTCCGATTAGTTTGCTGGCAATCCCCGCTAAAATACTTGAAAGAGTATTTTTTCGTAGAGTACTGCCAGTTTTGGACGAAGCCAGATTGATCCCTGCCTTCAGACGCCTTCATGGAACACCAGAGCAATGCCACCGGCTTGTTGAGAGTATACTAGAGGCCTTTGAAGAGAAGAAGTACTGCTGCGCCGTAATGCTGGATGTCAAAAAGGCGTTTGACAGAGTCTGGCACCCGGACTCCTTTCCAAAATTAAATCCCAACTTCCAAGTTCCCACTTCACCTTCCTCAAGTCGTACACTAAGGAAAGACAATTCCGAGTGAGAGAATAAATGTCTGAGAACAATTTCTAACGCCCATCAATACCATGAAAACTCTATAATCCACAAAGAGCTTTGAATTCCTTCGGTAGCAGAGGAGATCACCCGTCTCAGCGAAAGATATACAAAAAGACTGGACCACCACCCCAACCACCTGGCCATCAACCTTCTAGATAATAGCCAATGCCTAACACGCCTAAAGAGGACACACCCGCTTGATCTCCCCCACCAATAGACACCTAAGTCAACCTCATTAAATATACATCCATGTACCTTCCTTAAGTCAATGTCACCGCCAAATCATTTAATGATTATCCATTCGGACAGATTTTAAATACAAAATAAAAAAAAAATCGTATGAAGTGGACTCTATCTTATTCTTATTTTTATGTATTTTCAACACATGTATTTCTTATTAACCCTTTAAGGGCCAGGAAGGTGATAAAATTTTATAACTTTATTTAAAAAATTTTTTTAAATTTATACATACTTGTATATATTTTTCTATTTTATTTCATAATTTTTGTATAGTCAATGTAGGCAATGTTTATTCCTTGTTTGGTTGATTGTGATTTTTCTGCCTAAAATTACATTTTGCAGCTCTATGTTTTGTGTATTTAATTATTTAATTTTTTTGCAATCTGAGCTATTTTTGGCAAATGATTAATACTTGAAGGCTGTAAGGCGTTCCAAACCATTCCAGCATATTTTCTGTTTTTTTTTTGTTTTTCTAATCTTGACTCCTTGTTTTGACAATAACAATACACTTTTAATAACTTGGGGACTTGCGAATCTATTTTGATTTGTGCTTATCACCTAGATCCTATACTCCTGCTAAAGTACAAATCTTGTTTAATGGTTACATGGTTACAAAATTTTCTTGCAATTTTAGTTTGACTACTCTAACTTTTTTACCTTTGTGGACCTCTTTCACCGTTTTAAAAGGCCACCGATCTGGATGACAGTTCTCTTCCATCAATAATTAAATATTATATGATCTTTCTCGGCTCTAATATTTGTGGGTATAAATCAGTCCCTATTAATAAGTCATTACCGCGTGGTGTATCTAAATATCAATAGAAGATCCATCTATTGAAAATTCTTTTCAATTCTGTTTACTTATATTTACTCTATTTTTGATTAGTTTTTGTATTAATTTCTGTAAAATAATGTTTAATATTTTTATTTATTTTTTTTAAAGACAACATTAAGATGTATTTCGATTTATTTTTTAATTTTTCTTTTTAATAGACAAAATTAATATGTGGTTTGATTTGCATTTATTTGTGGATGAAATACCATCTTTATTATATAATCTTATTATTATACTGATTTTCCGCAAATTCAATTTTTGTGCCGTCTTTGCAGGTATTTTGCTTTGTGAACCACCATGAATTAAAGCTCTATATGTTTCGAACTTTCCATCTTTACTTTTAATTTGAACATAAGCTGTGGCCAATAACGCCTGCTTAAAGTAATACATTAGTATATTTACGTATTCTTTTCTTATGTGTAACATGCTATGGTGGTTTCTATGGCAATAGTAGCTTAATAGCTTGCTACTGCATTTTTGAGGTTTATGCTGCGTCCAGTCTCTTCTGGGGACTCAATGCTTTTATTTATAGCAATATAAATTTGTATTTATATATATATATAATTTGATGCCCGGGCATTTTTCATCCAGAGAATATACCCGTATTCTTTACCTTTGGTATTTTGACTATTCCTTTTTACCTTTTTACCTTAGCCGCACTTAGTTGAATTTAAGTATCCACTTAGTACTTAGCTCTGTTATGGCATTGTGTACCCATAATTTATAATAATTGCTGCTTTAAATTTATTTAGCAACCTATCAATGTGACTTTTGGTGAAAAACTCATGATCTATGGGCCCTAATTTTAAAAATTTGTTGTGCTATTCACAACCTTGGGCTTTTAAAGTAGATAGAAAATCTTTGTCATTTTCTGAAATACTTCTTCCATTAACTAACTGGCCGTAACTAACCACTTAACTTTAACCTGATTTTCAATCGGGACTGATTTTTCTTTTGACCAAATTTTTTGTTTTTATCCATTTTTTTTTTTTTTTGAATTGTTAATTATTGTAAATGTAACAAATGTTAACATTTAAAGTAAGCAAACACATAATCTGGTAACACTGTATCTAGAACCAGTCGATGCTTTGCTATTGCTTCATATTGTATTACCCTTTATCTTCAATTTCCAAAACAAGTTCGACCCCACCTCTTTATTGTGTCTTTCTTTATTGATATATGGTACACATATTACTGCAACAGGTCATGGTACCTGTCGGTCTAAAAATTAAATGTTCGTTTTACTGTCGTAACGGCATACTTATGGAAAGTTGGGTGTGGAAAATATGTGAGAGATGAAGAGAATGCATAAGAAGCTGAAAAATGAGATACCCTAGATCACAAGGCACGAGAGTACATAGTGTTCAATGTATTCAGTTGATGCATATAAAGGCGTGCAGAGGCAGTTGGGAAAAACTCAAGGACTTGTATATATTTTTCTATTTTATTTCATAATTTTTGTATAGTCAATGTAGGCAATGTTTATTCCTTGTTTGGATGGTTGTGATTTTTCTGCCTAAAATTACATTTTGCAGCTCTATGTTTTGTGTATTTAATTATTTAATTTTTTTGCAATCTGAGCTATTTTTGGCAAATGATTAATACTTGAAGGCTGTAAGGCGTTCCAAACCATTCCAGCATATTTTCTGTTTTTTTTTTTGTTTTTCTAATCTTGACTCCTTGTTTTGACAATAACGATACACTTTTAATAACTTGGGGACTTGCGAATCTATTTTGATTTGTGCTTATCACCTAGATCCTATACTCCTGCTAAAGTACAAATCTTGATTAATGGTTACATGGTTACAAAATTTTCTTGCAATTTTAGTTTGACTACTCTAACTTTTTTACCTTTGTGGACCTCTTTCACCGTTTTAAAAGGCCACCGATCTGGATGACAGTTCTCTTCCATCAATAATTAAATATTATATGATCTTTCCCGGCACTAATATTTGTGGGTATAAATCAGTCCCTATTAATAAGTCATTACCGCGTGGTGTATCTAAATATCAATAGAAGATCCATCTATTGAAAATTCTTTTCAATTCTGTTTACTTATATTTACTCTATTTTTGATTAGTTTTTGTATTAATTTCTGTAAAATAATTTTTAATATTTTTATTTATTTTTTTAAAGACAACATTAAGATGTATTTCGATTTATTTTTTAATTTTTCTTTTTAATAGACAAAATTAATATGTGGTTTGATTTGCATTTATTTGTGGATGAAATACCATCTTTATTATATAATCTTATTATTATACTGATTTTCTTCAAATTCAATTTTTGTGCCGTCTTTGCAGGTATTTTGCTTTGTGAACCACCATGAATTAAAGCTCTATATGTTTCGAACTTTCCATCTTTACTTTTAATTTGAACATAAGCTGTGGCCAATAACGCCTGCTTAAAGTAATACATTAGTATATTTACGTATTCTTTTCTTATGTGTAACATGCTATGGTGGTTTCTATGGCAATAGTAGCTTAATAGCTTGCTACTGCATTTTTGAGGTTTATGCTGCGTCCAGTCTCTTCTGGGGACTCAATGCTTTTATTTATAGCAATATAAATTTGTATTTATATATATATATAATTTGATGCCCGGGCATTTTTCATCCAGAGAATATACCCGTATTCTTTACCTTTGGTATTTTGACTATTTCTTTTTACCTTTTTACCTTAGCTGCACTTAGTTGAATTTAAGTATCCACTTAGTACTTAGCTCTGTTATGGCATTGTGTACCCATAATTTATAATAATTGCTGCTTTAAATTTATTTAGTAACCTATCAATGTGACTTTTGGTGAAAAACTCATGATCTATGGGCCCTAATTTTAAAAATTTGTTGTGCTATTCACAACCTTGGGCTTTTAAAGTAGATAGAAAATCTTTGTCATTTTCTGAAATACTTCTTCCATTAACTAAATGGCCTTAACTAACCACTTAACTTTAACCTGATTTTCAATCGGGACTGATTTTTCTTTTGACCAAATTTTTTGTTTTTATCCATTTATTTTATTTTTTTTTTTTGAATTGTTAATTATTGTAAGTGTAACAAATGTTAACATTTAAAGTAAGCAAACACATAATCTGGTAACACTGTATCTAGAACCAGTCGATGCTTTGCTATTGCTTCATATTGTATTACCCTTTATCTTCAATTTCCAAAACAAGTTCGACCCCACCTCTTTATTGTGTCTTTCTTTATTGATATATGGTACACATATTACTGCAACAGGTCATGGTACCTGTCGGTCTAAAATTTAAATGTTCGTTTTACTATCGTAACGGCATACTTATGGAAAGTTGGGTGTGGAAAATATGTGAGAGATGAAAAGAATGCATAAGAAGCTTAAAAATGAGATACGCTAGATCACAAGGCACGAGAGTACATAGTGTTCAATGTATTCAGTTGATGCATATAAAGGCGTGCAGAGGCAGTTGGGGAAAACTCAGGGACTTGTATATATTTTTCTATTTTATTTCATAATTTTTGTATAGTCAATGTAGGCAATGTTTATTCCTTGTTTGGTTGATTGTGATTTTTCTGCCTAAAATTACATTTTGCAGCTCTATGTTTTGTGTATTTAATTATTTAATTTTTTTGCAATCTTAGCTATTCTTGGCAAATGATTAATACTTGAAGGCTGTAAGGCGATCCAAACCATTCCAGCATATTTTCTGTTTTTTTTGTTTTTCTAATCTTGACTCCTTGTTTTGACAATAACGATACACTTTTAAAACTTGAGGACTTGCGAATCTATTTTGATTTGTGCTTATCACCTAGATCCTATACTCCTGCTAAAGTACAAATCTTGTTTAATGGTTACATGGTTACAAAATTTTCTAGCAATTTTAGTTTGACTACTCTAACTTTTTTACCTTTGTGGACCTCTTTCACCGTTTTAAAAGGCCACCGATCTGGATGACAGTTCTCTTCCATCAATAATTAAATATTATATGATCTTTCTCGGCACTAATATTTGTGGGTATAAATCAGTCCCTATTAATAAGTCATTACCGCGTGGTGTATCTAAATATCAATAGAAGATCCATCTATTGAAAATTCTTTTCAATTCTGTTTACTTATATTTACTCTATTTTTGATTAGTTTTTGTATTAATTTCTGTAAAATAATTTTTAATATTTTTATTTATTTTTTTTTAAAGACAACATTAAGATGTATTTCGATTTATTTTTTAATTTTTCTTTTTAATAGACAAAATTAATATGTGGTTTGATTTGCATTTATTTGTGGATGAAATACCATCTTTATTATATAATCTTATTATTATACTGATTTTCCGCAAATTCAATTTTTGTGCCGTCTTTGCAGGTATTTTGCTTTGTGAACCACCATGAATTAAAGCTCTATATGTTTCGAACTTTCCATCTTTACTTTTAATTTGAACATAAGCTGTGGCCAATAACGCCTGCTTAAAGTAATACATTAGTATATTTACGTATTCTTTTCTTATGTGTAACATGCTATGGTGGTTTCTATGGCAATAGTAGCTTAATAGCTTGCTACTGCATTTTTGAGGTTTATGCTGCGTCCAGTCTCTTCTGGGGACTCAATGCTTTTATTTATAGCAATATAAATTTGTATTTATATATATATATAATTTGATGCCCGGGCATTTTTCATCCAGAGAATATACCCGTATTCTTTACCTTTGGTATTTTGACTATTTCTTTTTACCTTTTTACCTTAGCTGCACTTAGTTGAATTTAAGTATCCACTTAGTACTTAGCTCTGTTATGGCATTGTGTACCCATAATTTATAATAATTGCTGCTTTAAATTTATTTAGTAACCTATCAATGTGACTTTTGGTGAAAAACTCATGATGTATGGGCCCTAATTTTAAAAATTTGTTGTGCTATTCACAACCTTGGGCTTTTAAAGTAGATAGAAAATCTTTGTCATTTTCTGAAATACTTCTTCCATTAACTAAATGGCCTTAACTAACCACTTAACTTTAACCTGATTTTCAATCGGGACTGATTTTTCTTTTGACCAAATTTTTTGTTTTTATCCATTTATTTTATTTTTTTTTTTTGAATTGTTAATTATTGTAAGTGTAACAAATGTTAACATTTAAAGTAAGCAAACACATAATCTGGTAACACTGTATCTAGAACCAGTCGATGCTTTGCTATTGCTTCATATTGTATTACCCTTTATCTTCAATTTCCAAAACAAGTTCGACCCCACCTCTTTATTGTGTCTTTCTTTATTGATATATGGTACACATATTACTGCAACAGGTCATGGTACCTGTCGGTCTAAAATTTAAATGTTCGTTTTACTATCGTAACGGCATACTTATGGAAAGTTGGGTGTGGAAAATATGTGAGAGATGAAAAGAATGCATAAGAAGCTTAAAAATGAGATACGCTAGATCACAAGGCACGAGAGTACATAGTGTTCAATGTATTCAGTTGATGCATATAAAGGCGTGCAGAGGCAGTTGGGGAAAACTCAGGGACTTGTATATATTTTTCTATTTTATTTCATAATTTTTGTATAGTCAATGTAGGCAATGTTTATTCCTTGTTTGGTTGATTGTGATTTTTCTGCCTAAAATTACATTTTGCAGCTCTATGTTTTGTGTATTTAATTATTTAATTTTTTTGCAATCTGAGCTATTTTTGGCAAATGATTAATACTTGAAGGCTGTAAGGCGTTCCAAACCATTCCAGCATATTTTCTGTTTTTTTTTTTGTTTTTCTAATCTTGACTCCTTGTTTTGACAATAACGATACACTTTTAATAACTTGGGGACTTGCGAATCTATTTTGATTTGTGCTTATCACCTAGATCCTATACTCCTGCTAAAGTACAAATCTTGATTAATGGTTACATGGTTACAAAATTTTCTTGCAATTTTAGTTTGACTACTCTAACTTTTTTACCTTTGTGGACCTCTTTCACCGTTTTAAAAGGCCACCGATCTGGATGACAGTTCTCTTCCATCAATAATTAAATATTATATGATCTTTCCCGGCACTAATATTTGTGGGTATAAATCAGTCCCTATTAATAAGTCATTACCGCGTGGTGTATCTAAATATCAATAGAAGATCCATCTATTGAAAATTCTTTTCAATTCTGTTTACTTATATTTACTCTATTTTTGATTAGTTTTTGTATTAATTTCTGTAAAATAATTTTTAATATTTTTATTTATTTTTTTTAAAGACAACATTAAGATGTATTTCGATTTATTTTTTAATTTTTCTTTTTAATAGACAAAATTAATATGTGGTTTGATTTGCATTTATTTGTGGATGAAATACCATCTTTATTATATAATCTTATTATTATACTGATTTTCCGCAAATTCAATTTTTGTGCCGTCTTTGCAGGTATTTTGCTTTGTGAACCACCATGAATTAAAGCTCTATATGTTTCGAACTTTCCATCTTTACTTTTAATTTGAACATAAGCTGTGGCCAATAACGCCTGCTTAAAGTAATACATTAGTATATTTACGTATTCTTTTCTTATGTGTAACATGCTATGGTGGTTTCTATGGCAATAGTAGCTTAATAGCTTGCTACTGCATTTTTGAGGTTTATGCTGCGTCCAGTCTCTTCTGGGGACTCAATGCTTTTATTTATAGCAATATAAATTTGTATTTATATATATATATAATTTGATGCCCGGGCATTTTTCATCCAGAGAATATACCCGTATTCTTTACCTTTGGTATTTTGACTATTTCTTTTTACCTTTTTACCTTAGCTGCACTTAGTTGAATTTAAGTATCCACTTAGTACTTAGCTCTGTTATGGCATTGTGTACCCATAATTTATAATAATTGCTGCTTTAAATTTATTTAGTAACCTATCAATGTGACTTTTGGTGAAAAACTCATGATCTATGGGCCCTAATTTTAAAAATTTGTTGTGCTATTCACAACCTTGGGCTTTTAAAGTAGATAGAAAATCTTTGTCATTTTCTGAAATACTTCTTCCATTAACTAAATGGCCTTAACTAACCACTTAACTTTAACCTGATTTTCAATCGGGACTGATTTTTCTTTTGACCAAATTTTTTGTTTTTATCCATTTATTTTATTTTTTTTTTTTGAATTGTTAATTATTGTAAGTGTAACAAATGTTAACATTTAAAGTAAGCAAACACATAATCTGGTAACACTGTATCTAGAACCAGTCGATGCTTTGCTATTGCTTCATATTGTATTACCCTTTATCTTCAATTTCCAAAACAAGTTCGACCCCACCTCTTTATTGTGTCTTTCTTTATTGATATATGGTACACATATTACTGCAACAGGTCATGGTACCTGTCGGTCTAAAATTTAAATGTTCGTTTTACTATCGTAACGGCATACTTATGGAAAGTTGGGTGTGGAAAATATGTGAGAGATGAAAAGAATGCATAATAAGCTTAAAAATGAGATACGCTAGATCACAAGGCACGAGAGTACATAGTGTTCAATGTATTCAGTTGATGCATATAAAGGCGTGCAGAGGCAGTTGGGGAAAACTCAGGGACTTGTATATATTTTTCTATTTTATTTCATAATTTTTGTATAGTCAATGTAGGCAATGTTTATTCCTTGTTTGGTTGATTGTGATTTTTCTGCCTAAAATTACATTTTGCAGCTCTATGTTTTGTGTATTTAATTATTTAATTTTTTTGCAATCTTAGCTATTCTTGGCAAATGATTAATACTTGAAGGCTGTAAGGCGATCCAAACCATTCCAGCATATTTTCTGTTTTTTTTGTTTTTCTAATCTTGACTCCTTGTTTTGACAATAACGATACACTTTTAAAACTTGAGGACTTGCGAATCTATTTTGATTTGTGCTTATCACCTAGATCCTATACTCCTGCTAAAGTACAAATCTTGTTTAATGGTTACATGGTTACAAAATTTTCTAGCAATTTTAGTTTGACTACTCTAACTTTTTTACCTTTGTGGACCTCTTTCACCGTTTTAAAAGGCCACCGATCTGGATGACAGTTCTCTTCCATCAATAATTAAATATTATATGATCTTTCTCGGCACTAATATTTGTGGGTATAAATCAGTCCCTATTAATAAGTCATTACCGCGTGGTGTATCTAAATATCAATAGAAGATCCATCTATTGAAAATTCTTTTCAATTCTGTTTACTTATATTTACTCTATTTTTGATTAGTTTTTGTATTAATTTCTGTAAAATAATTTTTAATATTTTTATTTATTTTTTTTTAAAGACAACATTAAGATGTATTTCGATTTATTTTTTAATTTTTCTTTTTAATAGACAAAATTAATATGTGGTTTGATTTGCATTTATTTGTGGATGAAATACCATCTTTATTATATAATCTTATTATTATACTGATTTTCCGCAAATTCAATTTTTGTGCCGTCTTTGCAGGTATTTTGCTTTGTGAACCACCATGAATTAAAGCTCTATATGTTTCGAACTTTCCATCTTTACTTTTAATTTGAACATAAGCTGTGGCCAATAACGCCTGCTTAAAGTAATACATTAGTATATTTACGTATTCTTTTCTTATGTGTAACATGCTATGGTGGTTTCTATGGCAATAGTAGCTTAATAGCTTGCTACTGCATTTTTGAGGTTTATGCTGCGTCCAGTCTCTTCTGGGGACTCAATGCTTTTATTTATAGCAATATAAATTTGTATTTATATATATATATAATTTGATGCCCGGGCATTTTTCATCCAGAGAATATACCCGTATTCTTTACCTTTGGTATTTTGACTATTTCTTTTTACCTTTTTACCTTAGCTGCACTTAGTTGAATTTAAGTATCCACTTAGTACTTAGCTCTGTTATGGCATTGTGTACCCATAATTTATAATAATTGCTGCTTTAAATTTATTTAGTAACCTATCAATGTGACTTTTGGTGAAAAACTCATGATCTATGGGCCCTAATTTTAAAAATTTGTTGTGCTATTCACAACCTTGGGCTTTTAAAGTAGATAGAAAATCTTTGTCATTTTCTGAAATACTTCTTCCATTAACTAAATGGCCTTAACTAACCACTTAACTTTAACCTGATTTTCAATCGGGACTGATTTTTCTTTTGACCAAATTTTTTGTTTTTATCCATTTATTTTATTTTTTTTTTGAATTGTTAATTATTGTAAGTGTAACAAATGTTAACATTTAAAGTAAGCAAACACATAATCTGGTAACACTGTATCTAGAACCAGTCGATGCTTTGCTATTGCTTCATATTGTATTACCCTTTATCTTCAATTTCCAAAACAAGTTCGACCCCACCTCTTTATTGTGTCTTTCTTTATTGATATATGGTACACATATTACTGCAACAGGTCATGGTACCTGTCGGTCTAAAATTTAAATGTTCGTTTTACTATCGTAACGGCATACTTATGGAAAGTTGGGTGTGGAAAATATGTGAGAGATGAAAAGAATGCATAAGAAGCTTAAAAATGAGATACGCTAGATCACAAGGCACGAGAGTACATAGTGTTCAATGTATTCAGTTGATGCATATAAAGGCGTGCAGAGGCAGTTGGGAAAAACTCAAGGACTTACACATATAAATTTGGCCTGTACACAAAGTACAGTTATAAGAGAAACTATTTCGTTTCAACATGTAGCATGACGAAAATGAGGAGCACATGTAAACGCATTTGTGGAGACAATTGAGAGATTGACAGAACTAAATATTATTATAAACGAGGATTTGAATGTTATAATGTTGTTGAGCAGTTTGCCTGATATATGAAAAAACTACGTACTCACAACAGAAACTCACGATGAGTTGCCCACATTTAAAGTCGTCAAAGTAAAAGTGTAAAGGGCAGACCGCAAAAGGCAACGCGGCGTCACATGCTGTGTAAAAGTTAACACAACTAAGAGGTAACAAGTCAGTAGAAATCGTGGGTGGTTCTGGGATCACCCTAATGTTTCTAACGTGCAGACTAACCATTAGTCGCCTATGGCGGCCGCAACGTGGTGTGTAAAGCATTCTTACCAAGGTCAGCATTTTCCGCTGGCATGCGGTTGTCTCGCCAATCCAGGAAAAATATTCCCTTATTCTTGTTTTCTTCAGTTTAAGAATATATTTAAAAAAGAGCAGTTGGCTCATAAATTAAATCCCTCCATTGCCGTTAATAAATTTTATTTCGCCTAACTAAGCTTCAAGCTAGTGGCATAGAAGGATAGTTCCCTCCCAAAGAAATCGTCAACTATTCAAGATGGGAGAAAACGCTGCTAACGAACAGCTGCTTAAAATTACTAACCATTTAGTAGGCAATTGGGACCCTCTCTGCTTCAAACAAAAAAAAGGATTCAAGTCAGTTTTGTTAATTAATTAAATTGATTTTACAAAAAAAAAACAACAAAACAGAATTTGGGAAAACTGATCTCTGCGTTGCACCCGACAGCCAAGCAACAGCCAATTAGTTTATAAATAATAAGTTACCCGATTTAGTTTTAGATTATTTATATTTTCTAGAGCTCTGAAATTAAACGCACGCTAACATCACAAGCACAGTAGAAGAAGAGAGAAAAAGAAAACAAGTGTGACCAGACTTCAATGTCAGCAAAATCACCAAATTAATTGATTTAAGTCTTAGTTTTTTTTGCTTAGGCGATATATAAGGGAAAAAGAAAACATGATGAAATCTAGCGTATTACAGTGCATCACCCAAAGCGCATTATCGCAGTATGATATTAGGCTCCGCGAGCAGTTTCAAGATAAATTTATCGCGCTCAACAAGCAGCGAGAGAATCACGGTGCGACCAGACGCAGCTCGGTGCGACATACCACTCAACGTGGTCGATACCTGACTTTAACGGTGGACAAGACGAGTACGTAGCATGACCTTTCAATGGCAGCAGTGTCCAATATCAGATAAGAAAAGACTGCTCCTACGCAGACAAACCTCACTGCGCTTATTACGACAGCTGCTTATGGCGGTCCAATAAGGCGACCAAAGCCTCATGCAGTATTATGGCGAGGTTCCGAAACCGTTCCAGGCTACAGTTCATCGAGCGGCGTCTGGCTGGGAGAGATCTAAAAATTCCCGTCGATAACGGAGTGGCGAAAAGCTATATAAAGCCCATAAAGAATAAAAATAAAAATATTGATAAAAATATAAAGCCGGTTCAATTTACGGGCTAACAGCATAATTGAAAAATGGTTAATAAAAGTTTTCGGTAGAATTTTCCCATATTTTACTAAACTCCGATATTTGACGAGATCATAGGATTCCGCTTGCTAACGCAATTGGGAGATTCCTTTAATATCCAAACGAAAAAATTTTCGTATGGCCCTATATGAGAGGACTTCGAGTGCGATGACGTACACTTAACCAACATAAAGGACATGGTCATGTCGATATAAAAGGAGTTCAACAAAATCATGAATAAAATATCTAAGGTTTTCTCCGACGCCTCGCAAAACTGGCTCTATTACAAAAATGTTATGGTAACTATCCCCACTGGAGTTAAGAATCCAGTGTACTTTTAAGCGTGCCCATTTCCAATGGGTGTTGCCGAGCTTGTTGAAAATTAAAATCTCAAGACCTGCTTAAGGAAAATTCATTACTCCGGCAAGAGTCATCACCATACAACAATACAACATGGGTTGTCAATAAAACAGGAGTAAAGGAGAGGCGGTAGGAAAAAGCGTTTAGTAATAGATTTCAGGATACTGAACGGGAATACCATTCCAGATAAATACCGCTCGCCAAGTATCGAAATTAATACTGACAAACCTTGCTAAAACCAGATTTTGTACAACCCTGGATTTAAAATCTGGGTATCACCAAAAAATCCTCGAAGAGCGAGATAGCGAAAAAATCCCTTTTTTGGTATTGACCAAAAATTGGCGAAAATCATATTTCATATATTCGTATTTCCTTCATTGAAAGGAAAATATGAATTTCGCCGTTTATCCTTTGGGCTAAGGAATGCAGGCAGCATCTTTAAAGGGGAATTTACCAACGTTTTAAGAGGGCAGATAGAAAAATCATCGTCTATGTGGACGAAAAGGAACACGTTGAACATAATGATGAAAAAACTAACCCAACATGACCGTTTTTCGAGAGAAAACTCGCTTTTTTTAAAGAATGTGTCCACTATCCGGGCTTGTAGTGATTCAAAACAGAGCAACAACCAATCCTGAAAAGGTAGCAGCCATTCAGAAACACGCGAAACCGACAAGCTTTTTCGCGCAAATAACGTTCTTAGGACTGTCCAGCTATTATAGATGTATCATTTAAGACTTCGCAACAATAGCCAGACCACTCATCAACCTCTTTAAAGACGAAAATCTAAGAGGTAAGGACATGTCGAGAAAAATATCTAAAAATTTTGACGAACAGCAGAGAGACGTATTTGATAGACGGCATCGGGACTGTTCTGTCACATGACACGAGACCTATATTACAATATTCATATGGTACCATTAATATTTAACAATGGAAAAAGTCCACTGACCACTAACCACTGACCAGCCACTGACTTTCGCAATTTTGGACAAGAATAATTTTTTTGGCAGTAAATCCCGGCACTAAATCCATTTGTAGAAAAAACCACCCTTTTCGAAACTTAAAAAAAAATAGTCGTCCCAAATGTTATAAATGCCATACACCGTAACTGTTAACGTTGGCCACTTTTAAGCATTCGTTAGCATCACATTTCCCAAGAACTAAATTTAGGGACTGCAAAAACTTAGAGTCAGACATTCCCAATAAAAGCGAACATATTATCACCACGGAGCATAACCGAGCTCACAGACCCCGATTAAACAACTCCTTCGCGCCTTTTATTTTCCAGAAATGTTAAAATTATCAACCGAATTGGTGGAAAACAGGCACACCAAGTAACAAGAACTTGGAGTAACATTAATTCCGTCATACGTAAGCGAAAAGATGTATGTCGACATGTTTTCTACGGATAAAAAGCTATTTGTAACATGCATCGATAAGCTTTCCCAGATCGAGATCGTACAGCCATTGCATTCTAGAGCAAAAGTTAACCTGAAAATCCATTTTTGTACAAGGATATATTGTGATAGCAAATAATCTTTGAACTTTACGGTAAATGCACATGAGCTACACAGTAGCTCAAACGGACAATTCGAACGTGTTTACAGTACACAGACCGAAATTGCAAGATGTATTAAAATGATGATATAGCAGACCGTCGGACACTAACCAAAGGCCTCAGCCCCCGACGAGGCTAAATAAAAGATAAAAACGAAAATTGAAAAAGCACAACAACAGAGAAGAATATTAGAGGTAGGTGAAAATATCTATCCATAGAAAAGAGTATAAGTAGTAGTAAACTAACTCCTTTATACTAAGAAAAACGCATAGGAGCATCCCTGGGAACGACTGTCCTCATTGGGGGGAGGATGGTTCACAAGGAAAACCTCAAATAAGCTGCCCCTCTAATCCGCCGAAGTTTCTTTTTATTGGATATCCACGCAAAAAACATATCCAACACAAACACATTTTAAGAAATAGAATTTTTTGCCCGTATTAAACGTGCACCACTGGATTGCCAGAAGCCTGGATTTCATAGCCACCGCGTAAGAAGTAATATTGGACACAACCCGATAAATCTGACTTCAAAATGTTAAAAATGTTCAAATCAAAATTAATTGAATCTAAATGCGATCTATGCAGATAGTCATTAACACCGAAACTCGGAAGCAAATCAACTAATGAACTGATACGATTAATGAAATCATTAAAGCAAAAATAAATAAGCGGATTGATACCCCACACATGTACAAGGTTGTTTTGGTCAGAAATATAATGTTAATTTAAGAGATTCTGAACCTGATGCTCCCGGTCAATCTTATTAAATCTAATATCATAAACCCGTCAATTTTTAACAATGATGATTTGAAACCCATTCATAAGTCTTTTAGAAGCATCTAAATTTAAAGTCTTTCAGTCCGATAATATTATTCTCGTGCTAATGGCATACCCCAAAATTAAATTTACATATCCAAAGGTTACAATCCTTTTCGACACACCATACTGCAACTACAAGACAACGTGGTAGCCGAATGCAACAAAGAAGTCCGCGCAATCACAAAATGCGTACCAACAATATACGTGTCATTCTGCAAACTGGCAACAATACGTTCACCCGAGGCCTATAGCCAGGAGAATAGCGCAAATGCAAGCCAGCCACCTAAGCCTCATCACCCTAGTTGACGTTGAAATAAATATTAATATTCAACGAGCATTAGTCAGCACAGTAAGCACCAAATAATAAACCAGCATCAACAAAGAAATGTTTTATCTGCAAATAGAAAAAAGAGAACGACGAACAGTCTTACAGGGCATCAAGAAATTTTTCGTTAGTGTTTCAGTCGCAGCATGTTCGGAACAAAACGGCAAAAAGTGTGTTCAGGGCAGCACAAGAAAACAGTTGGTCTTATACTTAGAAAAAAATGTTGTATTTATATTAAAAAATTTGGCACCTGTAGTAAATTGGCACAATAGATTTGACCATTTGACCGTTTCCAAAAAGCATAATCGAGTCATAATCGAGTATGTGGGCCAATGAATGTGAATTTAATCTGGTAATATTTACTTTGTAAACTAAAAGTCAAGTTTGAGAAGTTTAAAAATTTTCAAAGCTACGTGTAGTGCCAAACTGAAAACAAAATCAAGTCGATACAAAGCGACAATAAAACGAAATATGAACCTTGTGAACCAAATAAAAACTTTATGACAAACATCATTCGACTTTAGTTATGCTGTAAAGTATAACTTCTATCGAGTTTTGTCTAATTTCTTTATTAGTTGAATATAATTTTACATTATTCCTTAGGTTCTAAGTAAGCCTAAGTCTGATCGCTGCGCTGCCCCAAGTAGCGAGAGACAGTTATGTATGCTCTCTTAAGCTCTTAAGTGGTCGGAGAGTGTAACAGAATGCTGGCACTTGAACTTTCTGTGAACGTGCCGATCGATTCATATTTCGGCCACTTGGGTTAAAGACCGGAGCTCTGTTTATGTAAACACTGCAACAAAGTGTTACGTTGTATTTACTATGTATTCTTGATACAGTAGATATTAAATATGTATGCATGTATGGATGTATACAATGCACATTTACTCTAAAAAACGAGCAGATTAAGCAATAAGAAGCTGTGAATGATCTGCACAGTGCCTCTTGCAAAGAGGACGAAAAGTTTGTGAACACAAGCAATACTGAAGGCAGCGATGACGACAATGGTTCAAGAGAGAGTCAGCAGTTCGATACCACACCCTGACGAGGACCATGTAGGCCCAGTACTAGTACATAGAGAGGCGAGGATGCAAAACCAGTTGCCAAAATCCGTTGCAGATACATTGCAGGGCGAACATGCGCATGATTGCCAAAAGTCAATAAAAAATTATTAAGACGCTCTTAAAGCAAACGATATATAGATATATATGAACTCCCCGTTGACCATATTCTCGACGCCTGCAGTCGATTGCACACAATTAGATCTCTATTATTTGGTACACATAGTCTTTCGAATTGTTTAAGTAACCCCTCTTGTTAAAATATCTACAAAATTTACAAATTTGTCCAAAAAGCTCAGTTTATTATATAAAGAAATAACCCATAAGTCTCGAGTCGAAAACCCTCGTAGCTAGTACTCATTAAATTGTTAGGTTTAGTTAATTAAGTTTAATTTTGTTAAATAAATAAATAAATATATAAACTTCCTCCAGGGCACAAGGCTATTGATTGGAAAAGGGTGTATCGAATCAAGGGAAGCAAAAACGATGATATAGAAAGTTTTAAATCACGATAGGCTCAAGCCTATGGGCAACGGTTCGACGTAGATTATTGGGAAACATTCTCGCCTGTTATCCGGTATGATTCGTGTACTGTTTACAATCGTTACTGCAAATAATTGTATGTGCATCAAGTTGAAATTGCTAACAGCAAGCTTCATAAAATTGTGCACATTATGAAGAGCCAAATTGCGTTGACAAGCATCACCCGAACAAGGTTCTTATGCTAAAAAAGGCCATAAGTAATCAGGAAGAGTGTGGAAAATACATTTGATATTCTTAATGAATATGACTTTCAAGAGATGCAAGAACAAGGCTTGCTTATTCGTTAACAACTTAGCTACATAACAGTCAACGCCGATGTGTCCGATCGGAAATGATTGACCATTTTGTTGGGATGCATGTTAAGTCTCTTGACATACCGCTCCCTGCTCCCCTTCAACATCAGGACCTCTTAGATGGTGGCGTTATCATGCCGCAGATGGGCCCCGGTAGCAGTGCGGAGCGCCTTGTTTCCAAATCTTTAAATGATTCGGGTTTTAGATTTACAGGCGGTTTCCCGGAGCTGGACGTCCAGATCGGCCTGACGATCCCTACTCGGGCGCCAATTAAGTTATTCTTTGAACGATAATTGAAAGATTTTCAAAGAATTAATTTTTTGACATGATCTTTATTTAATTTAAATCCAATTTGCAACTGAACTAACTAAACTGACCCTAGCATGCTGGAAGTCTTAGCAGACCATGAGTTGGCCTCGCTGTTTTTTTGTCAGAGGATCGACGTCGTCTTTGCAGCTTCCCATCGATGGCTTACATGGCCAGATGTTATGTTTATCAGTTCGCCACCTTATTACATGGTCTGATGTTTTGTCAATTATTATTTGTATGCGCTGGGGGTACAACGAAATCGCTTATTTGGTCGGATTATTTGGTGGCCCGGCACGTGGGAGAAATTAGGCAGGCGCGGAGTTAGCATATAGGAGTGCATTGGGGCCCGAAATATTTTGACTTTTATTTATTGTTAACTAATATAAGCAGCTTCCTCCTATAAGGCGCTTGACATTGAAGTATGGCTGGGGTTAACTTGATTTAAGTTTATGTGGGAGCTTGATGCCAGACAGGATAGAAGGTTTGAATGACGTCTAGCATGACTGCCAGGCAATACTGTTTCTATTTAAAAGCGTCCAAATGTGTCGCACGAATTTGTGGATTTATTGCTCTTGGATCCCATGGCAAAATCTGAAGGCAAATTGGTGATTGGGGATATAAGCAGAGCATTAAAAATATTCTTTTAAGTATCTTTTAAGGCATTGGCAGCAAGCTTATCGGTCGATACTTCTTATTCTTCAGGTTTGATTGGCTTCAGGTTTTCCATGCTTAGGTATTATCACAACCTGCGCACGTGTCCAAGATGCTGGAAAGTATCCAACTTCGAGGCATTTGTTGAATATTAGGATGATAAGCTTCGTGCTCGATGGTGAGAGTACTTTTAATGCAATTGCATCGATACCAGTATCGCCTGCTGCCATGTTGTTGCTCATCGCCTCCTCATCGTCTCCTCTTCCGTAACCAGATATATTGGCTCAGTGTTTTCAAGGGGTTCCTCCAGGAGTCTAAATGTTTCGATTTTGTCAGCAGAAGAGCATCGGCTAAATAGTGTGAAGACGCTTTCCAGATGGTCGGAAAAACGCATTGGCTATCTGCGTCTCGCTTCTGCACCAACTGCCGTCAGTTCTTCAAAGTGGTGGGAGTCGTTTAAGTGGGCGCTTGATGTGTTTGGTTAAGTGCCACAGGTTGTGATGAAGGTCGCCCTGAGCCAGGTGTTCGACGAAAGGCCTCCTTCCTGAGTCCTTATAGTCTCTTTTAGCGATTTGGTAGCTCTGTTTAGAGCGGTCTTGTCCCTTGAGTTCCTGGTAAGGAACCCGACGTGTCGAAGGCGCCGTTTCTCGACATTCATCTTCCCTGGGGGGTTTCAGAAATGGACATCACGACTAGAGTCTCTCTGACTATATGCCGCTGTGTTTCGAATTTGGGTGGTGAGTTCCTCGAAGGCTGTATCGATGTCACCAGGACAGTTTCGAGTTGGGTTTTGGTTGGTGGTGTTGTTTAACCAGGATTGGTATTGCCGATGTTGGAATTTTTAGTTATCAGTTTCTTGCGCGCGCTTTTCAGAATGGCTCAGGCGTAGACCGATATGGCGAAGGCGCTGTGGTCAGAGAGGAGATCCTCGACTTCTCTCACTTGTATCCTGCAGGATCCAGGCCGCCGGAGACGGCAATATCCAGGACGTCTGGGATCTTTAGTGGATCAGTGGGCCAGTACGTCGATGCTCCAGTTGCTTGAATTTTGAGGTTGCGGAACAGAATCTGCCTATGCAGAGTGTGGCCTTTTGGGTGTGACATTCTTGAGACCCACCATGGGTGTTGGCCACTCATGACAAACTTGGAACCGAGGCTGTCCACGTCCCTGACTCTGTGCCGAGGGGGGCAGTAGGCAGCAGCTACTGTGATGTTTCCATGTGTGGTATTAACTAGAATTTGGGCGCATTGGATCCAGTCTTTGCAGATGGTTTGATAAGGATTATCGACCCGCCGCGGGCATTGCCGTTAGGATGATTGGAAGTAATGATATACCTTCCTACCTGATTATACCTTCTCAGTGTGAGGTACGACCTGGTGGTAAAGTGCGTTTCGGAGATGAGGATATCGGCTTGGTGGATCAGTAGAGCTCGGGCCTGCTATTGATCAGACCGTTAGTATCATATGGGACATACGGGCTAGACGCCCTTGCCGGGTAACCAAACTCTGATTGTCGGGCTTATCCGCAGGTAGCGGGGAGAGTTGATCTCACTTGTTGCCTTTTACGGGCCGCGTAGGCGCGTTGCTTGCCAATTAAAAAAGCCGTAAATTCAGTTTGGAAAATTACTTTTACTCGATTCAAAGTACAAAATGTGTTAAAATAATACAAAATTCAGAAACAGTTTACTTTTGCTCGATATGACCACCTTTTGCCTTGATATTTCAATTCGATAGAGCGAAGGAGTTGCTTCGCTTGGCCGAAAGTGGTCAATTTCCGAACATTGTGTTTTCTGACGAGAAAATTTTTACAATTGAGCAATTCGTAAACTCTCAAAACGATAGGGTTTACTTGACCGACCGTTCAGAGAAGAATTTAAGTCATCGATTGGCCATCAGGAGGCAGAACCCCCCCCCCCCAGATAATGGTTTGGGCTGCTGTAACCGCAGATGGGCGATCTCCAATCGTTTTTATCGAACCTGGCGTCAAGGTAAATGCGCAATATTATCGGGAAAATATTCTGGAGGTTGCTCTGAAGCCATGGGCAGACAAACATTTCGGTGGCAGACCATGGACATTTCAACAGGACTCGGCACCGTCTCATAAAGCTCGAGTGAACCAAGAATGGCTGAAAAACAACGTCCCGAACTTCATAACGACCGCACAATGGCTCTCGAATTCACCAGACGCGAATCCGATGGATTATTCTCTTTGGGCCATTTTGTAGAGCAAGGTCCGAACTAAAAGGTACATCAGTCTCGAGGCACTGAAAAAAGCCGTTGTTCGCGAGTGGGCCAAAATACCTGCAAGTCACATTCGGGCAGCTTGCGATTCGTTTTTGGAGCGTCTGAAGGCCATAGTCAAGGCAAAAGGTGGCCATATCGAGCAAAAGTAAACTGTTTCTGAATTTTGTATTATTTTAACACATTTTGTACTTTGAATCGAGTAAAAGTAATTTTCCAAACTGAATTTACGGCTTTTTTCATTGGTTACACTTCGAGTGCCGGACCTGTACTGGTACGGGTCAACCTTTTGGTGCAGTTTCCCTGGGCTCCTGGCGCACAAACCTCCTCTTGATCTCACCTGGTACTATAGAGCTGCTGCCAGAGGTAATGTTCTTCCGTATTCCCTTTTGGCTTGGCGGCATAGCATGTGGAGCTGATTGGAAGTCCATGGTGTTCTACGTACGGGGGTGCGGGCAGGAGCAAATAAGCTGCCAATTGGCAAGCCTGTCTGCGCGAAGTTGGTTGAATTTTTTTTCTTCGCTTTAGGCTGTTTTTTGAACGAGTTAACACGCACTTACCGGCGCATGTATGTGTGTGCGAATTGGTGCACTAGCTCGGTCCCGCTAACGCAGTGCCCAATCAGAGCGCAAAATGTAATGGAGTTACTTTTTTAACTAGTTCAAATACATACGTTTTTTTTTTCGTTTCGGAACAAACAACAATGTCTTTGTCAATATATAACGTGTAACGTTAACGTGTAACTTCATTGAACGTGCTTTAAAGTTGACTTTATACAATTGCACAACTAAAGAAGCATACAAATCTTACAATTATGTGCTAACAAAAAATATAACAGCTATTTATATAATATATTTATGCCGACAGAGACTTTAATGCGTTGGTATGTGCGCTGGCGGCCTAAGTTTTTGGTGACACTTTCACGTATATGGTGATGTAATCATCAGCCATAAAATACATTATTTATAATATAGTTGTGTGACCCTCTCAAATGCGTTTTTTTAAGATCGCTCATAAAATAGTTTATTTATTATATTGGTTGCCTTTTACATTATATTATTATTTTTCTTAATCATCATGCTTAATGCTTGAGCACCTCCATTTCTAGAAACTACGGTATCATCCACTAGTATGTGTCGGTCCATAGTTGATCCTGCGATTATGTCTCGATTTCGTCGGAGTATGTGATCTGCTTTTCAGCTAAGGCTAACTGCTGCACTTACACACACTTATCGTTATCTCGACACACAATTTCAGGTTGTTGACCCCAGAAACCCCAAAATTTCAAGACTGGGCCTTCTATTGTTTTGACTTTTTTTTTATAATATGCATATTGTACAAGGTGCGGCAGAATAATTTCCTTTTTTCAGAACTCAATAAAAACTATTGTAGGCATGGGAAAATATTTATTTATTTTTATAATGTAGGTAAATTTTAAAAATATTTATTTATATTTTTTTGAAGATGAAATCTGATAGGTGACGTCCCCCATTCTGCATACATTGCGTAAACTGATTTCTGGTGTTTGTCGTGACTCTTGTTAGCATGGCAGGTTGTTGACAATTTGTTCTTGGATGTTGGTTTTCAAATCTTGTAGGGTTCTTAGACGGTTCACATAAACAAACCCATTTCATTCCAAATCGCCTCTAATTGAGATAAGGCGCTCTGGAAAGTGTTCCCGTCAAAACAGCCATCGATGCTCTTGAAGTGTGGCCTGTTGCAACGTCTTGTTGGAACCAAGTGTCTCCCAAATCCTGAACTTCTGCATAAACTCTGCTACAATAGATATCTTTAAAGGTCCTTCAGTATCACCTACTCATCCAACGTCGTACCGGACGTACACGTGTACATGATTATTTACATTCGCTATCTTACAAGTATGTGGACCAAGGTACTTTCAACTCAATTATAGGCATTCGACATAGTGAGTTCGTCTGAATGCCTCTAAATTATTAAGCTTAAATATTGTTTTTCCTTTTTCCGCTTTATGTTGAAACCTAGCTTATTTTCTTCCTGTAGAACTTTGATATTGGCATATAGCATGCTGATCTCTCAGGACTTCTATTGCTATCAATGAATACGGAATGCCCTGTCGCTCGCAGTACTCTTGAAACAACACCTTTGCTGCTTGTTGGATACAACCAGACACATTTACTAAAAGCATCTGGTTATATCTTTACGGCTCTTGCAACTGAACCTTCCTTCCATTTAGCTAAATCCAATTAACTTCTTTCGAAAATCTGTCACGAGCATTGCCAAAATCCCTTCCTAAGTAAGTAGATCCTAATTACTATGTTCAATATAAAATGTATTTCAATCTTTTTCTTAGCTTTTTTCTCCAAAAATTTCCATCTATAGTTGCTTATAAATACGTTTCGATTTTTCGTATGTCTATCAAGTAACAACTTGACAATATGAGTTTCTGTTATTGCTCTGGTTTACTGATTTCCTCAAACTTCACAAATGCATTCAAACGGCTCCGCTTTCCACTTGTCCAGATGATGTCCGTCCTAATATAGCCTTATGCTATTTGACTGATTATCATCTAGTCTGCGTTGTTCCAACTTGGGTCCTCCTCGGCTTTGGTCAGTTTATGTAATCTGCTTTTAAGTTACCGTAATCAGCTGCTACATAAAAGTTAGCAAGTTAGCAAGTGAAGCCAAATGCGTTGCAAGACCGGATGATTCTTCAAATCATCAGTCAGCTGTATTTATTGGATCTTCTCAGGAATTATGAGACCAACAATAAGATTTAAAATCTCAATTTGTATACGATATTCAACAGTCTTTTTAACTGTATTCAGGAAAGAAAGGACCTAATGATCAGCGCTGGGTCGGAAGGTCGTTGCGGCGAAGTTGCGATCGGTCGCAAACCCGTGTTAAACTTTTCGCAAGGTGGTTATGGTGTGACGTTAACTTGTTCGTGTACCTTTGTTTTTGATGGGTTATTTCATCTTTGACGGATCTTATATTAAGGTCTCTTTGTATATTTTCATTTCGGATATACCAGGGTGGTCCAGTGATTGTTCTCTGTATCTTTTATTGGCCCGTTTGCATGATCCCAATGTTACTACTGCTGGCACTTCTCCAAAGTTGGGAGTCGTACGTTCAAATTGGTTTTGGAGACAGAGGAGTGACGAGAGTTAATAAGCCAATGGAGACTATTAGCTTTAAGCTTAAGGTGTGTTCTCTTGGCTTTGATGTGCCTGCGCTGGGTGAGCCGTCGGTCGAGGTGCACTCCGAGATACGTCACTACGTTACCTTGGGAAACTCCAGCGCTTATAGCGTGGTCGCCGGACATGTCAGAGTTGCATTCCACAGCAAAGGTTCTGTTGTAGAGATACGATTTCACAGGTTGTGGGTGTTTTGGGTAAGTATTGCTTCAATTTTGAACATTAATCCATCTAGCCAGACATTATCAAAAGCCTGAGAGACATCCAAAAATTTGGCAGTGCAATTTTCCCGTTTTTCGAAAGCAGATCGTATGTCTGATGTTATTCGATTGACTGTTCAATGGTTCAATGTTTTTCTCGAAAACCGAACTGATGCGCTGGAATACGATTGCGTGTCCTCAGGTAGGGGGTTAGTCGGGTCATCAGACATTTTTCAAATAGTTTTGAAAGACAAGACAATAGCCTTATAGGCCTGTACGATGGGGTAACTGAGTGGTCCTTGCCTGCCTTTGGTATCATTGCTATGATCGATTTTTTCAATCTCTTAGAATAGTACCCGACTTCTGTGAGAGCGTTAAAAAGCAAGGAAATAGTGCATACAGCACAGTATGGAAGCTCAATAATCATCTTTGGGGTTATTAGATCACGGCCTGGGTCTTTTTTGGCTTTAATTTTTCCTTTATGATTTAAGATATTTTATTCGCTTGAAATTCGATTGACTGTTACCGTGGGTAATAAAAATAAACTTGTAGCAGGGTTCGGCTGGAACATACGTTGAAGATGCGGTGCAAATATTGTTTTTCTCTTTTGTTGCTTTTTTGTAAAACTAATTTAATTAATTAACGAGACTTACTTGAATCATTTTTTCTTTATATTTGTATTTTTTTTTGTTTGAAGCAGAGAGGGTGATAATTGTCTACTAAATGGTTAGTAATTTAAATAGTCTGCTCTTCAAGCAGCGCTTTCGCGCCTAGTGGACGATCACGTTGGGAGGAAACTATCCTTCTATGCCACTGGCTTGAAGCTCAGTTGGGCAAAACAAAAATTTATTAACGACAATAGACGAAGTTTAATTTAGTCGCCTAGTGGATGATCACGTTGGGAGGAAACTATCCTTCTATGCCACTGGCTTGAAGCTCAATTGGGCGAAACAAAATTTATTAACGACAATAGACGAAGTTTAATTTATGAGCCAACAGCTCTTTATTTTAATAATTCTTAATTTAAAGAAACAAGAATAAGGGAATATTTTTCCTGGATCGGCGAGACAACCGCATGCCAGTGGAAAATGCTGACACCGTCGCGGCCGCCATAGGCGACTAATGCTGAGTCTGCACTTTAGAAGCACGATGGTGATCACCCACGATTTCCACTGACTTGTTACCTTTTAGTTGTGTTAACTTGTACACCGCATGTGACGCCGCGTTGCCTTTTGCGGTCTGCCCTTTACACTTTTACTTTGACGACTTCAAATGTGGACAACTCATCGTGAGTCTCTGTTGCGACCACGTAGCTTTATTATATATCAGGCAAACCCAATTCTGGAGTGTCAGTATTGTTTACATGAAGCTACTTAGTTGGTAGGGGTAAGACATTAATTAGATGTTACTGTTTGTTAGGAATAGCTTCCTGTCGGTTGAAAATATGTTTCTTTTTCTTGTAAAATATTTATTAAGGCAACCGTCACCAGCGACTGCTTTATAGCCTTGCTAGCTATTATTTCAGCCCACTGGCATCCGGTGATCAATCTGAGTGTTTTGTTTTGGGTTGTCTGTACTTTTTTAATTTGGCTATCACAAGCTAATCCCCATACTTGACACCCATACCTCCAGATCGGTGCGAAGGTTATACTTGTAGATGGTCACCAGTATAACCTGGTATGGGTGTTTCCCCGAGTTCTTGCTTGTTCGGGTGCCTGTCATATTTCGCTTGGGTTCAGAGCCTACTATTAGCCACCACTTCGTTGGCAAAGCTGCCCATTTTAAGGAAATAGTAGTCAGAAGGACTTGTTTAACATTTTCCTGGACGCACGACTGTGCTTCGCAGTGACGATTTCTAGGTGCTCGCTTCTGTCGGCTATATCCACCACGACATTCCTGCAGTGCCGAAACTGGGTGGCTGGAAAGTGCGCAATAAAGTCGTGTGGGAAGTCGCAGTGAATGGCGTTCACCACACCGGGATTGACAACCTACATCAGGGATTTTAATAAGCAGCTTTTGTCAGTAAAACTGATCAAGTGGCGAGTCTTACTTCGAAACAGCACTAAGTTTCGCTTGAGCGGAAAACGTGCTTCCTCCCGACTGATCTGGCTTCTGAAGTATTTAATGGATTATCTGTGGTTTCGACCGTGTATGTCAAGGAGAGCTCGCTGTGAATAGTCGCAGCGTCTGATTGAGGTTCATTTTGTAAGGCATTAAGGTTTTGCCTGGATAGTGTATCTGCTACGAATTTCTCTTTCCCAGGTTTGTAGAAAACTTTGGCATTATATTGGTCTATATAAGCCTTCCATCTCTATATTTTGGCGTTCACTCGCAACAGCGAACGTGAGAGGTTGGTGGTCGGTGATGATATTAATTTTTCTGAAGCCGTACAGGAAATTCTGTAATTTTCCTACGGCCCACACAATACCTAACAATTTCCTTTCATTTGTGGCACAATTTAACTCGGCCTAGTTTCAGGATACGAGATATCATGGTGATAGGTCCACCCTCCTGGGATAGAACTGCACCAATGCCACTTGCAGACGCATCTGTGGTCAGGTCAAAGGGCTTTCTAAAATCAGGATACTTGAGTATGACATCTTCTGATGCCAGAATGTTGCCCAGCCTTTGAAATGCTTTGCGTTGAGTTTCATTAAAGTCAACACGAATATTCTTTGACATATATTTACTCACCAAGCCGTTTCCCCTTCTAAAATGTCTGTTAACGGACGATCTTCGCGGCAAAGTGTTTGATGAAGGCCCTGTAGTAACTAGCCAATCCTAGAAACAATCTAACGATGTAAACACTTTTCGGTTCAGCGTTTTCCTGAATGGCTTTTACTTTTTTACTTTTACTTTTTTTGGATCGGACTTAGTTTCATCCTTGCTTACTATGAATCCAAGGTATCCTACGCTGTCTTTAAAAAATCTAGTGCCATCTTTTAGTATTTGCTTGACTTCATTGTTTACGAACAACTCATGAGGTTTGGGTAAACTCTGAAGTACACCGGTTCGTTGTCTACTGTTCGAATCGTGACAGTAACTGTGGTGTTAAATGGGAGCGCTTCACTTGAGGTAGAGAAGTCTTTTTTCATCCTAATATTTGAGTCCTTGAATTCCTTTTTAACGGAGACAGGTACAACAATGTCGGCCTGTGTTAACAGGTCAAAGCCTATAATAGCGTTGAACGAGCTGAGTGACTGCACTAGGAAAAATGGGCAATTGTGCTTAAAAACTTTCATCGGGCACTTTTATTTAATCTCGGTGGAGCCATGTGTTGAAATCACTGAGAATGATTTGGCGACCGGCATTAAAGTTTTTAACTCCTTTACGGGCCTTATGTAGTTTTTTGCAGCACAATATTCTTAAAGTTCTCCCAACCAGCCGTCATTAATAAACGGCAACAATGAACGACACCTAAAAAAATTCAATGAGTCGTCGCTCGGAGCGTACTTATTCTTACTATCGGTCTCTTCAATTGTACCTTTGCGGCCTCTTCATATTCCTCCTTGGGGTCTTTGGGTTCGGGTGTAACTTTGACCACGTTCTTAAGACGCTGACGTCTTGGGCGCGTCGAACGTTTTGAGGAATTTCTTCTCTTAAAAGCATTCGATTCATTTAGGTGAGACTTACTGTGTTCAGTGTGCTGCCTAAACCTGGAGGAAGAGTCGACCTCCATTGGATGAGGGGCTTGCGCCAGGTTGACCTTATTGGTCTGTTCGTTCGCGCTATTCTTTTTTCGCCTTACAAAATGCGGGTTCCTATCTTGGCCCTGTTCTTCCTTGTTGTTGCTACCTGGATTCCCCTGGAAACGGCTCTTGCTGTTTCCAGCTGCTTTCAGTTGTTTCCAGGTGTTTCCACCAATTTGAGCTCATTCCTCCATAGTCTTTTCGTAGGAATTGGCAAACAAGCTCCTTTCTATGCTTGCTGCCGCTTCTCTAGCAAAAGCCAGGGTAGATGGAAAGTCTTTGGGCTGGGAAAACCACCGCTCTGAGGGACGTTTTTAGCCCGAGGCGAGGCGATTTAGTTAAAGTTTAATAATTGTTTTATTTGATATAAGCGTGACATCGTTGAGAGTCGTTCGGAAGTTAACAACAGAAGAAAGAAGTTTCCAGAAAAAAACAAAAAAGAACTGATTCAGATCAGTGTGACCAAATTTTAGTATATGGTTGGTAAAAGGTAAAAAGGAAAAGTCAAAAAGTAAACGTTTTACCTACCCTACCAAAAATAAAAAATGCAAAATGCATTTGAAATTGCGATAAATTTAAAGCATTGAGTCCCCAGAAGAGACTGGACGCCGCACTATCCTTAAGAATGCAGTAGCAAGCTATTATGCTACTACAATTATTGCCATATAAAAAACCATAGCATTCCAAAAGAATATGTTAATATATGGATAACTTCTAAGCCACATCAACCACTGTTTGATGGTGGTTTACAAAGCAAAATAATTCTTGCAAAGACGACACAAACATTAAATTTGACGAAAATCAGGTCGTATAGTGAGATTATATAATAAAGATGGTATCCATAAATAAATGCATATCACAGCTAATGTTGTGTAAAAATATATCAAAGTACATCTTAATGTAGTCTACTAAGACACATTAAGAGACATTACAAACTTAAACGTTATTTTACCAAAATTAATACAAAACCGTGTCAAAAATAAATTAAATACGAATTTATTTTTTTTTTACTATTGAGGTCCTTAGGAAATGTTAAATTGAACAATTATAAAAATGAACAACTAAAAAAGGCCAATATGAATGATACAAACCTCATCAGAAACAAAAGATCAAACGCCCTTTTCAAAAAATACTTTCGGCCAAGCGTAACTCCCTTAAAAAATGTACTTCCAAAATCTCCCTATTATCCTCCACAAAAAAAGTCTGGTCCTAGCCGGCATCCCTCCCACACCGTTCAAATTTATCAAATCCAACTCAGGTACTCTAACTGGATCATTAATATCGCCGAAGAGTGTGCCTTATCTTGGTCTGAACACTCTTCTGACCAATATTTTTCAACAGAATATATACGAGAAAAAAATCGGTATCTTGTAGAACCCTATCTCATCGACTCATCGGCTACGACCCCATCGGCTACATGCTTCGATTTCAAATTCACATTGCTTGAAATTCAGTAGCAAAAACAAAAGGAAAAACCCTGGGGCCTTTTGGATATCCTTAATCAAATGCTAAACACTGGAAAATACCCACATACTATACATGGAGATCTGCTACCATTATCCCTAACTTAAAACCAAACAAACCTCCTTCCGATATTAACAGCTGCCGTCCAATTTCCCTGTTATCCTGTCGCGTAAAAATCACGTCTCTATCTTGGCGACGGATTTTGAAAAAACCTACGATAGCGTGGAGATTCATGGCGTACTTTGCAGACTCGAACGCTGGGGCACTGGTCAAAGGATTTTTAACCTAATTAAAGCCTTCTTGTCCTTCAGGGTTCGAATAAACAAAGTCACATCGAACTCCCACATTACACAATGGAATTCCCCAAGGTTCGCCACTTTCTGTGGTTTTATTTATGATAGCAATTGAAGATATAAATAACATTGTAACTCGGCAAAAAGATATTTACATCTCATTATACGCAGACGACGCCATCATCTTTACAAAAATAAAAAATATTAATATAGTCAGAGCAAAATTTTTAGAAATATTGCAAGAAATTAACTTGTGGGGAGCAACCTCTGGGGCCTCTGTTTCCATTGAAAAATGCCAACTTTTACATATTTATCGGAAACAACGTTGTAACCTTTCCTTGTAACCACAATAAAAGATGTAAAATTTTAAAAATTATGGGGATAACCTTCGACTCCAAACTAATTTTCCAACAGCACGGTCAGATTCTAAGAAAACAACTGGAAACTAGATTTAATATTATTAAATTTCTATCATCTAAATATTCTTGCATTCATATTAAGACTCTCATAGATATTACGCGCGCATTAATGCTATCTAAAATTGACTACGGTGTGCCAATATTCGGTTGGTGTGCTAAGTCGTACTTAAAAAACCTACAAGCCCCTACCTACAAACCTATATCACGGAGCGGTCCGTCGCGCCATTCACGCATTTCCCACATCTCCAGTAGCGTGCACATTGGCAGAATTCGGTCTTCCGAGTATTCAATCACGCCTAGAAGATGCTTATCCCGAAGCTGTACACCACGTCCAACTGCCTGCTAACCAAAGACTTCGGAGCCATTTTAAAACAAAAGCGGAATATTAAGTGCATATCCACTCTAAGACATTGCGCTACTTGACCTTTCGGTAATGCGGGGCTTTTATCCGCCTACGCATTGGGCACACACAATCCACACATCAACACTTACAAACGAGAACGGCGCGACCAACATGCCATTTATACGAGGACGAGCTCACCGTTGACCATATTCTCGATGCCTGCAGTCGATTGCACTCAATTAGATCTCTATTATTTGGAACACATTGTCTTTCGAAATGTTTAAGTAACCCCTCTTGTGAAAATATCTCAAAAATTAACAAATTTGTCCAAAAAGCTTAGCTTAAATAAACTTATAACCCATAAGTCTCGAGTCGAAGGCCCCCGTGGCTAGTACTCATTAAATTATTAGATTTAGTGTTGTATACTAGATTTAATTTTGTTAAATAAATAAATAATAAATAAAAATTAATAAAAAAAAATAGTGCATTTTATAACCGACACCTTCAAAAAGATATGCATTTGATAGGGTCACTTAAACGCATATTTGAATGTGAGCGTGTGACACACCATTCACGAACCAACGCATTGAGGTCGGTGTGGGCATAAATATATTAAAAGTTTATAAGAACTCTTGTTACTACATAATCAAATAATTGTAATTATAATATATTGGTTGTTGGTCCGATGCTTTTTAAATTCCTTTTTATACCCTGTACCCATTAAAAATGGTGAAAAGGGTATCATAATATGGTGCAAATGTATGTAACAGGCAGAAGGAAGCATCTCCGACCCCATAAAGTATATATATTCTTGATCAGCATCAACAGCCGAGTCGATATAGCCATGTCCGTCTGTCCGTCCGTCCGTCCGTCTGTCTGTCCGTATCAACGCCTAGATCTCAGAAACTAAAAGAGCTACAGACATGTGCCATATATCTTTGGATAGGTAATTAACATACGCAGTACAAGTTTGTTGTTTTATTTTGATATCACCCCCCGCTACCCCGCAAATCGCAAAAAACTGCCACGCCCACAATTATTAACCTAATGCTGTGCAATTCGGCATATGCGTTGGTGCTTATAAAAGCTATCTAATTTTTTAATTTGAACCAAGTCGGATAAGAAACACGGAAGGTATGCCACATGCAAAATCTATGGCAAGGGAAGCAGAAGCGCACCAAAATACGCATTGCGCGACCCCGACTGCGACGTTGGCGAAATGTGTACGGCTTTATGACACACGAAACTTATTTTCTTTTTTAATAGAATATTGTTTCATTTATTTATTGATACTAAATAAATAAATTGTAAGCATGTCTAAGGGTACAGGGTATTTTGCAGTCGGGAAACTCGACTGCTGCTCCCTAACTTGTTTATTTTAATATATATACCCATACCCATACATGTTTAATGCTTGAACATTCTGACAAGGGCCACAAAAGTGTGGATTGCTAAACATTTTTATTACATTTTACTTTCGATAACTTTTCAATTTTGAAGTGGACTGTATCATTGATTTGTAAAGTGTTTTTTTTTACCTTTCCAAAAAAACACCTACTTGGATGGCAGTGCTTTTCCTTCAATTCTACGATTCTCTCTTTTTTAATTTTTGTAAAATCTTTTTCCCCCTTTATATCTTTGATGTGAAAAATAGGAATAGTTATTTTTTTGATTTTCCCCTCGTTTGCAAGTTTACAAATGTGGTCGCACTACTAAATTTTTTCATCTTAGAATTTGTCCTGACACGATCCATCCAAAGATAGTTTTTTGCCCGAGAAGTGAACCATTTTTACTACTGTATTCCCGGTACTAAAATTTATGCGTATAAATCCCTATAAACCCCAATATAAGGTCAATAAATCGGCATCGGCTAACGAAAATTCCTTCCAGTCCTGTTTATTTTCGGGAAGACTTTGTAATAATTTCGGTGAAATAATTGCATTCACGTTTAATATTTTTGAATTTGTCTTTATGATAGATTTTTTTTTTAATTTATTTTTTTTTTTATATTTAAGATGTGTTTTGATGTAAACTTATTGGTGGATGATATTCCACTTATCTCTCTATAAGAACGGATTTTCGGCAATTTTAATTTTGTGCCGCCTTTTCTGATATTATTCTGCTTTGGGGCAAAGCTCTATAGTTTTGAAACTTCCTGTCTTTACCTTTAATTTGTACATAAGCTGTGGACACTAACGCTTGGTCAGAAATAATGCATGTATTTACATATTCTTTTCTAATGTGTAACATGATATGGTGGTTTCCATTGCAATGGGAGCATAATAACTCAGTAGTACATTTTTGCTGATAATGCCGCTTCAAGCACCTAAAACACAAATTGAATTTTTTAGCTGCTTCCATTTTTTCATGGGGACTTAATGCTTCAAATGTATATCAGAATTTTGCACATCGGCATTTTGCACATCGGACAATTTACTTCGTTGGTGTCATTTTTAAACACCTTTTCTACAGCGATTTCTTCCTCTACTGAGGACAACGAACTAAGCCGTGTCCATCAGCTCTATATATAGGACTTTATGTCCTCTTTTGTTTCACAAATCTCTTTTATAAATTGATTTAGAAACTCTTTAATAATTATTAACTAAGAAGCAGTTTCTATTCTGCTCTTATAGATTCTTAATTTTTTAATCCGTATTGGAAAGGTCTTAACTTTCCTTTCAGGGATTTCTATATATGTTTGCTAACATTGCTAACTACATTTCCTTTGGACGACATTTTTTTTTAATAAACAATATGTACTTATTAAGTAAAAAAAAAAAATTATACAGACTTGCCCCCGATGCTGTCTCTGTTGTTGCTGCCACTACCTCCAATGTTGCCGTTGATGAGGTCGCTGATGCTTCTGATAAATTGACACCTATTTTTTTTGCCTTATTTGTAGAGCTTAAATATTAGCCTATGCATATTGACGTTCCAATTCACGTTTATCGCCTTACTCGTCAATTAATATTTGCTGTAGGAAATCTTTGAACTACGACAAATCAATGTTTCGCGTACTAACACTGGTCAATAATTTGACTGGAGTTACTTTTGTGCTCCTAGCTTCAATGCTGCTTTTTATCTTTTCACAATTCCCTGGATTTTTTTACACTCGGCTTCGACAGCACTGGCACAATAATCTTATGCATCCTTTCAATTTATCCATTACGACTAGAGGCTCATGTTGCTATCAACAGGATCAACAAGGAACCGCAGCTGCTCGATCTGATACAAGCCTGGATGGGTTAATGAATGCAAACGCTTGCTTTAAAACAATTTTATACTTCTACATACCACCAGACATATGGTTAGGTACATATTTCTTAGTGACTTCTCTATGGAAGTTACCTATGTTAAACATAATCAATATGATACGTGATAAAAGGTTTATCAATTGGAATTAAGTATCCTGACGTCATGGTATTAGCCAGAATGCATGATACACAACACTTCATTCTTATTGTTATTTCGCAATAAGGAACCTTTAACAAAATGTGATTGCGAATATAAAAATCTTTATTTCCTTGACTCTCCGCTTGACTTTTAACTAATTTTGTCGGTCAATACAAAATATGTCACTGGACTTATGGCGTCTACATGCCTCGTTTTAGTTCCAGAAATTTGTTTAAAAATTCACACCTTGCAAATTATAACGAAACCTTTTTCTTCTTTTTTTCTTCTTACATAACAGTCTGTGATAACCTTGAAATTGGTCCATAGTACCTGGAAAAATAAATTTCATACGAGTTAGTTGCGTGATTGACAAAATGGCGTGTCTACCTATATTTACTGCTAAATCTTTCAACTCGTATGAATGGTATTTTTCTTCACATGACTTTTCACGACCCATGACAGGATGAAACTGATTATCTTTGGGATCTTTTTGTATTAAAACTGCCCTAAACCCGTACTTGGAAGCATCAGTGTGTATCAGTGTGTATTAGAATTATACCGTCTTAAAACTGGTTTCCTTGTAAGTGCTGCTTTTAACTACATCAATTCTGCTTGCTGAAATTCTTTGAACTCAAGCTTGGGTTCCTTTTTAACAGATCCTACAATGGCTTAGCCATACTTGCGTAGCCATTCTAAGATAGAAAAAATCGGAAATCCCTGGACCGTCCTTCTGTTCGTATATATTGAAAAATGTATTACTTCTTTCGTTTTCTCATCACCCATCGCTATTTTTCCATTTTCTATGATACGTCCCAAAAACTTCACTATTTTTAGCTTAACACTTTGCCCAATTGAATAATAATATATTCTCTGCTGCAAGCTCTATAACCAATAGTTCTTCTCTGAATATTTTTCTCCGGCACATGGAAACAGTTTTAAACAGTTTGTTAAATCCATGGAAGAAAGGTCTTTCGTTGCTGGCAACATCTCAATGACAATGGCCATATGTACCATCGGAAAATTATCTATTTTTTCACTAAATTTCCGATAATCGCAACGTCGCCTTTTTTGTCCGTTCTTTTTGGATACCAATGGCAATAGGTTAAGCATTTTCTGAGGCAGTTGGTTGTAATATATTGTGTTTCAGTTATTCAGTGTTTTAGTGTCACCTATATCACCTAGTGTTTTGCTATACAAATACTGAATATAAAATTAACTTTAACTGTATCTGCTGACTCTAGACTCAAAATTAACATGTAAAATTCATTAAATGTGTTACTATTTTTCTGTGATGGTTTTTTTTTTTTATATAGACTATTTATTAAGGCATACACGGTATCTAGGAATTCCTTGGTGTCCTTAGTTTCTATTAATTCTGACCGAAGGACTCGCCGGCTTAGTGTACTTAGCGGTACAATAATTAACTAAATTTATAATAAATTAAAAAATTAACAAAAATGAAATACTAATAAAAATAAACGAGAAGACGATGGGGGAGTACATCGTTTGGCTCATCATCATTGGCAGCCGGTGGATTGGGTCCCTGGGAAGTCCAATGAGCCTACTTTTGGGCGGGATCTGGTAAGACCGCTGGCGAGTCGGTTTCGATGACGCTCCAGTCGATCATTGTAGCGGCTGGAGTGGAAATTAAAAGTGTCGAAGGAGCTTTAGATCGCTGTGGAGGGTGGTATTTTTCACCTACCATTCGCAGCCAGTGATCGTCGTCGTCATCTTGTTTTGGATGTTCTGGATTTTGCTGATTTGGCTGTCGCAGGCCAGGCCCCAAATTTGGCGACGATTTGGTTGTATATTGTGATCTTCTTTGACAGCGAAAGTTTGCTACGCGGGCACATAAGCCAGTGGTGCTTTGTCGCCGCGGCCCGTATGCGTATTCTCATTGCACTCACTTGCTTAGAGAAAGTGAGCCGACGGTCGAGTATGACTCCCAGGTATTTGGCTGAGTCAGTCTGTTCCACTGGGGTGTCTTCCATGAGCACTGCCGAAGGGGGCAGTAGGCAGCAGCTACTGTGATGTTTCCATGCGTTGTGTTAACTTAAATTTGGACGCATTGGATCCAGTCTTCCAGTATTTAAGCGAAAATAACAAAAACTGCTACACGTACCATCTAAAAAGTAGTAAGGGTATCCAAGTCGTTCTCAAGGGTATAGAGCCCAACTTTACACCCTCAGAGATCAACCAGGCATTAAACGATAAGGGTTTCTTCTTTTCTTTAACATCCTGAACAAAGACAGGAAACCGCAACCACTCTTTAAAGTAGAGCTGGAACCTGGCACCAAAGCTAAAGCTAGGAAAAATGAAGTGCATCCTATCTACAAGCTACAGTGTTTTCTGCATCGTAGAATTCCTGTAGAAGAACCACACAAGCGCAAAGGCTTCGTCCAATGCACAAATTGCAAAGAATATGGTCATACAAGAGCATACTGCACATTGCGTTCAGTTTGTGTCGTCTGTCAAGAGCTTCATGACTCTGCTCATTGCACGACAAACAAAAGTGATGAGGAGGAACTGTAGAGGCTGTCCAATATACAAAAATCTCAAAAGCCGGATTCACCGAGTACCGCCTCCATTACACACAAAATACACCTATACCATCAAAAAACAACCCCAGAAGTCTTTTTCGCAACGGGAGTGATGTTCTTATTTGGCCCTGCGATGCGAGAAGAAGGTTTGCGACCAATCCGGACATCGCCACAAACAGCCTTCTGACCCAACGCTGATCATTAGGTCCTCTTCCTATTTCAAATTTGGCACCAGCTTTTTAGCTGGGCATAGCCTAAATTAAAATATCCCTGGACTTTTCGTACTCCTGGTACTTTTTCAATAATATGCAAGAGAGGCCGGCTAAAGAGTTTAAAGATTCAATTCATGAAACCAATTTGCAAAAAACTGTAGACTTTAAAGTCTAAAAACTTTACAATGTGAAGTACTAAAAAGAATACACAAATACTTAAAGCAATAAAAAAAATAAATTTTATTAGCTACTGAAATGGTGAATTTATATTCCTCTAATATCAATTAGTAGTTCTTTCGTTCAGATTCAATGCAATTTTGATGAATCCTAAATTAAAGTGTCCGTATAATCAGTTCTACAGAAACGGTTGGAGTAAAGGTATATGTAAAGTAAATGTTAAAGTTAAAGAAGGTACCAAAGGATGTGTGTAGTCTTGTGACGTTTATCTCGTTTAGAAGATATGAGGACAATTAAAGTTTAAATTGGGCCGAATAGGATTTATTGTCAAGAAATCTGTAAGACCTTTATTTACATAAGTAGCTGAAAGTTTGATTTTTTTTTTGTATTGTGAAAATTTTTATTATTTAAGTTAACATGTTTACGGTTACCTATGTGGCAGCTTTACAGGTTGTACATAAAAATTGATTACTGAAAGGTATGTCAATACATACTAGACATCTAGTACATTACAATTAATATTTACATTATATTAATGACACTAAATAAAAATTATATTATTATACTATTATATTGTTTTACTTTACAATTATTTTAGAAAAATCTGGGAGGATGATCTTGTGGGTAATATTTCTTCAGTCTACTTTTTCGTGGGGGGTGGGTAAGCCTTATCGCCAGTGTATTGGGGTGGAGGCCAAGACGTCTTAAGTATTCTTCTGCGTGTGTCCTGCATACATCGCCTATCTTGGCAATATTAAGGTCCTTCTCTATGTATTTTGTTTTCATGTACCAGGGGGCGTTAAAAATAGATCTGATTATCTTGCTTTGCGCAACTCTTATTTTGTTCAGGTTTGATTTTCATGTAATTCCGTATACTTCCATACGATACTTGCAAATTGGGCTCAAAATGGATTTATAGAGGCGGACTTTATTTGTGAATAAAAGTATGTTTCTCGGCGAAAGGAGCCATGACATTTTTGTATCCTTTGAAAGCACAGCCTTTTAAATCATAGTTGTGTGCCTTTGGAACGTTAAACCTCTGTCTAAAATCCCAAGGTATTTGTAGTGTTGTATTATAGTGTAGTCTTGTGTTGAAGTGTGGAGCCAAGCATTGGCGAATGTTACGTAAGCACATTTCCATTCCATATTCCACTTTTCGAAAGCCGTTACGTAGCCGTAATTTTGTAGGCGCCTGGTTGCAGTACTCATTTCTTTACTCCTGACCATTACCACAGTGTTGTCTGCGTATGTTGCTATTATACTGTCTTCGTCTTTAATTTCCGTACAGCACCAGGACTCCGGCATGTCGGAAGTGTACAGCGAATACAAAGTCAGGCCTAGCACACTACCTTGGTGTACACCTGCCAAGGTGGATCGCCATCAACAACCACATTAATTTCCTTTTAGAAAACTTTTAATTAGTATAAATAATTGCGGCGTCAAGAGCGTTTTTAGCTTCTATAGAAGACCATCATGCCAAACTCTGTCGAATGCTTGTTGTATGTCCGTAAATACTGTTTGATACAGCAAGGGACAAAATGAAACTTAAAAATGTAATGTCACATGTAGCGCGATATCTCAGCTGTTATACAAGTCAGCTGTTATATAAATTTTTGTATTCAGACAGAAGAAGACTATTTTGAAGGCGATCAATACATTTGTCAAAAAGAAACAAGAATATTCGTTTTTTTAAAAGTCCTTTTGAATTTCACCTTTTAAGTAAAGTTTATCCGTATTTGTAGGAGGCGAATACGTTGTTTGAAAGAATGTTGCGAAAAGATCGGCATGTTTACGCTGAGTGCTTATAAAATAGTATACCTGATTCGATCCTGTGTAAAATGCGGTAAATATAATCCTTATAACACTCAGCGTTATTCACGGTGAAGTTAGCCCGAGCTACTAAGTATTTTGAAAAAGTTACACCGCAGCTACTTTTTTTATATATCTTTGGGAGATAGTTTTCTTACGACTTTTCTATTATATTTTAAGTTTTTTAGACTCCTTCTAAATGTAACCAATTATGAGCCTAACTAAAAACTTATCTTCTTCTATACGTATCTTTAGCATGTCCAATACTGGAGTACGGGTCGTGCGTCCGGAGCCTCAGTATGGGGTTGATCAAATCGCGTTGAATCTGTTTAAAAGAATTTCTTGATGTGTGCTCCTAGGGGACTGAGATGAAAATTTCAGCTCCCTTCTTACTTCAACAGACTCCTACTAATCAATTTACCGTTCCTAAAAATCGTAGAACGATGCTCTGTGTCGCTAGAAACGGAAACAATTTTTTTCCCCTTTACATCATTCATATCTTGTCAGACCCCATTGATTTGCGAACCCTTAATTGTTCTTCCTGATGCTAATTCTGATCCCTAAAAACCATTGGTGAATAGATGGGAATTGGTATTACGAATAAATCACGTTTTCTGAAGCAATGGTTCTGTAAATATGTGCAGGAGTTTCACCTTTTCAATCCAAAGCCAAAGAAAATATAATTTATTACTGCAACAAAAAGAAAGTAGTTATATAGTTATATATAATATATCCTACCACCCTTTGTTGGTTTGTCGGTAACTGAAGGAAAATCCTAGTTGCTAGTTTCGGTCATAGAATCTGTAACATTCAAAGAACTTAAAACAGCAAAGGTGGAAATTGAAGCCATTCTCAATTTCCACCCATCACTCTCATGACATCAGACTCCAACGACGAATCGGTTTTAACTCCAGTCCATTTCGTTGTTGGTGAACATAATGCCTAATTGGGGAAAAGGTGGGAATTGGTTCCAGGACTAGAACAAGCGTTTTAAAATCATTGGTCGAGTAAGTACCTTTAAAGACTTTCTAAGTAAGACTTTCTAAATCACCAAAAATTAAGACTTCCATTGCCAATCGTCAAAAAATTACTGCTATTTTTTAGAAAGAAGATTACATGCCTGTTAAGAGGAGCCCAATAATAATCGGTCTTGCTCCAATGAGTTCGGTTTAGAAACTGTTTTATTAATATTCTTCAACATCCGAAGGACCACAAAAATGTTACAATTAGTTCTTACATACTAACAAGAGTTCTTTAAAACTATTTATATAATTATGCCCCCAACCATTTCAATGCGTTGGTATGTGAGCCGAGTACATGTTTCTTAAAGGGTTCGGTCATAAAAATCCATTTTCTAGTTGTGGCCTTATCAAGTGCATGGAAGTGTCTTTACGCATGCATTTACATGTACGTTTGTTTTGAAGGGATCGGTCATATTTGGTTGTTGGACCGATCCCTTTTACATTCTGTCTATATTTTAATATTTAAAACATGTTCAATGCTTGAAAATTCTGCCAAGGGCCACAAAAGTCTGGATTGTTATACATTTTTATTATATTTTATATTCCATAACTTTTAAATTTTTAAGTGGACTGTATTTTATTAATTTCTAATGTATTTTCTGTTTTATTTAATTTTACAAAATTTTACATATAAACATTCTCCCAAGGGCCTCAAAAGTTCTTTTTTTTTACCTTAATATCTTATTTTTATATTGTATACATTAATTTCTCATGTTCAAGTTGGTGCTTGAACATCCTGCGATGGCCGGGGAGGTGATACATTTTAGTTAAAACATTTTTTTTATGCCCTTGAAAAGGGTATTATAATTTTGTCCAGAAATGTGTAACGCATTAAAGGAAGTATCTCCGACCCCATAAAATATATATATTCTTGATTAGCATCAACAGCCAAGTCGATATAGCCATGTCCATCTGTTTCTATGCAAAAAATAGACAGTAGTTTTAAAGCTAGCGTTTTTAAATTTTTACCAGATCATTATTTTTGTTGCACGCAGATGAAGTTTAAAAATCGTTCGGATCGGATCACTATATCATATAGCTGCCATACAAACGACCGATATGAAAACAAGTCTTTGTATGAATATTTTTTGTTTTCAAAGGTATACCATCTTCGGCAAGCCGAGGATAACTTTTCTCGCTTGTTTTTATATGAAATTGTATATTTTTCAACTTTATTTATAAGTTCTCTATAGATGTAGGCATTGCTATAGCCAACATTTCTGATTATTTGATTCTAACGCATGCAAAATTAAAGAGCTATGACCAGACACATGATGAACATTTAAATTTTAAAGCTCTACGTTTTGTGTTTTCAAATATTTAATTTCTTTTGCCAGCTGAGCTATTTCTACCGTATGATTAATAATCGAAGGCTTTAAGGGGTTTCAAACAGTTTCAGGTATATCTTTTATTTCTCCTATATATGCTGAGGCTAATGTTTTTCGACTTTCTGTTGCTATAGCAACATGCTGAGCTATTCAATTTTTGTTATCCCTTTTATCTGCGCAGTCAGAACTGATTGACAATATTCCTTGTTCCCGCGGATTAATAATTTGCATTTTAGATCTATTTCAAAATTATAGAATAAATATTCGGCATCTACAATACATGCGATATGATTGTACGATATTCTGTTAAAACTGGAACTGGAATTACCCTATACAATTTAGAGGCGTGCTTTCCAAATAATGGAATTTTCGCATTTATTATAGGTTTTTTGTCTACGAATAATCCTCCTGCGGTTAATAACGTATATACGTCTTTTAATTCTGTGCCTGTTCTTTTCCCTAAAATTTTCTAACTTTCACTCTTTACTTGACTTGGTTGAAGAATATTGGTATTAAGTCTTCCATGATTAATATCAAATATAAGGCTTATGATACCCGTCTGTATTTTATCGCATTTATCGTCCAAGGTACTAACTTCTTTCGTTATCATAAAGAACTTAATGGATTCATTGGACACAAATTAATGATTCCTGTAGTACTGCAGTTATTTTCTATTCTTTTGTTCATACTTTTAAAGTTTGTATTGACTTCGTCCGTAGTTTTCTTCAAAATGTTTGTGGTTACATCAACTGAAGACTTTTGTTGTATACTTAGTTCTTTTATGTTTCTTGATTATTCAATAGTGTTTTCATATTTTCTTCCATTTTAACTATATCATCTTCATCCATTACTCCGAATAGGATATGATATTATATAAAGAACCTATGAATTCGAAAGGTGCCCGCCTTCTTCTTTTTGGCTGACTATGCGACATAAAGAGTTTATTATTTTCTTCCAACTCTATTAGTTGCTTGAGCATGTTGTCTAAAATATGGTGGCATTAATCTTCAAAACCATGAAGTTTTTCACAAATTAGTCTAATTTTTAATTATATTATTCCCTTTGTAAATGATTTCAAAATATGCTTCCATTTCATAATAATCACTCACTTCCAACAGGATGCGACAACTTCTACGTTTCCATAGGATCCAAATATATTGATAAGGACTTTGAAATTTTTTCTGTAGCATATTTTGGATCTGTGACCGTTAGAGATGTAATTGATAGCTGACAGCAAAAAGCAAGAATTATCAAGGCCAATATCGCTCCCAGTTTAGATAATCGGGCGTTACCTTAATCTCTGGAATTGTTGGATCTACTTTGACGTGTATTTGTGTCATCTAGGTCATTTATTTCAGCTAGAGGACAAATTTTGTTTAATGGTCTGGATACCAAATTTTCCTGCACCTTTAGTTTTATTACTCTGACTTTGTCGTCTTTACCTTTGTGGACTTCTTCCACTTTCCCCAAAGGCCACCTTGCTGGATGTCAGTTCTTGTCTTTGAATACTACGATTCTCTTTTTCTTGATATTTGGGAAATCTTTTTCCCCCTTATATCTTTGATGTGAAAAATTTGAATAATTATTTTCTTATTTTACCCTCCTTTGCAAGATTACAACGGTGGTTGCTCTACTACAATTTTTCATTTTGGACTTTGTTTGTCCTGACACGATCCATCCAAAGATCGTTTTTTCCCCGAGAAGTGATTATTTTTTCACTATTCCCGGCACTACAATTTGTGGATATATATCTGCTCCTATTATTAAATTAATTCCACGTGGTATATCTAAATCGAGATCGGCCAACGAAAATTGTTTCCACTCCTGTTTATTTATATTCACCTTAGTTTCGGGAAGACTTTCTATTAATTTCGGTAAAATAATTGCATTAACATTTAATATTGTTTAATTTGTCTTTTTAATAGGCATCTTTAAGTTGTGTTTTGATAACAATTTACTTGTATAGGATATTCCACTAATCTCACTATGAGACCTGATTTTTGGCAACTTTTTTATTTTGGGCCGCCTTTTCTGATATTATTGTGCTTTGTGAACCATTATTAATCAATGCTCTATATATCTGGAACTTCTCAACTTTGGCTTTAATTTTAACATAAGCTGTGGGCAACAACACATGTAATGCATGTATTTATGCGTGCATTTTAGAAGTGTAACATGCTATGGTGATTTTTATGGAAATAGGAACATGAAAGATCACTAGTACATTTTTTAGATTAATGCGACTTCAAACATTTAAATTATAAATTAATTTTTTTTAACCAGCCTCCATTCTTTCCTGGGGTCTTAAAGCTTTAAATTTAGAGCAATATGTTATTTGATGCCCGGGCATTTTTCACATCGTGCATTTTAATTCGTCTGTGTCGTTTCTGAATACCTTTTTTACCGCCAATTCTTCCGGCACTAAGGTCAACGAACTAAGCCGTTGATCTAAATATTCCATGATATCTCTCAGTGTCCGGATTTCGTTTTATTTTTTAATATTGCACTCATACTGCTGAAGAGCTTCTTTACCAAAATGTATTGACAATGATGTGCGCAAAAATGCAATCTGATTCTTCAGTCAGATTTGCTTTGAGTCGCATCATGTAAATAGATTCATTAATAGAATTTTTTTTTTTTGATTTTCTTGAAATTACAATCTGTTTTTAAAAACACCAATAAGTAATTGGTTGACTACTTGTGAAGAAAGAAAAAAGTTTTGGAAATTTGTTTTTTATTTCATTTCGTTTATTTAGAATGTGCTGTTTCCATGTTAGTTTTGAGTCAATAGTTAGTCCAAGGTACTTGGCATATGGGTGTAATAATATTTGATTATCATTGATTTTAATTGCGAAGTTTTTGGGTTGTCGTTTTGTGTATATTACTTGTTGAGTTTTGTCTTTATTTATCTCAATACCCCATCTCTCAAACCAGGATACTGTTTGTGTCATGATATGTTGTAGTGTACTTGCAGCTGTTTTTTCACACGCGCTTGACTACATTAACACAGTATCGTCTGCGAACGTCGAAATCATTGATCCAGGGGTAGTTGGCTCTGAAATATCGGAGGTATAAGATGGTCCCAAGCACACTACCTTGGGGAACACCCGCTGACACTGGCATACTATCTGAGCATTCATTGTCGTATTTAATATAGAAACATCTGACCGTTATATAGCTTTGAAGGATGATATAGGTTATATGGTAGCATATTTCTTAGCTTATGCAGCAGTCTTTGTGCCATACTTTGTCAAATGCTTTAGCAATGTCCAAGTACACAGCATAGCAAAACTTTTTTTTGTCGAAATCGTCTGTTATTTTGTTAATTACTCGATGGACCTGTTGGACAGTCGAGTGCTGCTTCCGAAAGTCGAATTGGTGAGAAGGTATTATTTTTTTCTGTTTTAGGGTTGGCTCGATTCTATTAAATAGGACTTTTTTAAATACTTTTCAGAGGACACGTAATAAGGTGATTGGCCTCACGAGATTACAGTATTGGCGTTTTTATTTGGTTTTCGAATAGCTTTAATTTGGCCTACCTTCCAAGTTATGGGAAAGTACTGCAATCGAAGGATTCCGTTAAACAGGTTTCTAATATAGGTGATTATAGCGTCTGGTAGTTCATTAAGAACTTTTCGTCCGATTAAATCATATCCGGGGGCTTTCTTGTTATACCCTGTACCCATTGAAAATGGGAGAAAAGGGTATCATAATATGGTGCAAATGTATGTAACAGGCAGAAGGAAGCATCTCCGACCCCATAAAGTATATATATGCTTGATCAGCATCAACAGCCGAGTCGATATAGCAATGTCCGTCTGTCCGTCCGTCCGTCTGTCCGTCTGTCCGTCTGTCTGTCCGTATCGACGCCTAGATCTCAGAAACTACAAGAGCTACAGACATGTGCCATATATCGTTGGATAGGTAATTAACATACGCAGTACAAGTTTGTTGTTTTATTTTGATATCACCCCCCGCTACCCCGAAAATCGCAAAAAACTGCCACGCCTACAATTATTAACCTAATGCCTAGATCTCAGAAACTACAAGAGCTACAGACATGTGCCATATATCGTTGGATAGGTAATTAACATACGCAGTACAAGTTTGTTGTTTTATTTTGATATCACCCCCCGCTACCCCGCAAATCGCAAAAAACTGCCACGCCCACAATTATTAACCTAATGCTGTGCAATTCGGCATATGCGTTGGTGCTTATAAAAGCTATCTAATTTTTTAATTTGAACCAAATCGGTTAAGAAACACGGAAGGTATGCCACATGCAAAATCTATGGCAAGGGAAGCAGAAGCGCACCAAAATACGCATTGCGCGACGCCGACTGCGACGTTGGCAGCAAAATGTGTATGGCTTTATGACACACGAAACTTATTTTCTTTTATAGAATATTGTTTCATTTATTTATTGATACTAAATAAATAAATTGTATGCATGTCTAAGGGTACAGGGTATTTTGCAGTCGGGATACTCGACTGCTGCGTCCTTACTTGTTTTTAATTTGTTTTATGTGAGTTTTAGTTTCTGCCTTTGTTATAGTTTTAATTGCACAATTTAATTTGGGGATTTGTCTTGGAAGCTCAGCATTGCCGTTGTCCATGTCATTGGTAAATGATGTTTTAAAGTTTTCAACATGAGTGTCTGCTTTTTCTTTGTTTGATCTCGACCATGTGTTGTTGTTTCTTTTTATAGGCGGCTTGTGTATAGTTGAGTTCGTCAGTTTTGTGGTCGCCTTCCACAGAGAATAATTTGTAGATAAGGAAATTCGAAGTTTGCTAAGGTAGTATTGAAGCCGGTTATCTTTGTCTTCCCTGAGAATTCTCTTGAGATCGTCTGTTGCTCTATTAAGTTTGTTTTTATCTTCTGGATGCCTAGTCCTTTGCCATATCCTCCAAAGTTTACGCTTTTGCCCGATTTTGCCTTTAATAAAAACGGGAGTTTTTTTTAATGCAATCATTTGTATATATGATGTCGATTGCGTTGCTGCATATATGAGTTGTCATTTAAATATGCTATCCAGTTCGTTGTTTGTCTTTAGAGAAATATTTATTTCCATGTTCTGTTCCAAAATGTCGCGAAACATATTCCAATTTTTTCTAGCCCACCATGTAATGTAATTAATATTGGGGAATGGCCGGAAGAGAGGTCTAGGCATGATTTTATTGTTAGATTCTCGCATGTTATATTTCTTGTAATGCAGAAGTCAATTAGATCCGGTATTTTATTGGTGTCAGTTGGCCAGTAAATCGGCTCTCCTGTGCTTAGAGCACGACTATTATTGTTTCTTATTGCTTCATACAGTTGTCTTCCCTTTGCAGTGGTAAGTCTGGACCCCCATGTTATGTGTTTGGCATTATAGTCACCTCCTGCCAAATACCGATTTCCCAGTGATTTTAGAAAATCGAGATATTGGTTTTTTGTATTATTAAATTTGGGTAGGGTCTGATGCCGATACAGTAGTAGCCTGTAGGTAGTCCTTTGTGAATCCATCGAGCTCTGTGCACTTGATGCTTTTTTTAATTATTACTTCAGTACCTTTTTTATTAAAGACTTCGGCATAGAATATAGATGGCGTCTTTAAGCTTACTACGTTATTTGTTGTACTATATTGTGTCGTTTGATGATTTGTTTTTGTTACAGGTATTTCTTTTTTCCGAAGAGTTGGGTATTTTTGAATTCCATACACCATACAACCTTTATAGTTTGCAGTGTGGTTTTCACTGCATAGTGCACATTTAATGCTTGTTCTGTCCGATCTTGTATTAATAGTACAGAATGATGAGCTGTGTTTTCCAGCGCACGTGTTCGCTTTGGTCGCGGTGCTCAAAAATTACTTTGCAATGAAGAAGGTGCTGAATTTTATAAATGTCTTTATTATTGTCTTTCATTTAGAGTTCAATAGAGAATAGAGGCAATGGTTCTTTGGAGTCATAGCGCTGGATGTTGTGTAAATTTATAACTTCATGTCCTTGCTGAACTAGTTCATTGATAATATCGTCTTTGTCTGTAGCATTATGGACGTTACGAAGGATTACCTTAAACCCTCTCTGGTCTTTTGTTTTTTTGTGTTTAATTTGCATTTGTGTATTTATTTTTATTTATTTTGCATTTGTCTCATTGTCAGTTTGGATTTCGTCTTCATCATCTAATAACTCAAAACGGTTGCTTGAGTTTGGCTCGGCTAGCGAGTACTCTTTGAGTGTTTTTTGAGTAGCGGTTTGAGCTTTATTCCTCTGTTTCTTGTTGCTATTTAAAAGATCTTTTTAACCGTTTGGAGACTGATTGTCTCGGTGACGTTTTAAGTTTTGTTGGTTTGGGTGAGAGGATTGAGTTTTGTTTATTGTTGTTGGAGCGGGTATTAAGGTTGTGGGCGTTTTAATATTCGCTGAAGAAGAGCGTATCGGCATTGAAGCATAGCAAACTGTATTGCTATATTGCTGTGTTGTTGTTGCTATAGTTGCTGAAGTTGTGGTATTGGTTTTTGAGGTTGCTGAGAGCGGAAGAGTTGAGAGTGGGAGAGCAGAGAGCGTAACTGCTATGAGCGGGAGAGTTGAGTGTGTGTTTATTGGTATAGCTGAAGTTGTTGTTGGTGTACGCGCAGAAAAATTTTAGCGCTCACTCTCTGCTCCGTTGCTGAGAGTAACTGTTGGGTCTCTCCAAAGCTGGAGAGCAAGATCGCGCTCTTTCATCACTTTGCGGGTGCAAGCTTTGGTAATTGTTTGTGTGATTTGATATGTGGGTGAGTGAGAGGTAGGAGTTGTTTTTGTTTTGTTTAGCTTGAAGCTCTCGCTTCTGATTTTGAGCGCCGGATGCGCTCATATTATGTTTTGTTTATTTTTTTCACTTGTTTTTTGTTTATTTTATTCACAGAAATATATACGGTTTTTAACACATATAAATATGTATTAGCGTCTTTTCGCTTTTATCTAATGCTTGCACTTGGGCTTGAATTTTGCACTTAAACTTCAATATTAACTGGATCTCTGTTAAAAACACGTCCGTCGGGGTTGAATTTGAATAGCAATCTCTATTAATAGAATCAATATAACTTTTTTACTGCCTATATGAGTCCATATTTATTTTTTGAAGCCGATTAGCATTCTTGCCTGAGCTCTCGTATGAGTAGGATGGGTTTGTTTTTCCGGTTCACCTTTTTGTGTACCACTTCAACAAAGACTCACACTAAGTTATATGGCCAAGTTCACGGTTGTGGCATAATTCTTATTAATCTTAATCTGCGAGTGCAGAAAGTGCTAACTAAGTGATTTAATTGACATTTTATGTGATTTATATCAAATCTTCATTTATATTTTGTCGCCGCGCCTGCTCTCTGATATCCCGCCGCGTGACGATCAGCTGTTAAAGCTTAAGCTTTAAGATTGATCAGCCGATATAGCTCTTGTCTACAAGTCTATCCGGTTTTAGAACCTGCTCTGCGAATGTACTTCTGGTAATTCTTCAACTTTATCAAATAAAGTTTTAAGCAATTGCAAAAAAACATGGACAATCTATCGCTAAGTAAACCTATTACCTTCGACACAAAGGAGTCAATTGCTGACTTCGGCTCATCAGAACTGCGCGCTGGTACGCAAGCATACTTATACAATGGCGGGTCACGCGAATGCCCAGCCATCTCTGCCCAATGGGATCTCACAATTTGTACTACCACTAGCCACTACCACAGCAACTTCAAGTATCTCCACAATGTCATCCCAGTACAATTCAACACCAACACTAAATGGTAGTGTGTGCTCTACAACAATTAGCAAGAGCCAAATCACCGATCTCCACTGTTCACCTTAGAAGATGGCAAGACGTATCTTATAAAAGAGCCGGCTCAGCTCTTTCCCCCCAATTAACCCGTAAAAAGGCAGTTCCTCATCAAGAGGACAATACCCGCAAGAATCGTTTCCAGGATTTAACCGACAACGAAGACATGGAATCCTCTATCTCGCAAGCAGCGATCAGTCGTGCCGAAGAGAAATGTAGAGCCAACCTGAAGCCCGCAAGTATTGATACACCTGTTCCCGTCGCCCCCTCACTAACTCGCCGTCAATCTAAAGTACCAAGAATCTCGGTCCCCTGCGTGTTTTACTTTCTGCAATTCGCCAAAAAGCTGGACGCTATCATTGGACCCACCTTCTCAATCAAAACCTTAAATTCAGGTGATTGTCCTATACAGTGTAACTCATCTGACGACTACAGAACTGTGAGCCGTCACTGCTGCGACAAGGTACACACTTTCTCCACCACCAGATACTTGAGAATCGGCCCTTCCGCATTGTCATGCGCAACATTCATCGCGGTGTTCCATCCGAAGACATTACCGAATGCCTGCAGAAAGAAGGTCACCACATCCTCCGCATTTACACCCCTCATAACAAGATAACGAAGCTCCCACTGAACATGAGATTCATCGACCTCAAAAAAGGCGAGAGAAATAACCTCGTAAGAAGCATCGCTGCTGTCTGCAGACATAAAGTTAGTTGGGAGTAGCCGCGTAAAAGACCGAACCCGTCTAGTGCCTCAGGTGCCAGGAATATGGGTACACCAAGGCATACTGCACCTGACATCATATATGCAGGCAGTGCGGTAAGAACCATCCAACTTCTGAATGCAATCTCGGACCGGACACTCCTAAATGCTGCTATTACTGTGGCAACTCTCATGCACCCAACTTAAAAGGTTGCAAAAAAAAATCTTCAAATCAATTTTAAAAATAAGCAGCAGCAGAAGATCATTCCATCACCTTTACCAAGTACCACCCCTACCTTTGGAAAGCAAATTTACGCAATCTTAGCAAGCATTAATAAAACGGTTGATCAAATCGGTCAGCCCAGAATACCACCAGTTCACAACCCGCTCCCCGGTCACCAGCACAAACGATAATTTGGATGCTAAGTTGGATCAGCTCATCAGGAAGATCGACATCGACATCCTCAGCCTTTACACTGTAGGAAGGGCACCGACAAGATGTCGGCATTAAACTGTCTGCAAGCAGATGTTGCCTTGCATCTTTCGATGTTGCCTCGGTCTATTGCCCCCCTGCCTACAGGTGGGCGATGACAGAATTTCTGGCACTTTTTCCCAACTCGGCAGGAAATACCTTGCTGCAGTTGACTGAAACGCCAAGGATGGGTGGTGGGACAACCACAGAATGTGTGCCACATCACAAAGGCTTCAGACAGCAACATATCCAGCTAAGAGCCATCACTAAGATTTTATCTGACCATCTCCCGCTTCTCTTTGAACTGGATGAGGAGGCCCAATACTTTCAGGGCCCATTAACACTAGCGACGAGCTGGATGCTTATGTCGACTGCTTCACTGCTACTGTCATTAAGGCTGGACGACCGGCTACTTCATCACCGCGCCAAGTAAGCCCGAAAATTGTTAGAAGACCAATACTAAATCCGGAGGCAAGAGCTCTTCTGGACCTTCTTCTTCAAAAGACACCTCAGTAGGCGTTTCATAGCAACGAGGGATCCTGCAACTAAGCAGTCCCTTTTAAGTGTCACAAACAGACTGCGTCGGATTCTTGCCAAAAACCGACAGGAAAAATTTAACAGCCTACTTTAGGGAGCCGGCCCTGACAATAGCAGCGACTTCTCAGTATGGACGCTAACGAGAGGAAGAAAGAGGCAGCCGCTCTGTCAATTGCCCGTTTTGGGACACAGTGGCCTAACCAACCCATCCCATAAAACATACCACGCCGCAGGTATCAGGCTACATACCCCAACATCAATTTGACTTCCGGAAGTCACACGGTTGCCCGGAACAATTCCGGTCCACCGTCTAGTTCATGCTGGCCATGAACGCAGCAGTTCCACAAGGAAGTGTACTCGGATCCTTTTTTTACACCCTATAGACAGCAGATATGCCAGTCCCGTCCCCCAGTGATCTCTCGGCTGAGGTACTAGTGGCTACATACTTTGACGACACAGCCATGCTTGCATCTCACTTGTCTCTGCAAAACGTCCTCGAATGCAGTAAAAGAATGTCCGCACGACATTGAAGCCTGGGCAGCCAAGTGGAATACAGCCATCAATAGTGCTAAGTCTGCTTGTGTGACCTTCGCGCTCCGTCTATCACTGCTCCGTCTATCGCGCCCGGCATCTACACTGGCCTAACATTTAAGGGTTGACAGGCAACGTCAATTCCCATTGTCACCTGGGAGACCACCTGGATCGGGAACTCATCTGGCGGGTCCATATCACAGCGGTCAAGGCCAAGTGCCTTTTTTAAGATGAAAAAACTGAACTGGCTCCTACGGTCTAGCAAACTACGACTCCTACCTAAAGTGCTACTCATCAAGTAATCAAGTGACAGGATTGCCATTATATTTTCTTTGTCGGGCTTGTAAATTAGTTCTTTGTCTTACTCCTCCAAATAAGACTTTTATCTTCTAAATGTCGTGCGTAAGGGGTTCATGAATCTTTTCACTATAGCTACTCTATAGGTATACACAGCCCAGAATATGGCTAAATGTTCTTTGCGTGCGGTTTCATACCCTTCTTTAGTTTTTGATGAAGTTGTTGATATGAAAGCTATTGGGGTATCGGCTTGAAAGAGTACTTCTTCTATTGTGTAGGCAGAAGTGTCAGTCGCAGTCCCGATCGAACACTCAACGAGTGCCGACGTCCCGCTATTCGGAAACCGTTACATAGTGTCGCGAAATATCGTCGGGCGCTCTGATTGGTTCAGCCTGCGAACCTAACTGTTTGCTACCAACACTATCTGCTGTCTACCAAGTCCTCTCACTGAAGCAGCGGTGTACAACTTAGCAGCAGCATCGTACGGCTAACGGTGCCCAATTTCCCCCTCCCCCAGCTCAATCGCTCCTAACCTAGAGCATGGATTGGCAGGCCCCCGCGCGGGCCACCAAGCTTGGCAAAACAACGCCCTGCAGGAAGGCTCTCAAAGCAAGGAAGTGCAGGTCGAGCAACGACTCAAGTTCTTCCCACTCCGAGCCTGGCGAGATGTAGCGCAAGCCTGCGCGTAGAAGGCACGGAGAGGAGCTTGACGTCACGCCTAGCACCAGTGTAGCTCTGCAAAATAAGCTGGCAAACAACTCCTTTATCCTCCTCTCAAGCAAAGAAGACGACGAACACGGTAACACTGATGATGAACCTGAACCTGCTGCATCCAAAACGGCAGAGAAACCGAACAACTATCTACATCCCGGATGTGACCATTATTACCGCACTAGTCAAGATCATAACGACTCTCGTGGCTACCAAGAAGGATTTCTCGTACAAAACGGAGAGAAACAACAACGTACGCGTAAGGATGCCAGACAAAATAAAAGACACCGCACCTTTCAACCAAAGGATGAGAGAGCGTACAGGGCGGTCATCAAGAACTTCACCACACAACGGACCAGACAGAAATTAAAGAAGAACTCCACAAATACGGTCGTACTGTGAGGGATCTCCACAATCCCTTTGGCAGGATATCCCTAAAAAACGGGTTTTTTTTTTTGTAAATCTCAAACCAGCGAGCAACAACACCGAGCTCTACAAAATTAAGAGGATTTGCACGTCGGTCGTCACCATTGAACCCCCACTGAAGTTTAACGACGTTCACAATGTTTCAGATGCCAAGGGCTCAGATATACCCAGCGCTATTGCTTCATTGAATTTCGCTGCGTGAAATGTGGTGCTCCTCACGAAAGCCGCACAACCCAACCAGATTGAAGCGACGTTTGCCCACATAGAAGGAATGATGGAAAGTATGATGGACAAGATGATCTCGCAGATGACGCAGTTTGTAGCTTCCATTCTCAACAGAAACTAATATACTTTTTTGGAACGCAAACGGCCTGCAGAGGAAAAAAGGTGAAGTTGAGCATCTTATTAAAAAAGACAACATCGTTGTACTTCTAGTATCGGATTCCCATTCTTGTCCCAGATCCCACTTTAACATCAGCGGGTACGATCTGATCTATGCCAAACATCCATCTGGTAGAGCACGCGGAGGAGCAGCCATGATCATCAGGAGTCGCATTCAGTACACAGAACTTCCTGCATTTCAGGAGGAATCGGCACAGTGCGCCGTTACCAGGATTACCCACAGGAAGATATCATCATTGGTGTGGTTTACTTCCCACCCAGACGCTCGATAACGAAGACCCACCTTCAGGACTTCGTCGAGTCGCTTGAACCTCGCTTCATAGCAGACGGAGACTTTAACGCCAAGCACTCCTGGTGGGGGCCACGTACAAACAACTACGATAAACTCCTATCCGATCACAGCGTAGTAAACTGGCTCCTAAACAATCCCGTCCTCAGAAAAACTCTACCTAGAAGACTCGTCGGGAAACACACAGATGCCCCCAGGTTTACGTTCTGGATGCTTTCCTCCCTGAACCCAGCTCCCCCTTCTTTCACACTAAGCAACATAGTTGCAGCCATCAAAAAACTAACCAAAGACTAACCGACTTCCTTCAGAATCCTTCAGAAGTCCTCTCACTGAAGCAGCGGTGTACAACTTAGCAGCAGCATCGTACGGCTAACGGTGCCCAATTTCCCCCTCCCCCAGCTCAATCGCTCCTAACCTAGAGCATGGATTGGCAGGCCCCCGCGCGGGCCACCAAGCTTGGCAAAACAACGCCCTGCAGGAAGGCTCTCAAAGCAAGGAAGTGCAGGTCGAGCAACGACTCAAGTTCTTCCCACTCCGAGCCTGGCGAGATGTAGCGCAAGCCTGCGCGTAGAAGGCACGGAGAGGAGCTTGACGTCACGCCTAGCACCAGTGTAGCTCTGCAAAATAAGCTGGCAAACAACTCCTTTATCCTCCTCTCAAGCAAAGAAGACGACGAACACGGTAACACTGATGATGAACCTGAACCTGCTGCATCCAAAACGGCAGAGAAACCGAACAACTATCTACATCCCGGATGTGACCATTATTACCGCACTAGTCAAGATCATAACGACTCTCGTGGCTACCAAGAAGGATTTCTCGTACAAAACGGAGAGAAACAACAACGTACGCGTAAGGATGCCAGACAAAATAAAAGACACCGCACCTTTCAACCAAAGGATGAGAGGGCGTACAGGGCGGTCATCAAGAACTTCACCACACAACGGACCAGACAGAAATTAAAGAAGAGCTCCACAAATACGGTCGTACTGTGAGGGATCTCCACAATCCCATTGGCAGGATATCCCTAAAAAACGGGTTTTTTTTTTTGTAAATCTCAAACCAGCGAGCAACAACACCGAGCTCTACAAAATTAAGAGGATTTGCACGTCGGTCGTCACCATTGAACCCCCACTGAAGTTTAACGACGTTCACAATGTTTCAGATGCCAAGGGCTCAGATATACCCAGCGCTATTGCTTCATTGAATTTCGCTGCGTGAAATGTGGTGCTCCTCACGAAAGCCGCACAACCCAACCAGATTGAAGCGACGTTTGCCCACATAGAAGGAATGATGGAAAGTATGATGGACAAGATGATCTCGCAGATGACGCAGTTTGTAGCTTCCATTCTCAACAGAAACTAATATACTTTTTTGGAACGCAAACGGCCTGCAGAGGAAAAAAGGTGAAGTTGAGCATCTTATTAAAAAAGACAACATCGTTGTACTTCTAGTATCGGATTCCCATTCTTGTCCCAGATCCCACTTTAACATCAGCGGGTACGATCTGATCTATGCCAAACATCCATCTGGTAGAGCACGCGGAGGAGCAGCCATGATCATCAGGAGTCGCATTCAGTACACAGAACTTCCTGCATTTCAGGAGGAATCGGCACAGTGCGCCGTTACCAGGATTACCCACAGGAAGATATCATCATTGGTGTGGTTTACTTCCCACCCAGACGCTCGATAACGAAGACCCACCTTCAGGACTTCGTCGAGTCGCTTGAACCTCGCTTCATAGCAGACGGAGACTTTAACGCCAAGCACTCCTGGTGGGGGCCACGTACAAACAACTACGATAAACTCCTATCCGATCACAGCGTAGTAAACTGGCTCCTAAACAATCCCGTCCTCAGAAAAACTCTACCTAGAAGACTCGTCGGGAAACACACAGATGCCCCCAGGTTTACGTTCTGGATGCTTTCCTCCCTGAACCCAGCTCCCCCTTCTTTCACACTAAGCAACATAGTTGCAGCCATCAAAAAACTAACCAAAGACTAACCGACTTCCTTCAGAATACCTGAAAGAGACGTGCACTTGTGGTCTCCTGAAATCCTAAAAGAGGCGCCTCAGAAGAGTCTGGTTTTCCTCGCGCCCCCCCAGGGACAAGACAGCACTTAATCGTGCCACCAAGGAACTGAAGGACCAGCTATCCATCTTACGGCAGGACTCCTTCCATAGATTCCTCAAGGAGCTGGTACCTGGAGACCTGCAGCACAATCTGTGAAATGTCACGAGGCACATAAAAAGACCTGCGAAGAAGATATCACCCGTGCGCAAAGTGGAAGGTTTCTGGTACCGGTCTGAGGTCGACAGATGCACTGGTGAAGAGCGTGCTGCCACCATAAGGTTCTTAGACAGCTCAAGTGCTCCAGGCCCGCCAATACCGAACCAGAGGAGATTGTGCAGGAGATCGCATCCTTAAAAAATGGAAAGTCACCAGGTCCTGACCAAATCGATGCAACAGCACTGAAAATGTTGCCCCTAATCTGTTCCCAAAGGCTGGCTAACATCTTCAACAGCTGCCTCCGTCTATGGTACTTCCCGAAAGAGTGGAAGCGTGCTGAAGTAATTGTCCCCTCAGCATGGAAAACCTGAAGCCAATAAAGCATCGTATCGTCCGATTAGTTTGCTGGCAATCTTCTCCAAAATACTTGAAAGAGTATTTTTGCATAGAGTACTGCCAGTACTGGATGAGGCCGGACTGATACCTGATTATCAGTTTGGTTTCAGACGCTTGCATGGAACACCTGAGCAATGCCACCGGCTTGTTGAGAGCATGCTTGAGGCCTTCGAAAAGAAGAAGTACTGCTGCGCCGTTATGCTGAATGTCAAACAGGCGTTTGACAGAGTCTGACACCCTGATCTCCATTTCAAAATTAAATCCCATCTTCCACTTCGCCTTCCTCAAGTCGTACACAGAGGAAAGAGAATTCCGAGTGAGATGCGGATCATCAATCAGCACGCCTAGGTCTATAGAGCAGGAGTACCTCAACACAGTGTCCTTGGACCCATCACACACTCTACACAGCGGACCTTCCCATCACCCCCTCCCGGAACCTCATAGTAGCCACATATGCCGATGACATCGCCTTCCTAGCCTCCGCCCCAGATCCCCAGGAAGCTTCAGCCATCATACAGAGACAACTGGATGGAACATCGTCGTCAACGCGGAGAAATCCTGCCACACAACCTTCGCTTTACGCAGGGGAGAACGGCCCCCCTTTACACTCAACAGGGAAATCATCTCACCGAATAACACACCCAAATACATAGGGTTGACCCTGGACCGTTAGTTTTACTAGAACTAATACTGTAACTTATTATAGTACTTATAACGTTAATAAAAAAAAACAATATTGGAATTAAGAAATGATTAAAAAGATAAATCAAAGACAGGTAATAGATCATATTTTTTCAAAATATTTATTTATTATTTTTATTATTTATTTATAATATTTTTTGTTTATTTTTTATGTTATGAATCGGACTGATACGACATAAGTTCCTAAGTAAGTGGCCTTAAGGGCTTTCGGTGTTACTTTCATGGACGACTCGACCTCTTTCTGTGATAATGTTTGTACTCATATTTCATTTTATATTTCTTTTTTATAACCAGGCGATTGTTTCGAGGCTAATCTGCTATTTTGTTATCGTTTTCCAAGCCATTTTGTTGTTGTAGTTTGAGTCTCTGTATATTATTTTATCTACTTATTTTATCTTCCTTTATTTTATCTCGTACACTTATGGGTCTTTGCTTTATACACTCACAAAATGTGTAGTGTAGTTATATTCGTATAAGGATCTTTCCTGTTTGAAGTTGAGACTTCTCATTATTTCGGATAAAGTAGAGGGAAACCTTTGGATTTAGCCTTTAACTGAGCTTTTATATCGAGAGCCTTGTAAATTTCTATGCTTAATTGGTCTTTTATCAGAATGATAATACTCGCTGAGTTAAAAGATTTTTCAATATTCAATTTTAATTTTTGTTTCATTTAAAAAAATATTATTTTTCGGAAAGTTGTATTGTTTTGTTTTCTTTACATTCCTATGTGCTCCATTGTGAATTTTTAAGATAACTTCCTCTTGTTCTATTTGTTTTATTAGATCTTTTAAATTTGAATGTGTAAATTTTATTTTTAGTGAGTTATTTGCATCATTAGGTCATCTGTTGTATAAGTGCTATTTATAACAGACGGATTTAAGTATTTTTTCAGTATTCCGATTAAGTCAATGCCAGAGAAGTTTAGTTTACAAATTTCATGCCTGTGGAATGTTGGGAAAGGTATTGTAAATGAATAGTTGGGTGGTTTTTCTTTATGAATAAAAATTTGGTTTTAAAATGCATTTTAAAATGCAGAATAAGGTTATTGCTAGAGCACTAACTTTGTTGTGTCATTGTTATGCAGTTGATTGCGACTTGTTTCGCCATTCGCGATAGCGCTTCTGTCACTATATTTTCTTTGTCGGGCTTGTAAATTAGTTCTTTTGTCTTACTCCTCCAAATAAGACTTTCATCTTCTAAATGTCGTGCGTAAGGGTTTCATTAATCTTTTCACTATAGCCACTCTATAGGTATATACAGCCCAGAATATGGCTAAACGTTCTTTGCGTGCGGTTTCATACCCTTCTTTAGTTTTTGATGAAGTTGTTGATATGAAAGCTATTGGGGTATCGGCTTGAAAGAGTACTTCTTCTGTTGTGTAGGCAGAAGTGTCAGTCGCAGTCGCGACCGAACACTCAACGAGTGCCGACGTCCCGCTATTCGGAAACCGTTACATAGTGTCGCGAGATATCGTCGCGCGCTCTGATTGGTTCAGCTTGCGAACCTAACGGTTTGCTACCAACACTATCTGCTGTCTACCAAGTCCTCTCACTGAAGCAGCGGTGTACAACTTAGCAGCAGCATCGTACGGCTAACGGTGCCCAATTTCCCCCTCCCCCAGCTCAATCGCTCCTAACCTAGAGCATGGATTGGCAGGCCCCCGCGCGGGCCACCAAGCTTGGCAAAACAACGCCCTGCAGGAAGGCTCTCAAAGCAAGGAAGTGCAGGTCGAGCAACGACTCAAGTTCTTCCCACTCCGAGCCTGGCGAGATGTAGCGCAAGCCTGCGCGTAGAAGGCACGGAGAGGAGCTTGACGTCACGCCTAGCACCAGCGCAGCTCTGCAAAATAAGCTGGCAAACAACTTCTTTGTATTGGACCCATCTTGTACACACTCCACACAGCGGACCTTCCCATCACCCCCTCCCGGAACCTCATAGTAGCCACATATGCCGATGACACCGCCTTCCTAGCCTCCGCCCCAGATCCCCAGGAAGCATCAGCCATCATACAGAGACAACTGGATGGAAATTTCCCGTCAACACGTAGAAATCTTCCCACACAACCGTCTCTCTACGCAGGGGAGAACGTCCCTAAAGAAAGAAGATCTTAAAGAAGATCTCAGTTCCTTAGGTGCCTCAAGACATGGGTAATTGGCAATTTTACTTTAGAAGGGTTGGTTCCTATACGCTGATACAACAAATAAACAACAAAAGAACAGCAGTACAACAACCATACAACAAACTCAAAAATTTTACTTTAGTTTCAAAGAAGTCACATTTATCTAAGTGACATTTAATATTGGCTACATTAGGTCAAGGTTTTTGCAGTGTGTTTGTTCATCCTTACTAAAAACGATTATGCCATCAAGGTAAATATAACAAATTGTAGCTATGTGATCTAAGAATATCGTTTTTTAAATAAAATAATTATTTCTTGGTGGTGGTATATAATAGTGCCTAGATCATGCAGACTATAGGTTCCTAGTATTCCGCCAAAAGTTTTCAGTATAGGCAATTCGAAGAATTTAACTAATAAGTTGTGGTACTGTTTGTATAAAAGTCTCACGGCCGGACAACTCTTTTTTAAATGCATCAATCCTTTCAATGTATCGTCGCAACACATAGAACCTTATGTAACTTCAGGCTGTATGGAATAAGGTTAAATCAACCCTTAACATAGAACAAAATGGTGTGCTGACATTATCATTTGTTTGAACAGCCCGCAATGCCAAAATAAGTGTAACTACATTTGGCACTATGAAAACCGAAATTCGAACATCATTTAGTCGTTTCGTAAGTGCCTCTAGGCCGAAATTCGCCAGAAAAATTCCAGTGACGAATTTCAATTTCAATTTTTTCAATACCTGTTTATTATTAAAGAGGTGTATTCGATATTTATCTCATTTCTGGTATGCACAAACTAGAAAAAAATCAATTTGCAGTCGAATACAAATAACGACAAACTTTACAGAGGACTGAAAAAATGGGTAGCTTTACTTATCGATTATGTATCTTAAGAAACCGGACTCTGACAATTTAAAAGAATAACATTTATATTGAAAAAAAACTATTGTTAAGAACAAAATTTTTTCCAGTGTATTTTGTTTTTACTATTTGTACATTCGGTCAGAAAAAAAGTAGAATAGAAATTTGAAAAACCTTTCAAATGTTGACTTCTAGGGCCGGAATCGTGGTGGGCTTGTTTATATAGTACAGGGGGATTTTCTCGGAGGTTTATGATTTCAAATTAAAAAAGAAAATACAGGTTGCAGTAGAGAGCTCATTTCATGATAATGTCATGGCATTAATGACTGAATATAACGTCGGACAAATGGCTACCACGTGAGTTTTTAAGAAACTGCATCCTGGAAGTCCAATTCTGGACCACTTTTTCAAGCATCTTGGGACGTATGTCAGCAATAATTTGTTCAATGTTGGCTTCTAGGGTCGCAATCGTGGTAGGCTTGTTCGCATAGACCAACGACTTCAAATACCCCCGCAAAAAATAATCAAATGGTGTAATATTGCACGATCTTGGAGGCCATGGCACATGGCCATTTCTAGAGATAACGCTGTTACCGAACACTTCGCTCAATAAGTCCATGTTTTGACGGGCTGTGTGGTAAGTTGCGCCGTCTTGTTGAAACCAAATGTCTTAGACCATTCTCACGCACTTATGGAAACAAAAATCGGTAGCGGTTCCCGTTGACGGTAACATTCATTCCTTCGACGTCTTTAAAAAAATACGGCCCTAAGGTACGGCCAGCCCATAAACCGCACCAAACTGTGCATTTCTCTGGGTGCATCGGTTGCTCATGGTATGCTTGTGGATTGGTTTCGGCCCAGACAAAAGTGTGCCTCAATTATGAGCACCATAAAACGGGCGAGGCAAACAGTGCACTTTCACAAACGATCTCTGATTTTCGAAATAAAATTTATCGATTTGGTATCGCTGCTCAGCTGTTAACCTATTTAACATGAATTGCCAAACAAAACTTAACATAAAGCACACGACAGATGATAGCTGACATCAAAGATGGCCGAACCCTGAACCCTATTAAAAAAAAAAACTTCCAACTGATGTCGTGCCATCCCCCTAAAAGTAGAAGTTGTTGAAAACTCAAAGAGAAGGATGGCAACGCTGAGAATAGGAAAAAGTCAGTTGATCGTGGACAGTAGTGAAGGAAAGGTGCAAAAGCAGAGTCGATCGGAAAAAGCGAATAAAGCAGCGTCGGCAGTTAAGCGATATTTAGCATTTTGAGTTTAAAATTAGTAACTAATATAAGCATTTGGATAACATCATTAAACATCTTACATATATTTGAATAAAAAACATAAAACATTTGAATAAAACGATAACTTTTTTAGGATTGAGATTAATTTTTAAATCCTTTAAAAAAACTTGTTTTTTGAATAACTTTGTCCGATCGGGTTGATTGAGGTATTAATTTATGCGTATACTTGTTGTGGAGCATCCTCCATTTCTGGTGTACTTATCGAACTGCGTGTCGCTGCTGGTGCGGTCCTCGGGAACTAGGCGGTCACTTGATGCGTGTATTTTTATTTGAGAACTCAGTTAGCCGAGATCATAGGATATTAATGACAATGGCCGGAGTTAGATTTATGCTCTTTCTTTCAATTCTTATCGCAAACTAAAACCTAGAACAAGAAACGAGAGCACAGTCGATGAGCTCACCGTAGGTGAAAAATGAATAACTCCCCATGCCTTGAAGCAACGGGATCAATGGCAATGGCAACTGGTGAAAGCTATTATCTTTATTTGGTGGTTTCATATGTCATAAATGGATTTTACCTAAAAATATTATGGTACATTCAATTACATAAATGAATATATGGTAAAATTTTATTATTTTGTTTTCTTAGATGTACCGCAGAATCTGACAGTGATAGAATCAAAGTTTATTCTGGTCTTTGGTTTTAGGGAGCTGAGAACACTGAGATAACGGCCTGTTATTAATGAAAATGGTAAATTTTAACGGTCAGAAATACTGTTTTTTTAAGATGGGATGTAGCTCGGAAAAGTCGCGGCACATGTTGGGTTCTTACAGCTATTAGCTGGAAATCCAATTATCACACTTTTGAGTGTCATTATAATTTGCAGCCTCGTATATTACGCTATTTTATTAGAAAGGAATTAGATAAATTCATTCTTTTTGAAGGAATAGGGACGGAAAGGTTTTACAGAGCGAGAAGATTTTACAGAATTAAAAAACTACATTGGATCCTTGAAAAATTTAACTTATTACCGGTATATATAATTATAACATTTAGCGTTATTTACGATAATGTTTAATCGCAGTGTATACTTGACGTAATTTAATTTGAAAAGTAAAGCTGCAACTTGGAGCTTTGAGGTTATTTTTAAGGATCAAGTAATAGCTTGGTGTTCTATGGCCAATGTATTGCCAAAAAAACATACGCACACCATGGTCGTAGGTAAAAAAGGAATATAGCTTATACCGCAATTCAGTAGAGCTCCCGAGCAATGCATCCCAGGCGTACATGTACCCACAAGTTACAAGTTTAATACGTACCGCAATGGCCCATGGCTTAAAACAGACTGTGATAAAGCGAACGCATTTGCTGAGCATTTGTTCTCCACTTTCATCTTCTTCCATTTGACAGACGACTCTCACCTAGAAGTCGCAAGCTTTTCGGATGTACCTACGCAACCAGCCCACCTCATGAGACATACCACGCCGCAAGAAGTCACTCTGCAGTTAGAGGACCTCCAACTGAAGAAGACACCTGGACCCGATGGTATTAACAATCGTGCAGCCAAATACCTTCCACACAAAGGAGTTATGGCACTAGCACAAATTATAATGCCATGCTGAGATTTGGGCACTTCCCTACGCAATGGAAGTGTGCGCGGATTGTCATGATACCCAAAGCCGAATAAGTTTGCATCCAACCTTTTCAAAGGTCTTTGAACGCATTCTGCTGAAGCGATTGATGGAACTGCCGCAGGTATTAGGCTTCTTACCCCAACATCAATTTGGTTTCAGGAAGTCAGATGGTTACCCGGAACAAGTTCACCATCTAGTCAATCACGTAATTCACGGCCTTGTGTCTAAGTTCTACACGGTGGCAGTCTTCCTCGACATTAAGCAAGCCTTTAGCAATATATGGCACGAGGGACTCCTGTACGAAATCAAGACCCTTCTTCCAGCACCCCACTACAAAATCCTGAGATCCTTTATCATTGATCGGGCCTTCGATTCTCGGTCGATCATGCTGGCCATGAACGCAGGTGTTCCACAAGAAAGTGTACTCGGACCCTTTTTGTACAGCCTCTACACGGCAGATATTCCAGCTTGGCCGCTATTACTGCGGTCAAGACCAAGTCTACCTGCCTTCTAAAGCTATAAAAACTGGACTGGCTCCTGCGGTCAGGCAGACTTTATCTGCCTGCAAAAGTCATACTTATCAAGGCGATATTAAACCCTACAAGGACTTATGACATCCATATGGGGAACGGCCCCTAAGCACTACCTTGACAGGCTGAGAACCGTTTAGGCACGTGCTGCTCGGCTTTCGTCCGGGCGCCCCTAGTACGTCTCTAATTACGCTATCCTAAGGTATCTCCGGATTTCTCTGAAGAGGACCCACCCCACTGATCTCCCTACGCGTAAAATATCTTAAGCTTCTAAATATTCCGAAAAAATAGTAAATGTAGTCTAGTTAGGGCTATATGTACCATTATCTAATGTTCCATCTCCTTCGTCCGGTTATATTCAGGCACTGAATAGATTCCGACGCAAATAACAAAAAAAAGAGAACGAATCAAATGCGTTGGTGCAGAACGCCTTTCACGTTCTCGTATTCGGGCATTCTTAAGCCTGTCTGCCCGACGTTCCTCAGCACGCATCTGAGCCTTATGGACTCTCTAATCTGGATTCCCGTTCTTGCTCATTCAGATTTGAAAATAATCGCCCGTCTGTCGCAGCGCTTCGAGGACGACGATATATAAACTTTTAAAACTAATTGTATTGTACGGTTATAAAAGGATTTATACCGCGGTCGTGGGCATGTGTGGATAGCGATAAGTAGATAAGAACCCTTGCCGTGCTCAGCGAAATATTGTGTCAAAATTTGAGCACAATTGACTATTATATAAGGTTGTCAAATATCTCCCTTCCCCTTTTTTGCTCTTCATTCAATGCTTTATAAAAAGTGTTACAGTGATCGGATTTAGTTAAAATATGCGCCGTTTTGTTCGATGATCTGTTTCCATCTAGACGGCAACTTCATAATACCTTCCTCGTAGAAACCCCCCTCCTTATTTGCGAAGAATTCGGACAGCCACTTTTCACAAGCCTCTTTTGAGTTCAACTTCACACCACCAAGGGCGTTTGCCATGGACAGGAACAAGTGGTAATCACTTGGCGCTACGTCCGGGCTATATGGTGGATGCGATAAAACCTCCCATCCGAGCTCCCTTAGCTTCTGACGAGTCATCAACGAAGTGGGTGGTCTGGAGTTGTCCTGGTGGAACACTACACGCTTCCTGTTGGCCAATTCTGGACGCTTCTGGTCGATCGCCTGCTTCAAGCGGTCCAGTTGTTCGCAGTAGACGGTAGAATTAAGCGTCTGGTCATATGGGAGCAGCTCATAGTGGATGATTCCCTTCCAATCCCACCAAACACACAGCAAAACCTTCCTGGCCGTCAATCCCGGCTTGGCCACTGTTTGGGACGATTCCCCGGCCTTCGACCACGACCGTTTTCGCTTGATATTGTCGTATGTGATCCATTTTTCGTCGCCAGTCACCATCCGCTTCAAGAATGGGTCGAGTTCTTTCCGTTTCAACAGTATATCGCAGGCGTCGATTCGGTCTAGAAGGTTTTTTTGCGTCAAATTATGCGGCACCCAAACATCAAACTTTTTTTGTATCCAGCCTTCTGCAGATGGTTCAAAATGGTTCGGTGACTAACTCCTATCTCCTGGGCGATGTCACGAGATGCCATATGCCGGTTTATCTCGATGTATTCCATGATTTGATCGGTATTTGTCGTCACAGGTCTTTCCCCGGCCAGGTCTGCCAACCTGTGTTGTGTTACCATCGCCGTCCACCTACTCCACTTTACATACAAGGTGCAATTCAAAAGTTCCAGGACTTTTATTAAAAAACGATTATTATTTGTTTTTTTTTGAAAATTTGGTCACCTTCAAAAATACCCTACTTCTGCCAGAATACAAAATTAATATAACACCTGACTTGTATAACAGCTGAGATATCGCGCTACATGTGACATTACATTTGTTGTGTCGGTCGGAAAATGAGCATCGAACAAAGAGCCAATATTAAATTTTGTTTTAAACTTGGTAAAACTTTTATCTAAACTCATCAAATGATGGAACAAGTTTATGGCGGTGATTGTCTATCCCGTAGCCGTATTCACGAGTGGCTTAAACGTTTTCAAGGGGTACGGGAGGACTTGGAGGACGACGACGATCGGGCGGGCCGGCCAAAAGATGTTATGAACGAAAAAAACACGAAAATTGTGCGTGAATTTATTAAAAAAGAAAATAAATATATGGAATCGGAATCATCAATATCCGCAGCGTCAATTTATCGTATTTTGACAGAAAATTTGGGCCTCAGAAAGGTTTGTGCTCCATTTTTCCCGCACACTTTGAAACAACACGAAAAAGACCTCAGAATTCAACATTCAAGAATTCAACAGACCAAAAAGGACCCAAACTCTTTGTATTCGCCTGATATGGCACCCTGCGATTTTTATATAATCGGAAAACTACATTTGGCCATGAAAGGAAACCGCTATGCTGACGTTGATGCCATTCAAAAGGCGACGACCGCCATCCTCAACGCTATACCTATAAACGACCTAAAAAAGTCATTCGATAACCTTCTTGAATGTGCAAAATATTGTATTAAGGCAATATTAAAAAAATTAAAAAAAAAAAAAACAATTAATCGTTTTTTAATAAAAGAGTATAAGTATAAGTCACACTTATTTTGTTAGCGCCTTGAATGACGCAACATTCTCTTAGTCTAAGTTAAACCATCACAAGAAGAACTCCATATAATAAATTCATCAGGTTATGGGCCCAGCACGCTTCCAATGCGCCAGCGAGCCGTGTCTATACATACGGCGACAAGGTCAAACATTGGGCATCATAGTGGTGTATGTAGATGACATGATTGTGGCCAGTACCAGCAAAGATGAACTAAAAAGAATAAAGATGTCGATTGCTGACGAATTCGACGTCACTGATGGCGGTCAGTTGAACCATTTTCTTGGAAAGGAAATAGATCGTGAAGGCGAGACTGGCAACATAAATGTTGGCCATAAGCAATATATTGAAAATCTCTTACGTGAGTATGGTATGCAAAACTGCAAATCTAAAGCTGTACCTCTCGAAGCAGGATTTCAAGTAAAATGCGATCACGACGACTGCAAACGTGTAGACCAAACGAGCTATCAATCACTGATAGGCTCTTTAATGTATTGGAAATAACAACACTCAGTCGTAAAACTTGGACAGCAGAAGGCGGATCCACATCAGGAGCACAAGGCAGCTTCTAGAAGAATACTGAGGTACTTGAAGGTCACTGCCGAATTATGTCTACAGTATAAGAAGACTGGAAAACCTGTATATTGCTTCGTCCATGCTGATTGGGCTGGAGACAGCACGGACCGAAAATCTTTCAGTGGCTGGACCTTCATCGCAGTCGGGCCAGCCTTTTCATGGGAAAGCAAGAAACAAGATGTGGTAGCCTTGAGCAGCACTGAGGCGGAGTACGTCGCACTATCGACGGCTGCAAAAGAAAAGTGATGCGTGAAATGGGATTTGGTGACGACTACGCCACACAGATCAACAGGGATAATCAAAGTTCACAGTGTCTGGCTAAGGATTCGAAATTCCATGCACGCAGCAAACACATTGACATCAAACATCAGCATGTACGGGATATGGTTAAGAATAAATTTGTGGAAATTAACTATGTACCTACTGAAAATATGATAGCTGATATCCTAACTAAAAATCTGTGTAAAGTTAAGCATATGAAATTCACATGTATGGTATGTTAGGTATGAAGTAGATCATAAATTTGTATAATTGCGTTGAGAAGGACTGTGAGAAATATACATATTCCTAATTGGCAATCACTCTTATACTCATTCTTTATTGTTTCTAAATATTTGTATAAGTATGAGTATGAGTAAGTATAAGTATGATATTTTGTAACCGCCTTGCATGACGCAACATTGTCTTAGTCTAAGTTGAACCATCACAAGAAGAACTCCATTTATAAATTCATCACTTTTGAATTGCACCTTATACATATATGTGATGTGATTTTCAGAAAGTTCTAAATCGATTGTGCTTAAATAAATATTCACACATATACACATATACTAAAATGTTTATTGTATTATTGAGTCGAACTAATGTCCCGTCAATTGACTAAGGACAACGCTAAAAAATAAAAGATCAGACGAATAAATTTCATGTTTTTATACCCTGTACCCATTGAAAATGGGTGAAAAGGGTATCATAATATGGTGCAAATGTATGTAACAGGCAGAAGGAAGCATCTCTGACCCCCTAAAGTATATATATTCTTGATCAGCATCAACAGCCGAACTATATTGATAGCCATGTCCGTCTGTCCGTCTGTCTGTCCGTATCAACGCCTAGATCTCAGAAACTACAAGAGCTACAGACATGTGCCATATATCGTTGGATAGGTAATTAACATACGCAGTACAAGTTTGTTGTTTTATTTTAATATCACCCCCCGCTACCCCGCAAATCGCAAAAAACTGCCACGCCCACAATTATTAACCTAATGCTGTGCAATTCGGCATATGCGTTGGTGCTTATAAAAGCTATCTAATTTTTTAATTTGAACCAAATCGGATAAGAAACACGGAAGCTATGCCACATGCTAAATCTTTGGCAAGGGAAGCAGAAGCGCACCAAAATACGCATTGGGCGACGCCAACTGCGACGTTGGCAGCGAAATGTGTATGGCTTTATGACACACGAAACTTATTTTCTTTTTTAATAGAATATTGTTTCATTTATTTATTGATACTAAATAAATAAATTGTAAGCATGTCTAAGGGTACAGGGTATTTTGCAGTCGGGAAACTCCACTGCTGCTCCCTTACTTGTTATAATTTAAAAATCTGAGTTTTAGATTATTTCGGAAGTAAGATCGCCCGCTTGGTATATTGATTCTTTAACATAACAAAAGATTGAGAGTACCTATTAGGGAGAGCGATATCGCTTGCTCCAGATATGGTTTGTTTACATTGCGTTGCGTGGGATCTCCTACTCTGCATATTCTTATATATTCGAACATTATTGAGTAAGAGAATATGTCACTTTCCTCCCCCTAAGGGTTGCCTATGCTTAGGCTGGCATTTCTGGGTACAATGCAGGCAATTGGTTTTGTGCCGGTTCTATTTCTTGTTGGGGTTCTTGATTATTTTTTGCTTGTCTTCTAAATTACGTATATAAAACAGAGAGTGGATTTAGTGTACAAATTTTTGATAGGACAAGAAAAATTATAAGAACAATAACTACAATTATTATCTTTCTTATATATAAAAATGAATAGCAAAATGTGTTGGTAAACGCATAACTCAACAACGCCTGGACCAATTTGGCCAAATCTTTTTTTAAAATGTTCGTTGAAGTTCAAGGATGGTTTTTACGGAGAGAAAAATTAGAATTATTGCTGGAAAACCCCTAAAAATAGCCCTCTTCTTTTTCCCATACAAATAATTTGTAACTAAAACGTAGTCAATCGTAGTAATCTACTGAGTTTGCTTTTGACAACTGATACACGAAACAAATTCGTATACCGTGTTTTGTGCATTTGCAATGTCAATAAATAAATCACAAGGGCAGTCGCTAAGTGTATGTGGCATCAATCTAGAAAATTCATGTTTTTCACATGGTCAAACAAAAAACATCGTATACCACAAAGCACTACAATGATAATAATCTATAATATAAAAATGAATCGCAAAATGTATGTTATATGCGCACATATTGGGTATCCACTGTATACAATTAGAGCCGAATATTTTGTTAAAACATAACGTCAAAGTAAACGGTTCAGCCCAAGGGAAAGCATAAGAAGATCACTGACTTCAGCTGAACCGTTACTACAAAAGTAGATAATCACATGCGCTCAGAGAACACTCTCTCTATACGCTAAAATTAGAAATATATATTAAAACCGCTCCGCTGCTGGCGTCACGGCAGTGCAACTTTGCAGTTTTAGGCTAAGCGAACCTTTATAAGCAGATATTAAGAACAGTCGAAGAATAAATTACGGAGCGGGACCTTCCCTGCTCCCTGATAATTAGTTGGACTTTTTCTGGGTCAGGACTCTACTATTATATAACGACCGCCCTTAATCACGTGGCCACTTAAACCCGTAGCTATTACAGCATACTTAATGAATTAAATATTCTGTTGCACACCCTTACTTTGAATAAATATTGGGTACCTTCGTCAAAGTAATTTTTAGCGTATAAACGTGGAGAATCGAATAAAAAGTGCAGCGCCCTGAACTATTACGCCTACCGCTCATTGATTCGAAATAATGAGAGTTATATTTTAAAATTAATTACAATTTGCCACAGGGAAGCGTGGCAGGGTGAAGCTAGTAGTTCAATAAAATGAGATATTATTTGTTAAAATTAATTTTAAAATGTTATGTTCTACTGTCTTTATCTTAAATGCATTAACCGGTAAGTATAATGGAGTTAAATCAAATTCTTGATTTTTAAGCGAATTTTCGCTTAGTATAACAATTCCAATCTTAACTTTAAATTGTTGTATTCTTATGATTTTGGTTCCATTTATTTGTATATCGCCATTTAGTTCGATTGTGTTTCAGTTAGATTCCATGTAAGATATTTGGTTCAACGTATTAAATCATTTCTTTCGAGAGAGCTGGTTTAAAATTACAAATTGGATTCGTGCGCTTAATTACATTTTCAATACATTTATCATTAACTTAATGTTTGTCTTGATTTTACATTTTATTCTAATCTTCAAAATATGATTGTTGATCTGAATATTCTAACTGATACCCATTATGGTCGGAATAGGGAATGGTGTTAATGATTTTGTGATTAATAGGGATTTGTGGACAAGCCTAGTTATTTTTTTAATTAAAAGTATATTCTGGTTCTTAATGGTTTCTAACTTATCGTAATTGAGTAATTTTGGGTTAAAAAGACCAAGACGTGAAAGTTGCATGCCCATTTCTATCTATATCTTCTATGTATTCAATAAATTGCATGAGCTCATAAACGAGTGTGTCAATATTATTGTGGTTATTTTCGTAGTAAGTAAGTTTCTGCAGTCCTTTATTCACAAAACTTACGACATCATTTAATTTATGAACTTGGATTGAATTTTATGCAATTATGGTAGTCATATTTTTTTTTGTAATTTTATACCCTATCGTTTTCATCAAGTGAGGCAAAAAGAAATTTAAAAGATGAAGTGTCTGTATGTTATTAATATTATTATTAATATGATTAATAATAGAAGCAACACCATTATACACAAGGTCCCTGTGGAAGTTTATCGGTATTTTTTTTGTAGTATTTATTTATTTAAGTGAAGAATCCGTACATCATAATATTGTACCTTAACATACACAGGGTGGAAAAATATTCTTAAAATTACCAAACACTATATCTAAATAAATGAAGTAGGAACATAAGTGAAAAGTTTTTACTGTTGTCTAATTGTCTTGGCGAAGCCTGGCCGTCTAAGTCGTCTCAAAGGTCGAGCGGGGATAAGACGACTTGTGTGTCTCCCAATTTGTTCCTCAACTGTGTGAAGATTGAGATCTTTATGGAGTGTAGAGGTACGTAAATACCAGGGACAGTTGGTTATTTCTCGTAGTGCGCGATTTTGCACCACCTGGATACGTTTATAGTTAGATTTGACTTCGATTCCCCAAATCTGGATCCCGTATAACCATATCGGTACTATACAGTGCGCATACACAGCTCTTTTGCACTTCAGCGAAAGAGTGCTCCTTCTATTCATGAGCCAACTCAGCTGTTGTTATCTGTGACCACATTTCTTTACTGTGTTTTTGAGATGCAGCCCTAAGGTGAGACATTTATCCAGGGTGATACCTAGATATGTTGCTTGCCGCGGCTGATTCAGGGTAACTCCTTCTAGCCGGATTGGAGGGGTGTTCTGGATAAGCGTTTTCAGTGTGAAGCATGGATTTGTTGTTTTCAGTGGGTTTATTTTTAGGTTCCACTTTTTACACCAAGGCTGCCAGAGCATTAATATATTTTTGTAGTCCGTTAGCTGCCTTGTTGCATATCTATAAAGACAGCGTTGGAGTACTCGCAGTCTTCAAAAGCTTGTAATATGTGTTTCACCAGTCTGTGGACCTGTTCTATAGTGCCGTGACCCTTTTGAAATCCGAATTGATAATCCGGCAAGATATTACCTTGTCTTATAATATCGTTGATCCGATTGGCAATAAGTCTATCCCATATATTAGAAAGGGAGGGTAAGAGGCTTATAGGCCGATACGACTCAGGACTCAATTTCTGGTTTCCCAGGCTTGTGGATCATCAAAATAACAGCCAGTTTCCACTGCCTTGGGAACACTTGGACCCTTGGACCCATTGAAGATTAGTGCTATATAGATTATCGCTTTCATTGCTAAAACCTTTAGCGTGGCATGGAAAATCCTGTCAATTCCTGGTGCTTTATTTTTCGGCAGTAATTTGATTATTTCGCATATTTCTTTTATCCTTATTGGCTTAATAGGTCAAGACATCTGCAATGGCATTTGTAGGTACTGGTGAGTCTCTCTTATTTGCTCTATCGTGGCGAAGTCATAAGGAGTGAAGCGATCCTCTAGGTGGTAGCCGAATGCATTAGCCTGTTCCACTTCAGTTTTTGCAGTTTCCCCACCTGGACAACGTACGGGTACCCATCGAAGTCGTTGTCGTTTAAGCGCTTTTGTGCACTTCCACAGCCAATAGTTTGCGTCAACGGTGTAGTCCATGCAAGATAATTTTTGTTCAAAGAAATCATTTTTAAGTTCTTTTAAGTTGATTTTGAGTTGCTTTGCTGCTCGGTTCCACAAGATTCTGTCCCACGGATCCTGAGTTCGAATTGATCTTCTTCGAAGACGTCTTTTAATTTTGATTAGTTCTCTGGCCTCTCTTGTTAGTACAATACCATAACTTCTGGGACATGTCTCAGGCTCAGACGGCGTAGAATCAGAAGCAGCGCTATGTATATTTTGTGTTAGAATGTCTACTGCGTTCTCGATGTCTTCCTTAGAGCTTAGAACCGTATTTAATTGAAAAGAGTTTTCCAGATGTCTGAAATCCAAAAAATCAGTTCGGCTGTTTATTACCCGAAAGCATGGCCTAACATAGGCACTTTCTGTTCGTAGAGTAGCAACAAGGGCTACATGATCGGAGTCTAGATCCCAGTTTTCGCAAATACTTGTTCTGTCTAAGTTTATACCATGGTACACAGCAAAATCAATGCAGGTAGGTCTGTGACTGGGCATAAACGGGTATCTAGTTGGCGAACCTGTTGCAAGGATATAAGCACTTCTGGCGGAAATGGCTTCTGCTAGTTCTCGCCCCTGGGTGAATTGTATGTATCACCCCACAGCCAATGTCGGGCCTTCCAGTCCCCACCAACTAAATACCTTTAGCCACAAGAGACAAGTATGTCACTGAAGTGCCTTTCTTCAATTCTATTTGTTGGTGGACAGTATATCGCGCTAAATTCCATATCTCCCAGCCCGGTGGAGACCTTAACTGAAGACATCTGAATAGTTCTCGTTTCAATAACTCTTTGCGGGAAATGACGAAGAGAGCTCCTCACCAGTACTGCTGCTCCTCCCCTTGCGTGATTATGTCTTGAAGGTTTGTATGCGGGATAAAAGCTATACCCATGTATCTTAACTGTGTTACCTCTGTTAAGTCTGATCACGTTTAGGAGAAGAATGTCAACGCAGTTGCTATGAGCGAAGAGTTCAACTTCTCTAGCTTTACCTGAAATGCCATTTACATTCCAGATAAGAATCTTCAGAGGGTTCATTTCGATGGTAAAGCGTTACTACGGAGTTGGAAAGCCGATGTATCCCCAGTCCGTTGTTTCAGCATATTGGCCATTTCAAAAATTCCATTTTTTCCAGCCGTTTGAGTCGTTGACTATTCAGCTTGTTTTGTTGTTATTGCTCCTGTTGCTGCTGCTGTAGCCACAATAGGAATTGCTGATGTTGTTGCTGTTGAAGCTGTTGTTGCCAATTCATAAATTGTTCCTGCTGCTGTGCCAATATCGACTGAACGTCAAGCTGGTGAGGCTGTATAATATTAAATCCCTTTAATTGTACATTATGTAAACGAGGCTTGGCTGTTGTATTACCATTTCTTGCAATATCTGCGTAGGACAAGCTTCCAGTATGGGCTTTGGAAGTTTGCTGCGCTTTTATCTAATCTGGATTGCTTAGGTTGTTGCTTCTTTACAGTGCCCATTGATCGTCGAAGATACTCCTGGTACCACTGGCAACCTTTGTAACTTACCGTGTGATTTCCTCCACAGTGTACACAGATAGGCTGATGATCAATGGGAAGCACGCATAACTAAGTTAAGTGATTTTCGCCACAGCGAGCACAATTGGGATGACGACGACAGTATATAGCTGTGTGTCCGTATTCCTGACAACATTTGCATTGAGCAATTTCCAATGATTTACGCATTCTATCTATCCGCACTTTCTGTCGGCATAGTGTGTTAATATTATATATGTCATTAATCTTTGCACATGGCTTTATATTAATGAAGAATATATTAAGTTTTTCTTCTTTATTTCTCCTGGATCTTGGGTTATGTACTTGTAGAACATCAAAGCCATATATTTTAAAGTTGGCAATAATTTCGTGGTTTAAGGCGCTATGGTGGAGGCCCTTAACTACTATTCTGTAAGGTTTTTCCGTTTTAATTTGGTATGTATGATAGTCAATACCTACTTCTTCGAAATGGTTACCAATTGCCCTGTAGGTATCGGTATCCTTGGCAAAGATTCTGGTCGTTTCACCTTGATTGGCCTTAGTCGTAACGTTGTCCGGATTATGATTGTCTTTTATGATTTCAAAAAGGTTATTTAAGTTGCTGACATTCACAACTATTTGTGGTGGTTTTGGGCTCTTAACAGGGGCAGGGAGATCGGCGAGTTCCGGCTCACCTGCAGTCGGATTAGTAGTTAATATATTTGCGTCATGGGAAATTCCTTCATCATCACTGTCTTCATAATCCATGTCCATGTCCAGCACTGAAAATCTGTTTTCAGAGTTTGCTTTATTAGTGATTGTCGATGGTGAAGGCAGAATTTTTTCTCTGCTTACGCACTTGACACTAAAGGTAGGTGACAAAGATTTCGGATTTTGTATTCTTTTAATTCGTTGCTTTTGGGCATCCAGCAATCTATTGGCAGCATTGCTAATCGTTGGCTCTTCGGTGCCAGTAGAGCATATTGGTTTATGGCCATCATGGCTATCAATACGTCTGCCGGGGCGAGAGCTGGTGGCTATTACAGTGGCTACAGTAAAAGTGGGATTACTAGCCGCACTAGTAAAGGTAGAGGTCGTGCTATTGCTGATGTGAGTTTTAGTGCACAAAAGGCGTTGAGTTTCTAGTCGGCACTCAGCCCTAATATCCGAAGGTATTTTGCCAGCTGTTAGGAACATCTTCTCATAAGTACTCTGATTATTTCTAAGCTGAGAGTCAGGAAAAATGGGCTCCTCTATTTGGGCAATTGTGGTTTTTGTTCAATCACTGATTTACTTTACTTTTACTGCAAGGTTTTTACTGCCTCTCTTGGCGGCTGCGCGCGGGTTGAGGGGCCCAATGGGCAGAGAATGTAATCTTATCACACCTCTCCCACTATTGTTTGTTTTCCAAATGCCGACTTTGCAAGGCAGAGTCCAAAGTTAGAATGCTTACTGTTTTGCACAAGCAAAATATATAAGCTTTTTATTATTTTCGACTGTGATATTAATTTCCGCGTGCACGTGGGCCCCAGTGTGGCCAGACTCGCAATTCTTTATTGGTATTAGTTATCTTTTGTTTCTTATATTGTGTTTTGTAGTATTTGGTTTTTCGTCTGTTTTATCTGTATTTCTATTTTCTTTAAATGGATTTTCTAATTTTCCTTTTTTAATTGGACCTTTTCTGTATTTAGTGTCACTATTAAATTCCTGGCGATCTTCATTTATATTTTCTATTTTCCTTTCTCTAATTCTTTGAGTGTCTAAAATTGGGTACCCAGCGTATTTGAAAATTTGAGCAGGTGTTTGTCCAGTCGCATCATGTTTAATTTTATGGTTGTATTTGTAAAGGATTTTTTCTATCTTGTTTAATTTTACTTCTTCGTCATCAGATGAACTTATTATACGAATTTTTTCATTTATTGTTTTATGTAATCTTTTGACGTATGCTCCTCCGTTTTTAGCTGTATTGAGCTATAATTCGATTTCTTCTTCTTCAAGCCATCGCTTCAAAGCTAAACTGGAGAAAGCTCCGTCTCTGTCTGCTTTTAGTAATTTGGCTTTACCTAATTGATTAAAAATGCGCATTAATTCGTTTCTGCATTCTATACATTCCTTTGTGTTAATTTGCTTAAGTGTAGCGAATTTAGAATAAATGTCAATGCAACTAATGTAGTGTTTTCCCTCACATGAATAAATATCCACCACAAATTTTTTTTCGGCAATGTTCAGGGTTAGTTTGGTTTTAAAAGGCATTTTGGTGTTTCTATGTTCTGTTATAGCCAAATTGCATATGTTGCATTCGTTTATTATATTCTGAATTAGTAGTTGGCTTTTTAGAAAGAAGTGATTTTCTTTAAATAATTTTGTCATTTTCAGTATACCTTTCACCATACCATGTAAACGTTTTTATGCGATTGAAGTATAATTTCTTTGAATTCGGCGAAGAGACTGCGAATTACTTTTGTGTAGGTGGTATTAATAATTCCTATGTGTGCTCTTTGAATAATTTCAAAATCTACATTGCTCTTAATATAAATAGTAATGTTTCTATGGATTAAATGATCGAGTAAAACTTGTTTGGCCTTTTCGAGTGTCGTTACATAATATTAAATTGTGGTAATGGAGTTACTGAATATTATTGAATTCTCTGCTTAATTTTTATAGGATGTAATAATGATTTTTTTTTTTTTTGAAATAATTAGGTCTTTTCTCTAGTAGGATTCCGAAACGGCATTCGCCGGTGTCGCACGCATATTTGCAACGATCGTGGAATAATTAAAATTCACATATTAGTGAGCAAGGACAAGTCCACGATAGTGCTGCAAACAGTGGCTAGTGTTTTCTTTTTTTTTTTTTTTTTTGTTATCATTCTTATTTTATATTTAAAATCTGTCCGAATGGATAATCATTAAATGATTTGGGGGTGACATTAACTTAAGGGAGGTACATGGAATGTACATCATTTGAGTCTGACTTAGGTGTCTATTGGAGGGGGAGGTCAAGCGGGTGTTTCCTTTTCAGGCGTCTTAGTGATTGGCTGTTATCCAGGAGCTTGATGGCCAGGTGGTTGGGGTGATTGTCCAGTCTTTTTGTATATCTTTCACTGTGTCGGGTGATCTCCTCTGCTACCGAAGGAATTCCAAGCTCTTTGTGGATTATTGAGTTTTCGTGGTACGGATGAGCGTTAGAAAATGTTCTCAGACATTTATTCTGAAACCGCTGTATTCTGATGCGGTTGGAACAGCTTGCCGTGCCCCACAACTGAATCCCATAGGTCCAGATTGGCTTCAGCACTACGTTGTATGTGAGTAGTTTGAATTTTTCCCTGAGCTTGGATCTTCTGCCCAGGAGCCAGTGAAGTTGCCTGAGTCGTAGGTCGGCCTGGTTGCGCTTGTTGATTAGGTGTGGACGCCATTTGAGCCTGCGGTCCAGGGTCAGCCCTAGATATTTGGGAGTGTCATTCGTTGGAATGGTTTCCCCGCTGAGTGTGACGGGGGGGCAATCCCCCCTGCGTAATGCGAAGGTTGTGTGGGAGGATTTCTCCGCTTTGACCACGATGTTCCATCGTTTCAGCCATGGATCGAGAGCATCCAGTTGTCTCTGTACGATGGCTGATGCTTCCTGGGGATCTGTGGAGGTGGCTGGGAAGGCGGTGTCATCTGCATATGTGGCTACTGTGAATTTCCGAGAAGGCGTGATGTGCGCTGTGTAGAGTGTGTATAAGATGGGTCCAAGAACACTGCCTTGAGATACTCCTGCTCTTATAGGCCTAGGCGTGCTGATTGATGATCCGCATCTCACTCGGAATTCTCTTTCCTCTGCGTACGACTTGAGGAAGGCGAAGTGGGAACTTGGAAGGTTGGATTTAATTTTGAACAGGAGTCCAGGGTGCCAGACTCTGTCAAACGCCTGTTTGACATCCAGGATAACGGCGCAGCAGTACTTCTTCTTTTCGAAGGCCTCTAGTATGCACTCAACAAGCCGGTGGCATTGCTCTGGTGTTCCATGAAGGCGTCAGAAGCCAAACTGGTGATCAGGGATCAGTCCGGTCTCGTCCAAAACTGGCAGTACTCTACGTAAAAATATTCTTTCAAGTATTTTAGCCAGCAAACTAATCGGACGATATGATGCTAGATTGGCTTCAGGTTTTCCAGGCTTGAGGAGGACAATTATTTCCGCACGCTTCCACACTTTCGGGAATTACCCTAGACGGAGGCAGCTGTTAAAGACATTAGCCAGCCTTTGGGAATAGATTAGGGGCAACATTTTCAGTGCTGTTGCATCAACTCGGTCAGGACCTGGTGACTTGCTATTTTTTAAGGAGGCGATCTCCTGCACAATCTCCTCTGGTTCGACGGGTTGTATTGGCGTGCCAGGAGCACTTGGGCTGTCTACGAACCTTATGATGGCAGCTCTCTCTTCGGCAGTGCATCTATCGAAAGGTGAGAAAGCACTATGTAAATGGTCGGCAAAGGCTTCTGCTCTTTCGATCTCAGACCGACACCGGGACCCGTCGACTTTGCGCACGGGTGATTGTGTTGCGGGTCTCGAGGTTCCAGCTCCTTGAGGAATCTATGGAAGGAGTCCTGCCGTAGGATGGTTAGCTTGTCCTTCAGTTCCTTGGTGGCACGATTAAGTGCTGTCTTGTCCCTGGGATTGCGCGATGAAAACCAGACTCTTCTGAGGCGCCTTTTTTCGGCCACGAGGGCCGCGATTTCAGGAGACCACAAGTGCAAGTCTCTTTCAGGTGTTCTCGGGGTAGTCGGAGGAGGTGGGTTCGCAAGCTCAGCAGCATTGTGCATCTCTCTGGTTAAGTTTTCGATGGCCGCATCTATATTGCTTGGTGTGGAAAGAGGGGGATCTGAGTACAGGGAGGAAAGCATCCATAACGTAAACTTGGGGGCATTTGTGTATTTCCCATTGGGTCTTCTAGGAGGGGTTTTTCTGAGGACGGGGATGTTTAGAAGCAAGTTTACTGCGCTATGGTCGGATAGCAGTTTATCATAGCTTGAGCATGTTATCTTAGAGTGTGCTATGCCCTTGGAGACGGCGAAGTCCAGAAGATCCGGCTGCTTTGAAGGGTGGGAAGGCCAGTGTGTGGGTTCTCCAGTGGAATGGCAGTCCAGACTCTTCCGCTGCAGGTACTTGTAAAGCTTAATGCCTTTGGGGTTGTTTGTGCGGGACCCCCACCAGGAGTGTTTGGCGTTAAAGTCTCCGGCTGCTATAAAACGAGGTCCAAGGGACTCGAAGAAGTCCTGAAGGTGGGTCTCGGTTATCGAGTGTCTGGGTGGGAAGTAAACCGCACCAATGGTGATATCTCCCTGTGGGCTAGAAATCCTGGTCACGGCGCACTGAGCCCATTCCTCCTGAAACGCGGGAAGTTCCGTGTACTGAATGCCACTCCTGATGAGAATAGCTGCTCCTCCGCGTGCTCTGCCAGATGGATGGTTGGCATGTAACAGATCGTATCCGCTAATGTTAAAGTAGGATCTGGAACAAAAGTGGGATTCCGAAACTAAAAGAACATCAATATTGTCTGTTTTCATGAGATGCTCTACTTCGGCTTTGTTCTTCTGCAAGCCGTTTGCGTTCCAAAAAACTATATTAAGCCTTATTTGCATTACTTTCTGTTGAGGAAGGGAGCTATAAACTGCGTCATCTGCAAGAACATCTGCGAGAACATCTGTGAGATCAACTTTTCCATCATCCTCTCAATCGTTTCTTCCATGCGGGCAAACATCGTTTCAAGCTGGTTGAGGTTTGGGGCTTCGGGAATGATTTGAGGGGTTTGTTGGGGATTCCTTGGCTGTGTTGCATGGTTTCCAAGAAGTACGTCCCTGTAACTCGTACCATTGATGATAGTTGGTATCTGGATGAGAGGTGGTTTGTTGCTACTCTCAATGGGTCTGGCTTTAGGAGATAGCTGCGCCTTTGCCTTTTTGTAGGCAGGGCATCCTTTGAACGACGCAGGGTGATCAGCTTGACAATGTAAACAGCATACTTTCTCGGCATCTTTTTTGGTGCATGATCTAACGTCGTGAGAATCACCACATTTCACGCAGCGATGTTCCAGGAAACAGTAGCGCTGGGTGTATCCGAACCCTTGGCATCTGAAACATTGTGGAACATCGTAGAACTTGAGTGGGGGCTCAACGGTGACGACTGACCTGCAAATCCTCTTTATTTTGAAAACCTCTGTGTTGTTGCTCTCTGGTTCTAGATTAACAAAAAAATATCTCTAGTGGTTGTTTGGATTTCCTGCCAATGGGATTGGTCAGATCCCTCACAGTATGGCCGTATTTGTGGAGTTCTTCCTTAATTTCAGTCTGGTCCGTTGAGTGGTGAAGTCCCTTGATTACCGCCCTGTAAGCTCTCTCGTCCTTTGGTTGGAAGGTGCGGTGCCTTTTGTTACGAGGTGCCACGAGGTGCTGGCGTAGGGCTGTGTAGGACTCCTTATCTGGCATCATTACGCGTACATTATTATTTCTCTCCGTTTTGTATGAGAAGTCCTTTTTGGTACCCACGAGAGTCGTTATCATCTTGACAACCGCGGTAATGTCGGTCACGTCTGGGATGTAGATCGGGGGAGGCTTGAGGGTTTTCGGGATCGGGCTCGGTTTCACTGCCGTTTTAGATGCTACTGCCTCTGAGGCAGTTTTGGGTTCGTTATGTTCGTCGTCATCATCTTTGCTTGAGAGGAGGGCAAAGGGGTTGTTTGCCAGCTTGCTGCGCAGAGCTGCGCTGCTGCTAGGCGTGACGTCTGGTTTCTCTCCTTGCCTATTACGCGCGGGCTTGCGCTTGATCTCGCTGGGCTCCGAGTAATAAGAGCTCCAGCTAGAGTCTCTGCTCGAGCTGCACTTCCTTGCTTTGAGGGCCTTCTTGAAGGGCATTATTTTGCCAAGCTTGATGGCAAAATGCCGTCACTACTTGCTCAACAGGCCGATGAAGTTGACCGTAAAATCATCAGCTCGGAACCCGAACTGGTACTCAGGAGTAATCCCCTGAGTGTCCATAATCCTAACAATCCGGGCAGCAATCAGTCTCTCAAATACCTTCGAAATCGAATGGAGGAGACTGATCGGCCAATAGGACGCGGGGTCCATTCCCGACTTGCCGGTTTGTTGATCATAGTTATTAATGCGAGCCTCCAGTATACAGGGAAGCATTGCAATCTCACTATGGCGTTGAAAAACAACGCTATGTAGAGAATTGCGTGACTTGGTAATGCCTTTAGTGTGGCGTTGCATATAGTATCGTGGCCAGGTTCTCTGATGATAATTAAGCGACCAGTAAGTTCGGATATCTGATAGGCAGGCCTGATAGGCAGGTCCATTTGGAGCGCTTGAGACAGCCTGGCAGGCGTTTCTCTTATTTGCTCCGAGCTCGCTAGCTCAAATGGCTGAAAGCGTTTAGCAAGGTGCCCAGTCAAAACGTAGGCTTGATGCAAGTCTGTCGGACACCATGTCCCGTTGCTGTCTAGAAGCGGCGCCTTCATGGTGCACCTCATTTTGATGGCGCGTGTGGCCTTCCTAAGTGAGTGCGTCGCGTCATTATGAGTACCAGTGTTCGCCAGTCTCGCATTGAACTTTCCAGCTTTGTGATTGTATTCCACGCTGTTTTGTCCGGGGGGTGTCGAGACCTGATCCACCTTGTACGTAGGCATCTCTTTTTACGGATTAGAAACTGGATCGCGTTGGTAATCGGGATACCTGATGCTGCGGACTTCCGGGGCGAAGTGTGTGCGCCATAGCGGCTGCGTCCAGCGTGATTATTAGCGGTAGGTGGTCAGAGCTGAGCTCAACGACAGACCGATATCAACGTGGATACCTAGGATGCCCCTTGTCAGGGCAAAATCAATGAAGCCAGGAGAGCCTCGTCTGCCAGGCGGGTACCGTGTGGGGCCACATGTGGCAAGTCAGTTCATAGGTAACAGTAAACATGATAACTTAATTAATACATAATTTTCACAATAAAAGCCATTTTAATAAAAAAAAAAGAAATTACTCGTGAAGGACAAAAAATAACTACCCTAAGCGCACAAACGGAGCGCATATCAACTGACATTAAAACGACGATGATCACTCCAGCAAACCCTAAAACAGTTTATAACTTTTATGCAAACCACAATGAAAGAGCTTATATGGTGATACAGCTTCTTGTGACATTCAAATCAAAATAATGTCTACACTTCAAATGTCTATGTGGAACGCAAATGGCGTTTCACGGCACAAACTCGAACGTACCCAGTTCTAAGCCGAAAAAAATATTGACGTCATGCTCCTCTCCGAGACACATCTAACAGATAAGCACAACTTCCATTTTCGATGATATCTATTCTACGCTACAAAAATTCTGGACGGTAAAGCCCGTGGAGTCGCATCAAACACCACCTATATAACAGAACAGAAATGGAATACCAGCAAACCACTTTCATAAGTATGTAATCCAGCAGCGGTTGGAGTAGCAGAGTTGGTCTGAGGACCAACTCTTGGAATTTTTGAATTCAGTCGGTGAGCGATTCATAGCGGCCGGTGACTACAATGCCAAGCATACACACTGGGGATCATGCTTTTTGAACCCAAAGGACAAACAACTCTACAACATGCTCATCAAGCCGCGAAACAAGCTCGATTACGTGACTCCGGGTAGGACTACATACTGGCCAACAGATCAAATTTAGCTCCCGGACCTCATTGGTAGTACAATAATAGGAAAGATCCCAAGAAATAATATTACGGCCGAGCCACTTTGCAGAACTATCATCAGATCACTCTCCAGTTCTACTTACTCTCAGTCATTGACCATATATAACTGAGACAACAGTTCCAACTTGGTGGGATACGCGAAATATGTTTATTCGCATATGAAACCAACTCATTACGTATCCATCAAGGAGGATATTAATAGCTTTGTCAAATCGATCGAGGAAACACTTGTTGCTACAGCCAAGGCCTCTACCCCTTTAGACCCCACCACCCACAAAATGACAAATCATCGCGAGGCATATCTTGAAATCGAACAGCTAGTACTTGAAAAACGAAGACTAAGAAGAGAATGGCAAAATCACAGATCCCCAACGGCTAAAGAACAACTAAAAATAGCTAGACTAGTCTTCGTCCAGTCCAGGGCACTTAAGCTTGTGGAAGCAAACGACCAGAATCTATATATTAAATAACTATTGCCCACCAGATAAAAGAACCCTTTATGGAAAGCATACAAAAATATTCAGCCACGGGCACAAACAGTCGCTCGCCTCGCAGTGGAGCGACTTCTCTGGAAGCTGGAACAAGATACAGCTAATGCGTTCTCTTCAACGCTATTGTGAAACTTTGATACTATCCACAAAGGTGGAAAAAGGCGGTCATAGTAATTCCCAAGCCTCGCAAAGACAAAACGCAACCCTCATTCTACAGACCAAATAGTCTTCTAACATGTTTTTCAAAACTGTTTGAAAACGCATTTTTAAAACAACTAACTCCCTACCTAAAAAGGCGAAATACAATACAATACCATCATGGCTTTCGCAAAAATCATGGAACGATCGAACAGGTCAATCGCATCCCAATAGAAATTCATACCGCTTTTGAGTGTTCTCAACCAGGTGTAACAGTTCGACTTCACATGACCGTGTTATCAATGCTGGAGTCCCCCAACGTAGTGTGCTGGGCCCCGTTCTTTACACAGCAGACATTCCTGCAAACTTCACAACCTGTACATTTGCTGACGACACCGCAATACTTAGACGAACTAGATGTCCAGCAAAAGCAACAGAACAACTTGCCTGTCATCTTAAAATATGGGAAAAATTTTTTGCGGACTGGCGCATCAAGATAAACGACACTAAACCAGCCCACCCTGTACCCTGAACAATACATTAATCCCACAAGCCGACGTAGTAACGTATTTCGGCGTTCACCTAAATAGACGCCTCATCTGGCGGCGACATATATGGTAGAATCCAAGAGGACTCCTATGAAGCTTAAAACAGCCAATCTTCACTGGCTTATTAACTGCAACTCTCCCCTTAGTCTGAAATACAAAGTACTCGTCTACAATACCGTGCTGAAACCCATCTGGACATACGGCTGTGAACTATTGGGAAACTCTTCAAAAACTAACATTGAAATTATACAGCATTGAAAATTGGAATTACATATAAGGTTGTAAAATATCTCCCTTCCGCTTTTTTGTCTTTTGAATTTCGCGGCTATGTACAAAGCGCTACAGAGCTCGTATCTGGCAACACTATACATAATTTTAAAGGTCTTGACATAACCTACAAAACAATGCTATGCATGATTAGTTTGGATATTGCGTTCAACAGTTATAGACGTGTAAACATGGAGTTCACTAACGCCGAAATACGCGCTATTTTAAAGTTTTCCTTCGTTAAAGGCAAATCTAGAGAAACGTTCCGTGAGATTAATGGTGTTATGGGGGATGGGATGGTACTCTATCACTTCGAACCTCGGAGGAATTCACCTCGAACCTCGACGATTCAGAGCCCGTGAAAACGACACCATGGATAAGCCAGCCGGCGGAAGACCTGTGACGACAAATACCGATCAAATCATGGAATACATCGAGTTAAACTGGCATATGGCATCTCGTGACATCGCCCAGGAGATGGGAGTTCATCACCAAACCATTTTGAACCATCTGCAGAAGGCTGGGTACACAAAAAAGTTTGATGTTTGGGTGCCGCATAATTTGACGCAAAAAAACCTTCTGGACCGAATCAACGCCTGCGATATGCTGCTGAAACGGAACGAACTCGACCCATTCTTGAAGCGGATGGTGACTGGCGACGAAAAATGGATCACATACGACAATATCAAGCGAAAACGGCCTTGGTCGAAGGCCGGGGAATCGTCCCAAACAGTGGCCAAGCCGGGATTGACGGCCAGGAAGGTTTTGCTGTGTGTTTGGTGGGATTGGAAGGGAATCATCCACTATGAGCTGCTCCCATATGGCCAGACGCTTAATTCTACCATCTACTGCGAACAACTGGAACGCTTGAAGCAGGCGATCGACCAGAAGCGTCTAGAATTGGCCAACAGGAAGGGTGTAGTGTTCCACCAGGACAACGCCAGACTACACACTTCGTTGATGACTCGTCAGAGGCTACGGGAGTTCGGATGGGAGGTTTTATCGCATCCACCATATAGCCCGGACGTAGCGCCAAGTGATAACCACCTGTTCCTGTCCATGGCGAATGCCCTTGGTGGTGAGAAGGTGAGTTCAAAAGAGGCTTGTGAAAAGTGGTTGTACGAATTCTTCGCAAATAAGGAGGGGGGTTTGATCTGACTGAAGCGCAAAGATTCGCCAGCCCAGCAAAGAAATCCTCTAACTAACACAATAACTTTCCATTGTAAATAATCTAAGTTATATAATAAGATTTGAATAAGTATTGTTAGTCTTACAATAAGAGACCAATAAATAACGCAAAAAGTATGAAAAAAACCGCAGAACTTTATGTGACCAAATTTAATTTTAAACATAAACATAGCATATCTTTATTCAAAATAACTTGCTTGCCTCGCTAAAGCTTTAGACCCTGCAATCTGGCCCGAGCACAGTATTGTTCATGAATTCTTGACCAGAGATTCTCAAGGTTCCAGTCCTGTAGCTTTTTTAAAAAATCTAAGCAAAAACCTTTTTTTTCTTGTTGCTACCAAAGCGTTCGCAGTATTCTTGGTAAACTGAACCTATTCTTTAGTATTGTAATTATTGTATTGTAACTATTGTAATAACAGAAACCTAGCTAAACTCCTCTGTCATAGAAAATGAAATTTTTGTATCCAAGTACACTGTCTTTCGGGAAGATCGCCCAACCTTTAGAGGTGGCGTTCTCATTGCCGTTTACAACATTTTACTGGAACGTATCAGTATCACGTATCCTTTCGGAATTGAATTTTTAGCCGTTAAAATTGCCTCTGAGTCCTTTAACCTTTTCGTTACTTGTTCCCATATTCTCTGTGAGATGCATTCATTTATATGTACCACTTAACTGCATTAAATCAGTTTTGTCTCTTCTAAATGATTCTGATCTTATTCTAGTTATGGGTGATTTTAATGAATGAACTCTGACGATGATAACTCCCTGTTAGCCACTAACCAAAATGACTTCCTGGATGGTTTAGCCGACTCTGCAGTTTTCCAACATAACCCTATAAGGCGGGTCCCGTGGCAGGTCGCTCATCGTTTGCTGACCTCATTTTCTCAAATACTTCCTCCTCTGCCAAAATAGTAAGGTCTCCTCCCTTATCTCCTTATCGTCTGATTATCGACTCTCCGGATATACAAATTATATTATAAAATGCAAACTCAGTTTTCGTAATGATCCAAGCTCTATCTTTTGAAAACTCTAAACGTAAATCCAATCTTTTCCCCCCTTCCCTCTCATATAATAATTCCGACTCTTCACATCTCGGTATTGCTAATCTTTATGCGTCATTTTTTCAATCAACCTACTCATCTGATTCATTTCATCCCGCCTCTATTTATTCAAATCGCTCACCCTGCATAAATAACATATATCTTTCTGAATTCCATTGTCACGATGTGTTTACGGCTCTTTCATCAATCAAAATCACATTTTCACTAGGCCCAGACAATGTACCTAGCTGCATCCTCAAAAGATGCTTCGATTTTCTTAGCTTAACATCCCTACATAAGTTATGGAGTGAATCATACCTTATTCCTACTCATAAAAATGGCTTTAAGGCATTTATTGAGATCTAACGCGGCATTTCTAAGCTATCTGCGATTCCCAAGCTTTTTTGAGAAACTCATTACATCGCAGCTGCACCACCAATCTTACCATCACAACATGGTTTTTTCAAGCTTCGATCGACAACAACTAATCTACTAGAATTTTCTTCAATCATCAATTTTCAGTATCGCTTGCAATCTGATGTAATTTACACTGACTTTAGCAAGGCATTTGATTCAGTTAATCATCAGCTCCCGCTACGGAAACTCTCGCTTATTGTTTTTCCATCAAACATCCTTATGTGGATTGCATCCTATCTCTAGATCGAACTCAGCGTATTTAAAATTACCAAGTCGAAGGTCATTCATGTCTCATCTGGTGTCCCGCACGGTAGTCTAGGACCACTGTTGTTTATACTCTTTGTCAACGATCTTCCTAATGTGATTAGTTATGCCTCTACGCGTATGTATGCTGATGATGTCAAGTTATGCTATTCCTTCTCGGAACATTTTCTGCACAGGCATCTGCAACTAGACCTAGATGAGCTCTATATATGGTGCTTCTATTCCTAAACTACTCCAAATGCAAACTTATGACATTCCATCGCAGTGTACCGCTTATTGTATCTTACTCTCTCGGAAATCACGTCCTTGATCGCGTTTCCACAATCAATGATCTTGAAGTTCTTTTTGATCATAAACTTAAGTTTAATGATCACATTTCTGTGATATTGAATAAAGCCAGAGGAATGTTAGCCTTTATGAAGCGGTGGTCTAAAGTTAATTTCACCAGCAGATCCCTTTATATCACCAAAGTTCGTCCTATCGTTGAATACTGCTCGTGCGTTTGGAGTCCTCAATAGTCCTCTTATCAAAATAGCATTGAGTCGGTGCAAAAGCAGTCTCTGTTATTTGCACTAAAAAACTTAAACAGGATCCCGACAATCGCCTCACGCTGTACCGTTGCAGGCTTAAATAGTTGAAGTTACCTTCACTGAAGGAGCGCCGAACCTGTGCTGGGGTCATGTTTCTATATAGGCTTATCCATGGTATGGTTGATTCCAAACACCTTTTAAACCAACTAACTTTTTCCATCCCCAATAGGAAAACTAGGTCCTTCCGACCCCCATGGTTATCTATTTGCAGATCCAACTACGCTGAACACGATCCCTTTTGCAATATTTGTAAAAATTATCTCTTATCTCATACTTTATCCCCTCAACTCTAGTTGCACAAAATATGTTGTCCACTTTACATATATGTATTATATTTATATTTATATTTATATTTATATTTATATTTATATTTATATTTATATTTATATTTATATTTATATTTATATTTATATTTATATTTATATTTATATTTATATTTATATTTATATTTATATTTATATTTATATTTATATTTATATTTATATTTATATTTATATTTATATTTATATTTATATTTATATTTATATTTATATTTATATTTATATTTATATTTATATTTATATTTATATTTATATTTATATTTATATTTATATTTATATTTATATTTATATTTATATTTATATTTATATTTATATTTATATTTATATTTATATTTATATTTATATTTATATTTATATTTATATTTATATTTATATTTATATTTATATTTATATTTATATTTATATTTATATTTATATTTATATTTATATTTATATTTATATTTATATTTATATTTATATTTATATTTATATTTATATTTATATTTATATTTATATTTATATTTATATTTATATTTATATTTATATTTATATTTATATTTATATTTATATTTATATTTATATTTATATTTATATTTATATTTATATTTATATTTATATTTATATTTATATTTATATTTATATTTATATTTATATTTATATTTATATTTATATTTATATTTATATTTATATTTATATTTATATTTATATTTATATTTATATTTATATTTATATTTATATTTATATTTATATTTATATTTATATTTATATTTATATTAAATATTTATATTTATATTTATATTTATATTTATATTTATATTTATATTTATATTTATATTTATATTTATATTTATATTTATATTTATATTTATATTTATATTTATATTTATATTTATATTTATATTTATATTTATATTTATATTTATATTTATATTTATATTTATATTTATATTTATTTAAATTTCTTTTTGGTACACTCGATGAAAATGATTGGGTAGAAATGAACAAAAATTAGAGGCAATTGCAAAAAATTCCATTGAACTCCATGAATTCCATGAATTGACGTCATTAATATACGAAAATAACCGCAATAGGATTGACACAATCGTTTTTAAACGTGTGCAATTTATTGAGTACATAGAATACACAAAATGGGCATGCAACTTTCACGTCTTGAGTGTTTAATCCGAAACTAATAAATTATGATGAGTTAGAAAACATTAACAATCGAAATATACCTTCATTCAGAACATCCACTAGGATCGACATATTCCTATTAATCATAAACTAGTTAACACAATTAAAATAATCTCCTATCCCGACCATCATGCATACCAATTGGACTATTCAGAGAAACAATAATATTTTGAAAACAATAATAAAATTTCTAATCAAGACAAAAAACAGGTAAATAATCAATGAATTGAAAATACCATTAAGCGCGAGAATACTACAGGGTACGGCATTCAGGCGCGCCATTCAGTTAGTTGATGTCATAGCTGAGCGCTAGTGGTCCTGTTCAAGAGGGGCTCCTGCAAAGTTTTGTCCTGACATGGTTCAGTCATTTTTCATGATGATCTTTAATTTCATTCGTATAAGATGGCGATACTGCAGAAACTTTCAGAACGTGACTTCAATTCTCAGATGAACGCGTGTGAGCTTCTTCTTGATGTCACTCCCGAGGGTGCTATTGCTTTTTTTAATGATGATTTTAATGTGGGTCGGTTTTCTATGTGGTTTTTTGAAATCCCATGTTTATGTGAACCGTCCAAGAACCCTACAAGATTTGAAAACCAACATCCAAGAAGAAATTGCCAACATAACACCTGCTATGCTAACAAGAGTCACGACAAACGCCAGAAATCGGTTTAAGCGATGTATGGAGAATGGGGGACGTCACCTATCAGATTTCATATTCAAAAAAATATAAATAAAAACTTTAGACATATACCAACATTATAAAAATAAATAAATATTTTCCGATGCCTACAATAGTTTTCATAGAGTTCTGAAAAAGGGAAATTATGCTGTCGCACCCTGTATTTGTAATTTGATACTGACTCCCTTAAAGAAAATTATACAATATGTCCGGAAATTGACCTGTAACCACTCTTTATATGTGTTACATTAAATGGTGAACATAATGTAACACATACAAAGACATATCTACTTATGTATTAGACATATTGCTTATTTGACAAATTCTTTCATGTATTAAGAACTACGCATGTGCATCTGGTTGATCTCGGTCACATCTAATCTAAACAGTCCATATTCAGAGTTGGCGATTTCGCCCCCAAATATGTACCATAAACAAACAATATCCCAAGCGAATCATTTCCAAATTTTGTAAACAACACGCAGTACAATAAAGATTTTGTGAATCTTCGTTGAAGATGTCTCAAGCTCCGTGATGTTTATATTAAAAAACATACAACGCCTTATCTGATATCTAGCATGCGGTGCGTGATACATTGTTTGAGAGCTACTCATTGTTCTTTGCTCAGTTAATTACATGTGACAAACCGGTATTGTGTTTACTCTGAAATTGTGAAAATAGTAAAAAAAATAAGTAATTTTTTTCTTAACATTTCAATTGGTAACCATGAAATCAATCACGTGCATTGTGCAAATTATTATTCAATTCAATTTCAACAGCAGGCATTTGTCTCTAAAGTGGTAAGTTGAACTGTGTAAACTATGGGGATCGTGCATTTGAGGTTAAATTCACCACTCTGTCCATAGTCCCAAATGCCTAGAAGAAAGACAAAATATAATTAGAGAAAATGCACCATTAAGACAACGCGTGAGCACACGAAGATCATTGGCATTATACAATCGCTTGGCATTCGAATATGATCCCACTGCGAACTATTGTGATGATGAAAATTTAGATATGGGACCAATGACGACTATATGCCGATATTGCAATGCGTTCAAGTTCAACAGAGACACAGATAACCAATCACTCACAACAACACAATGAATTGCAACACATAACAAGTACATATTCAAACATATTACAGATACAAGGACAAATATATCATTTGCATGGTTCAATGGTGTCAACACCAGATGAAACACATCAATTTCAGCAAATACATTTCATTTCGTCGATGGTGAATCAGTTGAATGTGCGGTGCCATATACAGGGAACACAACAGGTAAAGAGACGAATTATTGAACAGTTTCATGCATTTTTTCACGGTAATAATGCTGTGATTAATATGTTCAAAACAGCATTGGAATGAATGCCACCGGATACGCATGAATTTGTCATAAGAGCGGATTGTACCCCAACAGGTGAACATGTGCGAAGATTTAATGCACCCACCGTTATTGATGTTGCTGCAATTATTGTTGGCGATCTAACTAAATCGCGAGACATTATCGTTCAGCGAAGAAGCAATATCATGAATCGTGTGAACGAGACACATCGTTTGTACGATGCGTGACAATATCCAATCATTTATTGGCAAGGGCAAAACGCATACGACATCACGTTGAAGATGATCGATCCAATTACAGGTACAATATTTACACACTAATTATTGCTATTATTAGTTTCCATTAACAATTCATTTAATTTTGCACTTTTTCATACCGTATGATAATTCGTACACATGAGGAGAATATCATTCAGAAATGCCGTCGGCTTATCCAGCAATTTGCTGTCGACATGTAGTCAAAGTCGAAACCGAACATTTTGCGTTCATCCGATTCAATCAGGCAAAGATACGATCTGTGACTATATACACTTAGGTGATACTATTCATTCAGATGGAGATGTTCAGAATATTGGACGCCTGACGAATTTTCCATCATCTTTATCGGAAGCCCACGCCACATGCACGAATACGCTCAAGACGCTATGACGTACGTGGAGCTCCGGATTTATTTATTACGCTCACATGCAATCCGATCAATACCTCCCTTACGTATAGCTCTATGGAATGCCAACGGCTTTCGCGACACAAGCTTGAAATGGCTCAATATCTCCAAGACAAACATATTGAAGTAATGCTCCTTTCTGAAACACACCATACTAACAAGTACAAGTTCCAAATAAATGGTTATACATTCTACGGCACCAACCACCCTGATGGTAAAGCACATGGAGGCACTGGAGTCCTGATTAGAAACCGCATAAAACGTACTTTCCGCAACGACTTTGCGACAAACTACTTACAAGCAACATCTTTAAATATACAGCTGGGCAACAAACAAATAACACTTGCTGCACTATACTGCCCACCCCGCTTTACGATATCCGAAAACCAATTTTTGGATTTCTTTAACACACTAGGGGATCGCTTCATAGCTGCTGATGACTACAATGCAAAGCATACGCACTGGGGATCTCGTCTGGTAACCCCTAAGGAAAAACAATTGTACAATACAATGATTAAAGTAAGCAACAAGCTTAGTTGTGCCTCTCCGGGCTCACCAACATATTGGCCAACTGACCCCAGAAAGATACCAGACTTGATTGACTTTGCTGTCACAAGAAACATCTCTCGTAATCAAATAAACGCCGAATCCCTCCCAGACCTATCTTCTAATCACTCGCCGGTGCTCCTGAATTATCTCCAATGTCCGGACCTGAAAGTCTCAGCCGGTCGATTGACATCCAATAGAAGTAACTGGCTAAAATACAAGAAATTCGTAAGCTCCCACATTGAACTGAACCCAAGAATCAACAACAAGGCTGTCATAGAAAGCACCACTAAACTTTTGGAGTCTGTCCTTGTCGCAGCAGCCCATGCCTCACCCCCAGAAAAACAAACTGTTCAGTATATGCAACCTAAGACAAATGTTCAAATTGAGCAGCTTGTCTTGGAAAAGCGACGCTTACGACGAGAATGGCAATCTTATAGATCGCCATCTGCAAAACAAAGGCTCAAAAACGCAACTCGTAGATTAAGAAAGGAGCTAATCAACGAGCAGGAATGCACACAACGCCGTTACATAGAGCAATTAGCACCTTTTAGCACAAAATATCCATTATGGAGAGCACACCCATCTCTAAGCCCCCCGGTAGAATCTGTTGTGCCAATAAGAAATTCCGCAGGTGAATGGGTCCGCAGCGATAAACATAGAGCTTCAACTTTCGCCGATCACCTTCAAAACGTGTTTCAACCAAACCCAGCAACGAATAATTTCGTTTTACAAGAGCAAACAGTTGTAAGCCAAACGACACAGGATCCAATAGAATTTCGACCAACTGAAATTGCTAAAATCATTAAAGAACTATAAGCTAATAAGAGCCCCGGCAGCGATCTAATAACCCCTAGGATGATCATCGAACTTCCATTTTGTGCCGTCCAAACTATTTGCCAGCTATTCAATGCAATAAATAGAATTGGTCACTTCCCTCCGCAATGGAGAAAGTCGATCATCATTATGATACCGAAACCGGGAAAGGATCATACACTTCCATCATCGTATAGCGGCTTGGTACATCCGCAACAAAGACATTGACACGGAGCTGAGGGTACCAAGGATTGGCGATGTCATAATTAAGCAAGCAATCGCATACATAAATAAATTGGGAAACCACCCTAACCAGTTGGCTCGAAAACTCTTGAAGAGGAGACAAGTAATGGGACTGAGGGCGAGAAGGAGGCTCCTGCGCATTCACAATCGAACAATCGAACAAGTCAATCGAATCACAACTGAAAATCGAACTGCATTCGAAAAGACAGAGAGTACTGCACTGCCATTTTTCTCGATGTGGCCCAAGCATTTGACAGAGTCTGGTTAGATGGCCTAATGCACAAAATTAAATCAACACTCCCTGAATGCATCCATAAGCTTCTAAAATCGTACCTGTACAATAGAGGGTTCTCAGTTAGATGCGGCACTGTTACGTCGGAGGACCACATCATAGAAGCGGGGGTTCCTCAAGGCAGCGTACTTGGCCCAACACTATACCTGCTATATACAGCCGATCTACCAACATCGAGGAAGCTAACTATATCTACATTTGCCGATGACACTGCAGTCCTGAGCCGCTCTAAATCCCACGGCAAGCTACTGCACAACTTGCTATCTATCTGGCACATCTCGAGAAATGGCTTTCCGACTGGAGAATAAAAGTCAATGAACAAAAATGTAAACACGTAACTTTTACCCTCAACAGACAATATTGCCCTTCGTTCATATTAAATAACACTGTTATACCGAAATCAAATGAAGTTACGTACCTAGGTATTCATCTTGACAGGCGACTCACTTGGCGTAGACACATCGAGGCAAAAAGAACACACCTCAAACTAAAAGCTAATAGTCTACATTGGCTTCTTAGTATACGCTCTCCCCTAAAACTAGAATACAAGGTCTTACTGTACAACTCCGTCCTAAAACCGACCTGGACCTATGGCTCCCAGCTATGGGGGAACGCCAGTAACAGCAGCGTAGAAATCATCCAGCGAGCCCAATCGAAAATCCTGAGAACCATCACCGGCGCACCGTGGTACGTTCGAAGTGATAACCTACACAGGGATTTATTCATACTCCCGGTCAGAAACGAAATAGCCAAACAAATGGAAAAATACAGCAACAAACTACGTGCCCATCCGAACAAGCTTGCGAGAGACTTAGCACGGCTATCTAGCCGAACCCGACTTCGTCGTAATGACATGCCAACCCAATGCTAATTATTAGGGCCACAAAAACCCATATCAGTTGCAATAATAACTGTTAGTTAAGTACTTCTTAAGATTTATAAACTTATTGTTAGTCTCATAAGGAGAAGCTTCAATAAATAAAGCAAAGCAAAAAAAAAAAAAAAACATGCAATCCGAAGTGGACGAAATTGAACGTGAGTTGGGTCCGGGCCCAAAACCGCAAGATCGCCATGACATAATCGCCAGAGTATTTAAGCAAAAACTCAAGGTTATGATAGATGTGCTTAATAAGTATCAAGTTTTTATTGACACACGTTGTTATATGTACTCGGTAGAATGCCAGAAGTGTGGACAATCGCATGCTCATATCCCAATTTAGTAGCTAAACAAATTACGTTCAAATGAAGTGGATGATGTCATATCAGCTAAAAATCCTGATGCAGTCACTGATCCCCATCTACACGACATTGTGACGACACAGTTGGTGCATGGACCATGCGGTGCATTAAATCCAGTATCGCCTTGCATGGCTGATGGAAAGTGCACAAAACGATATCCGCGACAGTTAGTTCCTGAAACAGTCACAGGGAACGATGGATATCTATTTTATCGTCGGCGTTCGAAAGAAGATAATGGTCGAACTATCAAAGTGAAAGTTCAAAATCAAGAGATTGAGATCGGAAATGAATTCATTATACCATATTGACCGCTGCTATCACGAATTTTCGAAGCACATGCAAACGTTGAAAGTTGTCATTCGCCCAAATCAATCAAATATTTTTGCAAGTACGTCACAAAAGGCAGCGACACTGGCTGTGTTTGGTATTGCGTCGGAAAATGCGAATGACGAAATCAGCAACTTCCAAATGGGCAGATACGTCAGTACTAATGAAGCACTGTGGGGATTATCGTCATTTCAAATTCATCCCACATATCCCACAGTTGTACATTTAGCAGTGCATTTGGAAAATGGCCAAAGAGTTTACTTCACTGGGGCTAATGCGGCACAACGAGCTGAGAGACCACCATCGATAACATTGACTAGCTTCTTTGCAATGTGTGAAGCAGATATATTTGCAGCGATGCTGATGTATGTTAGGAAGCCAAAGTATTACACTTGAAATCAATCAACAATGAAACTCCAACGTCGCAAACAAGGAACCCCAGTTCCAGATTGGCCATAGGTGTTTTCCACTGATGCACTAGGTCGCATGTATACTGCAAATCCTAGAAATGATAAATGTTTTTAGAATCAACAGTGAAGAAAAAAATGTCGATCGCAACGATGGCCAAATTGCACGAATTGGGCTTCGAATTGCTTCCGCACCCACCGTACTCTTCAGATTTGGCCCCTAGCGACTACTACCTGTTCGCAGGCCTGAAGAAAATGCTCGATGGAAAGAAATTTGGCTTGAATGAAGAGGTGATTGCAGAAACTGAAGTTTATTTTGAAAGGTGTTTTTCTTAGTTATACTACGGACTTATTGAGTGTTGTGTTATCATATAAGATAAAGTTGAATGACTACGGAAGCAGAGCAGCACGACAAAACCGGAAAAGGAAATTTATTTATTTTAATTTAAATAACCAAATTTTTATTTAAAAATGTGTGATCATTATTTGGGCTTATTATGTTGTTTCTTCTATTCATCGTGTCCATTTTAGAAGCATGTCGAGTTGAAGAAAAATAAAAGTTTTATACTTCTACTACAAAGCTACTAAAATAAAATCTGGTATCCCCTTCATACCATTATAATGTTTATTAAAATTAATTGACTTTTAGTTTTTAAGATGCAATTAAATAAAAAAAAACTGATTATTTTATACATTAGAAATTAGAAAGAAAAAAAATAACATGGTTGTACAGGGGGATTTTCTCGGAGGTTTATGATTTCAAATTAAAAAAGAAAATACAGGTTGCAGTAGAGAGCTCATTTCATGATAATGTCATGGCATTAATGACTGAATATAACGTCGGACAAATGGCTACCACGTGAGTTTTTAAGAAACTGCATCCTGGAAGTCCAATTCTGGACCACTTTTTCAAGCATCTTGGGACGTATGTCAGCAATAATTTGTTCAATGTTGGCTTCTAGGGTCGCAATCGTGGTAGGCTTGTTCGCATAGACCAACGACTTCAAATACCCCCGCAAAAAATAATCAAATGGTGTAATATTGCACGATCTTGGAGGCCATGGCACATGGCCATTTCTGGAGATAACGCTGTTACCGAACACTTCGCTCAATAAGTCGATGGTTCGACGGTGCACTTTCACAAACGACCTCTGATTTTCGAAATAAAATTGAACGATTTGTTATCGCGCTCAGCTGTTAACCTATTCATCATGAATTGCCAAACCAAACTGAATATAAAGCACTTGACAGATGTCAGCTGACATAAAAGATGGCCGAATTGAACTCTATTGAAAAAAAACCTCCGAAAAAACGCCCTATACTTGTAGTTATTTGTTAGGTCCCGTTTTTAAGTAATATTTAAACCCTGATTTGATTCGAGCTTGCATTGAACATGTGTGTAAAGAAAAACAATAAAATAATGTAAAAGGAACAAAATCGGACCAATTAGCAATCTAATAAATAAACTATTTTACGACCGATCCCAACAAAACAGTGCGCATACCAACACGTTAAACTCGCTATGGGCATTAAAATATACCTACCTGATAAGACCACTTGAATATGTATGATAATCTTTAATTTTTTTACTTATGGAGTATGTAAAATATAATTTTCCTCAGATGAGAAATTGGATGACTAAACGGAACTTATTGGAGTCAGACTTTAGATCGGCTTTTTTGACATTTGCCTTTTTCCCCTTTATGGTAAAAAACACAGGTTGGTAACTAGAACCAAATGGCCGAAGATGTATATAGAAATCTCTGTCCTGTCCTCTCTTAAAAAATAAGTTTTAACGGGACTTGAAGACGTTACTTTGGCTGCTATAAATTGAATCAAATTGATGTTTTTCCTGCAAATTAGGCAGAAGCTAATAAGTTATAAAAAACTGGAAAAAATTATTCACCCTTTCTGTAAAAACATAATCATAAATTTAATTTAGAGACACTTATCGAGAGTTTCAGAAATAAAGTGAATTCTGCCCTTACGAAACAAGAACAAAAAAAAGCAAAGCTCTGTTTTTGAACAGAGTTGCATTCATTTGGAAATTAAAAATATGTAGATGTGAATCTTAAAATGTAATATAAAGGCAGGCATGCTGACGACAGCTAAATACAATATAATAATTATTTAAGGCTCTGGCAAGTTCTTTTTGTAGACGGGATGTAACAAAAATCCGGTCTAGAGCCCCAACAAGATTTTTTAGTTGGATATTTCATCTTATATTTTATAAAAAGAGCCCTTCGTTCCGAACATACTGCGCTACCCTAGCGTAAAATTTTTGATTTGAAACGTAATATGACATCTATGTTGGTTGCAGAGTCGTTATTAAAAAGGAAATGTTTTAGTTACATACAGGGTGCGTTATGAAAGTAATGCGCATGGATTCATTGTCACGTAACTACCAATAAGGAACTTGGTTTTTTGTTATTAAGCTGAATTATTTTTCGGAATTTGTTTTTCCAATATTATTTATTTTATTTTTTTTTTTTTTTACGACCTGCCCGCACTTGGGACTTGGTGGACTACGCATTTTACGGACCGTGTCGGGCTGCCAGGAGCGGAGTCCCACTGTGTCCGTTGCCCCTTTGCTGCCGTTGCTGCAGTGACTTACTTTTGAATAATCGTTAATTGAACGCCAACTTAGAGTATGGACTGGCAGGCCCCGCCGCGTGTCATTAAGCTTGGCAAAACAATGCCATGCAAGAAGGCCCTCAAAGCAAGGAAGTGCAACTCGAGCAGAGACTCTAGCTGGAGTTCTTCTTACTCGGAGCCCAGCGAGATCAAGCGCAAGCCCGCGCGTAATAGGCAAGGAGAGAAGCCAGACGTCACGCCTAGCACCAGCGCAGCTCTGCGCAGCAAGCTGGCAAATAACCCCTTTGCCCTCCTTTCAAGCAAAGATGATGACGACGAACATGACGAACCCAAAACTGCCTCAGAGGCAGTGGCATCTAAAACGGCAGTGAAACCGAACCCGATCCTGAAAACCTTCAAGCCTCCCCCGATCTACATCCCAGACGTGACCGACATCACCGCGGTTGTCAAGATGATAACGACTCTCGTGGGTACCAAAAAGGACTTCTCTTACAAAACGGAGAGAAATAATAATGTACGCGTAATGATGCCAGATAAGGAGTCCTACACAGCCCTACGCCAGCACCTCGTGGCACCTCGTGGCACATAACAAAAGGCACCGCGCCTTCCAACCAAAGGACGAGAGAGCATACAGGGCGGTCATCAAGGGACTTCACCACTCAACGGACCAGACTGAAATTAAGGAAGAACTCCACAAATACGGCCATACTGTGCGGGATCTGCACAATCCCATTGGCAGGAAATCCAAACAACCACTGGGGATATTTTTTGTTAACCTAGAACCAGCGAGCAACAACACAGAGGTTTTCAAAATAAAGAGGATTTGCAGGTCAGTCGTCACCGTTGAGCCCCCACTGAAGTTCAACGATGTTCCACAATGTTTCAGATGCCAAGGATTCGGACACACCCAGCGCTACTGTTTCCTGGAACATCGCTGCGTGAAATGTGGTGATTCTCATGACTCTAGGTCATGCACCAAAAAAGATGCCGAGAAAGCATGCTGTTTACATTGTCAAGCTGATCACCCTGCGTCGTACAGAGGATGTCCTGCCTACAAAAAGGCAAAGGCACAGCTATCTCCTAAGGCCAGACCCGTTGAGAGTAGCAACAAACCACCTCTCATCCAAATACCAACTATCATCAATGGTACGAGTTACAGGGACGTACTTCTTGGAAACCATGCAACACAGCCAAGGAATCGCCAACAAACCCCTCAAACCACTCCCGAAGCCCCAAATCTCAACCAGCTTGAAACGATGTTTGCGCGCATGGAAGGAACGATTGAGAGGATGATGGAAAAGTTGATCCCACAGATGCTTTCGCAGATGTTCTCGCAGGTGACGCAGTTTATAGATCCCTTCCTCAACAGAAAGTAATGCAAATAAGGCTTAATATAGTTTTTTGGAACGCAAACGGCTTGCAGAAGAGCAAAGCCGAAGTAGAGCATCTCATGAAAACAGACAATATTGATGTTCTTCTAGTTTCAGAATCCCACTTTTGTCCCAGATCCTACTTTAACATTAGCGGATACGATCTGTTACATGCCAACCATCCATCTGGCAGAGCACGCGGAGGAGCAGCTATGCTTATCAGGAGTGGCATTCAGTATACGGAACTTCCTGCGTTTCAGGAGGAATGGGCTCAGTGCGCCGTGACCAGGATTTCTAGCCCACAGGGAGATATCACCATTGGTGCGGTTTACTTCCCACCCAGACACTCGATAACCGAGACCCACCTTCAGGACTTCTTCGAGTCCCTTGGACCTCGTTTTATAGCAGCCGGAGACTTTAACGCCAAGCACTCCTGAAGGGGGTCCCGCACAAACAACCCCAAAGGCATTAAGCTTTACAAGTACCTGCAGCGGAAGAGTCTGGACTGCCATTCCACTGGAGAACCCACACACTGGCCTTCCGACCCTTCAAAGCAGCCGGATCTTCTGGACTTCGCCGTCTCCAAGGGCATAGGACACTCTAAGATAACATGCTCAAGCTATGATAAACTGCTATCCGACCACAGCGCAGTAAACTTGCTTCTAAACATCCCCGTCCTCAGAAAAACCCCGCCTAGAAGACTCACTGGGAAACACACAAATGCCCCCAAGTTTACGTTTTGGATGCTTTCCTCCCTAAACTCAGATCCCCCTCTTTCCACACCAAGCAACATAGATGCGGCCATCGAAAACTTAACCAGAGAGATGCACAATGCTGCTGAGTTTGCGAACCCACCTCCTCCGACTACCCCGAGAACACCTGAAAGAGACTTGCACTTGTGGTCTCCTGAAATCGCGGCCCTCGTGGCCGAAAAAAGGCGCCTCAGGAGAGTCTGGTTTTCATCGCGCAATCCCAGGGACAAGACAGCACTTAATCGTGCCACCAAGGAACTGAAGGACAAGCTAACCATCCTACGGCAGGACTCCTTCCATAGATTCCTCAAGGAGCTGGAACCTGGAGACCCGCAGCACAATCTGTGGAATGTCACGAGGCACATTAAAAGACCTGCTAAGAAGATATCACCCGTGCGCAAAGTGGACTCCTGTTCAAAATTAAATCCAACCTTCCAAGTTCCCACTTCGCCTTCCTCAAGTCGTACACAGAGGAAAGAGAATTCCGAGTGAGATGCGGATCATCAATCAGCACGCCTAGGCCTATAAGAGCAGGAGTACCTCAAGGCAGTGTTCTTGGACCCATCTTATACACACTCTACACAGCGGACCTTCCCATCACCCCCTCTCGGAACCTCACAGTAGCTACATACGCGGACGACACCGCGTTCCTAGCCTCCGCCAAGAATCCGCAGGATGCATCAGCCATCATACAAAGACAACTGGATGCTCTATATCCATGGCTGAAACGATGGAACATCGTGGTAAACGCGGAGAAATCCTCCCACACAACCTTCGCATTACGCAGGGGGGATTGCCCCCCCGTCACACTCAATGGGGAAACCATTCCAACGAATGACACTCCCAAATATCTAGGGCTGACCCTGGACCGCAGGCTCACATGGCGTCCACACCTAATCAACAAGCGCAACCAGGTCGACCTACGACTTAGGCAACTTCACTGGCTCCTGGGCAGAAGATCCAAGCTCAGGGAAAAATTCAAACTACTCACATACAACGTAGTGCTGAAGCCAATCTGGACCTATGGGATTCAGTTGTGGGGCACGGCAAGCTATTCCAACCGCATTAGAATACAGCGGTTTCAGAATAAATGTCTGAGAACATTATCTAACGCTCATCCGTACCACGAAAACGCAATAATCCACAAAGAGCTTGGAATTCGTTCGGTAGCAGAGGAGATCACCCGACACAGTGAAAGATATACAAAAAGACTGGACAACCACCCCAACCACCTGGCCATCAAGCTCCTAGAAAACAGCCAATCCCTAAGACGCCTGAAAAGGAAACACTCGCTTGACCTCCCCCACCAATAGACACCTAAGTCAGACTCATATGATGTACATTCCATGTACCTCCCTTAAGTTAATGTCACCCCCAAATCATTTAATGATTGTCCATTCGGACAGATTTTAAATATAAAATAAGAATGATAACAAAAAAAAAAAAAAAAAAAAAAAAAAACGTAACTACCTGTCGTAGCACGCTCGGACCTGTCTGAAAATTTGGGGCGGAGTCTCTCCTTTCCAACGCGCTCGGTCTCAGTTCGCTCTGAGCAATAGAAGTGGTAGGACGTGTCGTAGAGCGAATGTTTTGTGTGCGACTTGGCAAAAATGCATCGGAAACTTATCAAATGCTTTGAGAGACCTTTAAGGAGGAGCATTTCGAGATCTCAGTGTGGAAGGTGGCAAGGTGGCACAAGGCCTTCATGGAGGGTCGAGAGGAGGTCACCGACGATACACGTTCCGGACGTCCAACAACAGCACGAATTGATGAAAACGTTCGCCGTGTGCGAGAAACTTTGAGTTCAGACCGTCGGTTAAGCATCCGGGCAATCGCTGACATCCTAAACTTGTCAACATTTGCGGTACATGGAATAGTGACGGAGGATTTGCAAATGCGAAAGGTCTGTGCGAAGCTTGTGCCGAAGGTGTTGACGGAGGAGCAGAAAAACGTTCGAGTTTTGCGCTGTGAAGATTTGTTGGAATCGATTAGAAATGATCCTGGTTTTTTAAATTTTACTGTAACTGGGGATGAATCCTGGATGTTCAAGTACGATCCAGAATCCAAACGACAGAGCTCCGAGTAGCACACACAATTTTCTCCCAGACCCAAGAAGGCGCGCATGAGCAAATCTCGTATCAAAACAATGCGGATTGTCTTCTTTGACGTCCGAGGAATCATCCATTTTGAGTTTGTACCGCAAGGACAAACTGTCAACGGAGCCTTTTACCAAGAGGTACTCAAGAGACTGAAACGCCGAGTCGTACGCGTCAGGCCAGACATCAAAGACGTTTTCATGCTCCACCACGATAACGCCCCCAGCCACACGGCCTTCGTCGTCACCAACTTCTTGACCCAGAAGAAGATCTCAGTTGTGCCCCAGCCTCCTTACAGCCCTGACTTAGCTCCGTGCGACTTTTTTTTGTTCCCCCTACTGAAGAGAGAGCTAAAGGGAAAACACTGGGAGTCGGTGGAGAACATCCAAGCTCGCGTAACAAGGTTCCTGAAAGGCAGTTTTGTCGAGGAGTTTCAGGGTGCTTTCCAGGCGTAGCATACACGTCTCCGCAAGTGTATTGACGCACGAGGGGACTATTTTGAGGAATTTTAATAATTTGTACTGATTGGATCAACAAATATATTTTTCTTAGAAAATGCGCATTACTTTCATAACGCACCCTGTATAGATAAGTTTATAATAAGGATAAATTAAATGAAACTATATTACTTTAAAATTACTCTATGGTACAATTTATTTTTTATTTTTAGCACCTAAAAACAACTTTACCTGAATCATGCTGACCTGTAATAGTTACTGTGACCGGAAAGAACATATAACAAAAGGACAATATCTGAGATTGATTATTTTATTCAATATTTGTAACAAAGAAACTCACCAAAAAGTAAAAAACGAAGAAAACTCTTTCGATCCCAATATTGCATTTTGCTTTGTTCCGATAAAACTTGTTTGCCATGTACCAAGAAATAGGCAATTAAATAAATGGTCGAGGTGGCCGTTAGTTTCAACCCTGTTACTTCCAAGCAATTACCTACTTATGGCTACAATTCTTCTTCTTGGATCTGCCCATTTTGTTTATGGACAAGAGGATGACAAAAGCTTCACAAATGTTTCAAATTTTAGTGAAATACCTGCATTCAACAAATTGACTTATAATACGAATGGACTTTTTGGCACAGATCTAGTTACTGGAAATCCACATTTAAACGAAAACAAAGTAAAATTTTATCCCAATCCAAGAAGTCTTACTTCATTAAAAACACCAGTCACTGAAACATTTCCAAGTGCTCAAAGCTCAATAAACCGCAATGCCCTGCTTAATTTTGATAATTTGCTGCAAAGACAATTACGAGAAAAAACACGGTTAGACAGTTTAGAGTCTATTAAAATGCACATACTTATGAGATTAAACCTAAAACACCTTCCAAATATAACAAAACCAATATCAGTACCGCAGAATATAATAGATAACTTTTATAAAGATTATAATGCAACTTCAATGAACGCGATGTCGAATCGTGCGTTATATGCAGACGAATCAGGTATGCTTAGCCAAACATCCTTACCAGAAAATTTGAGTGAGATTCGTAGCACAATCACTGAAAATTTGGAAGCTAAGGAGTCTTCCCAAATGCAAGCGGATGATACGATAAATGAGTTTCCAAATATTTACAAAAGAGGATCAAAAGGAAATGAAGATATTAAAACGAATATCCCAATTAATAGTAAAAATTATGAATATGATAGTATTCTTTCACAAATCAGCAGCATTTATATCTTTCCAGAACGTAAGTAAACAAAATTGTTGCAATAAATAGCTCGGGCCCTTTTGCTTAACGTCTAGCCCACCTTCCGGTGCCCAGCCGCTTATTATTTTTTTTGTGTATAATATTTAGTGTATCATTTGTATTTTTTCATTTAGCCCAATGGGCTATGGGCTAATGGCTATGGGCCCAATGGGCTAAATGAAAAGATACAAATGACACACTGAATATTATATAAACCAAAAAATAATAAACGGCTGGGCTCCGAACAAAAATTATAACAAAAATTAAAAATAATGTAATAATAAGATATGCGACACTTTGGGCTCGTATCTTCTCACTGTGCGTCTTAAGGGGTGCCGGTTGATCAGGTCCCTGGGTAAGTGCCCCTTAAACCTCTTTGGTTGGCGAGATCTAGTAAAACCCTTTGCAAGTCGATTTCGATGACGCTCTAGTCTAGCATTGTAGGGGCTGCAGTAAAAATAAATGGTCTTGAAGACCTTGAGCAGCTGTATGCCTCTGTAGAGCGTGGTGTTTCTTACAAGCCACTCGCAGCTAGTAATCGTCCTCCTTATCATGTTTTGAGAGATTGCTCAGCCATAATTCCCTGCGCTATCATAAACTTAACCATCCAAGCGGCAATCAGTCTCTCAAACACTTTGGAGATCGAGGGGAAGGGACTCATGGGCCGGTAGGACCCAGGTTCCTTTTCTCGTTTTCCGCAATTATGAACCATGCAGTTAGGGCCACCAAATGGAGGTGGGACTTTATCCATCAAGAGCGCAATCGCCTCTTTTGTTCAATGAATCGGAACTCTACCTGTTGCGGGTCCGAGGTGTTGTAAGTGGCCAAGCAAACTGCTGCCTTGATTTTGTGAGACGAAGGTGTTTGAGAGACTGATTGCTGCCCGGATTGTTAGGATTACTCCTGAGCACCAGTTCGAGTTCCGAGCTGGTCATTGTACGGTGGAGAAACTTCATCGGCATTTTCAGCAAGTACTGACGGCATTTGACCGGAAACAATTCTGCAATGCCCTCTTCTTGTACACCAAGAAAGCGTTCGACCGAGTTTGGCACACAGGTTTACTGGTCAAAATAAAGGAGAGACTACTTGCATATTTTCACGTACTTATGTCATACCTTGAGGAAAGGAAGTTCGCAGTTCGCTTCCATTTGGCCGTCTCTGCAACATAGGAAGCGAAGGCTGATGTTCCACAGCGTAGTGTCCTAGAGGCCGCTCCTTTACTGCTTCTAGAGTAGTGATATGTGGCAACCAGACAATCCGTCTACCATGCTGGCCATGTTTGCTGACCATGACTGTATCACCCACTGATTAAGCTGTGGCCTCTGCGGCTGATGGAATCCATGAGTTTGCCACAACGTTCGCGCAATGGGCGAAGCGTTGGAAAATCGGCATAAATAGCGATAAATCCGTCAACGTTTGTTTTTTCTTATTAAGAAGAACAACGTCTATCGACAAAGAAGAAAGGCCTGTCCTACAGACCAATTCAACTAAATACCTTAGTCTTACATTGGATCGCAGACTCACCTTCGCCAAGCACATCACCGCCACTAGAACCCGCATACGAAATGCAATGAACAAACATTTTTGGCTGTTAAGTTTAATGAGCAAACTGTCATTGGCTACTAAGGTGACCATCTACAAGCAAATTACCACGCCGATTTGCAGGTATGGGTGCCAAGTATTACTACTTATTTACTTATCTACTTATATGAGTCCCCTACAGCGAACATCAATAAGTTTTTGATCAATGCGATCTTGATGAACCCCATACTGAAAGCTCCAGACACATGATCCGTAATCAAGTATCGGACGTACTAAAGATACGTATAAGCTTTTAGTTGTATAAGGGTCATTAAATTCCTTAGACCATCTTTTAATGAAGCCAAGCACATCCTTGGCTTAATTAACCACTGTAGAAATATGGTCGAAAAATATATGGTTAAAGTCTAAGAGGATAGATGTGGATTGAGTTTGTTGCTCTGAAAAGTAGGTGAGAATTGGGGCTTTAACAGAAGAGGAAGTTCAGAGTGAAGTAATAGAATGTAGGTCGTTGTAGTCAGAACACAAAACTCTAAAAGGCTCATGCTGGGTTTATGTAGATCTACAACAACTTACGAACAGGGGACTAAAATTTCTAGTCCGTCTATTTGGAATATTTGGAATGTTATATGTTAGTCGTGTTAGTAGATGCTGGATGTCTACATTACAGATAATAAGGTTATGTAAGAAAACGACACTCAGTATCTTTCTACGATTGGTTAGGGATGGTAAATTGATTAGAAGTAGTCTGTTGAAATAAGAAGGGAGGTGAATGTTTGCATCCCATTTCGCCTAAGAGAAAACATCAAGAAGTTCTTTTGAACGTTGTACGATTTTACATATCGGCAGAAAATCGTACGCTGCAGATGACACGCAGGCACACTGCTATTTTACGCAGATAGGCGACAGGGTACGTTTCACACGTACCTAAATCAACAGTGACCCTTGATATGCACTGACCCTCGCTGGTAGGCATACAAACCTAATAAATAGTGACCGCTTGCTGATATGCAGGCGGCCTTAGTAAATAATGACCCTTTATCGCTAAGCATGCAGATGTACGATTTCTGCATATCATAAATCATATTATTAGACTTAGATTTGTCTTATCATGTAAAACCATGTAAAAATACCTAGCTTGTAAGAAACATGTATATAAACCCTACAAGAACGAAAATTAAATCAGTGTGAAAGTAACTCTCACTTGACTACTCATTCTTACTCCGCAGCCCAATTTATTTTGTATTTATTGCGGCGACCTCTGCCACATGGATATGCACCTGGGGCAAGCAAAATAATACAATAAAATGCAGTTGATATGACTCTGACGTTGAGTGATATCATTTCATTTCTAAACAAACGTTTTAATGCGATATTGATGAACCCCATACCAAGGCTCCAGATGCATGACCCGTACTGCAGTATTGGACGTACTAAAGATACGTAAATTACGGAACCACTTCGTACCTAATAATCTCCGGCTTTGACCCGGTTTCAGTAAACTCTATTATCAGGGATACAAATGAAAAACTGTCAGAATAAAGCTTAGGAAGCTTACTCTGAAGCCCCTAGTAATTTGATAGGTAAGAGTTATAGATTTTGTTAATTTTTGTAGAGCACATTACATTACTTGGATAAATAAAGTAAAATTGAATTCTTACCAAATATGGTACCGTGCAGGCGCGATGCGAAGAGAATCGAGCGAAATATTTGAATAATATTTTATGCTTAAAACAAACACCGGCACAATGGCACAATGGGCGCTCTGCTACTTGACTAGCTTAACAGTAATTAACAATTAACAATATATATAAAAAATGGCCTAAATAAAAATTTAAAGTAGTTGTCTACGGGATTGACCCCTTGGGGATCGTGTTATCAGGTCCGTCGGCCGTCGTCTTTTCAACCTCCTAAGCGACGTCTCACTAGCCATTTTTTGTGCCAGTCTATTCGTGTGACCCTGTAGTCAGCTTCTATAGCGTGTGTCGTTATTAATCTCACCAAAGACTGTGCCCAGCTTTAGATCTTTGTGCAATGCTTGACTATAGCGTGTGTCGTTATTAATCTCACCAAAGACTGTGCCCAGCTTTAGATCTTTGTGCAATGCTTGATTTGGCGAAGGTGAGTCTGCGATCCAATATTAGATCGAGGTACGCTGTTTATTCCGATGGTCCAACGCTTCGCGATAGCGAACATTGCAACTTAAGCACCTTACATATTGAAGAAGAAGACTGATCGGCCGGTAGGACGCGGGGATTCCAGGTTTGTGGATCATGGAGATTATTGCAAGCCTGTACTGTGGAGGGAAGCATTGCAACCTCACTGTGACGTTGAACAACAACGCTATATAGAGAATTGCGTGACTGGGTAATGCCTTTAGTGTGGCGTCGCAGATAGCGTCGTGACCTGGTGCTCTACTGATATTTAGCTGACCAATAGCTTCGGATATCGCACGAGATGCAAATTTGCAGGTCAACAGCATTTTCCAAGTCATCCGCACAGTTAATCCAATATCAATGATCTCGAGGTGCAGAGATCTCTCAAGTTGGCCTTTAAATAGTTAAACATTGCTTCGCGTGGTTATCAGTCTCTCCGTCATCAGGTACGAGTATGCCATAGCAGCTGCGTCCAGCGTCATTCTTAGCGGTAGGTGGTCGAAGCTGGGCTCAACGACAGATCGTATATCAACGTGGATACTCAGGATGCCTCTTTTTAAGGCAAAATCGATGCAACCTGGAGACCTTGTCTGCCGGGAGGGTATAGTGTGGGGCCACATGTGGCTAGACAGTTTATCTCAGTGCTCTGAGATTGCACCTTCCTGCTCCCCAGAGCCAGTGGGTCGCGTTCCAGTCATCCGGAACAATATACCTCTGGCAATGTTGGTCCACGATGTCGTTTAACCCCTCGGTAGACCAAACTCGGAGGGGAGTAAACTGCTCTAAAGTTAATGGTGCCAAGTACTGTTTGTATGGCTGCAGACGCCAGTTTCACCTTATCTTCAGTAATAAGCGGTTAGCGGGAAATGGACTAGGCTGGACTCCACCAGGATAGCTGCTTCTCCTTTTGCGTTGCCGTCGCTTGAGTCATTAGCGGGATAGGCATCGAAACCGTACAGCCCAGGCTCGCAGTGAGTTCTGCTAAGCAGCAATATGTCAATTTCTTCTTGCCGCACCACACTGTTAAATTCGGGCAGCTATGTAAACACACCATTGGCTTTCCACATTAAAATACGCAGCGGCTCTTTATTTTTTGAAGACAATGAGCAAGTTGAGTATTTGCCCTTACTGCTGTCTGTTTCTGCTGCTGCTCTAGCATCACCAAGAAAAGGTCCATCTGTATCTCTTAGATCAAGCATAGGGAGTTAATACTGTCGTTGAACGTTTTCAGTATGTCTTTAGTTATATTGCTGTTTGCCATTGGATGCAGAATTTAATCGCGGCGACTTCTTGACCGAGTGCGGCTTCTGTCATTACGCTGTTTATAGTGATGTTATGTCAGAGTCTCGTTTTGCTCCTTGTTCCTGCCTTTTTTTATATTCGCACTACCTGGCCCCTGAGAGCGCCTCGGAACGCTCGTTGACAGAACTTCTGGCACACATGCCATGTTTGCGCCTGGAGCGTTGTAGAAATTTGAAATTTGGAACATACTGAGTAGTTGGAAGGGTGCTGTTCTCCACAATTTCAGCATGTACAGAGCTTGCGTGGCCGAGTGGAACTACTCGCAGGATGGGCTTTACGGGAATATTTGGCCGAGTGACCAAACTGCTGGCAACGGTCTCTTTTCGATGCCTGGTTCGGAGCCTGGTTCGCTGCGGCGCTGGGGCGTGTGTGCGTCTTGCATCTTTTGGCCCAGCTTTGCCAGCTCTTCCTTTTTATGGCCATGAAACGTGCTATGGTGAAGGCCTTTTATGCAAACCCTGAATGGTCTCTCTTCCTTCATTTGCTAGTAGTGTGGTATGCGCACATATTGAGTATTTCCTGTATCAAAATACAGTGCAATATTTATCAAAACATAAATAACATAAACGCTTTATTCTAGCACTTCGATACAATGTTTAGGTAAACAGTTCAGCCTAAGTGCATGTGTAAAAAGATCTTGGGCCGTTAATACAAAACTACACAATCAGCGTTCCCACGCTAGCTATATACATAACAAATTGCGCGCATATAACACACCCCCTTCGCTTAAGCGCTGAGTAGGAGCGATACATATAAGCTAAAACAGTAAATATATAAAAAAGCGCAACCTCGCGCAATAGGCTTAGATCACTTTTATATAAAGTAATATATGCATTTAATTAATGCAAGCCAATTGACACAGAATCCCTGGTCTGAGTAATGAACTGTTTATGAGCGGACATCAAGATTATACCATACCTAGGCATGATTAATGGCGACCGTGACAAGACTAAGGACATAACATCTTCGAATGAAGCCCACAAATTGGAGAATAACATTTTTAAAAGAAACATATAAATTGCCGAATACAAACTTAAAAAAACAAAAACATACAAATTGGTAAATAAATTCTTTAAAAGAAACATACAAACAGAAAAAATCGGCTTTAAAATTTCAAAACCGACAAAAGAAATGATGAATCAATCCAATCCAAACTTAAGAAAAACGCAGCTTTCAAAGACATACCTGGATCAATGGATGGATTCAGAATGCTTATTGAGTAGAGTGATATGTCCAATAAAAAATTTTTATCTGAGCTAGACTATCTCATAAATATACAAGAAAACAAAAATAAAAAAGACTACATTCAGCTATAAAAAATATAGCAAAAACAAAAATATTAAATATACCTTCCAAAAAGAAGGAAGTACCCAAAGGGAAGAAGACGTGCCCGCCGGAATACGAGAGAATCTAGAGTCTGACGTAGTTGGATACTTGCTCAAGAGGCAAGCAGTCTGTGCGTATGGAAGCCTTGCAACATCCAGCACCGGCAACGCCAAGCGTTCAGGTGAGGGCGCCATGTGAGCCTGCGGTCCAGGGTCACCCAGGAAGTAATTAGGAAAACCTTTGATAGGGATTCCCAATTTTCAGTCCCCAATACTTGTTAACGAACTCGAATCCCAGTATATTCAAAAATACAATTTGGATGTTTCGCCAGTAATACTACTATCAACAATACCAAACTGTTAAAGCTAATAAAGATACGTTACTTGGTAACGTCATTCTCATTAAAGCAGTATGGTAAGCTTATAACTAATTTTAACCAAGGATCAATAATAAGAGAAGGATTTATACAAAAAGGTTGTTCTCAAATGGGTTGAGGCAACTGTTTCGACCACTGAGAGCCAGACACTGAAAAAAATGAAGTTCATCCAATTTAAAAGCTACAGCTCATACCGCATCGGCGTATCACAGTGGAAGAGCCACACAAGCGCAATCGCCCAGTGCAGTGCAATAACTGCCAAGAATAAGGCCATACCAAGGCTAACTGTACGCTGAAATTTATTTGTTTAGTTTGTAGTGAAGCTCATAGCACGGCGAGCTGCGGTCTTTTCAGCAAGGAAATTCGGATCAAAAAAAGTAAACACCTAGCAAAACTGGCCGCACACGCAAATCCTCTCCCGAAGTCGCTTACGCGAGTCTGCAGTCAGAGCCGCAAAGCCCAGCAAAGAAATCCTAGGGTCGTCTCTAACTAATACAATTACTTCATATTGTAATTAATCTAAGTTATATAATAGGATTTGAATAATAATTGTTAGTCACAATAAGAGAAGATTAAACAAATAACGCAATAAGTAAGAAAAAACTAATCATAGAATGGCAAAATCTATTAGCCACTCCTTATGAAACAAAAGACCAATTTAAAAAGTTAATAAGCTTTATTATATGCTTGACCACAAAAAGACATGTCAAATTAATTTTTAGAATTAAATTTTTTATTTCTATTGTCAGCAATCTATTTCTCGCCAGAAGTGCCTGGTACAAATGTGGGGTGTCAACCAAATCGTTATTTCGGGTTTTAATAATTCTATTAATGGTGTCGGTTAATTTGTTTATCTGTTTTTGAGTTTCTGAATTTAAAGTAATCTGCCTGGAATTTGAGTGCACTAGCTGAGCTCCTGTCATCCTAATTTTCAAAAAATCCGAGGCGTCAGGGGTTCCCGCAACCATTTTAAGGGCTGTCCCCAAGAAATATTGTGTGTGTCAGGGCGAACTTGCAATCCAAACGCAGACTGAGACCACGGTGTTTTAACTTAAATCTGGCTTACTATTAAAAATATGGCTTACTTGCAAATTATAAGTGAGGGGGCCTACTTGAGGTTGTCCTTATGGACCACCCTCCCCTTAATGAGGACAGACGTTCCCAGGTCTGCCTGCACTTTTTGTTCCATGGGGCCATCTTGTTCTCTAACCTTTTATTGTTTTTGACGAATATCTCTTCTCCTACCTCAAAAACACGGTTTCTCCTAGCTGGATTGCATCTTTCAATGTTGTTCTGCTGTGCTTTTATCAACCTGTCTTTAATGTCTAGGCAGCGATCCTCGGATCCCGTGTGGACAATCTCGACCGGTTTTTCATGAGTGACCGAGTGAAGGGTCCTGTTATATTCTACAGAGGCCCTCAAGATTAGTTCTACAGTATCGCCGATTTTTTTGTCTAGCTTAAGACACCTGGCGATTTCCGTCAACGTACTATGGAACCGTTCCACCTGACCGTTTGTCGAGCTATGTAGAGGGGCAGCGTTCACAATGTCGATATGGTAGCTGTTCTTCAGTAAGGAGGTGATGGTTTCAGAATTGAAAGCGGTCTCATTATCGCAATATATTGTCTTGACTTTAGGGAATAATTTCACGAGTTGAAGCAAGGTCACTGTGATGTTCACTTTTGTTCCGGACTGCACTGGTTGTCAACGCATATTAGGAATTGCTTCCTAACGGTTAAGAAGATGTCAATGTGCAACATTTCGCCGGTGTAACTTGGTATGGGCATTTCCCCGAGCTTTTGGTGTTTTGGGTGCCTGTTATATTTGGCTTTGGTGCATACTCTGCAATTTGCAATCACTTCTTTTGCTAAGCTGCTCATTTTGCTTGGTATTTTCCTGAGCCGCTCTGTGTGCACGATTTTGCTCTGCAATGATAATTTCTAAGTGTTCGTTTCTATTAGTAACGTCCATTACAACCTTCTTGCAATAGCGAAACTGTGTAGCCGGGAAATGAGCAATTAAGTCATGCTGGAAGCTTGCCAGAGTGGGTAGATCGCAGTGTATCGCATATACAACGTCGTGGTTCACGACTTCTTTGAGAATTTTTAAAATCCTGCCTTTGTCGGCGAAACTGATTAAGTGGCGACTTTTGCTACGAAACAACACTAAGCTCCATTTTAGCTGCAAACATGCTTCTTCTATTGTATAATGATTTGATTTCTGAAGTAGTTTAGTGGTTAATCTGTCGTTTCGACCGTGTAGGTCAGTGAAAGTTCGCTGTGAATAGTCGCAGCGTCTGACTGAGGCTCATTCTGTAAGGCGTTAATATTCAGCGTGGAGAGAGCATCGGCCACATGATTTTCTTTTCTCGGCTTGTAATGGATTTTAGCGTTATGGTCTATGTACGCTTTCCATCTTTTTATCTTCGGATTAGGATTTCGAAGGGACACCGCAAATGTCAAAGGCTTGTGGTCTGTATAAATGTTGATATCGCGAGTGCCGTACAGATAGTGCTGTAACTTGCCTAAAACACACACTATGGCCAATAACTCTCTTTCATTCGTGGCATAGTGTGACTCGCTTTCTTTGAGGGTCCTAGAGATCATTGTAATATGTATTTTTTCTTGCAATAGAACGGAGCCGATACCGTTCGCGGAAGCATCCATTGTTAGATCGAACGGCTTCCTGAAATCAGGGTATTTGAGAATTACATCTTTGGATGCCAAGACATTTCTTAACCTCTCGAATGCGTCTCTCTGCAAGTCACCGAAGTCAATAGGAGTTTTCTTAGACATGTGTTTGCTACCGGAGCTATTTTCTCCTTTCAGCAAGCTTGTCAAAGGCCTCGCGATTGCCGCAAAGTCTTTAACGAAAGATCGATAGTAACTGGCCAGGCCCAAAAATGACCTAAGCTCATACATATTTTCGGTTCTAGGTACTCCTTTATGGCTTTTACTTTTTCTGCGTCGGTTTTTGCACCGCCGTTGGTTACAATAAATTACAGATGCTCAACACTTTGCTTGAAAAATTGTGTTTTTCACATAGGCTTTTTAAAACCCAATCTATGTGCCTAACTTTGTCTTCCTCATTTTCGGAAAAAAATAATGACGTCATCTTCTCGCTGTCATGCTCGACCAAGTATATTTGATGATAGCCTAGCGTTGTAAAGTACTTGGCTTTTGCCAGTATCATGGGAATATTCGGCATTGGGTACTTGTCAGCGATAGTTTTTTTACTTAAGTTTCCTAAAGTCTGTACCCAAACGCTTATTCTTATTCCCCAGATCGTCATGGCCTTTTTTGTCCACAACCCATGTTGGGTTGTTGTAAGGCGACCTTGAAGTTCTAATAATGCCTTTTTGCAATAAGTCTGCGATTTCTCGCTTCACGAACTCAGATACACCCATGAAATTTTTGCTTGTAGCTGGGCAGCGTCCATGTCTGTAGCGTTATTTGTTGTAGGGCAAGAGCCTTGTGTTTCTAAATCCCACCCGTCGTCACTATCGAATTCGACTTTAATATCTCTACACAAATATATTTTTGCCGAGCACAATTGATCGGCTTCCGTGACTTGGGGTAACTTGGGGTATGCAATTTATATTTAATAAAATAAATTTTTTTTTATTAAATTTTTAATAACTTACTTTTTTGTTATTATTATTTTTATTATTATTTTTTGTGAATTTACGCAACAGAAAATAAACAAAAAAAAATGCAATATATTTTGTATTATAAACTCTCGAGGGTGTCGCTGAATTCACTCATCAAACTTACATTTTTTGTAACTTAACTAGCCTGTTAGGTTAATATTGTTGTTTTTGGTCTGATGAAGTGAACGCCAAATAAGTTATCCTTGCCCGCGTCGATGTAGACGCGTGTCTGGTTGAAGTGTAGTCCAGCGGCGTTAGCTGCTATCCTTGGAATTCTGCAGTGGAGCTGCAATTGGTTGTGACCAGTCTTCTTAGGACGTTTATGTTGGAGAGTTTACTTCCGCTCTAATCACCGGCACTGTGGCTTGGCAATTATATCAATAATAAGAGAAGGTTTTTACGGCTAAATCCGGAGAAATGTTTATTGATCAAGCGTAAGCTTTTGTATCTTACACAGAACTGAAGTACAAAATATATTGAAGCATAAGTCTACCCTAGCTCCAATGCATCACGCCATAATTCGTGGTCGGCACGACGACACAGCATTTCATGTATTGCAATTCGGCACTCCGGATAGCGCGGGGTGCTGAACACATTTTGGGCGCGTCAGCATTGTTTGTGTGAATCTTCTTGATTGCTAGAGTATTATTTATGTAAAACTACTTAGTTGCCGAATCAGGTATATCGAGTGGTTTTTTCAGTTGTTAACTTATATAATATAACCTATACTGTATATAATATACCTACTACTGTCAACACTCCGTTGACAATAGAAGCAAGCGAAGAAATAGAAAGTCAGTTAGAATCAGAAGCCGTAAGCTCATACATTAAGGAAGATGTGGTAGGAACACATATCGGGTATGTCAGCAACCTTTAATAATCAATTAAATACAAACACATTTTAGCACTCTGTTGCTGTGTACGTAAATAGTTGGGCCATCCAAGCAATTTTACATAGGCGCGGAAAACTATGATAATTTTAACCCCGTACAAACAAAAATCCAAATTACTCAAGGCATTGGCCAAGAAATAATAATATCCAAAGGACTTATATTAATTAAGATTCAGACGGATAAATAATTCTTCACAGCGTTCATATATTAGAACCGGAATTACTAATTTCGTATGCTGGAATTATTGATATAAATTTATCCTTTTATATTTTTATAATCGAATCCTGTCCGCAGCGATTTGGGTTTTTTTTTTAACTCGTTTTTTCCTATACCCCAATAATTTTGTCCAGAAATGTGTAACGCATTAAAGAAAGCATCTGCAACCCCACAAAGTATATATATATTCTTGATCAGCATCAACAGCCGAGTCGATATAGCCATGTCCCTCTGTCCGTCTGTCCGTCTGTTTCTATGCAAAAAATAGACAGTAGTTTTAAAGCTAGCGTTTTGAAATTTTTACCAGATCATTATTTTCGTTGCACGCAGATCAATTTAAAAAATCGGTCGGATCCAAGCTATCGTAACCGAAATAAACATTTATTTATTTGACATAGCCATACACGATTTGTGAAAGTTCGATCCGGATCGGACTACTATATCACATAGCTGCCATAAAACGACGGATATGAAAACAAGTCTTTGTATGGAAAACTTTTTTGTTTTCCAAGCTATTACCCCTGCTCTAGACTAAAAATGGCGGATCTAGAGAGGACAAATCGATAAAACCAATAGTATTCTGGCTCACATGAAGTACCAATCATTTTGAAAAAACTTCTGATTTTTACTTAAGTACTTATTGCAATTTTGTAAAGATCTGCAAGAGTATACAATCTTCGGCAAGCCGAAAATAACTTTTTAAATAATTAACTTTAAATAACTCACTTTTTATATTTTAATGACTATATACAGGGTGCGTTATGAAAGTAATGCGCATTTTCTAAGAAAAATATATTTGTTGATCCAATCAGTACAAATTATTAAAAATCTTCAAAATAGTCCCCTCCTGCGTCAATACACTTGCGGAGACGTGTATGCCACGCCTGGAAAGCACCCTGAAACTCCTCGACAAGAATGGTTTCAGGAACCTTGTTACGCAAGCGTGGATGTTCTCCACCGACTCCCAGTGTTTTTCCTTTAGCTCTCTCTTCAGTAGAGGGAACAAAAAAAAGTCGCACGGAGCTAAGTCAAGGCTCTAAGGAGGCTGGAGCACAACTGAGATCTTCTTCTGGGTCAAGAAGTTGGTGACGACGAAGGCCGTGTGGCTGGGGGCGTTATCGTGGTGGAGCATGAAAACGTCTTTGATGTCTGGCCTGACGCGTACGACTCGGCGTTTCAGTCTCTTGAGTACCTCTTGGTAAAAGGCTCCGTTGACAGTTTGTCCTTGCGGTACAAACTCAAAATGGACGATTCCTCGTACGTCAAAGAACACAATCCGCATTGTTTTGATACGAGATTTGCTCATGCGCGCCTTCTTGGGTCTGGGAGAAAATTGTGTGTGCTACTCGGAGCTCTGTCGTTTGGATTCTGGATCGTACTCGAACATCCAGGATTCATCCCCAGTTACAGTAAAATTTAAAAAACCTGGATCATTTCTAATCGATTCCAACAATTCTTCACAGCGCAAAACTCGAACGTTTTTCTGCTCCTCCGTCAACACCTTCGGCACAAGCTTCGCACAGACCTTTCGCATTTGCAAATCCTCCGTCACTATTCCATGTACCGCAAATGTTGACAAGTTTAGGATGTCAGCGATTGCCCGGATGCTTAACCGACGGTCTGAACTCAAAGTTTCTCGCACACGGCGAACGTTTTCATCAATTCGTGCTGTTGTTGGACGTCCGGAACGTGTATAGTCGGTGACCTCCTCTCGACCCTCCATGAAGGCCTTGTGCCACCTTCGACACTGAGATCTCGAAATGCACTCCTCCTTAAAGGCCTCTCGAAGCATTTGATAAGTTTCCGATGCATTTTTGCCAAGTCGCACACAAAACTTTATGGCCTACCGCTGTTCCAGCGAACGCTCCATCGCACCGTGACACAACAGAAAAAATGACTTCGCTCTACGACACGTCCTACCACTTCTATTGCTCAGAGCGAACTGAGACCGAGCGCGTTGGAAAGGAGAGACTCCGCCCCAAATTTTCAGACAGGTCCGAGCGTGCTACGACAGGTAGTTACGTGACAATGAAACCATGCGCATTACTTTCATAACGCACCCTGTATATTCAGCCGTTCTGCAGCGATCTCATAATATAACAATATAGAGCATAGAGCATTTTTTTCGATACGATTCGACGTCAAGCTTAGTCTACATATTCTTCAGAGCGGGCGGTTGAAGATGCCCCGCAAAAGACACACAGATCATAATCTTTTACTCGTACATAGTGTACAATTTTTTATTAAACTTGTAGGTTTTAGAAGCTAGGATAAAATCATAATCGCATTGATTCTTGAATAAATGTATATCACCAAATTCAGCGGCTCCTTGCAAAGGAAGTCTACAACTTGGCGCGTTGTACCTATAGCCTCCAGCACGTTGCAAGTCTCCAAATGCTGGAACAGTAGCTGCATATACTCTTCACTGTGCCGTATGTAGTGGGCAGCGTGCTGGGAGCGCTCCCATTGCCTGAACGTCACCTTGATGTTGGCCCGGTCCCAGTTGTCGCTAACAGCCCAGTTGGGTGACGGCGGACCGATCGGATCGTTGTCAGAAATAAAGAAGAAGATGGGGAAGATGTACTTGGGCACACCCACAGGTATCTCGGTGATGTCGGCGGCACTATCCCAAATGTGGCAGACAAAGCGATCAAAAATGCTTTGATATCGTTCCATGTCGCGGGACATTTGCAGCATGATCTCGCCCACCTGGTAGGCTCCCACAGAAAAGCCATGCATTACGATCGGCTCGTACGACTTGATGTTTTTCAGGAACCGCAGAGTGTCAGCGGCCACCACCTGGATGGAAAAGAATAAGATAACATAAGAAAACGACATATTAGCTGTTGTCGGATTAATTGAAGAGCAAAGCAAACCTGAGTGCCCTTGACAGGCCACAACAGCTGCCAGGGTGCGATGTGCACCACCATCACGTCAAAGCCCATCTCCGTATAGATTTGGGCGTATTTCTTGAGGTGCTTCTGCTGGCATCAGCCAGGCCATTATCAAGACCAGTGGGTTTCCGGTTGGCTTCTTAAAGGCCAAAGTCTTTGGATCCACTTTCACAGGAGTCTTGTTGTTGGTGTACGTCGTATCCCGCGACAATATCTGCCGGCGATTCTTTAACGGATCCATGGTGCTCAGTGTATTAAGAGAATACATTAACGAGGGGCTTGGAATGCTTTAAAAAAGACATGATTAGTGCGATGATTAGTTACCAAGAAAAATAATCAACATTTTTTAGCGGTTCGGAACGAAGAACGTCTAGACCTCTTTACAATTTTATAAATTAATTTGTGTGTTTTGGGTAGATCCAGTCGCGAAATCAATCTCCTAGCGATTAGATATGAAAGCGCTTGGTATGGCCTGATGCCTGATAGTTTATAGTTAGACGGGTAGGACACACGGGTATGACGGGTAAGAGGCACACTTGATAAAGCTTTGATTTATCCACGCTGGAACAGCTGGTGACCTTGCGGGAGAGCCACTGAAAGCATGTTGATAAGCGGTAGTTCCTGATAAGATTATTGCCAGTATTTATGGGAACCATATGGGTTTCTGAGCAACGTAATGGTCATTTTATACTCGATCAAACACTTGTAGTCATAAATGTGTTTAATTAGACTGTATACCGTTCGGCTAATTTGTATTTCTCTGTTCGGAAATAATCTACAACTGGTTTTGGTCGGCAACAAGTTCGCCAGAACGCCCAACACTAAACGAAGGTGGTGCAAAGGTTTTAGGTTCTTTTTTCTACATTGTCGGGAGGCTTAGCCAACTGATAGCACCGTGGATTCGAAGATAGCCCCGCAAATCAAACGATAAGCAGTTGCAACAACGACTTCCATAGACTGACTGATCCACATTATAGACTACATACCCCCTTGGATCCAGTGGAAAGATCTTGGATAGTTAAGCGGAATTGGGTGAGCTCGGAGAAAATAGTTTTTTCAGCTGTTGTGTGGGGGTGTGTATAATGTGTATGGTGGGTTGTGGGATGTGTGTTTTTCCATTTTTGCGGCGATAGTTTGAATTACAATATTACATTATTAAATTTAATTGCCAATTAGATTTCAAGCCAACAGAAGATTGGTTATAGTTAGACCAAACAATTTGAAATTTCCGATTCACGTTCAAATTACATACATCTCTGGTATACCTTTATGTTAACGGCGCGCTTACAATTTATCCGATAAATTAATATAACTAAAACTAAATACGACAATTAACTTACTATCCCGAATCCAGAATTACAGGCGGATATACCATATACGTTGCGAATACATTTTCGAATTCACAAAAAGTCTATCAATACAACACAAGGAATAAGGAACAAACTGTCATGTCCCAATTATCCAAAAATTTTCCAACACAGTTTAGTTCACAACTAAAAAAATTATGCAAAACGTATACATATATATTTAGTCTATATACAGAACCAGTATCCGCAAAAAACTTTTATGAACAGAAGCTGAGATTAAAAGACGACCAACCCACTGAATATTAAGAACTACAAAACCCGGCGCACTCCGTTTCGCGATCAGATGGCTTCGTTTTATGTAACACTTAGTTTGGTGATTAAAAGATGAACATTTTTTTTATTTGACCAATAAAAATTTTACTTAATTTCACAACAGTAATGAATTCATTTCGATTACAAAAATGAAATGTTTTTTAGTTGATGTATATGAAAGTATATGAAAGTGAATCCAAAGTACATACTGAATCGAAGCGTTATACGTGTCCGCAAATTATCCGTTTCATTTAAGTGCTCTTTTGGTAAACCACATTTTTTGTTTTTTTTTTTTTCTGACGTTAACACAATCAAACCGGATGTTTTCCCAACCTGTAAACATGCATGTATAAAGTGCAAAAGAATGATTCCAATGGTTTTTTAAATTTATCCCGCAAACACTAAGTGATTGGCCTTGCGACTTGTTAATTGTCATTGCGAACGCAAGGCAAACTAGAAATTGCAATCGTTTGAAGTCAAACGGAAGATCAGTCGGAATCATTGATATTCGAGGAATACATACATTTTCACCTGCCTATTTTCCGTTAATAATGGTTGGCTAAATCAAATTCGGGATGTCTTTTTACCGAAAGTCTAGTACCGTTGCAAAGTCGCGGTAGATACGAATTACGCAATATCATAATAACTGTACCAACTTTGAGTTGCAAGTTATGTGGCGAAAATCCCCGGTAACTCCAAAGAGTTCAAAAACTGCGTAGGATCATCGGGGTTTGTTATGGAATCAACGGATTTTTATGTCACCAAATCGCCATAAATTTTAAATTGAATGGAGAAATTCAGTGAATTTACATCATTATTCTTTGCGGCAAGAATTGCTCGTTGACTTAACCAAGAATATTTCTGATAATTCTCACTAATTTTTGGGAAAACATTTTCAATAAGAGCTAATTGAGACTCTACAAATCGGCAAAAGTTGGTAAGAGTAGATAATTAACCCAGTGTCGCATCAACTGGGACTTTTCCATTTCCATCAGGTAACAATTGTTTGGAAAATTGTGAAGCACTTTGATCATTTTGAAGTTGAACTCTCATAGTGGATAGTGATAATGTTTTTACCATATTCCATTAAGGTGATGCCTTCAGGTAAGCATTGATGAATTGTCGTTTTCAGGCGCTCAGAAATCGCATGCCAAGAATACCATCAAGCCGCCAAAGATGTTGTTATTTGGCCGAAGATCCTTCAGTGTGAAGTTAAGTGCTTCAAGTGATTTCTTATGTGCCATTGCGCACTCATCCCAAAAAATTAGCTTGCATTGTCTCAACACTTTTCCCATTGCACTGGATCGGGAAATATCGCATGTTGGACTATCAATTATGTTTAAATTGAATGTCAACTTAAGCGAAGAATGTACAGTACGACAGCCATCTAGGAGAGTCGCCGCAATTCCAGATGATGTTAACGCCAAAGCTTTGCCACATCTTGATCGAATAGTGGCCAAAATCCATGAAATGACAAATGTTTTCCCGATTCCTTAAGGTGCGTCCAGGAAGAATAGACCCCCATTATTATTGTCCACCGCTTGCATTAATGTTTCGTATACTTATTTTTGCTGTTTATTCAGCAACGGCACATTATTTTGAACGAATTTCTACAATTTATCAACATTGTATTGCAGCTCTCGATTTAATTTTTGGTTAAATGCATCGTCCATCGATCGATTTGGCGCAATCATTTCTACTTCAATTAGTAGCTTGTTTGCAATAGTCAAGTATTGATCCTCAATCAGAATCAATCCTTCATTGTAGATTTTATCGGTTATTTGGATGTCAGAATTCTTTTTTTGAATGCGCAAGCGATGCAAGATATCTTCACATATGTCGTCTTTGTATTTATTCCATAACTGCAAGTGTTTAATCCCAATGAGAATCGTTTTCCAGAAAACCCAATAGTTAACATGCTTCTCGATATGTTTTGCATGGGTGGCCATTCACAGTTTTCAAATGCGCAAATGATTTTGGTCCACGTACATTTACCAACAGCAGTCGCCAATAGAAACATTCATCATTTCTAGGATTTGCAGTATACATGCGACCTAGTGCATCAGTGGAAAACACCTGTGGCCAATCTGGAACTGGGGTTCCTTGTTTGCGACGTTGGAGTTTCATTGTTGATTGATTTCAAGTGTAATACTTTGGCTTTCTAACTTTCGTCAGCGTCGCTGCAAATATATCTGATTCACAGATTGCAAAGAAGCTAGTCAATGTTATCGATGGTGGTCTCTCAGCTCGTTGTGCCGCATTAGCCCCAGTGAAGTAAACTCTTTGGCCATTTTCCAAATGCACTGCTAAATGTACAACTGTGGGATATGTGGGATGAATTTGAAATGACGATAATCCCCACAGTGCTTCATTAGTACTGACGTATCTGCCCATTTGGAAGTTGCTGATTTCGTCATTCGCATTTTCCGACGCAATACCAAACACAGCCAGTGTCGCTGCCTTTTGTGACGTACTTGCAAAAATATTTGATTGATTTGGGCGAATGACAACTTTAACGTTTGCATGTGCTTCGAAAATTCGTGATAGCAGCGGTCAATATGGTATAATGAATTCATTTCCGATCTCAATCTCTTGATTTTGAACTTTCACTTTGATAGTTCGACCATAATCTTCTTTCGAACGCCGACGATAAAATAGATATCCATTGTTCCCTGTGACTGTTTTAGGAACTAACGGTCGCGGATATCGTTTTGTGCACTTTCCATCAGCCATGCAAGGCGATACTGGATTTAATGCACCGCATGGTCCATGCACCAACTGTGTCGTCACAATGTCGTGTAGATGGGGATCAGTGAATGCATCAGGATTTTTAGCTGATATGATATCATCCACTTCATTTGAACGTAATTTGTTTAGCAACTAAATTGGAATATGAGCATGCGATTGTCCACACTTCTGGCATTCTACCGAGTACAAATTTGAATTAATTGATTTCAACAATATTTATTTGTGTAAGTATCAATAATGGAATAAATGCGGTCTGCACTTAATGAGGCGAATTTGTATGTTTGTGCGTGACGATGACCGACGCTTCTTATCTCCAAATATCGACTGCCTATTACTGATGAGGTCCCTTAAGATTACCCTACGTTCTTAAGCAAAGCTTAGCTCTTCTCTCGAAAGCTCCGATACCGTTACATTAAAGCGGGTTTAAGTAATAAGTAAGTTACTCCAGTTAACTCCTCCCTTATTAAGATGAAGGCTGTCCTCAGTCCTTTCAAATTATACGGTTGATGATGAATGGGAATCCTGGTGAACCGTGCTTCGTTGACGTTGGCCTTGGTGGTCTTGTAGTGACGTCACAATAGGTATGTTGGATAGAGTAGTTGGTGGCGGAGAGCTCAATGTATTTGTCAAGATGATAACGACTCTTGTGGATACCAAAAAGGACTTCTCATACAAAACGGAGAGAAATAATAATGTACGCGTAATGATGCCAGACAAGGAGTCCTACATAGCCCTACGCTAGCACTTCGTGGCACATAACAAAAGGCACCGTACCTTCCAACCAAAGGACGAGAGAGCGTACAGGGCGGTCATCAAGGGACTTCAACACTCAACGGACCAGACTGAAATTAAAGAAGAACTCCACAAATACGGCCATACTGTAAGGGATCTGCACAATCCCATTGGCAGGAAATCCAAACAACCACTGGGGATATTTTTTTTGTTAATCTAGAACCAGAGAGCAACAACACAGAGGTTTTCAAAATAAAGAGGATTTGCAGGTCTCCTTTATTAAGACACTTGTCCCAATGTCTGCTTCAATTTTTTCTTCTTTGTAACGTGGGGTAAGTTTATTTCCGAGTCGTTTGTTTTACAAAGACAGTGTCACCCGACCTGGAAAGTTCTGTCACATCTTTATTTATTAATTCTTCTTAGGTGTATTTCTTGTGCTCTGTCAATTTTTTCTGATATTTCCTCTGCAAAATCTGGGGCCATTGCATGAATTACTATTATTATTTTTTTTTAATCATTCTTATTTTGTATTTAAAATCTGTCCGAATGGACAATCAGTAAATAATTTGGGGGTGACATTGACTTAAGGGAGGTACATGGAATGTATATCTTATGAGTTTGACTTAGGTGTCTATTGGTAGGGGAGGTCAAGCGGGTGTTTCCTTTTCAGGCGTCTTAGGGATTGGCTGTTATCTAGGAGATTGATGGCCAGGTGGTTGGGGTGGTTGTCCAGTCTTTTTGTATAACTTTCGCTGAGTCGGGTGATCTCCTCTGCTACCGAAGGAATTCCAAGCTCTTTGTGAATTATTGAGTTTTCATGGTACGGATGGGCGTTAGAAAATGTTCTCAGACATTTATTCTGAAACCGCTGGATTAATTCCGCGTTGATTAATTCTCCGCGTTGACCACGATGTTCCAACGTTTCAGCCATGGATCTAGGGCATCCAGTTGTCTTTGTATGATGACTGATGCTTCCTGCGGATCTGTGGCGGAGGCTAGGAAAGCGGTGTCGTCTGCATATGTAGATACTGTGAGGTTCCGAGAGGGGGTGATGGGAAGGTCCGCTGTGTAGAGTGTGTATAAGATGGGTCCAAGAACACTGCCTTGAGGTACTCCTGCTCTTATAGGCCTAGGCGTGCTGATTGATGATCCGCATCTCACTCGGAATTCTCTTTCCTCTATGTAGGACTTGAGAAAGGCGAAGTGGGAACTTGGAAGGTGGGATTTAATTTTGAACAGGAGTCCAGGGGGCCAGACTCTGTCAAACGCCTGTTTAACATCCAGCATAACGGCGCAGCAGTACTTCTTCTTTTCGAAGGCCTCTAGTATATTGCTCTGGTGTTCCAAGAAGGCGTCTGAAACCAAACTGGTGATCAGGGATCAGTCCGGCATCGTCCAAAACTGGCACTACTCTACGCAAGAATACTCTTTCAAGTATTTTAGAGAGGATTGCCAGCAAACTAATCGGACGATACGATGCTAGATTGGCTTCAGGTTTTCCAGGCTTAAGGAGGACAGTTATTTCCGCACGCTTCCACACTTTCGGAAAGCCTTTGGGAACAGATTAGGGGCAACATTTTCAGTGCTGTTGCATCAACTCGGTCAGGACCTGGTGACTTGCTATTTTTTAAGGAGGCGATCTCCTGCACAATTTCCTCTAGTTCGACGGGCTGTATTGGCGTGCCAGGAGAACTTCGGCTGTCTAGCTCTCTCTATCGAAAGGTAAGAAAGCACTTTGTCAATGGTCGGCAAAGGCTTCTGCTCTTTCGATCTCAGAACGACACCAGGAACCGTCCACTTTACGCACGGGTGATATCTTCTTCGCAGGTCTTTTAATGTGCCTCGTGACATTCCACAGATTGTGCTGCGGGTCTCCAGGTTCCAGCTCCTTTAGGAATCTATGGAAGGAGTCCTGCCGTAGGATGGTTAGCTTGTCCTTCAGTTCCTTGGTGGCACGATTAAGTGCTGTCTTGTCCCTGGGGTTGCGCGAGGAAAACCAGACTCTTCTGAGGCTCCTTTTTTCGGCCACGAGGGCTGCATTTCAGGAGACCACAAGTGCACGTCTCTTTCGTGTGTTCTCGGGGTGGTTGGAGGAGGTGGGTTCGCAAACTCAGCAGCATTGTGCATCTCTTTGGTTAGTTTTTCGATGGCCGCATCTATGTTGCTTGGTGTGGAAAGAGGGGAACTGGGTACACGGAGGAAAGCATCCATAAACTTGGGGGCATTTGTGTGTTTCCCGGTGAGTCTTCTAGGCGGGGTTTTTCTGAGGACGGGGATGTTTAGGAGCAAGTTTACTGCGCTGTGGTCGGATAGCAGTTTATCATAGCTTGAGCATGCTATCTTAGAGTGTCCTATGCCCTTGGAGACGGCGAAGTCCAGAAGATGCGGCTGCTTTGAAGGGTCGGAAGGCCAGTGTGTGGGTTCTCCAGTGGAGTGGCAGTCCATACTCTTCCGCTGCAGGTACTTGTAAAGCTTAATGCCTTTGGGGTTGTTTGTGCGGGACCCCCACCAGGAGTGTTTGGCGTTAAAGTCTCCGGCTGCTATAAAGCGAGGTCCAAGGGACTCGAAGAAGTCCTGAAGGTGGGTCTCGGTTATCGAGTGTGTGGGTGGGAAGTAAACCGCACCAATGGTGATATCTCCCTGTGGGCTAGAAATCCTGGTCACGGCGCACTGTGCCCATTCCTCCTGAAACGCGGGAAGTTCCGTGTACTGGATGCCACTCCTGATGAGCATAGCTGCTCCTCCGCGTGCATGTAGCAGATCGTATCCGCTAATATTAAAGTAGGATCTGGGACAAAAGTGGGATTCCGAAACTAGAAGAACATCAATATTGTCTGTTTTCATGAGATGCTCTACTTCGGCTTTGCTCTTCTGCAAGCCGTTTGCGTTCCAAAAAACTATATTAAGCCTTATTTGCATTACTTTCTGTTGAGGAAGGGAGCTATAAACTGCGTCATCTGCAAGAACATCTGCGAGATCATCTGCGAGATCAACTTTTCCATCATCCTTTCAATCGTTCCTTCCATGCGGGCAAACATCGTTTCAAGCTGGTTGAGATTTGGGGCTTCGGGAATGGTTTAAGGGGTTTGTTGGGGATTCCTTGGCTGTGTTGCATGGTTTCCAAGAAGTACGTCCCTATAACTCGTACCATTGATGATAGTTGCTATCTGGATGAGAGGTGGTTTGTTGCTACTCTCAATGGGTCTGTCTTTAGGAGATAGCTGCGCTTTTGCCTTTTTGTAGGCATCCTCTGAACGACGCAGGGTGATCAGCTTGACAATGTAAACAGCATGCTTTCTCGGCATCTTTTTTGGTGCATGACCTAGAGTCATGAGAATCACCACATTTCACGCAGCGATGTTCCAGGAAACAGTAGTGCTGGGTGTGTCCGAACCCTTGGCATCTGATACATTGTGGAACATCGTTGAACTTCAGTGGGGGCTCAACGGTGACGACTGACCTGCAAATCCTCTTTATTTTGAAAACCTCTGTGTTGTTGCTCTCTGGTTCTAGATTAACAAAAAAAATATCCCCAGTGGTTGTTTGGATTTCCTGCCAATGGGATTGTGCAGATCCCTTACAGTATGGCCGTATTTGTGGAGTTCTTCTTTAATTTCAGTCTGGTCCGTTGAGTGTTGAAGTCCCTTGATGACCGCCCTGTACGCTCTCTCGTCCTTTGGTTGGAAGGTACGGTGCCTTTTGTTATGTGCCACGAGGTGCTGGCGTAGGGCTATGTAGGACTCCTTGTCTGGAATCATTACGTGTACATTATTATTTCTCTCCGTTTTGTATGAGAAGTCCTTTTTGGTATCCACAAGAGTCGTTATCATCTTGACAACCGCGGTAATGTCAGTCACGTCAGCCTAGTATGTGTTACATTACTAGGCACCGTTGCCCGGTATGCCAACCGCTCTTGCTTCTGCTGAGATGTACACAGAATTTGGTAGGCAGCAGATGACACTAACTATGAAATGTGCGTTAGAAGTTGTAGCAAACCGTTAGGTTCGCAAGTTGAACCAATCAGAGGCTATGTGACAGTTTCAGAATAGTGGGAGTTAAAGCACGATAAGAAACTTTCTGTCGATCCGCAGGTACGTCTGCACTTTTTGAGTGTTAGATCGAAACTGGATTGCATGATTTATGTCGAACGGCTTTTTATTAGTGACTGAATGTACTGTTTTTTTGTATTCCACGGTTGCTTAATGTATAAGATTTACCGTATCAACTATGCATTTTTCTAGTTTTAGGCATCGTGCTATTTTTAACAGTGTGCTGTACGAAGATAGCACGCTGTTTGCTGAGTTTTTAATTTTATTTCGGATAATACCAAGGGCTTGATAATATTTTGACTCCCCTCGTATGATTCATAAACCTTAAAAGCGACATGAGCCGCTTTCCTCCACGACACATAGGTTTCGCTTTCGCCCTCAAAGTCTGGCAGCGACTTTACTATGTCTAGCGATTCATTACACACTACACATGGGATTATTTCAGTATCTGTGTAAGTTTCAGCTTCTGGGGTGTTCACTGTAAATTTTTCCATGCGCTCATTAATCGCTTGTAATTCTTTGTCAAATAATTTTTGACTTGCAAGCGGCCCTGCAACGGCACTTTCCACTATAGCTTTCAGTTGATTTGCTGATAACTTCATTTTACTAGTTTTGTTTTCTGATTTCGAGCTTTTTTGTCTGGCGGTTTCTAATTTTCTAGGTCCTTTTAATATTCTATTCCAACTCGATATTAAGTCGTCTATCTCCTTTTCACTGACTGTCTCTACGGAACGTCAGTGCTGGCCACATTTCCCGACGACGTGTGCATAACGTACAGGTACAGGTGCGAGCAGGAGGCTGCCAACGGTATCCAGAACAAGATTTCCCGACTAAGCTAGGAGGTGGAATATTGGCATAAATGGTAACAAGTTCACGAATGTTTGCTACACCCTCAAACGGAGAACGCCACCAGCAGTGCTCATTGACGACACCCCTGTAGAACAGGTTGACTCAGCCAAATACCTGGGAGTCATACTCGACCGCCGGCTCACTTTCTCGAAGCAAGTGAGTGAATTCAGAATACGCATACGGGCCGCGGCGTCAAAGCACTACTGGCTCATGGGCCCGCGTAGCAAACTGTCGCTGAGAAATAAGTTGACTATGCACATGCGTAGTTCTTAATACATGAAAGAATTTGTCAAATAAGCAATATGCCTAATACATAAGTAGATATGTCTTTCTATGTGTTACATTAAATGGTGAACATAGTGGTTCCAGGTCAATTTCCGGACTTAATGAATTTTCGCTTAAAATAACTTTTCAATTTAGTTCAATTGGTAAAACAATGTGTAATTTTTTATAATAATTTTGTTTCCATTTATTTTTATATTGCTATTTAATTCTTGAAAATATTGTATAATTTTCTTTAAGGGAGTCAGTACCAAATTACAAATACAGGGTGCGGCAGCATAATTTCCTATTTTCAGAACTCTATGAAAACTATTGTAGGCATCGGAAAATCTTTATTTATTTTTATAATGTTGGTATATGTCTAAAGTTTTTATTTATATTTTTTTGAATATGAAATCTGATAGGTGACGTCCCCCATTCTCCATACATCGCTTAAACCGATTTCTGGCGTTTGTCGTGACTCTTGTTAGCATAGCAGGTGTTATGTTGGCAATTTCTTCTTGGATGTTGGTTTTCAAATCTTGTAGGGTTCTTGGACGGTTCACATAAACATGGGATTTCAAAAAACCACATAGAAAACTGACCCACATTAAAATCATCATTAAAAAAAGCAATAGCACCCTCGGGAGTGACATCAAGAAGAAGCTCACACGCGTTCATCTGAGAATTGAAGTCACGTTCTGAAAGTTCCTGCAGTATCGCCATCTTATACGAATGAAATTAAAGATCATCATGAAAAATTCTTCTCACAGAACGATCGAATAGTCCAAGGGCAGATGCGTGTTTGCGCGCAGAACGCCGTGGAGATCGCAATATTGACGCTCTTACTGCTTCAATGTTCTCAAGTGATCTAACGGGTCGAGGGACTCCAGTTCTTCGTTTTGTCGCACTTTCAGTTTGCTTGAATGTAGTCACCCATGTAACAATTGATTTGCGGTCTGGGACGGGTGCCAACGGGGCTAAATTAAAGCGATTCCGAAATGCACGCTGTGTTGTAATAACCGAACATCCGCTTGAAAAGTAGGCCTCAACGGCAAAGGCACGCTTCTCACTATTCCAACGCATGATGGCGACTGAACCATGTCAGGACAAAACTTTGCAGGAGTCCCTCTTGAACAGGACCTTAAAAAATGAAGTTATGCTGCCGTACCCTGTAGTATTCTCGCGCTTAATGATATTTTCAATTCATTGATTATTTACCAGTTTTTTGTCTTGATTAGAAATTTTATTATCGTTTTCAAAATATTATTGTTTCTCTGAATAGTCCAATTGGTATGCATTACGGTCGGAATAGGGGATTATTTTAATTGTGTTAACTAGTTTATGGTTAATAGGAATGTGTGAGATAAGCAATAATTCGTTATTTTTATGGTCGATCCAAGTGGATGTTTTGAATGAAGGTATATTTTGATTGTTAATGTTTTTTAACTTGTCATAATTTATTAGTTTCGGATGAAACACTCAAGACGTGAAAGTTGCTTGCCCATTTTGTGTATTCTATGTACTCAATAAATTGCCCACGTTTAAAAACGATTGTGTCAATCCTATTGCGGTTATTTTCGTATATTAATGACGTCATTGAATTCATGGAGTTGAATGGAATTTTTTGCAATTGCTTCTAATTTTTGTTCATTTCTACCCAATCATTTTCATCAAGTGTACCAAAAGGAAATTTAAAGGAAAGCAAAAATATAATTTATTAAAAAATTTAAAAATGATCTGCTAAATATATATAGTGACATATCCACAGTACATAAGTACTTATGATATGCCTACATAAGCCTTCTATATACATAAGCCTACTATATAAGTACTCCACACTATCCCACACTATTCAATTGTAATACGAATCCTATACCAATAAAACCAACACACCCTATGTTAGATCCTAATGGAAAAATCCAAAAATTAAAAGTAATATGAATCCTCCAGACAAGGCCAATGGAAAAACCCCAAATTCTAACAAAGGATGTAAATATTTCCCCATTGTCACGTTCAGACGATCAAAGTTCGGACTCGTAAAAAACTCGAAAACAAAAGTGTTAGATTACAAGATCGGACCACCAAAAATCAAAGATCACTTGTATCCAAGAGCGAATGCACTTGAATCCAAGAGTAAATTAAAAGTCAGAAACTCCAGAGAGTTTCCCCCAAATTCCCTTAAAACCAAAGTCCATATTCGAGAGCTCGAGACCGAGGCTTGATCGTGAATCAATCTAGATCAATAAGTTGAGTTCAGTTTGAGACCTAATCTAAAACGGTCGGTGTTCTTCCTTGTTATAATTTCGGTCAAAATAAAAATTATATTTTTTTGACATACGGGTTATACAAGTATTTAATTGGCGCAGTCGGTAGGATCATCTAAACAAAAGAGTCCTTTTTAATACGGTACTGATTAACTAAAGGATACGCTATATGAATTAGCGAATTAAAATCAGTGATTCGAAAAAAATAGTGATCCGCAAAAGAATCTACGTGCAAGTAGACTAACAAAGACCCATTAACATTCAATACATCAAACAAAAACAAAAAAAACACAATGGCAACTCCACAACTATCGGAAATGCATCTAAACCAAGTATTGGCACAAATTAAGGAACTACATTACTACGATGGAACACCAGGAAAATTATCGGGATTTATCAGCCGAGTTGAGCAACTGCTTAGCTTGTACCCAACCCAAGATGCTAGACAAGCCCACGTCATATACGGAGCAGTAAGACGAGTATTGGTGGACTCAGCGTTGGAAGCGGTCATCCAGGCGAACGCAACAATATGGATGGACATGAGAGCAGCATTAGCCACATCGTTCAAGGACCCTACGTAACACTGATGAAACAACTAGTGGAAACGCAGTATCCCGGTAGTATAAGTAAGTTCATAGAAAACTTGAAATACAATATAGAAATATCTATGATAAACTTGAGTTAGAAATAGATCCTATTAATAAGTCCAATTATACAGAAATGCTCAAAAGTACAATTAGAACAACAATAGATAGGAAATTGCCAGATAGAATGTACATGTCGTTAGCCCGTAAGGACATTGATACAATCCCAAAATTAAAACAAGCTACAATGGAGCTTGAACTTTACGATTCAAATCCAGAAGATCGGAAGCGCAAAATGGAAATAATAGAGGAAATCAACCAAGAAATAATCAGAGATACTATAATAATAGACACCATAATTATAGTAACTATTATCCCTCAACAAACCAAAATTTCAACAATCCAAACCGTCCGAACCCAAATGCAAATCCGAACTTAAATACTAATCAAATGCAAAACTCGATTCGTCCCATTCCTCCTAATCAAAGGGGAGATTATCATACATTCAGAAACTCTTTAAATCAAGGGAAACAGAATAACCCTCTCAATCGTCAATTACCCCATCAATTACCTTCAACCTCGAATAATGCGAACAATAACAGACCAGTAAAAAGACAACGAGAGAGTCAGAGTGATCAGAGCAGAATCGATGTAATTTTTTCATCAAACTGCCTCGGAAACTCAGGAATCGGGGGGCGAAGAGTCAACCCCTACATTAGAGTAAATTATCATAATAATATTTATAAGGGAATGATCCTCCATCAACATCATAAAGGAAAATTATGCCGAAGTAGACGAAATAAAAGAAGACTTGACAGTATATACAATCAATGGGCCAACAAAATTAACTAAAAGTATCATGATGAAACCTAGCCCAATATGTCCGTCTGAACAAAAATTTTATGCCCATAATTTTTCCGATAATTATGATTTCCTGCTAGGTAGAAAATATTTAGAAGATTCGAAAGCAAAAATTGATTACGAAAATGACACGGTGACTTTAGGTTCAAGAACCTATAAGTTTAAATATGAGGAAAAGAGGGACGAGACCGCATCCAAAAAAATGCCTTAACCCAAAACCAAAAGTTGATTCAGCTACAGTAGAGCAGATCAACACAAAAAAGCAAACGGTTAAGACCGCACCAAAGTGCCTTAAACCAAAGCTTTCACAAAAGCAACAAAAGGAGGAGACCGCATCAATCAAATGTCTCACTCCAAAAGTTAGCATTAACAAAGTGGACAATGATGAAACCCATCTTGATCCCACGTCTATTAAAGACGATATAATTAACTTCGCGATTAATAATGAATTACGCGAATGTAACAAATATAGACTTGAGCATCTAAATGCGGAGGAAGTTGAATGTTTAAAGAAGGTCCTATATGATTATAGAGACATTCAGTACAAAGAAGGTGAAAATTTGACTTTCACAAGTACAATTAAACATGTCATTCAAACTCACCACGAAGATCCAGTCTATCGCAAACCCTATAAATATGCTTAAAGATTAGACCTAGAAGTCAACAAACAAATTAAAGAAATGATAGAGCAAGGGATAATTCGCAAATCGAAATCCCCATATTGTTCCCCCATTTGGGTGGTCCCCAAGAAACCAGACGCTTCTGGGAAACAAAAATTTAGGTTAGTAGTAGATTACAAAAACCTCAATGAAATTACAGTCAATGATAAATTTCCCATTCCCCGAATGGACGAAATATTGGACAAACTCGGCAGATGTCAATATTTTACTACAATTGATCTGGCCAAGGGTTTCCATCAGATTCAAATGGATGAAAACTCCATTGCTAAAACTGCATTTTCTACTAAACATGGACACTACGAATACACACGTATGCCGTTTGGTTTGAAAAATGCCCCGGCAACATTTCAAAGATGCATGAACAATCTTTTAGAAGATTTAATTTATAAAGATTGTTAAGTATACTTAGATGACATCATAATTTATTCCACTTCATTGGAAGAACATATTTTGTCTTTAAGTAAAGTCTTTGGAAAGCTCAGGGACGCAAACTTAAAATTGCAGTTAGATAACCGTAAGTTTATGAAGAAGGATACTGAATTTCTAGGACACATTGTAACTACTGACGGAATAAAACCTAATCCTAATAAAACAAAAGCCATTACGAATTTTCCACTACCTAAGACACCTAAGCAAATAAAATCATTTTTGGGTTTATGTGGATTCTATCGCAAATTCATTCCTAATTTTGCGAAAATAGTTAAACCCATGACCCTTAAACTAAAGAAAGGTGCAATAATAAATACAAAATGCAAAGATTACATCGAGTCATTTGAAAGACTAAAGGTTTTGATAACATCAGATACGATTTTAATCTACCCTGATTTTCAAAGTCTTTTTCTTTAACAACTGACGCGAGTAACGTAGCCATTGGTGCAGTGTTATCACAGAACCAAAAGCCCATTTGTTATGCCAGCAGAACGCTGAACGAACATGAAACTAATTATGCTACGATTGAAAAGGAAATACTAGCTATAGTTTGGGCAACAAAATATTTCAGGTCATACCTATTTGCAAGGCCATTTGAAATATTAAGTGATCACAAACCTTTGGTTTGGCTTAATAATATTAAAGAACCAAATATGAAATTACAAAGATGGAAAATAAAACTAAAGGAATTTGACTATAAAATCAAATATATCCCTGGCAAAGAAAATCACGTAGCGGATGCTCTTTCCCGCACAAAAATAGAAGAAGCCATGGTTAATGAGGTTGCCGATAGCGCAAACGCAACAATACATAGCGCAACCGAAGATAATTCAAATTACATATCAATAACTGAACGGCCAATAAATTTCTTCTCCAGACAAATAGAGATAGTGTTAACAACAACAAGTGTTAATCATTTCTTCCAAAAATTAAAAATCAAAATTACTTATAAAGAAATGACACTTGAACTTACCAAAAATATTATTAAAGAATATGTGTGCACCAAGAAAAGCGCAATATTCTTCCCCAATGACACTGCCTTTCTGATTTTCCAAAAGGCTTTCACAGAAATCATAAGCCCCAACAATTTCACAAAATTGTTGAGATGTACAGAAAAACGAATAGATATACTAACTTATGCTGAATTTAAGGATTTAATCCTAAAAAGGCACAAAGAAGTCCTACATCCAGGAATAGAAAAAAACATTAATTGGTTTAAGGAAAAATACTATTACCCGGATAGCCAAAAGTTAATTCAAAACATTATCAATGAATGTGAGGTATGTAACATAGCGAAAACAGAACACAGAGATACAAAGTTAACCTATGAAACTACACCCGAAATAATGAATGCCAGAGAAAGATATGTAATAGATTTTTATCTCACGGGGAATCAGAAGTTCTTATCTTGTATTGATATCTATTCGAAATTTGCATCATTAATTGAAGTAAACAGTAGAGATTGGCTAGAAGCAAAATGAGCCATTATGAAGATATTCAACGATATGGGAAAACCTCAAGAAATAAAAGCAGATAAAGATTCAGCATTTATGTGCGTAGCCTTACACAATTGGTTAAAATCCGAAGGCGTAAATAAGCAAAAATGGCATATCAGATATCGAAAGGTTTCATAAGACTGTAAACGAAAATTAAGAATCATTGGCAGAACACAATATATAAAAAATAGATGCACAAGATTTGAAACAATCTTATACATCTATAATCATAAAACAAAACATAACACTACCAAAAGATGTCCAGCAGATATCTTTCTATATGCAGGAACCCCAGATTTTAACGTCCAACAAAATAAAATCAGCAAAATCGAGCAGCTCAATAAAAAGAGACATGATTTTGAGGTTGATTTAAAATACAAGCAAGCTCCACTTGTAAAAAGTAAAGTTACCAATCCATTTAAGAAAACAGGCAGGATTGAACAAGTGGATAGTAAACATTTTGAGGAAACAAATAGCGGGAGAAAAATCGTACATTATAAGCCTAAATTTGAAAAAAAAAGAAGTTTAATAAAAGTAAATATGATAATTCCAGACAAGTCGAGGAAGAATAAGAGGTGTACAGGCTACATCCCAATATTGCTTATTTGTATAATCTCTCTTATCAACACGGTCCAAGGCAGTAACATCGAAGTAAGCCCGCTCAGTGCAAAGAACGGATATCTTATATTCCAAACAGGAACAGTGGAGATACCCACAACTTATGATTACCATTGTTTCATTATAAACATAACAAAGACAATGATGACATTCAAAACCTTAATAGAAGAAGCTAAGAATTTCTCGAGTGTACCACAGGTGCAGTACCTAGCAGAAAAATTAAAACGAGAAATTAAATTAAAAGTCAGAAACTCCAGAGAGTTTCCCCCAAATGCTCTTAAAACCAAAGTCCATATTCGAGAGCTCGAGACCGAGGCTTGATCGTGAATCAATCTAGATCAATAAGTTAAGTTCAGTTTGAGACCTAATCTAAAACGGTCGGTGTTCTTCCTTGTTATAATTTCGGTCAAAATAAAAATTATATTTTTTTGACATACGGCTTATACAAGTATTTAGTTATATATATAAATATAAATATAAATATAAATATAAATATAAATATAAATATAAATATAAATATAAATATAAATATAAATATAAATATAAATATAAATATAAATATAAATATAAATATAAATATAAATATAAATATAAATATAAATATAAATATAAATATAAATATAAATATAAATATAAATATAAATATAAATATAAATATAAATATAAATATAAATATAAATATAATACATATATGTAAAGTGGAGTAGGTGGACAGCGACGCTAGCACAGTCGTAGTTGAGCAGTCGTCGTGAAGCAATCATCTTTGAGCGGTCGTCGTAAAGAAGTCGTAGAGTTGTCGAGTTGTAAATCTTTGTGTTATATACTCTAATAATAATAATAAACCAGAAGGCTAAACCTTCCTTACATAGAACCTTGCTAAGAGGGATTCTAAAATTTAAAGATTATATAATAAAAATATAAATATAAAATAACTATTCTAAGAGGGATTCTAAGGTTTTCAATTTATTAACATTAAGGGAGAGTTGAGGGGATAAAATATGAGATAAGAGGTTATAGTTTTTACAAATATTGCAAAAGGGATCGTGTTCAGCGTAGTTGGATCTGCAAATAGATAACCATGGGGGTCGGAAGGACCTAGTTTTCCTATTGGGGATGGAAAAAGTTAGTTGGTTTAAAAGGTGTTTGAAATCAACCATACCATGGATAAGCCTATATAGAAACATGACCCCAGCACAGGTTCGGCGCTCCTTCAGTGAAGGTAATTTCAACAATTCAAGCCTGCAACGGTACAGCGTGAGGCAATTGTCGCGATCCTGTTTAAGTTTTTTAGTGCAAATAACAGTGACTGCTTTTGCACCGACTCAATGCTATTTTGATAAGAGGAGTATTGAGGACTCCAAACGCACGAGCAGTATATTTAGACCACCGCTTCATAAAGGCTAACATTCCTCTGGCTTTATTCAATATCACAGAAATGTGATCATTAAACTTAAGTTTATGATCAAAAAGAACTTCAAGATCATTGATTGTGGAAACGCGATCAAGGACGTGATTTCCGAGAGAGTACACTGCGATGGAATGTCATAAGTTTGCATTTGGAGTAGTTTAGTAATAAAAGCACCATATATAGACCTCATCTAGGTCTAGTTGCAGATGCCTGTGCAGAAAATGTTCCGAGAAGGAATAGCATAACTTGACATCATCAGCATACATACGCGTAGAGGCATAACTAATCACATTAGGAAGATCGTTCACAAAGAGTATAAACAACAGTGGTCCTAGATGACTACCTTGCGGGACACCAGATGAGACATGAATGACCTTCGACTTGGTAGTTTTAAATAGAACACGCTGAGTTCGATCTAAAAGATAAGGATGTTTGATGGAAAAACAATAAGCGAAAGTTTCCGTAGCGGGAGCTGATGATTAACTGAATCAAATGCCTTGCTAAAGTCAGTGTAAATTACATCAGATTGCAAGCGATACTGAAAATTGATGATTGAAGAAAATTCTAGTAGATTAGTTGTTGTCGATCGAAGCTTGACAAAACCATGTTGTGATGTTAAGATTAGTGGTGCAGCTGCGATGTAATGAGTTTCTCAAAAAAGCTTAGAAATCGCAGATGGCTTAGAAATGCCGCGGTAGATCTCAATGAATGCCTTAAAGCCATTTTTATAAGTAGGAATAAGGTATGATTCATTCCATAACTTATGTAGGGATATTAAGCTAAGAAAATCAAATTTTACGTTTAGAGTTTTCAAAAGATAGAGCTTGGATCATTACGAAAACTGAGTTTGCATTTTATAATATAATTTGTATATCCGGAGAGTCGATAATCAGACGATAAGGAGATAAGGGAGGAGACCTTACTATTTTGGCAGAGGAGGAAGTATTTGAGAAAATGAGGTCAGCAAACGATGAGCGACCTGCCACGGGACCCGCCTTATAGGGTTATGTTGGAAAACTGCAGAGTCGGCTAAACCATCCAGGAAGTCATTTTGGTTAGTGGCTAACAGGGAGTTATCATCGTCAGAGTTCATTCATTAAAATCACCCATAACTAGAATAAGATCAGAATCATTTAGAAGAGACAAAACTGATTTAATGCAGTTAAGTGGTACATATAAATGAATGCATCTCACAGAGAATATGGGAACAAGTAACGAAAAGGTTAAAGGACTCAGAGGCAATTTTAACGGCTAAAAATTCAATTCCGAAAGGATACGTGATACTGATACGTTCCAGTAAAATGTTGTAAACGGCAATGAGAACGCCACCTCTAAAGGTTGGGCGATCTTCCCGAAAGACAGTGTACTTGGATACAAAAATTTCATTTTCTATGACAGAGGAGTTTAGCTAGGTTTCTGTTATTACAATAGTTACAATACAATAATTACAATACTAAAGAATAGGTTCAGTTTACCAAGAATACTGCGAACGCTTTGGTAGCAACAAGAAAAAAAAAAAATTTTGGGTAAGATTTTTTTAAAAAGCTACAGGACTGGAACCTTGAGAATCTCTGGTCAAGAATTCATGAACAATACTGTGCTCGGGCCAGATTGCAGGGTCTAAAGCTTTAGCGAGGCAAGCAAGTTATTTTGAATAAAGATATGCTATGTTTATGTTTAAAATTAAATTTGGTCACAAAAAGTTCTGCGGTTTTTTTCATACTTTTTGCGTTATTTATTGGTCTCTTATTGTAAGACTAACAATAATTATTCAAATCTTATTATATAACTTAGATTATTTACAATGGAAAGTTATTGTGTTAGTTAGAGGATTTCTTTGCTGGGCTGGCGAATCTTTGCGTTTCAGTCAGATCCGACTGCAAACTCGCGTAAGCTACTTCGCGAGAGGATTTTCATGTGCTGAGAGCTTTGCTTGGTGTTTCCTTTTTTTATTTGAATTTCTTCGTTGACAAGATTTATGTGGAGGTCTCTGTGGGTGCTTTCGCTGCGTAGATACCATGGTGCCCCAGTGACAGTTCGCAGTGTAATTTCGATGTTGTATGCAATTGTAATATGTAATTCCAATTTTCAATGCTGTATAATTTCAATGTTAGTTTTTGAAGCGTTTCGCAATAGTTCACAGCCGTATGTCTAAATGGGTTTCAGCACGGTATTGTGGACGAGTACTTTTTATTCCAGACTAAGGGGAGAGTTGCAGTTAATACGTTACTACGTCGGCTTGTGGGATTAATGTATTGTTCAGGGTACAGGGTGGGCTGGTTTACCTGATCAATATGAAATTTACATGTCTGATTTTAGTGTCGTTTATCTTGATGCGCCAGTCCGAAAACCATGTTTCCAATATTTTAAGATGACAGGTAAGTTGTTGTGTTGCCTTTGCTGGACATCTAGTTCGTCTAAGTATTGCGGTGTCGTCAGCAAATGTACAGGTTGTGAGCTAATAGTTTGAAGGAATGTCTGCTGTGTATGGGGTGTAAAGAACGGGGCCTAGCATACTACCTTGGGGGACTCCAGCATTGATAACGCGGTCATGTGGAGTCGAACGGTTACACCTGGTTGAGAACACCCTTTCGAAGAGATAAGATTCGAACATTTTGTGTGTGTTCTGGGGAAGCAGTTTCATTATCTTGTGCATTAGTCCTTCCAGTCAGACTCGGTCAAATGCTTGTGCAACATCTAAGAATATGGCAGAGCCGAGAGAGTTTGGTTACTAGAAGATGACTATCGTCGGTTTTAGTATGAACCTTTCATACATTTATTATCCATTTTCTTAAGGGGATTACGTAGAATTCTCCTAGTAGTATGGCTATTTTGTTCACTAATGCACTTGAGTTTTTTTCTTGTTTTTTTCTTGTCATTCTGATTTGTTGATAATGCAGCAGAACCGCTAAGTTGTGTTTTTGTTTTAATCGCTGGTTCAGCGAAAGAGAAAGCTTGCGTCGACGAAATTGAGCGAGCTGACGATGCCGGTCCAGTTGGATTTGTGAATGCAGTTGCAGTAGTTGTTGTTGTCAATGTACTTGTCACCGTAGGTAATTGTAGAGAGATTTCACAGGTGTTTGAAGATTTCGGGTTTTTTGAAGGAACTATTATTGAGGGAGAGCAAGAACGCGCTCTTTCTTGAGTTGTTAGCAAAGTTAAATTTTTGGGGTTATGGGTGATTGACCGCTCGCTGTCTGCATGTGTCGCGGAGACGTAAGAGAAGTACGCATTGTTTCGTTGCAATGAGAGCCGGCGATCGTCTTGCTCACGTTGTCGCTGAGCGCGAGTGTCGTTCTGGCTCATAGTGCTCTTTTTTTATTTGTTTGAAGATGTAGAACTACTTTGTTTATATTATTTAAAACACTGAATGTATATTCGGGCGACGGTTCATCGCTCGGATCGTCTCTTTCGCTTTCGAATTATTTATTTGTACGGACTTTATACGGAGATCAATGAAAATACGTCTTCACGCGTCAGCACACGAATGGAATACTGAGCAATTTTCGAATTTTTTTTTCTCTAAAATATGGTTTTTTACGGGCATGGGAAAAAATCTTATGAATTCGGTAATAACTGACATAGCAAATTTAATAATAAGAAATATCTAACATCCACTGCACGCAACCAACAGACAGTTTGAGCAGTCGACTGTATAGTGCTTCAACACGACCCACCGCAATGGTACATAGTTATTGTCCATATGAATTAGTATTTAGTAGAACAAGTAATTTACGAAACCATTTTAATAGTATGAATTACATTGAAACCATTTATAATTTGGATTACTAAGGTAAGGAAAGCAAGATTAGAAGTAACATATAAAACAACTAGGAATATGCTTGATGAGCATATGAGAAAAAATAAAGAGATTTATGATTTAAATACAAAAAAAACAGAATATATTAATAGGAGATAATGATTAACTAAGCAGTAGGACATAAATTGGAATTTAAAAATATGGGACCCTATAAGGTAGAAAGCATAGAAAATAATATAATAATATTTATCTTAGCCGGGCGGTAGCCGCGTGGGTAAGTGGGACCACATTGGTTGTTGAAAGCATCAGCTGTGCCGCCCAGTCTGGTTTCGAATCGCGGTTAAACAAAGACACTAGAACTAAAATGGCACAACACCATAACAACACAACACAACAAACACAAAAAACTTCCTGAAGGCCTCAGCTGCTCTGGCAATATTTGTAACTCCTGAATTTAATTTCTAAGATACAATAAGCAACAACAATAATATCAAATAATAAAAACAGAAAGCAAACAGTACACAGAGGCCGACTAAAAATATTATATCAAAATATATTTATGATTGACTAATAAAAAAAAAATAAGTTATACATATATAAAAAACCTTTTGGTCTAGATTACGTTATTATTCATGAACAAAATAACAAATAAAAATTACGTCATTATTTGTGATAAAAAAAAGAATATATTCTCGTATATATATATAAATTAAGTTTTAGTAAGATTCCCTAGGTTGTCCCACGCAGTAGTCCATTGAGAAAGGGGGAGATTGCGTAATAGCCTCGTGGTCGGCTACTCTACTGACTCTGCTACTCTACTGACCATAACGACATGCGCGCATATAACACTTTCCCTTCCTTAAAACGCTGAGTTCAGCGATACATATAAGCTAAAATAATAAATATATAAAAGAGCGCATCTTCGTTGTAAGGCTAAGAGCACTTTTATATAAAATAATATATGCATTTTATAAATGCAAGCCAATTGACACAGATGTGTCAAAACAATACAAGAATCCCTGGTCTGAATAATGAACTGCTTATGGGTGGACATCGAGGATGACCTACGCGTGGGTAATATCACAGCACTAATATTCATAGTGCTCGTCTTCAAGGCACTTGATAATGCCGCGGAAGGAGTTGGCGTCAGATACGTAAAGTTGTATGACTTCACCCATGGATGGAATGCTACGCAGATTCCAAGTTGTTTGATTGCTGGTTTTTGTTATGTCCAGATTCCCTTGCTGCCGTCGTGATTTCGCTAGCCTGAGTAATTTTACTTGTATGTCCTGCATTAACGGCTACACTAACAACTTTGCCAAGGGGCATCTTAATCCTAGCGAAGTCCTCCTTATGAGATTTTTGGATCAGTCCAGATTTCATTGTACACTTAAAAGTATACAACGGAAATCAGAAAAGATTGCCAAGATCCACCAAATAAAAGACAAGCCCACAATAGTGGCACAAACTGTGAATAGTGATCCCTAGATCCATTATTAGTGATAAAAACGTTAACGCACAGTGATACAAGCTTGTTACAAAATAATCAAAATCAATATTAATTAAAAAATCAATCAGCTGTTCAAACCGGTTCTTTACTTCTTGAAGCTGATTGAAGCTTGTTGCCACCGCCACTTCGCATGCAAGTTGTTAAGCGAAAGAATTGTGTGTCTCCACTGAATGAGCAGCTCAGTACCAACCATTAAGCAGCTACTGCTGCGGCAAATCGTGATGAAGCCTCAGCAGGCATTATCAGCGTACCTTCCAAAGCGCAACCAAAACCGCCTCCAATAGGTGTAGAAAGTGTACCCGGTGCAATATCAAAAATCGCAGATATAAATAAGGTCTCTGCTAAGGCATCGATGGGCAGGATTTTTGATGCTCTACGCCGCAGACGATAGCACTTTCAGCAGCACAGTCAGCTGGCTCAAGACCGAAAAGATAGAGTTCCACTGCTATCAGCGTAAGGAGGACAGGGCATACAGAGTTGGCCTTAAAGGTCTGCACCTTAGACGCTCCATCGTCAGATTACTGAGGAACTGGAAACTCGCCCACAAGGTGCTTAACGTACATAAGTTGAAGAGGCGAAACAAGCCATGCAGCCAAGCACATAAACCAATTCTTTCTGAACGTCGCCGCTGCGGCGAACAACAAATCCAATCAGCGGCAAAAATCCGAGATCAGAAACCGCTTCCGGCAAAGGAGTCAGACTAGGCGCGGACATCAGCACCCGATGGAAGCCTACAATAAAACTGATTCATTTGACCTGCAGTCGTTAAATGAAAGCATGAACGCTCTGCCTTTGCTCCAAAAGAAAAATAATTATATCAAATGAGGATAATGCTACTACCGGAAGGGCAGTTGCTCAATCTGCTCACTGTGATATAAGCGCAGCTAGCGCTAAAATAATGCCATTGCGCATTTTAATGTGGATCGCCGACGGCGTCTCCGCAAAGCTGCCCGATGTTGAATGATTCGTGCGACGTTACGAGATTGATTTTGCAGCGAAACACAAGTTATACGGTTACGAGGCCTCTAAAGCCAACGACCGGGTGAGTAAAACACCAAAGGTGGTTGAACAATTTTGATAAATCTAGTAGGGTGCATTATCCTCTTCCACAAATAGCCACTGATAGTATGCCACTTACGTCTGCAACCATCGACACTGGTTACGGCCCTATAAACAATGCCACGATCTACTGCCCCCTAAGGTTCGTAAGGACCACACACAGACGACTTCTCATCCATCTTAGAGCAATATCATTTAAAATTCATCGTAACAGGGTGTAGGGAGTAGGGGAGGTGCAACAAAAAGGGTCAAGCGCTATCAAAATAGTCTTAAACTCAGACATGAGCTCGTTATGAACAGATGGACCCACGAGGTTCCCTTATGGCAGTAGAGGGTCACCGGATTACACCGATTTTGCGCTGACTAGGGGTGTTCTGAGTCGTTTGTTGAGATCAGCGCCGTACACCTACCTCTTATCATCACGATGGACACAACAGCTACAATATATCTCATGTTTGTCACGTCGTCGGCAAATGCAGCCTGCATTGGCGTCCCGTAAGGGGTGGCAACCGGACCCGGCATGTCGTGACTATACAGGCAGTAGAGAAGTGGGCTTAAGACGCTTCTCTGGATACTCTAGCTACCCCATCATACTCAATTGAGAGAGCCAAGAAGAACCGAACTAGGAGCCATTCGAACGCCTCCTGGCCATCTAGAAAGAGAGCGTTGCACAATTCGTCGCAGTCTAAGGCTGTAAAATTTGCTCGACCACTCGATGAAGGTGCTTCACCGTGCAGTGCCTGCATGGAATCCAAACTAGTGATCGGGCATGATTCCTGGGTTTGCAGTCCTTAAAAAACCTTTGAGACTGATCGGCCAGTAGGATCTAGGGACCTTTTCCGGCTGGCCAGATTTGTAGATCATGAAGATAATGTCGAGCTTCCACTGAGGAAGAAAGTATTGCAGCTTCACAATAGTGTTAAAAACCGTAGCTATTGAGATGCTCACACGGCTCGGCATTGCCTTTACATTAGCGTTGCATATGGAATAATAGCCTTTTTGGGTGCTTTTTTAGAGTCTTCGGCTATATCACTGAGATCGAACGGTTGGATCGGCATGTCCATTTGGAATGCTTGAGCCAGTTGTTTGGAGTCTGTTCGACCTGCTGCGGACTGGCGAGGTTACAAGGCTTGAAACACTTTGCAGGGGCGGAGCACAAGCTTCTGCTGGCTCCAAATGAGTCCGACATCATGCCTCGATCTATTTACCAATGGTAAATAAATAAAAATCCTTAAGCAACGTCTTATTATCGCACGTGTGGCTTTCCTGAGCGAGGCTGTCAGGTCGGTTATGATGCTTTATGTGCAACCAATGCACAATGGAGGATACCCATGGCCCTGTAAAAATTGCTTTGTCTAATAGTTGACAAGACCTCATCTATTTAGAGCGTAAGCGCCTCTTCTCTGCAATAAGTAGCAGAATCCCTATGGTAATCAGAATTCTGGCTTCTGCGGATCTCCGGCCTGGTGAATCTAGTTGCTGCCTTGATTTTGTAAGTCTATTGCTTCTTCTATCTCCCTCTCCGAGTTCAGCGCTCCTGCTTTTCTTGGAGTAAGCTCAGGGCGTTTATTATTTGCTATTATTTACCGACTGCAGGATGTTGTCAGTATTGTTATTGATTTCCATTGAGTCCTTATGATGTCGGTCTCCTTTGCCTGCTGCGCTTCTGGTTCTCGGACTTTTGCTTCTGATTGAGTTGTGGTTCCTGTTACTGTTTCTGCTTGGGAGCCACACTCGCTTAAGTTACATCTGCAAAGAAGACTTTGCTTCGAAAAGATGCAGTCGAACCACCTCCAATAGGAACTCGGGTCCTCGCTTCTTCTGCCGACATCACTTCTTGGCCTAGGGCCTTAGCCTGAAGAAATGCCTAAAGTTTGGTGCAGCCTGAATAGCCAAATATCTTGCAACGATGGCATTGTAAGGCGTAGCACATTTTGCCGCAGCAATTGGTCCTTAATGGCTGGTACAGGGCTGGCAGCCTTTTCATTGGCTAGGAGTTGCGCAATCAGCTCAAAGCTTTTTAAGCTGCCACTGTAGCTAGGATGGGGCATCTTGGCACCAAGATTTGACTTCTTCCTGGAGACACACATAACTTTCGCTTAATAACTTGCAAGCGCGGTAGCTTGGTATTCCCAGCGGTTTTGGATGTTCGGAATAGGAAACCATTATAACCAATTTTTGATTAATAAATAACTAAAATCATAAAAACTTTTTTAACCATTAAACTCACCCAAATTCTATTTGGTGAAGTAATTGTCCTCCTCAAGCCTGGAAAACCTGAAGCCAATCTAGCATCGTATCGTCCGATTAGTTTGCTGACAATCCTGTCCAAAATACTTGAAAGAGTATTTTTGCGTAGAGTACTGCCAGTTTTGGACGAGGCCGGACAGATCCCTGAACACCAGTTTGACTTCAGACGCCTTCATGGAACACCAGAGCAATGCAACCGGCTTGTTGAGAGTATACTAGAGGCCTTCGAAGAGAAGAAGTACTGCTGCGCCGTTATGCTGGATGTCAAACAGACGTTTGACAGAGTCTGGCACCCTGATCTCCTTTTCAAAATTAAATCCCACCTTCCAAGTTCCCACTTCGCCTTTCTCAAGTCCTACATAGAGGAAAGAGAATTCCGAGTGAGATGCGGATCATCAATCAGCACGCCTAGGCCTATAAGAGCAGGAGTACCTCAAGGCAGTGTTCTTAGACCCATCTTATACACACTCTACACAGCGGACCTTCCCATCACCCCCTCTCGAAACCTCACAGTAGCTACTTATGCCGATGACACCGCCTTCCTAGTCCCGCCACAGATCCACAGAAAGCATCAGCCATCATACAGAGACAACTGGATGCTCTAGATCCATGGCTGAAACGATGGAACATCGTGGTCAACGCGGAGAAATCCTCCCACACAACCTTCGCACTACGCAAGGGGGATTGCCCCCCCGTCACACTCAACGGGGAAATCATCCCTATGAATAACACTCCCGAATATCTAGGGCTGACCCTGGACTGCAGGCTCACATGGCGCCCTCTCCTGATCAACAAGCGCAACCAGGCCAACCTACGACTGAAGCAACTGCACTGGCTCCTAGGGAGAAGGTCCAAGCTCAAAGAAAAACTCAAACTGCTTGTTTACAAAGTAGTGCTGAAACCAATCTGGACACATGGGATACAGTTGTGGGGCACGGCAAGCTGTTCTAACCGCATCAAAATCCAGCGGTTTCAGAATAAATGTCTGAGAACATTTTCTAACGCCCATCCGTACCACGAAAACTCAATAATCCACAAAGAGCTTAGAATTCCTTCGGTAGCAGAGGAGATCACCCGACTCAGCGAAAGATATACAAAAAGACTGGACAACCACCCAACCACCTGGCCATCAAGCTCCTAGATAACAGCCGATCCCTAAGACGCCTGAAAAGGAAACACCCGCTTGACCTCCCCTACCAATAGACACCTAAGTCAAACTCATTAGATATACATTCCATGTACTTCCCTAAAGTCAATGTCACCCCCAAATCATTTAATGATTTTCCATTCGGACAGATTTTAAATACAAAATAAGAGTGATAAAAAAAATTAAAAACAAAATAAAAATATATATCATTTTATTTTGAATAATAAACAAACTAAGTAAATATTTTATATTATTTTCTAAAAACAATAAAATGAAATATGGACAAACTTCCACATCCGCTGCAGCAAGACACGCCTTTGTCTGACAGCATTATAAATAATTTCTTTATGTAACTAAAGAAATTAATTTATGCTTACATTGATTGGAATCGTTGTGACCTTCCTGGTTCATAATGGTTACCGTGGTCACGTTGGTTTGACTGGTTGAATTGGGCATCCTCAAACGGGTATAGCATCTCCAGCTTAATGGCCCGGTGGGCCAGGAATTCTATGTTCTATTGCCCACTTGTTCCATCTAAGCGATGCAATTATTGGAGAGGCGAACACTGACGTGACCAGGACATGCCGACTCCGATCCCATCACTCTAAAGTGATACCACGTACTGCAACTTCTGGGAATTGTGAAAATCTTGTTCTTCTTAGAATGATGCGGTTAATCGTTTTTTCGGCCGATCCAGATACAATGTTATCCTGGAACCGCGTTAAATATATATGCACATGTTTCTTAGTTCCTCGGCTTCGTGGAAATACATATGGAATCCACGCAACAGAAATATTCGGAGGTGTGTGTCGGTGGCAGCGGAGCGATCCCACATTTCCTGGAGCTCCTTGAGTCTCTTGGCGTAGTAGCCTAATTTATTTAGGCTCTTAAATGGATCGTTTATGAAATTCTTTTAAAGCTAACTGGCTGCTCGTTCAAGGTCCATTTGTTTATTTAGTAGTTCCTTTGCGGTCAACGGATAAATATTCTTAATCTCATGTGACAATTGTTGATCGGAGCCACGCACTTTTTCTACGGGGTAATTCTATGCCCTTTTTTATTCAAACGTATTTTAGTTTTCCCTGGGACTACAAAATTAGGGTTCTGAATTGTTGAGGGTATCCAATGTTTCATCCTCGGCGTTGTCGAAACGAAAGTTTCAGCTAACAAGTCGCTTCTGGGGTTTTGCCTGGATAGATTCAATGAGTAGTTTGCCACAATTTTTATTATTGATCCTTCATAGCAGGTTCGTAATGAAGGTGTTTACCTTTTGTAGGTCATTTATAGCTGCAAGGAGTAGTTTTTAATGCAGGGAGTTGTTGAATTTGAGCTTTCAACAGCGTTGCCCTGTAGGTAGCTTGAGTGTTCAGTTGTAAAAAGAAAAAGAGCACAAAAGACAACGCAAAAGGGCATCAAGCAAGTTGTGCATTGCACAACTATGTTGACAAGATGTGCCAAAGCATTTGCGATCGCAACTTTTTCGTAACAAATGACGAGAAGAAGAAGACCCCAGGATAGTAGCAAACAAATTTTTGGAGTCCCAAGGTATTGTGTAATTATGAAAGCAGCACAATAAAAAAATTGGAAATACTTAGAAAAGTGCTGCTTTTATATTAAACAATTTGACACCTACAGAAAATTGGCACAATAGATTTGACCATTTTATTTCCAAGGTATAGAGTTCCTCAGCGAGAACCAATTAGTACATGGGATGCACATCGAAAACATGCGAAAAAAAATTAATTAATTAATAAATCCCGGATTTTGCAGACTGTTGGTTCATTGTTGTTGATATTCTGTATAGCGGCGAGAGTGGAAAGAGAGTCCGTGCATATGATGAATTTTTCTTTTTTTCTTGGTCTTGTCAGTTCTGCCACGATCAGGATCGCTTTTACTTCTGCGGTGGTGATTGATGTTTAAGTTGGTGTAACGACAGTTTTTAAGACTATGGTTTCTTGACTTATACCACTGAGCGCTGTGATGTATTCTTTTTTTGAAGCGTCCGTAAAGATGAATTTCGATGTGTGGTATTCGTGTCTTTTTTGTTGAAGTTTTGCTTATATTTTTCGTTGGGTGTTGCATGAGTTCTAATATTTTTTTTTGTTTTGAGAAGAACTTATTTTATATTTAAAATCTGTCCGAATGGACAATCATTAAATGATTTGGGGGTGACATTAACTTAAGGGAGGTACATGGAATGTACATCATATGAGTCTGACTTAGGTGTCTATTGGTGGGGGAGGTCAAGCGAGTGTTTCCTTTTCAGGCGTCTTAGGGATTGGCTGTTTTCTAGGAGCTTGATGGCCAGGTGGTTGGGGTGGTTGTCCAGTCTTTTTGTATATCTTTCACTGTGTCGGGTGATCTCCTCTGCTACCGATGGAATTCCAAGCTCTTTGTGGATTATTGAGTTATCGTGGTACGGATGAGCGTTAGAAAATGTTCTCAGACATTTATTCTGAAACCGCTGTATTCTAATGCGGTTGGAATAGCTTGCCGTGCCCCACAACTGAATCCCATAGGTCCAGATTGGCTTCAGCACTACGTTGTATGTGAGTAGTTTGAATTTTTCCCTGAGCTTGGATCTTCTGCCCAGGAGCCAGTGAAGTTGCCAGAGTCGTAGGTCGGCCTGGTTGCGCTTGTTGATTAGGTGTGGACGCCATGTGAGCCTGCGGTCCAGGGTCAGCCCTAGATATTTGGGAGTGTCATTCGTTGGAATGGCTTCCCCATTGAGTGTGACGGGGGGGCAATCCCCCCTGCGTAGTGCGAAGGTTGTGTGGGAGGATTTCTCCGCGTTGACCACGATGTTCCATCGTTTCAGCCATGGATCTAGAGCATCCAGTTGTCTTTGTATGATCGCTGATGCTTCCTGAGGATTTGTGGCGGAGGCTAGGAACGCGGTGTCGTCCGCGTATGTAGCTACTGTGAGATTCCGAGAGGGGGTGATGGGAAGGTCCGCTGTGTAGAGTGTGTATAAGATGGGTCCAAGAACACTGCCTTGAGGTACTCCTGCTCTTATAGGCCTAGGCGTGCTGATTGATGATCCGCATCTCACTCGGAATTCTCTTTCCTCTGTGTACGACTTGAGGAAGGCGAAGTGGGAACTTGGAAGGTTGGATTTAATTTTGAAAAGGAGTTCAGGGTGCCAGACTCTGTCAAACGCCTGTTTAACATCCAGCATAACGGCGCAGCAGTACTTCCTCTTTTCGAAGGCCTCTAGTATGCTCTTAAGAAGCCGGTGGCATTGCTCTGGTGTTCCATGAAGGCGTCTGAAGCCAAACTGGTGATCAGGGATCAGTCCGGCCTCGTCCAAAACTGGTAGTACTCTACGTAAAAATATTCTTTCAAGTATTTTAGACAGGATTGCCAGCAAACTAATCGGACGATACGATGCTAGATTGGCTTCAGGTTTTCCAGGCTTGAGGAGGACAATTATTTCCTCACGCTTCCACACTTTCGGGAAGTACCCTAAACGGAGGCAGCTGTTTAAGATGTTAGCCAGCCTTTGGGAACAGATTAGGGGCAACATTTTCAGTGCTGTTGCATCAACTCGGTCAGGACCTGGTGACTTGCTATTTTTTAAGGAGGCGATCTCCTGCACAATCTGGTTCGACGGGCTTTATTGGCGTGGCAGGAGCACTTGGGCTGTCTACGAACCTTATGATGGCAGCTCTCTCTTCGGCAGTGCATCTATCGAAAGGTGAGAAACCACTATGTAAATGGTCGGCAAAGGCTTCTGCTCTTTCGATCTCAGACCGACACCGGGACCCGTCGACTTTGCGCACGGGTGATATCTTCTTCGCAGGTCTTTTAATGTGCCTCGTGACATTCCACAGATTGTGCTGCGGGTCTCCAGATTCCAGCTCCTTTAGGAATCTATGGAAGGATTCCTGCCGTAGGATGGTTAGCTTGTCCTTCAGTTCCTTGGTGGCACGATTAAGTGCTGTCTTGTCCTTGGGATTGCGCGATGAAAACCAGACTCTTCTGAGGCGCCTTTTTTCGGCCACGAGGGCCGCGATTTCAGGAGACCACAAGTGTACGTCTCTTTCGTGTGTTCTCGGGGTGGTCGGAGGAGGTGGGTTCGCAAACTCAGCAGCATTGTGCATCTCTTTGATTAGTTTTTCGATGGCCGCATCTATGGTGCTTGGTGTGGAAAGAGGGGAAGTGGGTACAGGGAGGAAAGCATCCATAACGTAAACTTGGGGGCATTTGTGTGTTTCCCGGTGAGTCTTCTAGGCGGGGTTTTTCTGAGGACGGGGATGTTTAGGAGCAAGTTTACTGTGCTGTGGTCGGATAGCAGTTTATCATAGCTTGAGCATGCTATCTTAGAGTGTCCTATGCCCTTGGAGACGGCGAAGTCCAGAAGATGCGGCTGCTTTGAAGGGTCAGAAGGCCAGTGTGGGGGTTCTCCAGTGGAATGGCAGTCCATACTCTTCCGCTGCAGGTACTTATAGAGCTTTATGCCTTTGGGGTTGTTTGTGCGGGACCCCCACCAGGAGTGTTTGGCGTTAAAGTCTCCGGCTGCTCTAAAACGAGGTCCAAGGGACTCGAAGAAGTCCTGAAGGTGGGTCTCGGTTATCGAGTGTCTAGGTGGGAAGTAAACCGCACCAATGGGCTAGAAATCCTGGTCACGGTGCACTGAGCCCATTCCTCCTGAAACGCGGGAAGTTCCGTATACTGAATGCCACTTCTGATGAGCATAGCTGCTCCTTCGCGTGCTCTGCCAGATGGATGGTTGGCATGTAACAGATCGTATCCGCTAATGTTAAAGTAGGATCTGGGACAAAAGTGGGATTCCGAAACTAGAAGAACATCAATATTGTCTGTTTTCATGAGATGCTCTACTTCGGCTTTGTTCTTCTGCAAGCCGTTTGCGTTCCAAAAAACTATATTAAGCCTTATTTGCATTACTTTCTGTTGAGGAGGGGAGCTATAAACTGCGTCATCTGCGAGAACATCTGCGAGAACATCTATGAGATCCACTTTTTCATCATCCTCTCAATCGTTTCTTCCATGCGGGCAAACATCGTTTCAAGCTGGTTGAGATTTGGGGCTTCGGGAATGGTTTGAGGGGTTTGTTGGGGATTCCTTGGCTGTGTTGCATGGTTTCCAAGAAGTACGTCCCTGTAACTCGTACCATTGATGATAGTTGGTATTTGGATGAGAGGTGGTTTGTTGCTACTCTCAACGGGTCTGGCTTTAGGAGATAGCTGCGCCTTTGCCTTTTTGTAGGCATCCTCTGAACGACGCAGGGTGATCAGCTTGACAATGTAAACAGCATGCTTTCTCGGCATCTTTTTTGGTGCATGATATAGAGTCGTGAGAATCACCACATTTCACGCAGCGATGTTCCAGGAAACAGTAGTGCTGGGTGTGTCCGAACTCTTGGCATTTGAAACATTGTGGAACATCGTAGAACTTCAGTGGGGGCTCAACGGTGACGACTGACCTGCAAATCCTCTTTATTTTGAAAACCTCTGTGTTGTTGCTCTCTGGTTCTAGATTTACAAAAAAATATCCCCAGTGGTTGTTTGGATTTCCTGCCAATGGGATTGTGCAGATCCCTCACAGTATGGCCGTATTTGTGGAGTTCTTCTTTAATTTCAGTCTGGTCCGTTGAGTGGTGAAGTCCCTTGATTACCGCCCTATACGCTCTCTCGTCCTTTGGTTGGAAGGTACGGTGCCTTTTGTTATGTGCCACGAGGCGCTGGCGTAGGGCTGTGTAGCACTCCTTATCTGGCAACATTACGCGTACATTATTACGTACATTTTTGGGTTCGTTATGTTCGTCGTCATCATCTTTGCTTGAGAGGAGGGCAAAGGGATTGTTTGCCAGCTTGCTGCGCAGAGCTGCGCTGCTGTTAGGCGTGATGTCTGGTTTCTCTCCTTGCCTATTATGCGCGGGCTTGCGCTTGATCTCGCTGGGCTCCGAGTAAGAAGAACTCCAGCTAGAGTCTCTGCTCGAGCTGCACTTCCTTGCTTTGAGGGCCTTCTTGCAGGGCATTGTTTTGCCAAGCTTGATGGCACGCGGAGGGGCCTGCCAGTCCATACTCTAAGTTGGCGTTCAATTAACGCTTATGCAAAAGTAAGTCACTGCAGCAACGGCAGCAAAGCGGCAACGGACACAGCGGGACTCCGCTCCTGGCAGCCCGACACGGTCCGTAAAATGCGCAGTTCACCAAGTCACAAGTGGGGGCAGGTCGTAAAAAAAAATAAAATAAATAAAATTGGAAAAAAAAATTCCGAAAAATAATTCAGTTTAATAACAAAAAACCAAGTTCCTTATTGTTGAACGATTTTTCAATGAGATTTAAGAATGACAGATTTTTATTGTTAATGGTGTAAATGAGTTCTAATATGACAAACATGTTTTTGTAGAACAACAGTGGGGCGTTTTCTTTATATTTTTTATTAGGTATAATGAAGATATTAAGTGCCATTGCTTTGTTTATAAAAAAATGTAGACTGGATTGGATTCGTGGTGCTCAATTCGTAGAAGTTGATTGAATCGAACATCGATACTCGAACAGTGTGGACGTACTTATTTTCTGTGCTCCGAAAATATACAAATTACTCAAACTGAAAAGTGAATAATTACCAACTGTTTACCACATAAATTTATCGAAAAGACACTCAATGCGATGTATATTCGCTTATTAAAATAGTTGTGCAAGCACCCTTCTTTAGAAAAACTATTATATTTCAAAGAAAATTAACTAAAAAAAAACAACCAAGCCACGAACTCTCACTATGAGTCTCACTATGGCCGTCTCTAACTAACACAATAACTTTACATTGTAAATAATCTAAGTTATGTAAAAAGAATAATATGAATATGAATAATTATTGTTAGTCTCACAATAAGAGAAGATCCAATAAATAACGCAATAAATATGAAAAAAAAATTTTTGTTGGCGATCCAACTAAATCGCGAGACATTTTCGTTCAGCGAAGAAGCAATATCATGCATCGTGTGAACGAGGCACATCGTTTGTACGATGCGTGACAATATCCAATCATTTATTGGCAAGGGCAAGACGCATACGACATTACGTTGAAGATGGTCGATCCAATTACGGGTGCAATATTTACACACTAATTATTGCTATTATTAGTTTCCATTAACAATTCATTTGATTTTGGACTTTTTCGTACCGTATGATAATTCGTACACATGAGGAGAATATCATTCAGAAATGCCGTCGGCTTATCCAGCAATTTGCTGTCGACATGTAGTCAAAGTCGAAACCGAACATTTTGCGTTCATCCGATTCAATCAGGCAAAGATACGATCTGTGACTATATTACACTTAGGTGATACTATTCATTCAGATGGAGATGTTCAGAATATTGGACGCCTGACGAATTTTCCATCATCTTTATCGGAAGCCCACGCCACATGCACGAATACGCTCAAGACGCTATGACGTACGTGGAGCTCCGGATTTATTTATTACGCTCACATGCAATCCGATCAATACCTCCCTTACGTATAGCTCTATGGAATGCCAACGGCTTTCGCGACACAAGCTTGAAATGGCTCAATATCTCCAAGACAAACATATTGATGTAATGCTGCTTTCTGAAATACACCTTACTAACAAGTACAAGTTCCAAATAAATGGTTATACATTTTACGGCACCAACCACCCTGATGGTAAAGCACATGGAGGCACTGGAGTCCTGATTAGAAACCGCATAAAACATACTTTCCGCAACGACTTTGCGACAAACTACTTACAAGCAACATCTTTAAATATACAGCTGCGCAACGGACAAATAACACTTGCTGCACTATACTGCCCACCTCGCTTTACGATATCCGAAAACCAATTTTTGGATTTTTTCAACACACTAGGGGATCGCTTCATAGCTGCTGGTGACTACAATGCAAAGCATACGCACTGGGGATCTCGTCTGGTAACCCCTAAGGGAAAACAATTGTACAATACAATGATTAAAGTAAGCAACAAGCTTAGTTGTGCCTATCCGGGCTCACCAACATATTGGCCAACGGACCCCAGGAAGATACCAGACTTGATTGACTTTGCTGTCACAAGAAACATCTCTCGTAATCATATAAACGCCGAATCCTTCCCAGACCTATCTTCTGATCACTCGCCGGTGCTCCTGAATTATCTCCAATGGCCGGAACTGAAAGTCTCACCCGGTCGATTGACATCCAATAGAAGTAACTGGCTAAAATACAAGAAATTCGTAAGCTCGCACATTGAACTGAACCCAAGAATCATCAACAAGGCTGTCATAGAAAGCACCACTAAACTTTTGGAGTCTGTCCTTGTCGCAGCAGCCCATGCCTCACCCCCAGAAAAACAAACTGTTCAGTATATGCAACCTAAGACAAATGCTCAAATTGAGCAGCTTGTCTTGGAAAAGCGACGCTTACGACGAGAATGGCAATCTTATAGATCGCCATCTGCAAAACAAAGGCTCAAAAACGCAACTCGTAGATTAAGAAAGGAACTAATCAACGAGCAGGAATGCACACAACGCCGTTACATAGATCAATTAGCACCTTTTAGCACAAAATATCCATTATGGAGAGCACACCCATCTCTAACCCCCCCGTTAGAATCTGTTGTGCCAATAGAAAATTCCGCAGGTGAATGGGTCCGCAGCGATAAACATAAAGCTTCAACTGTCGCCGATCACCTTCAAAACGTGTTTCAACCAAACCCAGCAACGAATCATTTCGTTTTACAAGAGCAAACAGTTGTAAGCCAAACGACACAGGATCCAATAGAATTTCGACCAACTGAAATTGCTAAAATCATTAAAGAACTATAAGCTAATAAGAGCCCCGGCAGCGATCTAATAACCCCTAGGATGATCATCGAACTTCCATTTTGTGCCGTCCAAACTATTTGCCAGCTATTCAATGCAATAAATAGAATTGGTCACTTCCCTCCGCTATGGAGAAAGTCGATCATCATTATAATACCGAAACCGGGAAAGGATCATACACTTCCATCATCGTATAGCGGCTTGGTACATCCGCAACAAAGACATTGACACGGAGCTGAGGGTACCAAGGATTGGCGATGTCATAATTAAGCAAGCAATCGCGTACATAAATAAATTGGGAACCACCCTAACCAGTTGGCTCGAAAACTCTTGAAGAGGAGACAAGTAATGGGACTGAGGGCGAGAAGGAGGCTCCTGCGCATTCACAATCGAACAATCGAACAAGTCAATCGAATCACAACTGAAAATCGAACTGCATTCGAAAAGACAGAGAGTACTGTACTGCCATTTTTCTCGATGTGGCCCAAGCATTTGACAGAGTCTGGTTAGATGGCCTAATGCACAAAATTAAATCAACACTCCCTGAATGCATCCATAAGCTTCTAAAATCGTACCTGTACAATAGAGTGTTCTCAGTTAGATGCGGCACTGTTACGTCGGAGGACCACATCATAGAAGCGGGGGTTCCTCAAGGCAGCGTACTTGGCCCAACACTATACCTGCTATATACAGCCGATATACCAACATCGAGGCAGCTAACTATATCTACATTTGCCGATGACACTGCAGTCCTGAGCCGCTCTAAATCCTACGGCAAGCTACTGCACAACTTGCTATCTATCGGCACATCTCGAGAAATGGCTTTGCGACTGGAGAATAAAAGTCAATGAACAAAAATGTAAACAACAGACAATATTGCCCTTCGCTCGTATTAAATAACACTGTTATACCGAAATCAAATGAAGTTACGTACCTAGGTATTCATCTTGACAGGCGACTCACTTGGCGTAGAGGCAAAAAGAACACACCTCAAACTAAAAGCTAATAGTCTACATTGGCTTCTTAGTATACGCTCTCCCCTAAAACTAGAATACAAGGTCTTACTGTACAACTCCGTCCTAAAACCGTCCTCCCAGCTATGGGGGAACGCCAGTAACAGCAGCGTAGAAATCATTCAACGAGCCCAATCGAAAATCCTGAGAACCATCACCGGCGCACCGTGGTACGTTCGAAGTGATAACCTACACAGGGATTTATTCATACTCCCGGTCAGAAACGAAATAGCCAAACAAATGGAAAAATATAGCAACAAACTATGTGCCCATCCGAACAAGCTTGCGAGAGACTTAGCACGGCTATCTAGCCGAACCCGACTTCGTCGTAATGACATGCCAACCCAATGCTAATTATTAGGGCCACAAAAACCCATATCAGTTGCAATAATAACTGTTAGTTAAGTACTTCTTAAGATTTATAAACTTATTGTTAGTCTCATAAGGAGAAGCTTCAATAAATAAAGCAAAGCTAAAAAAAAAAAAACATGCAATCCGAAGTGGACGAAATTGAACGTGAGTTGGGTCCGGGCCAAAAACCGCAAGATCGCCATGACATAATCGCCAGAGTATTTCAGCAAAAACTCAAGGTTATGATGGATGTGCTTAATAAGTATCAAGATTTTATTGACACACGTTGTTTTATGTACTCGGTAGAATGCCAGAAGTGTGGACAATCGCATGCTCATATTCCAATTTAGTTGCTAAACAAATTACGTTCAAATGAAGTGGATGATATCATATCAGCTAAAAATCCTGATGCATTCACTGATCCCCATCTACACGACATTGTGACGACACAGTTGGTGCATGGACCATGCGGTGCATTAAATCCAGTATCGCCTTGCATGGCTGATGGAAAGTGCACAAAACGATATCCGCGACCGTTAGTTCCTAAAACAGTCACAGGGAACAATGGATATCTATTTTATCGTCGGCGTTCGAAAGAAGATTATGGTCGAACTATCAAAGTGAAAGTTCAAAATCAAGAGATTGAGATCGGAAATGAATTCATTATACCATATTGACCGCTGCTATCACGAATTTTCGAAGCACATGCAAACGTTAAAGTTGTCATTCGCCCAAATCAATCAAATATTTTTGCAAGTACGTCACAAAAGGCAGCGACACTGGCTGTGTTTGGTATTGCGTCGGAAAATGCGAATGACGAAATCAGCAACTTCCAAATGGGCAGATACGTCAGTACTAATGAAGCACTGTGGGGATTATCGTCATTTCAAATTCATCCCACATATCCCACAGTTGTACATTTAGCAGTGCATTTGGAAAATGGCCAAAGAGTTTACTTCACTGGGGCTAATGCGGCACAACGAGCTGAGAGACCACCATCGATAACATTGACTAGCTTCTTTGCAATCTGTGAATCAGATATATTTGCAGCGACGCTGACGAAAGTTAGAAAGCCAAAGTATTACACTTGAAATCAATCAACAATGAAACTCCAACGTCGCAAACAAGGAACCCCAGTTCCAGATTGGCCACAGGTGTTTTCCACTGATGCACTAGGTCGCATGTATACTGCAAATCCTAGAAATGATGAATGTTTCTATTGGCGACTGCTGTTGGTAAATGTACGTGGACCAAAATCATTTGCGCATTTGAAAACTGTGAATGGCCACCCATGCAAAACATATCGAGAAGCATGTTAACTATTGGGTTTTCTGGAAAACGATTCTCATTGGGATTAAACACTTGCGGATTCAGTTGTTTTATCAAATGCGTACCAAATACGAACGCTGTTCGCAATTATCACCACCACATGTTTTCCTTCACAACCAATTCAGTTATGGAATAAATACAAAGACGACATATGTGAAGATATCTTGCATCGCTTGCGCATTCAAAAAAAGTATTCTGACATCCAAATAACCGATAAAATCTACAATGAAGGATTGATTCTGATTGAGGATCAATACTTGACTATTGCAAACAAGCTACTAATTGAAGTAGAAATGATTGCGCCAAATCGATCGATGGACGATGCATTCAACCAAAAATTAAATCGAGAGCTGCAATACAATGTTGATAAATTGTAGAAATTCGTTCAAAATAATGTGCCGTTGCTGAATAAACAGCAAAAATAAGTATACGAAACATTAATGCAAGCGGTGGACAATAATAATGGGGGTCTATTCTTCCTGGACGCACCTTAAGGAATCGGGAAAACATTTGTCATTTCATGGATTTTGGCCACTATTCGATCAAGATGTGGCAAAGCTTTGGCGTTAACATCATCTGGAATTGCGGCGACTCTCCTAGATGGCTGTCGTACTGTACATTCTTCGCTTAAGTTGACATTCAATTTAAACATAATTGATAGTCCAACATGCGATATTTCCCGATCCAGTGCAATGGGAAAAGTGTTGAGACAATGCAAGCTAATTTTTTGGGATGAGTGCGCAATGGCACATAAGAAATCACTTGAAGCACTTAACTTCACACTGAAGGATCTTCGGCCAAATAACAACATCTTTGGCGGCTTGATGGTATTCTTGGCATGCGATTTCTGAGCGCCTGAAAACGACAATTCATCAATGCTTACCTGAAGGCATCACCTTAATGGAATATGGTAAAAACATTATCACTATCCACTATGAGAGTTCAACTTCAAAATGATCAAAGTGCTTCACAATTTTCCAAACAATTGTTACCTGATGGAAATGGAAAAGTCCCAGTTGATGCGACACTGGGTTAATTATCTACTCTTACCAACTTTTGCCGATTTGTAGAGTCTCAATTAGCTCTTATTGAAAATGTTTTCCCAAAAATTAGTGAGAATTATCAGAAATATTCTTGGTTAAGTCAACGAGCAATTCTTGCCGCAAAGAATAATGATGTAAATTCACTGAATTTCTCCATTCAATTTAAAATTTATGGCGATTTGGTGACATAAAAATCCGTTGATTCCATAACAAACCCCGATGATCCTACGCAGTTTTTGAACTCTTTGGAGTTACCGGGGATTTTCGCCACATAACTTGCAACTCAAAGTTGGTACAGTTATTATGATATTGCGTAATTCGTATCTACCGCGACTTTGCAACGGTACTAGACTTTCGGTAAAAAGACATCCCGAATTTGATTTAGCCAACCATTATTAACGGAAAATAGGCAGGTGAAAATGTATGTATTCCTCGAATATCAATGATTCCGACTGATCTTCCGTTTGACTTCAAACGATTGCAATTTCTAGTTTGCCTTGCGTTCGCAATGACAATTAACAAGTCGCAAGGCCAATCACTTAGTGTTTGCGGGATAAATTTAAAAAACCATTGGAATCATTCTTTTGCACTTTATACATGCATGTTTACAGGTTGGGAAAACATCCGGTTTGTTTGTGTTAACGTCAGAAAAAATAAAAAACAAAAAATGTGGTTTACCAAAAGAGCACTTAAATGAAACGGATAATTTGCGGACACGTATAACGCTTCGATTCAGTATGTACTTTGGATTCACTTTCATATACTTTCATATACATCAACTAAAAAACATTTCATTTTTGTAATCGAAATGAATTCATTACTGTTGTGAAATAAAATAAAATTTTTCCTTTTCAAATATAAAAAAAAAATTTCTTCATCTTTTAATCATTTTATTAATAACTAGCTGACCCGACAGACTTCGTCCTGTCAAAAAGATTTGTAATTTGGCATTTTGTTGCCACCCTGGTGATAGGGCGTTGTGAATAAAAAATAATTAAATAAAACATATATAAGTATTTAAAAGTAAGTAATCGCTTTATTGTTAATCATATGAATCATAATTATTATTATTATTATTATTATTATTATTATTATTATTATCATTGTAGTGCTTTGTGGTATACGAGGTTTTTTGTTTGATTACCTGGCACATAGATAAACAAATCTGATGGTTTTCCAACACGGAAACAGGCAACATACAATTGACCATGTGAGAAACATGGGTTTTCTAGATTAATACCACAAACACTTAATGATTGCCCCTGGGACTTATTTATAGTCATAGCAAAAGCAAGCCGCACTGGAAACTGTAGTCGTTTAAACTCAAATGGCACATCAGTCGGAATCATTGGGATGCGCGGTATGAGAACATCTTCTCCTTTATAGTTTCCTTTGAGTATAGTTGCTTCTATCACATTTTTTAGTAATTTTTTTATCGCTAACCGTGTACCGTTGCAAAGACGCGGTTGGTTGATATTTCGCAACATTATAACCACCGATCCAATTTCATCAATTTAACTTTACCATTTGCGCAACACAATCCATTGGTTTCTTTCTTGTATTTTAATGTCTTACAGTGTGAGCAAACCGAGTTCATAGAACCAATAACAACACATTGGTAGTTACTGTAGTCAATTGACACATAGTAACTGAAAGCAGCTCGATTCAAACTTGCGCGATTATTAGTTGAATGTCGCGCTCGCGCTTGACGCGTTTGTAATATCCGAATTCTTTCACGTTCATTTCCGTCGTCACGTTTTTGTGCAGTACGATTAGATCGGTAATTAGCTTGGCTTGTAGCATTTCTGGTTCTTCTACCTAAATTGCTTCGTTTTATAGGAGGTATATCAAATATGAATTATTTTTTCACTAATCACGAACTAAACAAACACTAACTAAGTAAACACTCTGCCCAAAACAAGATATACGAATTTGTTTCGTGTATCAGTTGTCAAACCCAAATTCAGTATATTACACTGTAAAAAATTTTGGAGTAACAATGGACTCCATGAGCTTTACACGGTGTAAAATAACAGTGTAAAAATGTTTTAAAGCTTTGAATTAATTATTACTATTAAAATATAAGAAATACGAGAAAATTATAAGAGATTTTTTGTAGAGAATTAAATTTCCTACAAAAAATGTTCTCATTAATTTAACTCTATTTCGTTTTTTTTACCGCCAAAATTTGAATTTAAAGTTACAAACTAAATCATATAGAGAATCGATCAGTTTAGAGTGCTCCAAAAGATTCAAGTACATGTCGTGGCTAAAGTATTGAAGATACGAAAAAATGATAAGAGATCTTTTTTTATAGAAAATTAAATTTCCTACAAAAAAGGTCCTTATCAATATTATCGTATCTTTAACACTTGAGCTTAAATTTTGAAAATAAACTCAAATATTAATCGTCTTGTATGATTACCAATTTTTTGGTGTAATTTTTTACACCATAATTTGAACACTGAGTCATTTACACCACACTAAGTCCACAAATTTTTTTACAGTGTAGGTAATAGACAACTTTTTTTTTTTAATTTGATATGACTTGAAGTCAAATCCTTTTAAGCCGTACTTAAAAATTGGATATTAAAAATAATAAAACACTGTTGGTAACACGATTTTTGTTTGACTGACGTAATGACGTGGATACTGATGCATTTTATCTCGCGTGCCGAAACTAATACAAAAGAAACGCGAGTTTCGGAACGCGACATTAAACTCCTCCAACTATTCTGTGCTCCAACGCACACACGGACATTGTTTTGATAGATATGATCTTTGACGTTAGGAACACACCTGTCTACACATGTAGACAACAGTGAGTCCTTGTAATTTAATTTGAACTTTATACCATAGCAATAAAGCTCAAATTGACTACGTTTTAGTTACAAATCATTTGTATGGGAAAAACATTTTAAAAAAAGATTTGACCAAATTGGTCCAGGCGTTGTTGAGTTATGCGCTTACCAACACATTTTGCGATTCATTTTTATATTATAGATTTAATTTATCATTTTAATCATATTTTTTGTTTTGGTTTCAATATGTATAATTATTATATATTATTATTATATGTACATATAATTATAATTAGTAATTTATTTCTTTATTTAAAACACAAAATATGTATATATATATATATACTAGACTGACCCGGCAAACGTTGTTTTGCCATATAAATAATTTCCTAGTAATTTCTAGTGCAGACAAAAAACAGCTCACTTATTGTAAGTATGTATGTATGTTAGAATGTGTATATTGTATGTATGTAAGAATGTGGTATATGCGTGGAATAAGCATAGAGCGCTGTGAACGACGAGGGAATATAAAAATAACAAAAGGCAAACATTATTTCTAAGTTATTATAATTTATTCCTTAAAATTATATATCACTAATTAAACAATTACGACAGTAACACTTTTAAACAATATCAATCTCTTAATGCTATAGCGTGAACAATATTTTTTGTTAGTCCATCTTTAGCTAACACAAACAAACTGGATGGTTTACGCTGTCGAGAGCATGCCACGTATAATTGTTGTGAAAAACATGGTGTTCTCAAATCTAATCCACAAACAGACATCGTTTGACCTTGGGATTTGTTGATAGTCATTGCAAATGCGAATCTAATCGGAAACTGAAAACGTTTAAATTGAATTGGCACATCTGTAGGTATAATAGGAATCCGTGGTATGAGTATATTTTCACCTCTGAACTTGACATTTAAAATCCTGGCTTCGATCACGTTTTTCATTAATTTTTGAATGACTAATCGCGTAGCGTTGCACAGTCGTGGCGGGTTCAAATTACGAAGCAAGATAATTGGAGATCCAACCTTTAATTGTAAAATATGCGGTGGCATGCCTGGCAGCGATTGTGCAGAAATCGGTCGGTAATTTTACGTATCCAGTTTCATCTATAGCAACTTTTCCATCACCGATATCTAAGAGTTGTTTTGAAAATGTTTCAGTGGATGGATCTTGAAGCATTTGAACGCGCATATTTATTTTTAGCTGTAATTTTTCAACATTACGCCACAATGGAGATGATTTTAAGCAAGCGTTGATCTCATCAGCGTATTTTTTTTTTTTTTTTTTATTAATCGACTTACGGTAGGAAAATTAAAATCTTCTAAAGATACCACCTACTGTCCGTAGGTGGCATACTAAAACACGTACGTACTAAAACAAAAACCTCCGCGTGCTCTTCAGTCCTTACTCGCTCACCGGGACTGCCAGTCAAGGTATGACTTCGGTGAGCAGGATGTGAGGCCAGGTCGCACTCCCTGCCTTCAGTGTAGTCCATGGGGGCTCCTCCTTCCACCCTTTAGATGATTATTACGACGAGCCGGGAACTCTGGGGTAGAATTCTTCGCCCGCCGTCACCCAGGCCGCCAGTTTGGGCTTAGACATCCGCTCTGTTGGCCATCTCGTCTGATCGGACACGCTTCATCATATTAATGATAAGGCTGTGTCCCAGCTCCCAAGCCTCGCTGTTCGCCAGCATAGCCGCGAACAAGCCACTAGGGCTGAACGGAGTACCTGACAGCGTCTTTAGCTGCTCCCTCTCCGCCGTGAACCTGGAGCAGTGCATTAGCACATGTTCTGCTGTTTCCTCACCGTCGACGCAGAACATGCATCGAGCTGACTCTACGTGACGGAACCGTAGTAGGTAGGCCCGGAAGCAGCCATGGTCCGTAAGAAACTGGGTTAGGTGGTAGTCCAAGCATTTGTGCTGGCACTCTGCCCAAACCGTCAACTCAGGGATGAGCTGATGAGTCCACCTCCCCCGTCGCGAAGTTTGCCATCTGCTCTGCCATTCACCTGTTAGCCACTCGTGTGCCTCTTGCTTGGAAGCGCCACTTCGCATTAGGCTGAGAGCCTTGATCTCCAGATCAATTGGCGGCAGGCCTGCCAGGGCTAGCGCCGCGTCCTCGGATATGGTCCTGAAACCTCTAATGAGCCTGAGGGCCATTGACCGTAGCACCGAACGAGCTCCTTTCAGGTATGAGCCCCTGCTAGTGGCATTGCTCCAGATTGGTGCAGCGTATAACAGTGAAGCCTTTGCTACTGACACCAGCAGTTTCCTGGCCGGGTGTCTTGGGCCTCCGACGTTAGGCATAAGCCTAGCCAACGAAGAGGCTGTGACTGCTGCCTTCTTGCTGGCGTAGCTTGCGTGGTCCTTGAACGATAGTCTGCGATCTATCATTACCCCCAGGTACTTTAGGGACTCTTGAGAGGTCACCTGTGTGCCATTGACGGAGACCAGCATGTTCTCCACCTTTTTTCTGCTGCTGAGAAGGACTGCTTCGGTCTTGTGAGCCGCTATTGCTAGCCCGGCTTTCTCGAGCCACAGGATGGCAGCACAGATCGTAGAGTTGCATTTGTCCTCCAACCCTGCGATTGTTTTAGAGACCGCTGTGATTGCCACATCGTCAGCAAAACAGTGCAGCTCTACTCCTACGGGCCTGTTGATGCCCAAGATCCCATCGTACATAATGTTCCATAGGATTGGTCCAAGTACCGATCCTTGGGGAACACCTGCCGAAACTCGGTATCTTTTTGGGCCATCTTCGGTATCATACCATAGGACCCGGTCGCTAAAGTAGCTGCCAACGACTATCCTTAGGTACTCCGGGATTCCCATGCGGTTCATGGCTGCGAGTATTACGGGCCATCTGGCGGTGTTAAATGCGTTCCTTACGTCCAGAGTCACTATAGCGCAGTATTCCTTCCTGCCCCCTAACCATCTATCACCAGATAGAGCGGTCTTGGCGATGTTACTAACGGCCGAAAGAGCGTCCAGTGTGCTCTTTCCTTTCCGGAAGCCATATTGATGGCTTCCCAGGCCGTTGGTGCTTTCGGTGATTGCCTCTATTCTAGTATACAGGATACGCTCGAATAGTTTTCCTACTATATCCAGTAGGCATAGAGGGCGGTAGCTGTTTGCAGCATGTGCTGGTCCCTTGCCTTTCGGCAGCAGGACTAGCTTCTGGCTTTTCCACCTTGTTGGGAAGATTCCATCCAGAAGGCATTGCTGGAAGGTGGCCCTGAAGATTTCAGGTCTACCCAGCGCAACTGCTTTTATAACAGCTCCAGGAATACCGTCTAGTCCAGGGGCTTTGTTCGGTTTGATGCGCTTGGCTGCCTCGACGACTTCAAGTTCTGTGACGCACTGGAAATCTGGGGCAGGGGCTGCCTCTGTTGGCCTCCATAGAGTGGTTTGCTTTGGGAATAGCTCCCCTACTATGTTAGCCAGGACCCCCGGGTCGGATGGGGTTGCCGCTCTTCTCCTTAGCTTGTTGGTAACGAGTTTGTAGGCGAGGCCCCAGGTATCGCTGTCTACGCCATCCTGCAGCTCCTTAAACGACCGCGCTTTGGCAGCCGCGATGCCGTACTTGAACTCAAGGCGTTTCCTTCTGAAAGCCTCTAAGAGTTCCGCGTGGTGGGTACTGCCTCTGGCTCGTTGCGCCGTTCTCCTAGCCCTGAGGCAATCAGACCTTAGTTGGCTTAGGGAGGCACTCCACCAGTAAACGGGTGGTTTGCGCTGTGCCTTATTTTTCCTAGGCATGGTTGCGTCGCAGATTCCTTCGAGCATAAACATGAGGCCTGCCGCCATACTCTCTGCGTCCCCATTTGGGATTTCCAGGGAATTGATCTGATAGGCCAGCATGGCCTCATCGATCTTCCTGGTGTCCCATGCTTTCCCGGCTGTTCTGCTCTGCCGTCTCCTGGGCATGCCCTCCGGGGAGAGACTGAAAGAGATCAGCGAGTGGTCGCTCAGCGTCATGACGTCATGGACCATCCAGTTGTTGATGTCCACTAGCCCTCTGCTGACAAAGGTAACGTCAATAAAGGACGTACCCCTATCATTGTTGAACGTCGGCTTCCGTCCGTCGTTCAGCAGTATAAGGTCCAGCATTCCCATGGCGTCAATCACAGCTCGGCCTCTGGCGTTGGATGTCCTGCTGCCCCATTCCACTGCCCAGGCATTAAAGTCGCCGGCAACGACCTTCGGGCTTCGCCCTCTCGCATGGTCCACGAGCGCCTCCAGAAACTCCTCGAACTGATCGGGGGTGTCGCTCGGCGGAGCGTAGCAGCTGTACATGTGCACGTGATTTAGCTTCGCATAAGCGATACCCCGCATAGGTAAAGCAGCCAGTTCCTGGACGTGGAGAGAGCTGCAGCATTTGAACTTTTTTCCACTCGCCTCCAGTGCTAGCCTCCTTGGCGACGGATGCATAGCTGCGCGGCTTGGACGTATCTTCTTTGGGTATACCCTCTGAGCTCACCGCGGAGTAGTTGCCGCGCTTGGGTGCCTGTGCTTTAGGCGCCTGACCTTTGGGCATCTGCCCCTTTGGCAGTTCCCTTACTGGTGTAGCCTTTGGTCTAGGCTTTTGGGGCTCAGTTTGGGTAACAGCGGTCTTCGAAAGATTCCCTTTAGAGACTCCTTCGTAAAGCTCGATGGCCCTGTTGCTGAGAGCCGAGAGTTCCAGTAGATCACTCTTGTCGTCTATGATGACATGTCGCCGAACTTCGAACGCGGATAGTATCGCGTTGATTTTATTACCCATCCTGGCGAGGATGCTCCTTAAGTCTTCGTTTTTGAATCCCGCGGCGAATTCTAAGGGCCTTATGGGCGATCCCGTCGGTGATTTTCTTCCTTTCCTGTGCGACGGCACGCTGATGACGTCCTTTGCCTTCGGGTTGCTGGTATTGTTAGCGCTGCTGGCTACAGTGGCCGAGTTGTTCAGCTGTGCAGCACTGCGGGGGCTAGTCGGTATATCCTCCAACACAACCGCCGGCACAGCGGTTCCCGCGGCTAGATCTAATGGCCCTATAGGCGATCCGATTGGTTATTTTTATCCTTTGCCGTGCGACGGCACGCTGATGACGTCCTTTCTCTTCTGAATACTCCAATTGGTAGCGCTGCTGGCTATAGGGGCCGAGTTGTCCAACGCTGCATCCCTGCGGCGGCAAGTCGGTAAATCCTCCAGCACCACCGCCGGCGCAGGGGTTCCGGCGTCCTGCACCGTAGCTCCTCCTCCTTTTGTTGGGGACCTTGACATTCTGGAGCTCCTCCTGAATGGGTCTTCATCGGTGGGGGGGGGGCCCCCCGCTGATCTGTCCATTTAGCTCCCGATCACCAGATCTGGCAGCACTGTTGGTTTACGATGAGTTGTCAGCTCCACCGGCTGATTTAACAGATGGGCCTCCCACCGCGAAAAATGCGACCAAAAAAAGAACAAAATGAGAAATTGTCTTTTGGACAATTATTCTTGCTTAAACACTTGCTTTTTGGTTTGGTTCGCTAAGCTGAACCATTACACGTTCCCACGATGTAGTAAAGGCTTGTTATAGCTGGGCTCTCTCCGTATTTACAATTTTTATCGCGCTGCGTTTGTAAACACGTCCGTATTAATCAAAAGCTTTTAAAGCTTTTTCTCTCATCAGCGTATGTTGAACGTTGAATGACTGGAAGTGTTTGTCTGAAATCACCTGAAAGGACCAACAGAGTTCCACCAAATAGTTTGTCACTGTTTTTAATATCTTTCAATGTACTGTTCAACGCCTCAAGTGAATGTTTGTGTGCCATAGTACATTCATCCCAAATAATAATTTTACACCGTTTCAGCACAGTGGCTATGGACGATTGTTTCTTAATGTTGCATACTGCGTCAGGGTTATTCTGAATATTTAGTGGCAGCTTAAATACTGAATGAGCTGTTCTACCTCCATCCAATAAAGTTGCTGGAATGCCCGATGATGCAACGGCCAATGCGATGCCATTATTTGATCGTATTTCAGCAAGAATTAGCGAAATAACGAATGTTTTGCCAGTTCCACCCGGTGCATTCAAAAAGAAGAACCCAGTAGACGAATTTGTATTGCTGTACAGTTCAATGCTGCTTCAGCAAGCATGCATTCCCACTGGTTGTCGTCTTCCAGCAAGCTGAGTGCAAGGCATGCATCTTTATACGTTGGATATTGTTGCCCATTCATTTTACGTATATCTTGAAATGATAATGGGCCAGTAACATTAACCAATAACAGTCGAAGATAATAGCACTCCGTGTTTCTTGGATTGACTGTAAATTATCGCCCCAAGGCGTTTGACTTAAATAAATTGAGACATGCAGCAACTGGTGAGCCTTGCTTGCGGGGCATCCATGTTTTTGATTGAGTCCATGTGAAATAGCGTGGTACTTGTGAATAGAGTAATGTTCGTGCAAAGGCACCTAAATCATCCGCACGATTACACAATTCAAAAAATTTAGTGAGTGTAGTTTTAGGTGGGTTTATTGCACGTTCAATCACTGTCTCGTTCGTGAAAAATACACGCTGACCGTTTTCAAGATGGATGGCTAATTGAAAAACTGCTGGATCCCGTTCATGAATTGGAGAACCAAAGATACGCCAAGCAGCTTCATTGGAGCTGATGTACCGACCAATTTGGTAGAGCGTTATTTCATCGTTTTTATTCAGTCGAGGAGCATTCACATTAGTATTTTCCACTCTAAACACAGCCATATCACTGCCTTTATGGACATGCTTGCAAATGTATTTGATGCTCTTCACAGAACTGCAGAACTCAACATTAATATGAGCATTATATGTCTTGCTCAGCAGAGGCGAATATGGCACCACCCAACGATTGTCAATATCAATGTCTCTGTTGATGATATTTTTAATAAATGATTGTCCGCCATTTTCATGATTTCTTCGACGATATATTGAGACTCCGTCGACATTTGTGACCGTATCATTGGTAAAATCTTTAGGAAAATTTTTAGTACATTTTCCATCAGCCATGCAAGGCGATGAACTATTAAGAGTACCACATGGACCATGAATCATGTTTGTTGTAACAATATCAAACAGCAGTTGGTCAGTGGATGGATCTGGAATTTCCGCAGAAATGATACTATCGATTTCTTCAGGACGGATTTTGTCGATGAACCAAAAAAAAATGTGTGCATGAGGTAATCCTCGCTTTTGCCACTCAACCGAATACATCCAGCAACGTGTGGGACCAAATACATGTGATTTAGTAATGAAACTTATTAAAGACTTCAACTTTTGTCTGAACACACGTGCTGTAATGTCATGGCGATGTATTGCATTTTGGTCAGGCAGTAGCAAATATGTAATCTCTGGCCATTTTGGATTACATGTGAACGTGATAAATAAACATGGTCGTCCATATTCAGAGCATCCTGTGTAGTGTAGTGTATATTCTTGCATATGACGTGGACTGTCTACGTATGATAATGGTAAAATGACATGGTTACCAATTTCGGCGACGTCGGCGTTGTTGTTGATAGCGTCTCGCAAATGAATGTACTCTTCCGCGCGCAGCTTTTGTTAATTATATCGTAAGTATCGTAGTCGTTCGCTCTCAATCTTCGCGTACATGTCGACCATGAATTGTTGACAAAGCTCACGACATCGTAAAATGACGTGTAATCATTAATCGGTACGCATAATAATCCTTTGAGCTAACGTTCTTATTTGTTTGAGCTCCTGTAATATTTGTTCATAAAAATTAATATAAATTTATTACGTTCAATAATTTAATTATTTTGTTAAATTATTAATGATCAAATTAATAATCAATGAAGTACCTGATACGGGATCTCTTTGTTTTATGTTTATGCAATATCCGTCTTGTCCCTTCCAGAATATTAGCGGATATTGGAGAGCGTCATATGAACGATGTGTGCCAGCAATGAACTGAAGATTATTATTTCTTCTACGAATCACAATTTCTCGTGCAGCTGTACAATCGCCAACCATGATTCCAGCAACATCATCAACAACGGGTGCATTGAATCTACGAATATGCTCTCCAGCTGGTGTTTTATCAGGATTAATGACGATAGCGTGATTATCGCTTTGCAATTGGTGCATATGTGATTTGAATATTTTCAACAACTCGTTGTGCTCGTTTAAAAGATCATCTAGCTCGCTGATGATGCGCCTGGCATACAGTGAATCAAGGTTATTATAATCACAACGCGATTGGCAAGTGCGCTTCCGGAATCCTCGCCGCCAATAAAGTAGATTTGTAAGAATTTATGTGGTTCGTTTAGCATTGGCAGCAGTGAGCCTATTTTATGATAAACTTGGCCTCTGATTTTGAATGTAGAATTGAATTGTTGATAATTTGCATTAGTATTTCGAACTAATTCTGTTGCTCCGAACGATGTCATTTGAAAGCATGAATTGAATTTTCGAATTGACTTCAGGAACACGTTAGAATCTGGATCCGTGCCGATAAGTAAGCCGTTCAATGGTTCAGGTGGTGTTTCAATTTCAGGTAGTTGCACTTTTCCTGACGCGCAACACATCCCAGCCGGCTCATTTTTGAATTTCAGAGCATGACAATGCAGACATTCCTTGTCCATAGAACCAATTAACACTTTTGAATGAGCATAATATTCAATATCTGGCTCATACTGGAATGCTAGACGCAGGAATGAATCAGATATAAATGCTCGATGTACCTGTTGTCGGTCGTTTGTTCTTCGTCTATTGACTGTGAAACGGCGTGATTGTCGTTGTTCTAATCTTCTGACTTCATTGCGTTCAGCTCGTGTATCTTCTGGCTCTTCCTGATGAAATTGCGCCATTCTGACACGTGCATCAGTATTTTGTTGCTGGATTTTTTCTTCTGTTCTTTCGGATCTGCTATTTCGCAAGTTTCGAGCTTTACTTGTACTGCGGCTCAAATCAGCCCCTTTGCGTTTTCTTGGCATTGCTCTCTGTACAAAACATACATAAATAGAATTAATGAAATTATTTAATAATGAAAAATGTTAAAAGTATAATTAGGGCCAGGATTTTTCCCGCAGTTTTGAAATGATTAGTTTTAATTTATGAAATTATAACAAAAATATAAGTTTTATGTAAAAAATTTTCGAACAAAATTAAAAAATTAAATTTTATGAAAACATTGTCTCACACAACCAATATTTCCATTGTCATTTCAAAATAAAGATTCATAATGATTGATTTTTGGAAACTATGAAAATCATTGTTAAATTACATTTTTTTAATAAAATTACATTTTTATAAGATCAACAACATTTTCGATATAAATAAAAAAAGTATACTTACAACACAAAATCCGTTGTACACTGAGATAGCAAAATAAAAATTGTCAACGTTACTACACTTGACGCATTAACAGTAACGATGGCCGACAACTGTGTAGGGAGTGAGAAAGAAACAAGACCGGCTTCGTTCTCATTCCTACTCCGTGCTGTTCACTGGGTCAGAAGTGACACCTGTAGACATCTGGCGGCATAACTAATTCGATGACGATTGATCAGTTTTCGACCGGAGAGGAAAAATGATTAATTTACTAAAATAGCTATTAAAAAATAAGGGTTGATTGTAGAAGGGTGAAAATTGCGGATTGTATGTATTTTTGTATGTTGTATCATAAAAAGATAGAAATTAAATATTTCGTCTAAAAAAAAAAAAAAATAGCGGTGGACTACCCCTAACATTTAGGGGGTTGCAATATAGATGTTGGCCGATTCTCATAGATACCGGATACACCGGTTTCGGAGGAGTATGGCAACGAAAACGTGACACGAGAATTTTATATATATATAAGATAAGATATATATTCTTATATATAAAATTCTCGTGTCACATTTTCGATACCATACTCCTCCGAAACAGCTTGACCGATTTTGATGAAATTTTTTGTCCTTATTCGGTATCTATGACAATTGGCCAACATCTATTCGGTCTTCTTTCTTTCTCACTCCCTACATAGTTGTCGGCCATCATTATTGTTAATGCGTCAAGTGTAGTAGTAACGTTGACAATTTTTATTTTGCTATCTCAGTGTACAACGGATTTTGTGTTGTAAGTATACTTTTTTTTAAACATTTTTCATCATTAAATAATTTCATTAATTCTATTTATGTATGTTTTGTACAGAGAGCAATGCCAAGAAAACGCAAAGGAGTTGATTTGAGCCGCAGTACAAGTAGAGCTCGAAGCTTGCGAAATAGCAGATCCGAAAGAACAGAAGAAAAAATCCAGCAACAAAATACTGATGCACGTGTCAGAATGGCGCAATTTCATCAGGAAGAGCCAGAAGATACACGAGCTGAACGCAATGAAGTCAGAAGATTAGAACAACGACAATCACGCCGTTTCACAGTCAATAGACGAAGAACAAATGACCGACAACAGGTACATCGAGCATTTATATCTGATTCATTCCTGCGTCTAGCATTCCAGTATGAGCCAGATATTGAATATTATGCTCATTCAAAAGTGGTAATTGGTGCTATGGACAAGGAATGTCCGCATTGTCATGCTCTGAAATTCAAAAATGAGCCAGCTGTGATGTGTTGCGCGTCAGGAAAAGTGCAACTACCTGAAATTGAAACACCACCTGAACCATTGAACGGCTTACTTATCGGCACGGATCCAGATTCTAACGTGTTCCTGAGGTCAATTCGAAGATTCAATTCATGCTTTCAAATGACATCGTTCGGAGCAACAGAAATAGTTCGAAATACTAATGCAAATTATCAACAATTCAATTCTACATTCAAAATCAGAGGCCAAGTTTATCATAAAATAGGCATAATAAGCACAAACGGAATAAATTATAATAACTTAAAAATAATGTTTGCCTTTTGTTATTTTTATATTCCCTCATCGTTCACAGCGCTCTATGCTTATTCCACGCATATACCACATTCTTACATACATACAATATACACATTCTAACATTCTAACATACATACATACTTACAATAAGTAAGCTGTTTTTTGTATGCACTAGAAATTACTAGGAAATTATTTATATGGCAAAACAACGTTTGCCGGGTCAGTCTAGTATATATATATATATCAGCGAAAGAAACGCTCTGTGCAACGCATTATCGCATAAAATACATATACAAGTTAATACATACATAAGTTATATATATATATATAATAGACTGACCTAGTAATTTCTAGTGCAGACAAAAAACAGCTTACTTATTGTAAGTATGTACAGTGCCGCTCAACTGAATAGGTTTGAAAAATCCTTCTCACATTTTGTTCTATATCTTCGGTTCAACTGCGTTTTTTCTATCATTTTTTTTGTTTTGAATCTTGAATTTCTTACTTTTTATGTGCTAGAAAAAACTAACGGTACAAATGCAACGGTAATTCGGAATTTAGATTTCATCGTGAAATTCGCTTAATGTGTGCACTTTTTTTGGCTCATCTGAATAGGTTTTACACTTTTGACTTCATTTTTTGTTTGACCGCGTGATTGAAAAGAGTTGATTTCTTTTGTATTCTAAAGTTAAAATAATCTTTTATCATTTTTTTGTAAAATGGGCCGCGGAAAACCTTTAACCGATTTTGAAAAATGTCAAATAAAAGGCTATATTGAATCTGGCTTAAAACACTGTGTAATAGCCAAGAAAATTGGAGCATGCCACGTATAATTGTCCGTGTGAAAAACATGGTGTTCTCAAATCTAATCCAAAAACAGACATCGTTTGACCTTGTAATTTGTTGATAGTCATTGCAAATGCCAATCTAATCGGAAACTGAATACGTTTGAATTGAATTGGCACATCTGTAGGTATAATAGGAATCCGTGGTATGAGTATATTTTAACCTCTGAACTTGACATTTAAAATCCTGGCTTCGATCACGTTTTTCATTAATTTTTGAATGAATAATCGCGTACCGTTGCACAGTCGGGGCGGGTTCAAATTACGAAGCAAGATAAATGGAGATCCAACCTTTAATTGTAAAATATGCGGTGGCCTGCCTGGCAAATTCAGTGAGTTCAAAAACTCTGTGGGAAAATTTACTGCTTCGCTGTCGTCGCAAACTGTATCAATAGATTTATATGATACCAAGTTACCGGGCAAAATCTTTTGTATCTTCAGATTTAAATTGTCAACGTCTATATTTTTTGCCGCTAAAATCGCTCTTTCTGCAAGCCACTCATGATTTATGTTGCAATAAAGTTGCTGCAATGCCCGATGATGCAACGGCCAATGCGATGCCATTATTTGATCGTATTTCAGCAAGAATTAGCGAAATAACGAATGTTTTGCCAGTTCCACCCGGTGCATCCAAAAAGAAGAACCCACCTTGTCCAGCTGAAACTGCGAGCATAATGCGATCATAAATGGTTCTTTGTTCCTTATTCATTAGTGGGACATTGGAGGCAACAATCGCTGACATTTCTACAGTACTGTACTGCAGTTCACGATTCATTTCAGTATTCATTAAATCAGATGCAGCTCGATTTGGCGAATTCATACCGAAATTACTAAGTGGTAAGTTGGCAATGACAATGCAAAGATCCTGGATAGCAATCAATGCTTCATTGTACATTTCGTGGCTGAATGTTATGGTTAGATCGTGACACAGTATACGATGTTGATGCAATATATCATCAGTCATTGAATCTTTGTGATTTTCCCATAATATCTGTGCTCGGGCTGGGAAACATGTAGTCAATACTATAGCGAATAGTAGACGAATTTGTATTGCTGTACAGTTCAATGCTGCTTCAGCAAGCATGCATTCCCACTGGCTGTCGTCTTCCAGCAAACTGAGTGCAAGGCATGCATCTTTATACGTTGGATATTGTTGCCCATTCACTTTACGTATATCTTGAAATGATAATGGGCCAGTAACATTAACCAACAACAGTCGAAGATAATAGCACTCCGTGTTTCTTGGATTGACTGTAAATTATCGCCCCAAGGCGTTTGACTTAAATAAATTGAGACATGCAGCAACTGGTGAGCCTTGCTTGCGGGGCATCCATATTTTTGATTGAGTCCATGTGAAATAGCGTGGTACTTGTGAATAGAGTAATGTTGCACGGTCGGGGCGGGTTCAAATTACGAAGCAAGATAAATGGAGATCCAACCTTTAATAGTAAAATATGCGGTGGCCTGCCTGGCAAATTCAGTGAGTTCAAAAACTCTGTGGGAAAATTTACTGCTTCGCTGTCGTCGCAAACTGTATCAATAGATTTACATGATACCAAGTTACCTGGCAACAACTTTTGTATCTTTAGATTTAAATTGTCAACGTCTATATTTTTTGCCGCTAAAATCGCTCTTTCTGCAAGCCACTCATGATTTATGTTGCAATAAAGTTGCTGCAATGCCCGATGATGCAACGGCCAATGCGATGCCTTTATTTGATCGTATTTCCCGGTGCATCCAAAAAGAAGAACCCTCCTTGTCCAGCTGAAACTGCGAGCATAATGCGATCATAAATGGTTCTTTGTTTCTTATTCATTAGTGGGACATTGGAGGCAACAATCGCTGACATTTCTACAGTACTGTACTGCAGTTCATGATTCATTTCAGTATTCATTAAATCAGATGCAGCTCGATTTGGCGAATTCATACCGAAATTACTAAGTGGTAAGTTGGCAATGACAATGCAAAGATCTTCGATAGCAATCAATGCTTCATTGTACATTTCGTGGCTGAATGTTATGGTTAGATCGTAACACCGTATACGATGTTGATGCAATATATCATCAGTCATTGAATCTTTGTGATTTTTCCATAATATCTGTGCTCGGGCTGGGAAACATGTAGTCAATACTATAGCGAATAGTAGACGAATTTGTATTGCTGTACAGTTCAATGCTGCTTCAGCAAGCATGCATTCCCACTGGCTGTCGTCTTCCAGCAAACTGAGTGCAAGGCATGCATCTTTATACGTTGGATATTGTTGCCCATTCACTTTACGTATATCTTGAAATGATAATGGGCCAGTAACATTAACCAACAACAGTCGAAGATAATAGCACTCCGTGTTTCTTGGATTGACTGTAAATTATCGCCCAAGGCGTTTGACTTAAATAAATTGAGACATGCAGCAACTGGTGAGCCTTGCTTGCGGGGCATCCATGTTTTTGATTGAGTCCATGTGAAATAGCGTGGTACTTGTGAATAGAGTAATGTTCGTGCAAAGGCACCTAAATCATCCGCACGATTACACAATTCAAAAAATGCAGTGAGTGTAATTTTAGGTGGATTTATTGCACGTTTAATCGCTGTCTCGATCGTGAAAAATACACGCTGACCGTTTTCAAGATGGATGGCCAACTGAACAACGGCTGGATCCCGTTCATGAATTGGAAAACCAAAGATACGCCAAGCAGCTTCATTGGAGCTGATGTACCGATCAATTTGGTAGAGCGTTATTTCATCGTTTTTATTCAGTCGAGGAGCATTCACATTAGTATTTTCCACTCTAAACACAGCCATATCACTGCCTTTATGGACATGCTTGCAAATGTATTTGATGCTCTTCACAGAACTGCAGAACTCAACATTAATATGAGCATTATATGTCTTGCTCAGCAGTGGCGAATATGGCACCACCCAACGATTGTCAATATCAATGTCTCTGTTGATGATATTTTTAATAAATGATTGTCCGCCATTTTCAGGATTTCTTCGACGATATATTGGGTATCCGTCGACATTTGTGACCGTATCATTGGTAAAATCTTTAGGGAAATTTTTAGTACATTTTCCATCAGCCATGCAAGGCGATGAACTATTAAGAGTACCACATGGACCTAGAATCATGTTTGTTGTAACAATATCAAACAGCAGTTGGTCAGTGGATGGATCTGGAATTTCCGCAGAAATGATACTATCGATTTCTTCAGGACGGATTTTGTCGATGAACCAAACCAAAATGTGTGCATGAGGCAGAAATGATACTATCGATTTCTTCAGGACGGATTTTGTCGATGAACCAAACCAAAATGTGTGCATGAGGTAATCCTCGCTTTTGCCACTCAACCAAAAACATCCAGCAACGTGTGGGACCAAATACATTTGATTTAGTAATGAAACTTATTAAAGACTTCAACTTTTGTCTGAACACACGTGCTGTAATGTCATGGCGATGTATTGCATTTTGGTTAGGCAGTAGCAAATATGTAATCTCTGGCCATTTGGGATTACATGTGAACGTGATAAATAAACATGGTCGTCCATATTCACGCACGAAAGTCAGAGCATCCTGTGTAGTGTAGTGTATATTCTTGCATATGACGTGGACTGTCTACGTACGATAATGGTAAAATGACATGGTTACCAATTTCGGCGACGTCGGCGTTGTTGTTGATAGCAAATAATGTCGCAAATAAATGTACTCTTCCGCGCGCAGCTTTTGTTGATTATATCGTAAGTATCGTAGTCGTTCGCTCTCAATCTTCGCGTACATGTCGACCATGAATTGTTGACAAAGCTCACGACATCGTAAAATGACGTTGTCCAGGGCACGTGTAATCATTAATCGGTACGCATAATAATCCTTTGAGCTAACGTTCTTGTTTGTTTGAGCTCCTGTAATATTTGTTCATAAAAATTAATATAAATTTATTACGTTCAATAATTTAATTATTTTGTTAAATTATTAATGATCAAATTAATAATCAATGAAGTACCTGATACGGGATCTCTTTGTTTTATGTTTATGCAATATCCGTCTTGTCCCTTCCAGAATATTAGCGGATATTGGAGAGCGTCATATGAACGATGTGTGCCAGCAATGAACTGAAGATTATTATTTCTTCTACGAATCACAATTTCTCGTGCAGCTGTACAATCGCCAACCATAATTCCAGCAACATCATCAACAACGGGTGCATTGAATCTACGAATATGCTCTCCAGCTGGTGTTTTATCAGGATTAATGACGATAGCGTGATTATCGCTTTGCAATTGGTGCATATGTGATTTGAATATTTTCAACAACTCGTTGTGCTCGTTTAAAAGATCATCTAGCTCGCTGATGATGCGCCTGGCATAAAGTGAATCAAGGTTATTATAATCACAACGCGGTTGGCAAGTGCGCTTCCGGAATCCTCGCCGCCAATAAAGTAGATTTGTAAGAATTTATGTGGTTCGTTTAGCATTGGCAGCAGTGAGCCTATTTTATGATAAACTTGGCCTCTGATTTTGAATGTAGAATTGAATTGTTGATAATTTGCATTAGTATTTCGAACTATTTCTGTTGCTCCGAACGATGTCATTTGAAAGCATGAATTGAATTTTCGAATTGACTTCAGGAACACGTTAGAATCTGGATCCGTGCCGATAAGTAAGCCGTTCAATGGTTCAGGTGGTGTTTCAATTTCAGGTAGTTGCACTTTTCCTGACGCGCAACACATCCCAGCTGGCTCATTTTTGAATTTCAGAGCATGACAATGCAGACATTCCTTGTCCATAGAACCAATTACCACTTTTGAATGAGCATAATATTTAATATCTGGTTCATACTGGAGTGCTAGACGCAGGAATGAATCAGATATAAATGCTCGATGTACCTGTTGTCGGTCATTTGTTCTTCGTCTATTGACTGTGAAACGGTGATTGTCGTTGTTCTAATCTTCTGACTTCATTGCGTTCAGCTCGTGTAATTTCTGGCTCTTCCTGATGAAATTGCGCCATTCTGACACGTGCATCAGTATTTTGTTGCTGGATTTGTTCTTCTGTTCTTTCGGATCTGCTATTTTGCAAGTTTCGAGCTTGTACTGCGGCTCAAATCAGCCCCTTTGCGTTTTCTTGGCATTGCTCTCTGTAAAAAACATGCATAAATAGAATTAATGAAATTATTTAATAATGAAAAATGTTAAAAGTATAATTAGGGCCAGGATTTTTCCCGCAGTTTTGAAATAATTAGTTTTAATTTATGAAATTATAACAAAAATATAAGTTTTATGTAAATTTTTTATGTAAAATTTTCGAACAAAATTAAATTAATATAATAAATTAATAATTTTTTCATACAACCAATATTTCCATTGTCATTTCAAAATAAAGATTCATAATGATTGATTTTTGGAAACTATGAAAATCATTGTTAAATTACATTTTTTTAATAAAATTACATTTTTATAAGATCAACAACATTTTCGATATAAATAAAAAAAAGTATACTTACAACACAAAATCCGTTGAGATAGCAAAATAAAAATTGTCAACGCATTAATTACACTTGACGCATTAATAGTAATGATGGCCGAGAACTGTGTAGGGAGTGAGAAAGAAAGAAGACCGGCTTCGTTCTCATTCCTACTCCGTGCTGTTCACTGGGTCAGAAGTCACACCTGTAGACATCTGGCGGCATAACTAATTCGATGACGATTGATCAGTTTTCGACCGGAGAGGAAAAATGATTAATTTACTAAAATAGCTATTAAAAAATAAGGGTTGATTGTAGAAGGGTGAAAATTGCGGATTGTATGTATTTTTGTATGTTGTATCATAAAAAGATAGAAATTAAATATTTCGTCTAAAAAAAAAAAAAAAAAATAGGGGTGGACTACCCCTAACATTTAGGGGGTTGAAAAAAAGATGTTGGCCGATTCTCATAGATACCGGATAAGGACAAAAAATTTCATTAAAATCGGTCAAGCCGTTTCGGAGGAGTATGGCAACGAAAACGTGACACGAGAATTTTATATATAAGATATATATATATATATATATATATACCCAAGACCCAAGAGTCGAACAGATTTGGAATACTGGCAGATATTGATAGGGATCTACCCTCCAAAAATGATGAAGGGGACAAAAAGAACTGTTTAAAGCGTGGTCGTCGAACATGTTAGTGTTGCATCTCACAGCAAAGGTTCTGTTGTAGAGATACGACTTCATGAGTTTATGGGTGTTTTGGGGAAGCATGGTTTTAATTTTGACAACTAATCCACCTTGTCAAATGCCTGACGAACATCCAAAACAGACATCATTCATTTTTAAATACAATAGTTTCAAAAGACAAGACAATAGGTTTATACGCCTGTACGATGAGGAAACTTAATAATCCTGCCTTTGGTATCATTACTGTGTTCAAATTTTTCCATCCAACGAAATCAAGGTAGAAGAAGTTACATGTTTACGCTTAGTGTTAAAAAATGAGAAAGCTGCGTCGTACAGGTCATGCCATAAGTACAAGTACAGCTACAAGTACAACTCGGAGCGATGGCACGTCAGCTCTTTTGAAACAAGCCAAGCATTGTCGCGTCTCATACCCAAATTATGCGTCAAAATCAAACGAGCTTTTTTATGGCTGATATTAAGCTTATGTGCTATCTCTCTAACACGCACATGACGTCAGTGTAAGACGTCTAAAGACCCCCGGAAAGGGGGAATGTCTTTGACGGTTTCTCGACCATCCTTAAAAACTTTGTCGTAGACTTGTGTTTCTGATAGAATAGATTCACCATAAGCCTTTTTCAACATTCGCAACGACTCCGCACACAAAATTGGGTTCGAATAACAAAACTTTATGCAAATTCTTTGTTCAATATTTTTTTGCATTGTAAAAATCGCAGAACACTACTGAGGTCGTCGAATTAAAACAGCTGCTGCAAACAAACTGGTTGAAAAGGAAAGCGCTCCTTACTTAAAAACAAAAAGAGGGGTTGAAAATATTCATCGCGGGCAGTTTTAAGGGACATTTTCTGGAAACTTAATTGTCTTAGGGTAGTTATATCGCAACCAGTTTTTTGATGTGCCATGATATTTCCATGGAACACAGAAGTCAAAAACCACTTTAAAGTTTTATAGAACATTTCCGAGTCTCTGAGTCATCGGTGCACCAAAAGAACCCTAAAATCGGACCCCTCAACTGAATGAATTAAGTTACTTTGTATATGAAAGTCGGTCTTACGGAAGTAACGAGATTTATAACATACATGGGGAGGGTTCGATAGAAACCTCAAGCGTTTCAAAGGTTTATTCCATCAGGATCAGAATCATAACACAGGTCTAGGAGCCTTTTTAAAGAACTTCTTATTTATATTTATAAGTTTGGTCTGGAAGTTTAATTTCCAAAAGCACGGCTGATGTTCCTGTACGAATATGTTCTCCGGCCAGAAGCTAGGCAAACAAATAGTGCGGACACTTATTGCACACAAATTTTCTTTGCACGCATATGTAGGAATGGCAGGAATCGTTTGATAATATTTTATAGCTGCCATATAACTGAACGATAGGAAATGCTATAACTTCCATGTAAAAACTTGATAAACTTGATATATAAAAACTTGATATAAATTTATACGAATCGGCCGACTTCTTTAGCCTTTTTTTAAAATTCCTTTTATTTCCTAAAATTTATAAAGTTCCTAAACTGGTCGGATTCTGGAATTCTCATAAGGATTAGTGGATATGCAAGGTTTGATATATATGTCTTAACAGAAATCGACACTTAACTTCAGGGGTAAATAAACTTTGGCTCCACCCGTAGTAGTTTTGACTGGCAGGATATTGTTAATAATAATCACAAAAATTTTTGTCTCTAAACACTGACTAGCACTTCCACATCTTGTTACTGATTTATTTTATTTATTTTCTTTATTTCAGGCCGCTTTGTGCTTGGATATTTTATATTTTACTGGCTTATGCCAAGAGCACTGTGGATCTTTTTCTTCCCATGGGGCTCTCTTTCATATGATTTTTAATTATGTTATATGATGTTAATGATAATTTAGCTTGCGTATACAAGAGGGACCGGGAGTCATTGATACACTGGAGAATGCTAGCTTAAAGTTTGAGATGTAGCTATCATGTTATGTTGAAAACTTCAGTGATCGTTCACAGGATTTTTAATTATAATGTATGATGTGAATGATAGTTTACTGTATACATAAGTGATAGGGAGTCAATGCTTCAGTGTAGTGCCGCTCACACTCGCTTCTGTTACTGCTCTTACTGGGTAAGGAAGAAGTCTACCTACCGTGGTCTTTATAGCTTCTACTAAGATCGTATTATCGGAACAGCTAGCCTACACTCTCTTAGCCTATATTGATCTGTGTGATCACTGTTAGGGTTTCGATATTTTTTTTAGGTTGTCCGGGTTTTGCAACAACGTTCTGGCCTATATGCACTATTTCAGAATGTTGGTGATCACGTCTCACCACCGGTACACTTGATGTATGAAATGAATGAAGTAGCCAGGCTCTACTAAAGGTGTGTTGCGTACTCTGATGAATATTATTTATATTTTTTTTTAGTATACCTTTGCTGTATTTATTGGATTGAATTATTGAATGAGGTTGAGCAGTTGCCTGTTGCTACTGGTAGTTCTGCCTAGAGGCAGATGGGGAAATACCGAAATTAGGACCGTATTGTCGGGGCGCGGCAAATGGCCGGTTTAACCGGTTGGCATATGATTGCAAGGTGCTGGGATGGGGTTTTCGCTAAACCTGAAGCCCAATGATGGAATTCCTTTACCGACTGTTGATAAGTTATTTATATCTCGTTTATTTACATTAGGCAGAGTGAGAAAACTTGAGATTGCCTGCCAAGATTGGAATGCTGTAGGACTTGAGAACCACGTCAGCATTACCCATTATTTTATTATAATTGTGTGCAAAATTCTGAAATATTTCGGTGTTCCTAAAAATGGAGCGTCTCCATAATAACATTACCTTCCCGTTGTGGTAGATCACCCCCTTGCGCTTGTGGGGTCTCGCGGACTAGTTAAAAAGGTGTGGTCTAAGTATATTGCTCTGGTTAGCCATAATGAGGGACTACTGTAAAACTGTCAATACATAAAAATTCCACATTCAACTATAGGTTCTGTGGCCTGAGAAAATATTAGTAGACGCATTCCGTTCAATCTAAACACAATGCAAAGAAATGATATTTTTTTCTTTTTTAGAAATTTATCAACATACGCGAAGCAATCGCAAAACAGAAGCGCTTCGGTTTAAAATTGAAAATGACTTATCTGAGTTATCATACGCAACACTTCACTTATATGTACGTGGATGGGACTGGATATATGTCCAAAAGCCAGAACTTATTGAAGAAATTCAAAATCAGCGAAATAAAGATGTTATTGTGTCTATTCACCGTACGACACGTAGAGCAAGTAATACTAATTTTACTCACAAAGCAAAGATGTTTGAATTTCGGCAAAGTATTCCATTGGGTCAGGGAGAATGGATTAACATAGATCTTAAGCCCCTTTTTGGCGACGATTTTTCAAACATGACTCAGGATATTCAGATTATTAGCCTCAAATCCTGGATGAAGCCATTAATTGTCACCACTGATACGGCATCAAAAAATCCTTTGGTATGTATATCTTGTACGTATTGACAATGACAATATAGATAAAAAATAATAAGAAAAATTTTGTATGTTGAAAAATTTTACTTAATTGGATAAGTCCTGTTATTTTCTATTGTAACCATTTTTTATACCTTATACAATACAAATATATATTGTGGTATGTAATTTGACGCGAGCCAAAGTACTAGAAAAAGAAAAGGCTGTCAGATATCGACGGGACTGATTGTCACTAAAAAAGTATTATTCTACCCAAACCAAGCTGGCGTTCATCCAGTTGTAGTTTCCTACCCTACAACTCAACAACTAAATAAACTTGGAATTACTAGCCATACGATCAGAAAAAGGGACAGCGTCGCTGGATAAAGTGACCGCGAGGGGAAAAAATTACGTTAATTATAAAATAGGAAAATAACATACACCGAGAGAATTGTATATGTAAATCAGAGTTAAAGCCTTTTCAAGTCTGCGATAATTATTAAAAATAACGAGAGAGAATTCCGTTTCTACAGCCAATATTTTTTGCAAGTATATATCCCATCAAATAAATCAAATAAATTAGTGTGAATTCTCGTCCAACTGCGAGCTTTCTCGGGAACAAATTTTTCTATATCGAATTTTCTCGTTAAATACCACTAAAAAATCAAAGAAACAAGAAACAGTCAACACAGAGAACAGCTTAATAAAACAAAAAAATTAAACAATATAACATAGCAGCGTAAACTTTCGTTTTTCGTTTCATTTTGACTGTTATTTTATCTTCCCATTCCACTCAAACACGACTCCGAAGGTATTGCCATTTTTTATCGTTTGTTTTTTGTAAACGGCTGCCCACATCGGCAACCATAGCTTGCGCAGCCACACTCACTTGCCCATAATCTCTCCATTTCTGCAATATAGGGTATTCATCTCAGCCATTCAATGTGTCTCCATAGTTGTGCTATTCTCGGGGTAGCATATAGACGGTCGAAGGACAAAGATCGCAAGCGTATTGTAAAAATGCAACGTCAGTGGCACTACAAATACAATAAAAAAATACAATACAATAAAAACGGCAGAGACTATAGAGGTTGACCCCTCATTTTTAAGGGTGCTACAACCGAATCAAGCCCATGAGAACAGAAGGGCGCCTATATGAAAACCCTAATGGACACCGGCGCTTCAACAAAATTTCATCTGACCACACAAAGAACTGATCTGGAAGCAATCTTTTTTTATTCTTCCAAGCTGTGAACTATTCAATTAAATCAGTTGCGACCAATTGAGTAAAGACGTGCCTTGTAACCTGCGATAGTCTTGTATTGACATATCAGTGTAATCGTTTATTTATGAGCTTTCGGATTAGAGCTTGAACAATATATATCAACTGTATATCAAAGCAAAATCAGAGGTATAAAAAAGAAACAGAAATTAAAAGAAGCAGAAATCAAAAGCTAAACGCGAAATGCAAAAAAAATACTACTAAATTCGAAATATTGCCTTTCACTTCATAGCGAATGGTCGTGTTATTTTTTGCGGTCTTCGTCTTTTGATTATTGCTTTAATTTAAAAGTAACTGTCGTTTGTCAAAATAAAGAAAATAATTGTTCCCTTACCTAACTTCCTTAACTTCCATCTTAGATTAGCCTTTCGATATTTTGCATATTAAAATTGTTTAGTTTTTGAAATATTTTTTGAAATATGGGGTTTTAAGCGTCTGCGCTATAAAATCATACAACAAGCCTATTTCCGCGGATGTCGCGCGGTTAAAAAAAATATGCGAACGTTCAGGCGTCAGACTAAAAAAGGTTTTAAAAAGTAGCTTAAGTTGGCGGTTCCGTAAAACAAACGAACAACTCTCTAGGCTTGACTCCCAACTCAGCAGCTTTCAGTTGCCAAATAAGTCAACCAAGAGTAAAAAAAACGTCTGTTAGGGACGCCGTATGTGCCGACATCACTCTTCAACCTGATCAGCCGACAATCATGCAACTGCTCATATCCCTTGCTACCCCAAAAGCAGGAATCGTAAATAAAAATTCGATCCCTGAATTCAAATTAACAAGTGAGCATAACTTGTCCGAGTTATGTTCCATGGCTTCACTACAAGTGATTCCTCCGGCCCTAGTAGAATTGACCCTTTTAAAATCCACTCTTAAGGTAAATCCAAGTCTGGACCCCAGGTACACCCCCGGTAACACCAGATCCGCTACAGGTGATTCTCCCTTCTAAGCACATTTTTATTCCACGGCTGTCTCCTGGCACCTAAGAAATTTATATTTCGGTATATTTCTTATATCCAAGCCAAATCGAAGGCCATTGTTAAAGTTACCGACATTAGAAATTTTAAATATACTTACTCGAGGCTTATGTTATCCTTTAAGATACGTGTACCTTTGCCGATGATTTTTACCTTCGACATTTTTTCAGATAGGTACACCACTTACAGACGCGATCGACCACTGCGATGAGGAGGAGAAGTCCTAATCTCTGTGGACATCAATACGCTTCTAAAGAGGTGAAGTAACCGAATTATTGGGTTTTAGAATTCCTCTGTTTGAAAATTAAAATTTCTGCTCACTGTTAATCACTTGCTCATACTTACCACCTTCTTACAACTGCCTACATAATGGCACAACTTACCATTTTTTTAATCACATGTCCGATAGCGACATTCTAGTGACTCTGGGTGACTGCAATCTACCAGAACTCATTTGGTCAAATCATCATCATGATCATCATGATTTCAGTGAGGTTATTTCGCCATCTCCCTCGGTCAAATTAACCACGTAAGGAATTCTTTGGGTTGGCTTCAGATCTATTCTTTGTTTCTGATCCCGATGGAATTACCCAGAGTCGATTCCAAAAGATCCATACCACCCAACGCTTGAGGTGTCCATTGACAGCCTTACTGCAATCGATCTTAAGTCTCGCTTTCGTAAGGCTGACTTCCAGAAACTAAGTTACATTTGATTGGTCCGATCTCTGGATATTAATATCGCTTTAGAAGCATTCTTACAAACTTAAAGAATGTTAAATATATACACACATAACATAAACCATAAAAAATCAGGCTTCGATGTAACTTTTTCAAGATACTTAGTAGCTCGGTCCAATTTCACCGCACATAACGCTGAGTGTTATAAGAATTAAATTTACCGCTACTGAACTCAGGCTACACAGGATCCGAAGCAGTTTTAAATCTTGTACAAATTTTAGTTTAATTATTTTTGTGTTCTCGCTTAATTTTGCGACTACTGATGGTATGCCGATCTAAAGGGTTTTCCAATAGGGACGCCCGAACTCATTGCGGCCATGTTGTTTAAGTGACAGATGTCAAACACACTGCACACTGCAGTGTGTTATATTCATTCAGTCCTTCCAAACTACCATGGCAGGTTACAGTGTCAAGCAGCGAGTGCAAATCATAAAATAGTTTTATGAAAATGGGTCTTCAGTTCGAGCTATTTTCCCCGCACGATCGAGGTGCATTTTTGGATAAATGGCTCTGTCAACAAGCCAAATTTTCGATTTTTGGGACGAAATCAATCCACACGAGGTTCTCCAAGTGGCAATGCATCCACAGAAAGTGACTGTTTGGTGCGGATTTTAGGCCGGAGGCGTGATGGTCCGTATTTTTTCGAAAACGATAATGGTGTGGCCGTCACCGTCAATGGTGAGCGATCCCGGTCGATGAAAAGCAACTTCTTTTGCCCTGAAATCGAGAATGTGGATTGTGCCACACAACACACGCTACGATGGATGTTTTGCACGAGCAATTTCCGGACATGGTCATCTCGCGCGGAGGCGACGTGAACTGGCCACCGAGATCGTGCGATTTGACCTCGCTGGACTTTTTCTTGTGGGGTTTTCTTATGTCGCAGGTCTATGTCAACAAGCCGCAAACCTCAAAGTCAACATACACCACGCCATCGATCAAATACAGCCCGATTTGTGCGCCAGAGTCAAATTCGACCTTTCGTGTGTGCGCCACCAACCGAAGCCGTGGCGGTCATTTGAATGATGTCATGTTCCATACATAATGGGGTCGATGAACCTTTCAAATAAAACAAACATTTTGCAATTATCTCTCCTACATGTATTTTTTTTCATTTCAAAGAAAGCCCTTAATGGAAAACCCTTTATTTGCAACATTCTTTCAATCAACGTATTCACTTTCTACAATTACCTATCAGCCTTATTCAAATAAAATTCAATCAGCCAATCCTATTTCCGGCATTGTTGCCGATTCAGCAGAAACGATCGTTGCAGTCGCCACCGCGTGTGTACGGTCGATACCGTTGCAGTATTTGCTGTTGTTGCGAGAGTGGCAGAGGTCAGTTCTCTTTGACTCATCGTTGAGATTGCCGGTGAGCAAGAACGCGCTGTCTCGTTCGTTGTTGACATAAGTTCATGTACCGGGCTTGGGGTGATTGACCGTGGCCGATCAACATTTGCATTAATTTCGTGCAGTTCCGCGGGTTGCGAAGACACATATGAGAAATTCGCGTTGTTTCGTATCGATGAAATACGACGTTTGTCTTGCTCTTGTTGACGTTGAGCGCAAATGCCGTTTTGACCCATTGTGTGACTTGGTTTTTTTTTAGTTAATTTTCTTAAAAATTGGAAATGCATCTGACAACCCTAAATGCTTGTGTCCTTTGATTACACCGAACTGTGCGGTAAGTCTGAAGTCGTCGTTCGAAAGTCTTGCCGGTCTGTCTACAACGGCGTCGATAAACTAAATGAAGTAGAGTTGGTAAAAATAAATGATTTGCTAGCCATACTATTGTTATATAGCATTCCTAAGGAATATGAGCCGTTTCGTGTAGCGATCGAAACGCACGACACCCTATTGTGACTGGAAGCTCTCAAGATAAAGTTGCTTGCAAGAACAATAAAGAAAAGGAACATTTAACAGAAGTTCAAATTCAGATGCTATGATTGCGAAAAAATTGGTCATAAACCAGCGGAGTGTAAACGCCAAGGCAATAGTCAAAAGTCCAGCATGAAGACAAAGATAGCAAGTTCTGTCAGTGACGAGCAGAATGGCTGGTGTTTTGATTCTGGAGCGACATCTCACATGTGCTCGCAGAAAGACCGATTTGAAAAGGTCAGTACAGCAGAGTGTTCAAAACTGAAGCTTGCAAATAATAACTCTACAGAAATAGTGGGTTAGTAGTGGGGATTAGTACCGTTTAATCCAACGAAGAGGTCTTCCGCAAACCTAGTAAACACACTGTACGTCTCTGATCTAAGGAAAAATTTGCTGTTTATCTCCAAGATATGTGACCACGGGTATAATGTGTTCTTAAAAAGAGACGGAGCAGAAATAAGAGCATCTAGTGGCCAAGTAGTGTTTGGAACCGAACGTAAGTTAGATCTCTACTATACGGAAGAAAAAAGTGAGTATTAAGTCATAAGCAAAACGACCTAAAGAATGGAATGAGCACAAGGACCTCAAAGCTATCATACAACGGGGTTCATAAATGGGAGTTTACCACAATGCGAAGTCTGCATTACGGAGAAGCAATCTCAGATGCCATTCCCAACGTCGAAATCCAGATCCAGAGAAGTCTTAGAATTGGTGCACAATGCGTGTGTGGTTCCGTGCGTGTGCACAGTCATGGTGGCAACCGTTATTTCATAAGGTTTATAGACGACCATTCGAGGTGGTGCGAGCTAAATACGATCAAGGCAAAATCGGAAGCTTTAGAAAAATTTAAGGAATTTCAAAACTTTGCCGAGCGGAACACTGGAAAGAAGCTGAAGACATTGCGGTCAGACAATGGCACGGAATACTCGAGTTCATAGTCGAGTACACCCTAAAGCAAAACGGAGTAACTGAGCGTAAGAATAGGACGCTAGTAGAAATGGCGCGCTGTTTGGTAATACAGGCAGCACTACCTCCGTAGATATTGGACTGTAGCAGTCAACATTGCAAATTACATAAGGAACAGATGTACCCTATGTGGCGACCGTTTAAACCGTGGAATAGACGAATCCCAGTAGGGAAACATCTGCGTACGTTTGGGCAAATTGTGTATTCGCTCAAGAAACGACCAAAAGGCAAATTCACTCCAAGTCGAGGAAATGCATATTCAAAGGAGTCCATCTGGAGGTGCAAATGAAGCGTGGACCTGGCAGGACCAAAACTCATCCACAATCAGATCGTTGCAGCTCCAAATGAATCTGAATCCGAGGATGAGTTTTTCGAATTCAAACGTTTAGTAAGAAACAGCGACGAGAAGACAGCGTACGATGCTGTCAGGAGCACATGGGCCTGAGTCGAAGGACGCCATGTTGAGCGAGTATAGGGCTCTCCAGAGAAGCGGCACATGGTGAGTTGTAAGACGTCAGCCGGAAAGAAAAGTCATCGATAACAAGTGGGTGCTACGCACCAAGTACAAGACGAGTGGTGAAGTGGATTGCCCCAAAGCGCGGTTGGTAGCCACAGAATTCACGCAGAGGGATTAACTACAACGAAACGTATTCCCTCGTATCCGAAATAATAGCCCAGGCAGTAATAGCTCTTGCTGCAGAGTTAGAGCTTGATGTATACCAATTGGACTTTAAAATCGCATACTTTAAATGAAACATAGAGAAGAAACTCTACATAAGCGTCTCAGCAGAGTTTGGCCTAATATAACCACAAAAGGAGAAGCAAATTATGGTCAAAAGTATGCAGGCTGCAAAGGCTTTATACGGATTAAAGAGTGACCGCCAATGGTATAAGAAGCTAGACAGCAAAATGAAGGACATGGGTCTACGGACACTTGCAGCAGATGTTTATCTAATGTGTTTATTTAAAGACAGGATCATCATTGTGGCACAAGGAAGTTCGACATGAACGACCTGGGTAAGCTGTCGTATTGTTTGCGAATAGAGAAGAGTTTTTCGATGAGAAACTATCAGTCGAGATATGCGCAGACTGAAGAAGAGAAAGCTGAGCCATTGAACATCCCGTATCAAAGTTTGGTTGGAGCCTTGATGTGGCTAGCAGTATCTACACGTGCAGATATTGCACAGGCCGTCAGTTTCCTGAGCTAATCCACATTTCTTATGGCAAGCAAAACTGGGTTGCTGCTAAGAGGGCATTGCGTTACTTGAAGGGGACTCCAAACCATGGATTATTGTTCACGCAAACTGGTGAACAATTGGTCGGCTATTTATGGTAGATGCTGACTGGGCAGCAAATCCTATCGATCATAGATCTTTTACAGGTTTTGCATACAAGATGTCCGATGCGGCGGTGTCCGAGTCGTCGAAGGAAGCCGTACGCCTACGAAGTTTTCTGCAAGGATTATGGGGCAACTAGGTGCCAAACAATCTACAATGACAACCATGGAGCTGGTCAACTCATAAGGAATTATCACAATTTACTTTCATTGCGAACGTTGAACACTAAGCTTAAGCATGTATCTTCTCCCCCCCCCCCTTATTTCGTTTGAAAATTTATTTGCGACTACTGATCAGGGTATTGCCGATCCATTCGCAACTTTTTTTCAAACAACGTATTCACTTCCTACAATTATGGATAAGGCTTATTCATACAATATTCAATCAGCCATTCTTATTTTTAGGCTATCTTACTCCGAAAGCAGTGTGTACTCGGATCTTCTGAAGGTTCTGATGGTTATCCTGGCTGTATAATAAAAAAATGGCCTGGGTCGTTGTGCAGACCTGTTCTAACACTTTTCTCCTTGTCTCTAGAAATTTCGATCTTGCCCCACATGTGGAACGAATCTTTTGAAATGCACCTACATAAAAAAGGAAACAAATTCAAAGCAACTAACTATAGAGGAATCTCTAAATTGTCAGCAATTCCAAAGCTTTTCGAAAAATTGGTACCGCCACATCTTCAACACCTCTACAGTTCAATTATTTCTCCATGCCAACATGGTTTCATAAAACATCGCTCCACCACCACAAACCTCTTGGATCTGACTTCCTTTATTATAGATGGCTTCCGTAAAGGTTTTCAAACAGATGTCATTTACACAGACTTCAGTAAAGCATTTCAGTCGAATCATCATTGAGAAAGGGATCAGTTTGATTTTATTTTCATTAAATATTTTCCGACAAAACAAAACAAAAAGTTTTTGGCAAAATAATCAAACTTTTTTATTTTATCGAGGAAATTAAAAAATACAGGTGCTTCAAGAGAAGTATGGTCGATCGATTCAGAGATGTCGGAAGTCGCTGGGTGCACTAAAGCGGAGTTACAAGAGGTACCACGAACAGGATGCTCCTTTCAGAGCATGCCCCCGCCTAGCACAACTGGCAGGGAGCCTTTTATGGTTAGCAGCCCAAGCCAATTAAACAACCCTAACCAGATAAAAGTTGCAAACAGTCGCCTATTACCGCAAATTGAAAAAAATAGTAGTACGCTTACATTCCAGCCGGCATCAGTCTCTTGGCAAAAAGTTCCATCCAAGAAGAGAAGCCTACCAACCTCACCGAAAAGTTCGAAAAAAAGAGCCCATGTAATTGAACATAGAAACTATCTCGCTTTAAATAAATTTTCTGCTCTTGCAAACCTAGATAACTGTCAAGAAGGCGAAATTAGCATGGACATTCTCCAGGGGGAAACCGTTGCAGAAGAAGAAACTGGACAAGCAAAAATTCCAGTGACAAAAAAGTCACCTAAACCTAGCCACATAACAGTACTTGCTGTCAGCGACGTACCTGCCTTAGAAAGACTTCTTGACTCGGCGGTATCGTCTGACTCATATGAGCTCAAGATCGCGCGTAATCGCAATTTGTGCATATACCCCCGTGACTCTGATGCCCACAGAGCTATCAATTATCAGAAGTTCATCTCCAATACACTCACTTCTGCCTCCCGGAAGACAGAGCCTACAGGTATGGTGTGCAACTTGGCTGCTCTACCCCAATTGAGCAAATTTTAAATGCGTTCACCTCCCAAGGTCACGCTGTGGTTAATACCTATAATCCAAAGGTGAAGTCACAGAATGTTGACTCCCCTGATCCGGTTCCAGGCAAGGCTTTTGGCCAGAACGTCTTTTTTATAGACATCAAAAAGGCTATTAATAACAGAGAAGCTCTAAAAATAAATAAAGTTGCCTGTCAAAGAGTCAGAGTGGAACTGCCGAGAAAAAATGTTACTTTTCGTAATGTTACCGATGTTTTGGCTTTGATCAAAGCAAAAGCCCAGATGTTTTAGATGCAGTTTGCCTCATGGGACTGGTTCCAGTCAATGCCAGAGGACCAATGACGACTTGGAGTGCGTTAATTGCCATGGAAAACATGAGGCAACTCACAAGGGCTGCAGGATTTACGTCCAGAGGCTCAACAGCCGAAAAACTGGAATCAACATTTCTCCCATGACCCGCGTAGAACACCCACAGCCCATACGCAACATCAAGCAACAAGCTATTCCATCCTCAATCGTGCGACAGGGCCTCTCGTATGCAGATGCGACTAGAACTGGACAACAGAGCACACGACCTGATGGAAAATACTCCCAACAGCGAAATGCTTTCTCAAATACAAGGTTCCAGACTTTTCCAAACGCTGCGTTTGCTCCTGTAACTCCAGGCGAACCTCAACATCCTAACCAAACGGTAATCGATGGCTCCCTCGCACAAATCATCATCTCAATGCAGCAGACCATTGCTGATCTACAAAAAACCATCGCTGAGTTATTTGAGGAGATCAAAGAACTCAGAGGTTCTAAGTCGTTGACGCAGCGCAATTAATGGCTTGTGAACTGCGCCTCGGAACCTGGAACGCTCGTAGCATTATCCAAAATGCTAATGAGTTTAAGTGTTTCTCATCAAGCACGAAATTGATGTTATGCTTATTTCAGAGACACTCCTACACGACGCATCCTACCTCAATATGATAGGTTACAGCTGCTATAGAGCAGATCACCCAGGAGGTCGAGCCAGAGGAGGAGCTTGTATCCTAATCAGGCTGGGATTAGTACACTATCACCTGCCTTCGATCACAACGAATCCCCTACAAATGGCGACGTTAAAAATTTCCACTAATTTGGGCGAAATTACGGTGTCAGATGTGTACCTTCCTCCAGGCCTGCCTTGGAATTCCTCTGAGTTTGATAATCTCCTTGGTCAACATGGTAAAAGGTTTATCATTGGAGGTGATGTTAACGCTAAGCATCACCTCTGGGGTAGTATAAGAGCGAATTCTCGAGGCACAGCACTTCACGATGTTATCTCCGGCAGCTCAACTCAAGTTCTGGCTACAGGCAAACCCACTCACTACCCGTATAACACGAGGAATGTATCTTCATGTATCGACTTCTTCTAGTACAAAGGTGTAGCAATCAGTCTACTATCTGTATGCGAAGAGTATGACCTATCTTCCGATCACTTGCCGCTGATCGCTTCACTAACAACGTCACCTCATAGCACCGCCCCTATTAGGATGCTCATTCCACCTGGTGCGAATATAAGGCTGTTTCAGTTCGAACTTAACAATGCCTTTAACCTCAATACAGAGATAAATACAGCAGACGATATCGAGAAAGCGGTTGAAACTTTTATGAAGAAGATCAAAGATGCAGCTCAAATTGCAGCTCCTGGCGGCGCAGTTCACCTACGCAACTAGCATAGCAGCGTCGCTCTCTCTCCGGAAGCAGTAGGACTTTTAACTCTCAAGAAACGTGTTCGGCGTGAGTTCATCAGGACCAACGACCTAATAATTGACAGATTGTATCGAAGGATATCAAATCGGGTGAGAAAAGTACTGGCCAATCTGAAAAGAGAAGCAACTGACGCGTTCCTTGGGAAAGCTACTGCCGATGAAAACTCAAAATTCGAGCTCTGGAAGCTCACGAAGAGATTCAAGAGACAAGTTGTTCCAAAGTTTCCAGTTCGTAACCCAGATGGCACTTGGGCAAAATCACCTCAGGACAGAGCTCAAGCGTTTGCCAGAAACCTGGAGGAAAGATTCCAGCCGTTCGAGACAGCATCGCCAAGACGAAAACAACTGGTTGCTGAATCCCTAGAAGCCCCATTGCAGATGGCTCTTCCTGTAAGGCCTATTAAACTCATGGAATTGAAAGATGAAATCAAATCCCTTCGCAACAACAAGGCTCCTGGTGACGATCACATTGACAACCGCTCCATTAAGCTCCGTGGGGCAGCTTTGTTATTCCTTGTTCTGATTTTCAATACTGCTCTTCGACTGGGACACTTCCAAAGCGCCTGGAAGAAGGCGAATATCATTATGCTCCATAAAAATGGGAAGCCAGCAGAGGAATTAGACTCCTATCGCCCAATAAGCCTGCTTCCAGCATTTGACAAATTACTTGAGAGGTGCATCCTGAGAATATTGCTCGAATCCCGAAAGGTCCAAAAAGCTATTCCGAAGTTTCAGTTTGATTTTAGACTCAGGCATGGCACACCTGAACAGTTACACCGCGTAGTGAACTTTTTGCTGGAAGGTTTCCATGGAAAGGAGTACGTCGTTGGAGCTTTTCTGGACATCCAGCAGGCTTTCGACGAAGTGTGGCATGAAGGACTTCTGTACAAGCTTACAAGCCTACTAAATCCTAAACTCTTTTTGATAATAAAAAGCTTCCTAGACGAACGATCCTTTAAAGTAATACAGGACGGACTGTCCTCCCAAACAAAAAGAGTCACAGCAGGTGTACCCCAGGGAAGTGTGTTAGATCCAACACTATATAGCCTGTATACGCACGACATGCCCTCAGCTAACAAAATGTCGCTTACAGATCCCAATGACCTGCTAGTTGCCACCTTTGCTGATGACTCTGCAGTCCTGGCCAGAGATACTTGCGTCTATACAGCCACCGATATGCTTTAGCTTTACCTAAAAAAATTTTAGAACTGGGCCGTACGCTGGAACATCGCAGTCAATCCGGAAAAGTGTGTCTCCGTGACGTACACCCTGAGAAAAGGCACATCACCAGGTGTGTTTCTGCATGAAAAGCTCCTTACACAATCGAACGCCCACAAATACCTCGGTGTCACTCTGGATAAGCGACTTACATTTCAACGCCATGTAACGGATGTAACTCGGCGGCTCAAAACAAAGGCGAACAGCAGGGCTTGGCTCCTTAGGCCTGGAAACAAACTTTCAATTTCAAACAAGGCCAAAATTTATAAGGTTGTCTTGTCTTGGCCCTAACCAGGCCACATACTTTCTCTAACTATCTTGGTATTTGTTCGATGGTTAATAAAGCCAAGCGTGTACCTCCCCTCTTATTTTAACAGACTTCTTCTAATCAATTTACCTTCCCTAACAAATCTTTAAAAGATGCTGGGTATCGTTTTCCTCCATAACCTTGTTAATGGTAATGTATACAGCCAGCATATACTAACACGACTAAAATTAAACATTCCATATAGATTTACTTGTGGGATATATATACTATATATACCAGGTGTACAAGTAGGAAATGTCGGTTCGAACATACTAAGATGTTTCGCAAACCTAAATATTTAACGATTGTAATAAAACCTTGACAGTGTGAAGTGTCAACATCGACTTGCTTTGGCGAACAAGTACCAACAGTGATTACGTGTGAACGGTGGTTTCAACGCTTTAAAAGTGGTGATTTTGACGTCGACGACACAGAGTACGGAAAACCACCAAAAAGGTACGAAGGCGCCGAACTGCAAGCATTATTGGATGAAGACGATGCTCAAACGCAAAAACAAGTCGCAGAGCAGTTTGAAGTAAATCAACAAGTAGTTTCCAATCGCTTGCGAGAGATGGAAAAGATTCAGAAGGTCGGTAGATGGGTGCCACATGAGTTGAACGAGAGGCAGATGGAGAGGAGCAAAAACACATGCGAAATTTTGCTTTCACGATACAAAAGGAAGTCGTTTTAGCATCGTATCGTTACTGGCGATAAAAATTGGATCTTTTTTGTGAATCCTAAACGTAAAAAATCATACGTTGATCATACGACATTTCCTACTTGTACACCTAGTATATATTATATATATATATACGTATATGTATATATATTGACGTATTTGGGTGGTCAAAACCGGCCACTTCAATTATTTCAAAGAACTATAAACACGAAAGTGATTTTCCATAACGTATCCCAGCTGCGCAGCATCCGTTTCTAATAAAGAATTCTTTGGCAGCGGCACTTAGCCGTTCTTGTAAACATCCTAAAGCCTGACCCAAGCAGATTTGACTGCTCTCTTTGAATCTTATCTAATCGTAAGAATCCAAGAGCGAGTCTCTCCCGAAATATTGTTAAAATACCGAGGCTTCTCCTCAACCCAATTTACATTTGATTTTTAGTCTTAAGCTGATATCCGAATAAAGATGTTCAATAAAAACCTTCGTGTAATAATTCTTCTCAGCGTTGTCCTTAGTCAACTGACGGGACATTTATTCAACAAAAAAATACAACTTATTTTACTATATATATATATATACCATGCTATATATATATATATACTTTGCGCGTGGCCCTGTGCATCCAAGCTATTAGAATGCCGTTTTTCTTTTTCCGCCGTACTTTTCATAGTATTTCATTTGTTTTTCTGTCTTTATGCAAGCTAGTCTCTCAGTGATGAAGCTGTTGACTGCCGACATTTTTTTTCGTTTTTCCTATTTACTGTATCGGCCAGCTATATTCTATAGCTTTATATAATTTAACCATTGAAATTTGTTCAGATAGGAGGAAATACCCTTAATTTTCGCTTAGCTTCAGTATTTTTAGTATTCAGTGGTATCGAATCACATCCGTAAAATGTACTTTGGTCCACCTCCGACTCCCAATGAATTTTCATTAATAAAAGCAAACAAAAGGTTCATTGCATCATCGCCACCACAAGTGTTTTTCTTGGACCACAGAATCTGGACCCTCAGCACCCTGCCCCAAACATTGGTCTTACACTTGGATTCCATCACGAAAACGAGTTCTCATTTTCATCGGCGCAATTCGGCCACCTCGATAACGAAACAGAGTACATAAATTTAAGCTTAAAGTATCATATTCATTGAGTTGTGTATTTTTAACTTATACCTTAAAAACGGATCGGTCTTTCGGTATTTAAATATTAATAAGATTTTAAAATACTTCCAAAAAATATGTAATTTATTGCACTGTTTTTATATTTTTTTATTAATTTTGTAACTAAATTATTTCTATTCCAGACAGTCCACATAGAAATTGGTTCAGTAAAAAAATATCGAAGAAGGCGCAGCGTGTATATGGACTGTACTGAGAATGATCATGATCTGCGATGCTGTCGATATCCACTGAAAGTAAACTTTACAAGCTTTGGTTGGCATTTTGTTGTGGCCCCAACTTCGTTTGATGCATACTTTTGTAGTGGCGATTGCAGAGTAGGATACTTAGAACACTATCCTCATACGCATTTGGCCGCTCTAACGACATCAGCTACGCCTTGTTGTTCTCCAACCAAAATGAGTTCTTTAAGCTTGTTGTATTTTGATGACAATCATAATCTAGTATTAAGTGTTATACCTAATATGTCTGTAGAAGGATGTAGTTGCTCTTAGATAAGAAGAAGAACCTAAATCAAGAGATTTACATAAATTACATAAAACTAAATCAATATAAATTTGTAAATATTTGCAGAGGAAAAAAACTATTTTAGTTAATAAACCAAATTGAAACTGCACAAACTGTTTCTGGCCTATTGTAAAATGTATTTTTTAATTATGTTTTTGGTTGCATTTCTTACCAATGATTGCCATCATTGTTCCATAGCGTTAAAGGTTATGTAATTATTTTGTCGCGACCTCGTTTGTGTTGTTTTGTTGTTGTTGGTGTCGTTTCTCCGCTGGAGGTCCTGATACAGAAATGTTGCATTTGAGATGGCTTGGGATGGGACGAGTGATGTACCATCATCAACTCACTTTTGTTAAATATATGTCTCTACCCGTCTATGTTGCAAAATATTTTGCTAAGTGCCATAATTATAGGTTTTTGTAATTTGTGACCTACTTGTTGTCCTGATGCTTTTTGTGCGACAAACTCGTCAGTCCATATTTCCAATATCAGTTAATATTTACGGCGAGAGGGATATATCCTCTGTTTACTACTAACTTTTTTGACTTAGCATTCAATCGCGACCACGTCTGTGTCAATGAATAAATGATCAATATGTTATTTTGCATCCTCCCCATTGGTGCTTTTATAGTTAATTGTTTTTCTCCGCGAGACATCTAATGGTCAGAACCAACAAAAACCACAATGAAAAAATGTCAGGACCAACAAATAGCAAACTTTTGTGAACTTGAATAGGGGAAAAACATAAAAAATAATTATTTTAATTCCCCACAACAAAGATATAAGGAAAAAAAATGATAATCGTATACAAGAATTTGCAAAATAGTTTTATTGAAGCTAAGCGGAATTTAGAGGAAGTTAAACAGTTCTATAAAAGTACAGATAAAAAAGCTGCGGTAAACAAACCACGGTTAAAGAAAAATATAATAACCAGATATTTAAATAAAAGATCAACATATTCAATACGCTCCCAAAGTCCAATCGGTCATAAACATTTCTAATGCCCGATAACATATAAATATAAATATCCACTGGCACGTTCCCAAATTTATCCAGACGAAAATTCAAGTTTCAGCAGCCCAAAAAGCCATTCTCATAAGCAGACATTTCAGCACAAAGAAAAGTCATAAACATTTTTGAGACAAAAAAAGCGTTGCAACTTCTGATCAAATTAATTGCCGTAAAACTAACTAAAAGCTTATCAAAGTTCACTCAGATTATTCACTCAATAAGCTTCACATAATATTCACTGAATAAATTAAAAGATTGCCCGATTTGTCCCTACGTTAGTAAACATCTATGTTAACAACCCGTTTTCGAATCTAATAAATATTAAAACATATTTTTTTTATCTGAAAGATACCCTGGAGTTGTAATTGTAATTTATTTGTATGTAGCTTATTTTGAGACCAAAGACAAATCGTTTTACAAAAAATATGTCGAAATGCTAGAGCGGCATTGGACTGATTGTATCACTCTTGAAGGCATGTATGTTGATGAATAAAATCGAATAATAATAAAAGGTGTTTTTCTTAGTTATCCTACGGACTTATTGAGTGATGTATTATATGTAAAAATTTAAAAGGAAACTAAAAGGGACCGGTCTAACAACTAGATAATAAATAATACACTGATCCCTTTAAGGCACATGTAAACGCATGCGTAAGGTGACACCAAGCAAGTGAAAGGGTCACAAAGCACAAAGGCCGCTAGCGCACATACCAACACATTGAAGTGGCTGGGGGCATAAATATATGTAAATAGTTGATAAGAACTCTTGTTACTACATAATAATATAATTGTAAAATAATAATATTTTATTATATTTTTATAATATAATATAATATTTTTGTATATTTTATCAGATGTCAAAGCATATAAATAACATATAATAACCGTTTCTAAACGGAACTCATTGCTCCTCTTAAATATTGATCCATCGAGACACCCTGGCGTTTTCCCGCTAGTGGTAACAGACTCAGGTTGAACTAGCACTTTATAAGAGACTGCGGATATACAGATAAGTAAAAAAAAGGTAAATCGTAGTCCTGTGTATTTACTCTCAATTGTTAAGGAACACAGACAATAAAATATATTCCATTGAGCATAAAACAAAATAAACATTTGTTAGAAATTAAAGAAATTTTGAAAAGTTTGTCGGTGTGTCCGTGACCATACAACGGACAGAAAATTAAGTGCTCATCGAAAGCCACACTGGCATGTGGCATCCGCGACATCACTGGCGAGCAAGCGGCAACGGCGGCAAACAAGTGGCAACATCTTTAATTTTGTCCTTTTTTATTTTTTGCTTAAAAAAATTTGGGCAATATTAGAAATAAACAATGTCGTCTAAAGAAAAGGCAATCCTGATTAAAGATCAGTTTAGAATAACTAGGATCGTTGACGGGATTCTAGTGAAAGATGGTACACCAGATAATAATAAGGAGATATTATTTTCGTTGGAATCCCAAGGTTGTAAAAATCACAAAAAATTAGTAAAGTTAGGGCCGATAGAGTACTCATGCTCATGCATTATTAAAGAAAAATTTCAATAGTATGTTTAAGAAAATTTAAGTTGGATATCAAACTTAACTGTTCCATAGATCAAGCAGTGGAATATCAAGCCAAGCATATCAGGAAATCCAGAAAAGGAAAGTTAAAACCTTTCCATTATAGATTAGTTATTTTTTTTTATTTAATTGTATCTTAGAAACTAAATTCAGGAGGTACAATATATATTGCCAAAGCAGCAAAGCCTTCAGGCAGTTATTGTATTGTATATTGTATAATTCAAGTAAAAGGAAATTATTCACGTTTTTACCTTGACATTTAAGAGGTGTTGGTTTGGGGGAGGGATTCTTATTGCTGTGATTAGGTTTTTTATGTAGCGGCAGTGCACTACGGTGGGGGAATAACACATATTGTAACACTATAATAGGGGTTGACTATGCCGGTGCTGGTATTTTTTTAATTAGTGTTCGTGCTTTAGTTTGGTGTGGGTTAATTTTAATCTGGTGTATAAGATGTCATGATTTCTGTTTGTTATTATGGGTATTTGTATTGATTCTCTATTTGGGTTTATGGATTTATATAGATGGTAGTTGTTGTTCCAAATTTTTTAAAATTTTTTTTGTGTCATTGTTAATTTTTTTTTATGTCATTTTTGTTTTTAGTGTTGTTTTTGTCCTGCTATCCAGTAGCAGCTTTATTTGTTTGGTGTTTGTGGCGTATTTTGATACCTGTTGGTTCATTGTTGTTGATCTTTTGTATAGCGGCGAAAGTGAAAAGAGAGTCAGTACACACGATACATTTTTCTTTTTTTCTTATGCTTGCGAGTTCTACCGCGATCAGGATCGCTTTTGCTTCTACAGTGAAGAATTATGTATAAGTTGGTGTGACCCCAGCTTTAAATATTTTGTTTTCTTGATTTATAACACTGACTGCTGTAAAGTTGTCCTTTTTAAATGTGTTCGTAAAGATGAATTTCCATGTGTGGTATTTGTGTGTCATTTTGTTGAAGTTTAGTCTGTTTGTTGGGTGGTGTATTTTTTATATGTTTTTTATATAACAATAATACACATAAGTGATTTTCCATAATGTATCCCAGCTGCGCAGCATCCGTTTCTAATAAAGAATTCTTAGGCAGCGGCACTTAGCCGTTCTTGTAAACATCCTAAAGCCTGACCTAAGCAGATTTGACTGCTCTCTTTGAATCTTATCTAATCTTAAGAATCCAAGAGCGAGGCTCTCCCGAAATATTGTTAAAATACCGAGGCTTCCCCTCAACCCAATTTACATTTGATTTTTAGTCTAAGCTGATATCTGAATAAAGAAGTTCAATAAAAACCTTCGTGTAATAATTCTTCTCAGCGTTGTCCTTAGTCAACTGACGGGACATTTATTCAACAAAAAAATACAACTAATATTACTATATATATATATATATATATATATATACTTTGAGCGTGGCCCTATGCATCCAAGCTATTAGAATGCCGTTTTTCTTTTTCCGCCGTACTTTTCATAGTATTTCATTTGTTTTTCTGTCTTTATGCAAGCTAGTCTCTCAGTAATAAAGCTGTTGACTGCTGATATTTTTTTTCGTTTTTCCTATTTACTGTATCGGCCAGCTATATTCTATAGCTTTATATAATTTAACCATTGAAATTTGTTCAGATAGGAGGAAATACCCTTATTTTTCGCTTAGCTTCAGTATTTTTAGTATTCAGTGGTATCGAATCACATCCGTAAAATGTACTTTGGTCCACCTCCAACTCCCAATGAATTTTCATTAATAAAAGCAAACAAAAGGTTTATTGCATCATCGCCACCACAAGTGTTTTTCGTGGACCACAGAATCTGGACCCTCAGCACCCTGCCCCAAACATTGGTCTTACACTTGGATTCCATCACGAAAACGAGTTCTCATTTTCATCGGCGCAATTCGGCCACCTCGATAACGAAACAGAGTACATAAATTTAAGCTTAAAGTATCATATTTATTGAGGTGTGTATTTTTAACTTATACCTTAAAAACGGATCGGTCTTTCGGTATTTAAATATTCATAAGATTTTAAAATACTTCTAAAAAATATGTAATTTATTGCACTGTTTTTATATTTTTTTATTAATTTTGTAACTAAATTATTTCTATTCCAGACCGTCCACATAGAAATTGGTTCAGTAAAAAAATATCGAAGAAAGCGCAGCGTGTATATTGACTGTACTGAGAATGATCATGATCTGCGATGCTGTCGATATCCACTGAAAGTAAACTTTACAAGCTTTGGTTGGCATTTTGTTGTGGCCCCAACTTCGTTTGATGCATACTTTTGTAGTGGCGATTGCAGAGTAGGATACTTAGAACACTATCCTCATACGCATTTGGCCGCTCTAACGACATCAGCTACGCCTTGTTGTTCTCCAACCAAAATGAGTTCTTTAAGCTTGTTGTATTTTGATGACAATCATAATCTAGTATTAAGTGTTATACCTAATATGTCTGTAGAAGGATGTAGTTGCTCTTAGATAAGAAGAAGAACCTAAATCAAGAGATTTACATAAATTACATAAAACTAAATCAATATAAATTTGTAAATATTTGCAGAGGAAAAAAACTATTTTAGTTAATAAACCAAATTGAAACTGCACAAACTGTTTCTGGCCTATTGTAAAATGTATTTTTTAATTATGTTTTTGGTTGCATTTCGTACCAATGATTGCCATCATTGTTCCATAGCGTTAAAGGTTATGTAATTATTTTGTCGCGACCTCGTTTGTGTTGTTTTGTTGTTGTTGGTGTCGTTTCTCCGCTGGAGGTCCTGATACAGAAATGTTGCATTTGAGATGGCTTGGGATGGGACGAGTGATGTACCATCATCAACTCACTTTTGTTAAATATATGTCTCTACGCGTCTATGTTGCAAAATATTTTGCTAAGTGCCATAATTATAGGTTTTTGTAATTTGTGACCTACTTGTTGTCCTAATGCTTTTTGTGCAACAAACTCGTCAGTCCATATTTCCAATATCAGTTAATATTTACGGCAAGAGGGATATATCCTCTGTTTACTACTAGCTTTTTTGACTTAGCATTCAGTCGCGACCACGTCTGTGTCAATGAATAAATGATCAATATGTTATTTTTGCATCCTCCCCATTGGTGCTTTTATAGTTAATTGTTTTTCTCCGCGAGACATCTAATGGTCAGAACCAACAAAAACCACAATGAAAAAATGTCAGGACCAACAAATAGGAAACTTTTGTGAACTTGAATAGGGGAAAAACATAAAAAATAATTATTTTAATTCCCCACAACAAAGATATAAGGGAAAAAATTATAATCGTATACAAGAATTTGCAAAATAGTTTTATTGAAGCTAAGCGGAATTTAGAGAAAGTTAAAGAGTTCTATAAAAGTAAAGATAAAAAAGCCGCTGTAAACAAACCACGGTTAAAGAAAAATATAATAACCAGATATTTAAATAAAAGATCAACATATTCAATACGCTCCCAAAGTCCAATCGGTCATAAACATTTCTAATGCCCGATCACACATAAATATAAACATCCACTGGCACGTTCCCAAATTTATCCAGACGAAAATTCAAGTTTCAGCAGCCCAAAAAGCCATTCTCATAAGCAGACATTTCAGCACCAAGAAAAGTCATGAACATTTTTGAGACAAAAAAAGCGTTGCAACTTCTGATCAAATTTATTGCCGTAAAACTAACTAAAAGCTTATCAAAGTTCACTCAGATTATTCACTCAATAAGCTTCACATAATATTCACTGAATAAATTAAAAGATTGCCCGATTTGTCCCTACGTTAGTAAACATCTATGTTAACAACCTGTTTTCGAATCTAATAAATATTAAAACATATTTTTTTTATCTGAAAGACACCCTGGAGTTGTAATTGTAATTTATTTGTATGTAGCTTATTTTGAGACCAAAGACAAATCGTTTAACAAAAAATATGTTGAAATGCTAGAGCGGCATTGGACTGATTGTATCACTCTTGAAGGCATGTATGTTGATGAATAAAATCGAATAATAATAAAAGGTGTTTTTCTTAGTTATCCTACGGACTTATTGAGTGATGTATTATATGTAAAAATTTAAAAGGAAACTAAAAGGGACCGGTCTAACAACTAGATAATAAATAATACACTGATCCCTTTAAGGCACATGTAAACGCATGCGTAAGGTGACACCAAGCAAGTGAAAGGGTCACAAAGCACAAAGGCCGCTAGCGCACATACCAACACATTGAAGTGGCTGGGGGCATAAATATATGTAAATAGTTGATAAGAACTCTTGTTACTACATAATAATATAATTGTATAATAATAATATTTTATTATATTTTTATAATATAATATAATATTTTTGTATGTTTTATCAGATGTCAAAGCAACCGTTTCTAAACGGAACTCATTGCTCCTCTTAAATATTGAGCCATCGAGACACCCTGGCGTTTTCCCGCTAGTGGTAACAGACTCAGGTTGAACTAGCACTTTATAAGAGACTGCGGATATACAGATAAGTAAAAAAAAGGTAAATCGTAGTCCTGTGTATTTACTCTCAATTGTTAAGGAACACAGACAATAAAATATATGCCATTGAGCATAAAACAAAAGAAACATTTGTTAGAAATTAAAGAAATTTTGAAAAGTTTGTCGGTGTGTCCGTGACCATACAACGGACAGAAAATTAAGTGCTCATCGAAAGCCACACTGGCATGTGGCATCCGCGACATCACTGGCGAGCAAGCGGCAACGGCGGCAAACAAGTGGCAACATCTTTAATTTTGTCCTTTTTTATTTTTTGCTTAAAAAAATTTGGGCAATATTAGAAATAAACAATGTCGTCTAAAGAAAAGGCAATCCTGATTAAAGATCAGTTTAGAATAACTAGGATCGTTGACGGGATTCTAGTGAAAGATGGTACACCAGATAATAATAAGGAGATATTATTTTCGTTGGAATTAGTAAAGTTAGGGCCGATAGAGTACTCATGCTCATGCATTATTAAAGAAAAATTTCAATAGTATGTTTAAGAAAATTTAAGTTGGATATCAAACTTAACTGTTCCATAGATCAAGCAGTGGAATATCAAGCCAAGCATATCAGGAAATCCAGAAAAGGAAAGTTAAAACCTTTCCATTATAGATTAGTTATTTTTTTTTATTTAATTGTATCTTAGAAACTAAATTCAGGAGGTACAATATATATTGCCAAAGCAGCAAAGCCTTCAGGCAGTTATTGTATTGTATATTGTATAATTCAAGTAAAAGGAAATTATTCACGTTTTTACCTTGACATTTAAGAGGTGTTGGTTTGGGGGAGGGATTCTTATTGCTGTGATTAGGTTTTTTATGTAGCGGCAGTGCACTACGGTGGGGGAATAACACATATTGTAACACTATAATAGGGGCTGACTATGCCGGTGCTGGTATTTTTTTAATTAGTGTTCGTGCTTTAGTTTGGTGTGGGTTAATTTTAATCTGGTGTATAAAATGTCATGATTTCTGTTTGTTATTATGGGTATTTGTATTGATTCTCTATTTGGGTTTATGGATTTAAATAGATGGTTGTTGTTGTTCCAAATTTTTTAAAATTTTTTTTGGGTCATTGTTAATTTTTTTTTATGTCATTTTTGCTTTTACTGTTGTTTTTGTCCTGCTGTCCAGTAGCAGCTTTATTTGTTTGGTGTTTGTGGCGTATTTTGATACCTGTTGGTTCATTGTTGTTGATCTTTTGTATAGCGGCGAAAGTGAAAAGAGAGTCATTACATACGATACACTTTTCTTTTTTTCTTACGCTTGCGAGTTCTACCGCGATCAGGATCGCTTTTGCTTCTACAGTGAAGAATTATGTATAAGTTGGTGTAACCCCAGCTTTAAATATTTTGTTTTCTTGATTTATAACACTGACTGCTGTAAAGTTGTCCTTTTTAAATGTGTTCGTAAAGATGAATTTCCATGTGTGGTATTTGTGTGTCATTTTGTTGAAGTTTAGTTGGTTTGTTGGGTGGTGTATTTTTTATATTTTTTGTAAGTTCTTTTATGACAGATTTTTGTAGAACCACGGTGGGAATTTTTCTTTATATTTTTATTTGGTATAATGAGGACGTTGCTTTGTTTATAATAAGTTGTAAACTGGATTAGATTCGTGGTGGGCATTGCGTTTATGTTGATTGATGGAATGAGCTGTATGCGTTGGTGATCTTATTAATTTGTCTGCCGATGCTCCTTCGGAATGTGGTTGACAAATCCGGAATACCATTTTCTGCCAGCGTGTTGTTAATGGAGTGGTTTGGAAAGCACCTAAGGAAAGTCAGATGGAGGCGTGGTAGGGGGAGGATAGTTTTTGGATGTTGGTTTTTTTTTTTTTTACCGTAAATAAAGAGACCATAGTCTATTTTGGATAAAACAATTAATTTTGTAATGTTTATTAGTGAAGTGGTGTTGCAGTTAAAGTTTTTACTATTTCGTGTTACGTGTCGCATTATGTCATACTATACGACGCTGAAAACTTGTTTCATTTGCTAAATGTTTGACTTTGACAGTTTTTTTTGTACATGGAAGTCGCTGTGGCATAAATATAAATACTTGATAACAACCGAACAAACCGAACTTATTGGAGTTAAACCTATTGTGGTATGCGTACATATTGGGTATCTACTGTATACAATTACTGCCGAATATTTTGTTAAAACATAACGTCAAAGTAAACGGTTCAGCCCAAGGGAAAGCGTAAGAAGATCACTGACTTTAGCTGAACCGTTACTACAAAAGTAAATAATCACATGCGCTCATACAACACTCTCTCTATAAGCTGAAATAAGAAATATTTATATCGGGACCTTTCCTGCTCCCTGATAATTAGTTTGACTTTTTCTGGGTCAGGACTATACTAATGTATAACGACCTTCCTTAAAATCACGTGGCCCTTTAAACACCTGACCATAACATGGCGACCGTGACACTATTATCTTCGAGGGTGAAGGAACCCTCTTATCTTCGAAGGAAAAGAAAAAAATTTTTTGACGAAACTGGCAAAGCTACAATTACAAAATAACAATTTTTTTTTGTGGTGGCATCACGGCTCGGATAATATTACAAAGGAAAAATCTGAGTAGAGTGTAACACGGGTAAAAGACAAACATGAGAAAAAGAAAATGAAATCGAGAATAGCAATAGCAGCGAGAAAGTTACAATTAGAGCTCGACTTTTTGCGGGATCATTTATCAAAGTGTCCAACTCGCTCAAATAAGATCGCTATATAATATACAGAATAATAAAATCATTCCACCACCCAGAGATTTCACCAAGATACAAGAAGCAGTGTCCACCGGATTGCGAGGGACCATGGAGTCCCTATTGTGAGTATACGTGCAAGAGTTGCACCCAACAACAGACCTGTGCATCATCCAGCACCGGCACCACCTAGTGTTTCAAGCTGGCCCATGGAACCGACAGTGCCACAGTGGGCACAGATGCCGGCAGTACAACCCAAGGTGCAGGATCTTTCAAGCAGCTAGCAGCAAAATAGAATAATAAAAAAAAAAAAATAACAAACACACTATTTAATTTAGAAAAATTTATGTAACATTGAACGGAAACACTTCTGCCCGATGAGAAGTATAGCCTGTAAAGCTATACGAAAGTATAGGTAGGAAAAATGCATGTATAAATTTCAATTTTGACAAACAGAATAACTAAAATAGATTTGATAGAAGACACTAGTAGTCTTAATATAAAGAAAGATATAAGTTATATAAATATTTTCCCCAAGATGAGTTTAATTGACACTAAAACAGTGGATTCCACTGCAAATGTAATTAATAAAGAAGTAAGCAATTTTCATTTTAATGTTAATCAATGCACTAACAAAAGTGTATAAATTGCATAATAAATGATTAAAAAAAAGATTTGCTAGCAGAGCCATTGGCTTAGAGTCTATTTAAATTTAATTAATGATGTCAATTGAATAAAAGATATATATATACTAGACTGACCCGGCAAACGTTGTTTTGCTTATACTTATTGTAAGTATGTATGTATGTTAGAATGTGTATATTGTATGTATATAAGAATGTGGTATATGCGTGGAATAAGCATAGAGCGCTGTGAACGATGAGGGAATATAAAAATAATAAAAGGCAAACATTATTTCTAAGTTATTATAATTTATTCCTTAAAATTATATATCACTAATTAAACAATTACTACAGTAACACTGTTAAACAATATCAATCTCTTAATGCTATAGCGTGAACAATATTTTTTGTTAGTCCATCTTTAGCTAACACAAACAAACTGGATGGTTTACGCAGTCGAGAGCATTCCACGTATAATTGTCCGTGTGAAAAACATGGTGTTCTCAAATCTAATCCACAAACAGACATCGTTTGACCTTGGGATTTGTTGATAGTCATTGCAAATGCGAATCTAATCGGAAACTGAATACGTTTAAATTGAATTGGCACATCTGTAGGTATAATAGGAATCCATGGTATGAGTATATTTTCACCTCTGAACTTGACATTTAAAATCCTGGCTTCGATCACGTTTTTCATTAATTTTTGAATGACTAATCGCGTACCGTTGCACAGTCGGGGCGGGTTCATATTACGAAGCAAGATAATTGGAGATCCAACCTTTAATTGTAAAATATGCGGTGGCATGCCTGGCAGCGATTGTGCAGAAATCGGTCGGTAATTTTACGTATCCAGTTTCATCTATAGCAACTTTTCCATCACCGATATCTAAGAGTTGTTTTGAAAATGTTTCAGCGGATGGATCTTGAAGCATTTGAACGCGCATATTTATTTTTAGCTGTAATTTTTCAACATTACGCCACAATGGAGATGATTTTAAGCAAGCGTTGATCTCATCAGCGTATGTTGAACGTTGAATGACTGGAAGTGTTTGTCTGAAATCACCTGAAAGGACCAACAGAGTTCCACCAAATAGTTTGTCACTGTTTTTAATATCTTTCAATGTACTGTTCAACGCCTCAAGTGAATGTTTGTGTGCCATAGTACATTCATCCCAAATAATAATTTTACACCGTTTCAGCACAGTGGCCATGGACGATTGTTTCTTAATGTTGCATACTGCGTCAGGGTTATTCTGAATATTTAGTGGCAGCTTAAATACTGAATGAGCTGTTCTACCTCCATCCAATAAAGTTGCTGGAATGCCCGATGATGCAACGGCCAATGCGATGCCATTATTTGATCGTATTTCAGCAAGAATTAGCGAAATAACGAATGTTTTGCCAGTTCCACCCGGTGCATCCAAAAAGAAGAACCCACCTTGTCCAGCTGAAACTGCGAGCATAATGCGATCATAAATGGTTCTTTGTTCCTTATTCATTAGTGGGACATTGGAGGCAACAATCGCTGACATTTCTACAGTACTGTACTGCAGTTCATGATTCATGTTGATGCAATATATCATCAGTCATTGAATCTTTGTGATTTTCCCATAATATCTGTGCTCGGGCTGGGAAACATGTAGTCAATACTATAGCGAATAGTAGACGAATTTGTATTGCTGTACAGTTCAATGCTGCTTCAGCAAGCATGCATTCCCACTGGCTGTCGTCTTCCAGCAAGCTGAGTGCAAGGCATGTATCTTTATACGTTGGATATTGTTGCCCATTCACTTTACGTATATCTTGAAATGATAATGGGCCAGTAACATTAACCAACAACAGTCGAAGATAATAGCACTCCGTGTTTCTTGGATTGACTGTAAATTATCGCCCCAAGGCGTTTGACTTAAATAAATTGAGACATGCAGCAACTGGTGAGCCTTGCTTGCGGGGCATCCATATTTTTGATTGAGTCCATGTGAAATAGCGTGGTACTTGTGAATAGAGTAATGTTGCACAGTCGGGGCGGGTTCAAATTACAAAGCAAGATAAATGGAGATCCAACCTTTAATTGTAAAATATGCGGTGGCCTGCCTGGCAAATTCAGTGAGTTCAAAAACTCTGTGGGAAAATTTACTGCTTCGCTGTCGTCGCAAACTGTATCAATAGATTTATATGATACCAAGTTACCTGGCAACAACTTTTGTATCTTTAGATTTAAATTGTCAACGTCTATATTTTTTGCCGCTAAAATCGCTCTTTTTGCAAGCCACTCATGATTTATGTTGCAATAAAGTTGCTGCAATGCCCGATGATGCAACGGCCAATGCGATGCCATTAATTGATCGAATTTCAGCAAGAATTAGCGAAATAACGAATGTTTTGCCAGTTCCACCCGGTGCATCCAAAAAGAAGAACCCAGTAGACGAATTTGTATTGCTGTACAGTTCAATGCTGCTTCAGCAGAGCATGCATTCCCACTGGTTGTCGTCTTCCAGCAAGCTGAGTGCAAGGCATGCATCTTTATACGTTGGATATTGTTGCCCATTCACTTTACGTATATGTAGTAGCAAATATGTAATCTCTGGCCATTTTGGATTACATGTGAACGTGATAAATAAACATGGTCGTCCATATTCACGCACAAAAGTCAGAGCATCCTGTATATATTCTTGCATATGACGTGGACTGTCTACGTACGATAATGGTAAAATGACATGGTTACCAATATCGGCGACGTCGGCGTTGTTGTTGATAGCGTCTCGCAAATGAATGTACTCTTCCGCAGCTTTTGTTGATTATATCGTAAGTATCGTAGTTGTTCGCTTTCAATCTTCGCGTACATGTCGACCATGAATTGCTGACAAAGCTCACGACATCGTAAAATGACGTTGTCCAGGCCACGTCTAATCATTAATCGGTACGCATAATAATCCTTTGAGCCAACGTTCTTGTTTGTTTGAGCTCCTGTAATATTTGTTCATAAAAATTAATATAAATTTATTACGTTCAATAATTTAATTATTTTGTTAAATTATTAATTATCAAATTAATAATCAATGAAGTACCTGATACGGGATCTCTTTGTTTTATGTTTATGCAATATCCGTCTTGTCCCTTCCAGAATATTAGCGGATATTGGAGAGCGTCATATGAACGATGTGTGCCAGCAATAAACTGAAGATTATTATTTCTTCTACGAATCACAATTTCTCGTGCAGCTGTACAATCGCCAACCATGATTCCAGCAACATCATCAACAACGGGTGCATTGAATCTACGAATATGCTCTCCAGCTGGTGTTTTATCAGGATTAATGACGATAGCGTGATTATCGCTTTGCAATTGGTGCATATGTGATTTGAATATTTTCAACAACTCGTTGTGCTCATTTAAAAGATCATCTAGCTCGCTGATGATGCGCCTGGCATAAAGTGAATCAAGGTTATTATAATCACAACGTGCATTCACGCGATTGGCAAGTGCGCTTCCGGAATCCTCGCCGCCAATAAAGTAGATTTGTAAGAATTTATGTGGTTCGTTTAGCATTGGCAGCAGTGAGCCTATTTTATGATAAACTTGGCCTCTGATTTTGAATGTAGAATTGAATTGTTGATAATTTGCATTAGTATTTCGAACTATTTCTGTTGCTCAGAACGATGTCATTTGAAAGCATGAATTGAATTTTCGAATTGACTTCAGGAACACGTTAGAATCTGGATCCGTGCCGATAAGTAAGCCGTTCAATGGTTCAGGTGGTGTTTCAATTTCAGGTAGTTGCACTTTTCCTGACGCGCAACACATCCCAGCTGGCTCATTTTTGAATTTCAGAGCATGACAATGCAGACATTCCTTGTCCATAGCACCAATTACCACTTTTGAATGAGCATAATATTCAATATCTGGTTCATACTGGAATGCTAGACGCAGGAATGAATCAGATATAAATGCTCGATGTACCTGTTGTCGGTCATTTGTTCTTCGTCTATTGACTGTGAAACGGTGATTGTCGTTGTTCTAATCTTCTGACTTCATTGCGTTCAGCTCATGTATCTTCTGGCTCTTCCTAATGAAATTGCGCCATTCTGACACGTGCATCAGTATTTTGTTGCTGGATTTGTTCTTCTGTTCTTTCGGATCTGCTATTTCGCAAGTTTCGAGCTTGTACTGCGGCTCAAATCAGCCCCTTTGCGTTTTCTTGGCATTGCTCTCTGTAAAAAACATACATAAATAGAATTAATGAAATTATTTAATAATGAAAAATGTTAAAAGTATAATTAGGGCCAGGATTTTTCCCGCAGTTTCGAAATGATTAGTTTTAATTTATGAAATTATAACAAAAATATAAGTTTTATGTAAAAAATTTTCGAACAAAATTAAAAAATTAAATTTTATAAAAACATTGTCTCTTATAATTTTTTCACACAACCAATATTTCCATTGTCATTTCAAAATAAAGATTCATAATGATTGATTTTTGGAAACTATGAAAATCATTGTTAAATTACATTTTTTTAATAAAATTACATTTTTATAAGATCAACAACATTTTCGATATAAAAAAAAAAAAAGTATACTTACAACACAAAATCCGTTGTACACTGAGATAGCAAAATAAAAATTGTCAACGTTACTACTACACTTGACGCATTAACAGTAATAATGGCCGACAACTGTGTAGGGAGTGAGAAAGAAAGAAGACCGGCTTCGTTCTCATTCCTACTCCGTGCTGTTTACTGGGTCAGAAGTGACACCTGTAGACATCTGGCGGGGATAACTAATTCGATGACGATGATCAGTTTTCGACCGGAGAGGAAAAATGATTAATTTACTAAAATGGCTATTAAAAAATAAGGGTTGATCGTAGAAGGGTGATAATTGCGGATTGTATGCATTTTTGTATGTTGTATCATAAAAAGATAGAAATTAAATATTTCCTCTAAAAAAAAAAAAAAAATAGGGGTGGACTACCCCTAACATTTAGTGGGTTGCAAAATAGATGTTTCATCAAAATCGGTCAAGCCGTTTCGGAGGAGTATGGCAACGAAAACGTGACACGAGAATTTTATATATATATAAGATAAGATAAGATATATATAGTGACGTATTCACGCCAACTCATCACGCTCAGTTAATTGAATATTCGCGCCACCCAAACTGGGCCGCTCTTGTAAACGGATTCCCAAGCCTGACCTAGCAGTTTCGTCTGCTCTCTCTGAAGCTCTCCTTAACGTAAACATCCAAGAACATCACATGATTTTACCGTTTAAAGCTATAAGCTCTCCTTAACGTAAACATCCAAGAACATCACATGATTTTACCGTTTAAAGCTATTTTCTGCTTTATCTGCGTGTCGATCGTCTATTACTTCACTTCCCTATTCTTTATTTCTGTAACCCATAGAGGCCCCTCCTAAATCTCACTCACATTTGAAATCAGTCTTAAGTTGAAAGTTATACCGTAAAGTTCAATAAGTCTTAAACCGATATTTAATAAAAACCAAAACCGAATTTATTCAGTGTTTAATTTATTTCGGAGTTGATCCTAGTTTAAATACGGATCATTTGTTCGACTTGAAAAATAAAACTATTTAACTTTCAGCGTTGATCTTAGTTAAATACGGATCATTTGTTTGGCTCAATAAAAAACTATTTAACTGGCGCAGTCGGTAGGATAACTCAAAGATTGCTTGATGCGAAAATATAAATTTTTTTAATTCATGTAATCTGTGTTATCCGCCAAAGAACTTACGTAGTGTTACTGTGAAAGTGAAGTGTTGGCCATTAATACGCCTACACTTAAAAGAACAGTGAGACACATCTGTTTAAACAACAGTGAACTTCCAACATTTACCGGAGCTATAAATCCAGAAATTTTTTTTGGTTACTCCGAACAAGTGAATTGCTGGAAAATAAAAAATAAAAAAAAAAAAAAAGAGAACCTAAACTAAATATATTAAGGAATTACCAAATAAGTGAAAAATTAAAATCTAAGTGAAACAAAACATAAGGAACTCAACGGAAAATAACAAAAGAAATAAATCTTAACGTGTTTTCAAGAGAGTAGAGTGATAGACTTCAAACGTAACATAAGTGAAAAATCAATAAGAGTGAATAAAATTTAAATGAAGACAAACAAAAAACTGAAGATATAAAGTTTGAATAAATTAAAAATAAACTAAAACTATACAATACAAAAATAAAAATAACAATAATAAAATTATGAAATAACCGCTACTCACGAAACATCAGCAACTATAAACATTTAAAAACAACCAGTATACGAACCAGTATAGAAACATTAATTCTAAGATTACCAACTCACATACAGTTAAGAATAGTTAAATGCGAAATTCCGAATTTAAGATCATTAATAAATATATTGCAAGAAAAGGGAATTTATGAAATAGCAACTACATACAAGAACAATACAAAGCCAGTCTCAAATCCCATTAAATCACCTAACAATGCAACTCACAGACAAACAACTAACTACTATAATCATACAACACCATTCCAACCATCATACAACGCCATGTATCAACCAATTCGCCAACCAATTTCATATATACCACCTCAATTACCCAGAACTAACCCTAATCCGTTTTCCCAATACCAATACCGTCAACTTCACCCTCAACCTAACGTATCTGTTATAGCTCAACCTAGGCCATTGAATCGTCAACATACATTTGACCAGAACCGACCAGGACTTAGTTATTCAAACGCACTAAATACAAGAGAAAATATAACGACCGGTGGACCAGCACTAAAGAGACAACGACCGTCTGACAGTGGACAATCACGTATGAGTTTTGATGAGGCTCGTTACCAAGAAGAATTAGACCAAACTCATCAACAGTTCAATCCTTACATGCATTACGGGAATCATCCCCAATATCCTTTCGATCTTTACATGCCTTACGGGCCGCCCCCCAACAACATCCCGATTTATTACATGCCTTACGACCCCCCACAACAACGTCCGGTTGGCATACAAGAGATGGCAGAGGCACGAGAAGAGCCAACTGAACCTCCTATGGAATTAATAACAGAAGCTGAAACGGCTGAGAATTTTCGGCCCCAAGCCTCGGAACAAGCCAATTCATAATTATTAAACACAAAGGACTCAATTTAAAATGCTTAATAGACACAGGCTCAACAGTAAATATGGCCACTCAAAATTTTTTCAAATTACCAATCCAAGAGATAGCAAAGAAAATAAACTCAAGTAATGGCCAGTTCATTGCACAAAAGAAAGTAACGTTACCCAAAAATAATCTTTTCCCTAAACCATACGATTTTTTGATATATCCTTTTTCAGCTAAATACGACTTGATTTTAGGACGACAATTACTTGACGAGGGAACTACATCAGTAAATTACGGACCCCGTACAGTTACAATTTACGGACACGTGCACGAAATGATCGATGCCTTCCTTCCTTCAGAAGAAATACATATTCAAGATACACAGAATAATTCCTTTAGGCTAGACCACTTAAATTTCGAAGAAAACGCAAAATTGATAACCCTCCTAAAAGAATTCCAGGACCTTCAATATAAGAAGGGAGACCAGCTCACATTCACTAATAACGTAAAACACACTATTAGAACATCCCATAATGACCCAGTATACAGAAAGCCTTACGGATACGCACCCGGACTAGATACGGAAGTAGAAAACCAAATAAAAGAAATGTTAGATCAGGGAATAATCCGAGAAAGCAATTCCCCTTATTGTAGTCCCATTGTAGTAGTACCCAAGAAAACAGACACCTCCGGACAGAAGAAATACAAAATAGCCAAAGACTACCGTAACCTCAATGAAATAACAATAGCAGACAAATACCCAATACCAAATATGGAAGAAATCTTAAGCAAGTTAGGAGGATGCAACTATTTTACTACAATTGACTTAATCAAAGGGTTTCACCAAATAGAAATGGACCCCGAGTCTATCCCCAAAACAGCCTTCACAACTAAGACAGGGCATTACGAGTATACCCGTATGCCATTTGGACTGAAAAACGCCCCAGCTACCTTCCAACGATGTATGAACGATGTACTTCGTCCACTATTAAATAAAATCTGTATGGTATACTTGGACGACATTATTGTATTTTCAGCTTCCTTAGAGGAACATCTTCAATCCCTTAGAGCAGTCTTTCAAGCATTATCTAATGCTAATCTAAAACTCCAATTAGATAAATGCGAGTTTTTAAAACACGACACATATTTCTTAGGACATATGGTTTCTCCAGAAGGTATAAGACCTAACCCGGAAAAACTACGAGCAATAGAAAATTACCCCCTTCCTACTAAGCCGAAGGAGATAAAATCATTTTTAGGACTCACAGGTTTTTATAGAAAGTTCATACCCCATTTCGCACAGATTGCAAAACCCCTAACAACATGTCTTAAAAAGGACAAAAAAGTAGATAGTAAAAACCCGGAATATATTGAGGCATTCAAAAGGTTAAAACTCCTTATTTCTAACGATCCCATACTTCGATCACCAGACTTCAAGAAAAAATTTGTACTCACAACAGACGCTAGTAATGTAGCTCTAGGAGCAGTACTTTCTCAAGATGGTCACCCCATAAGTTATATTAGCAGAACACTTAACGACCATGAAACAAACTACAGTACGATTGAAAAAGAACTACTAGCTATTGTTTGGGCAACGAAAACGTTTAGACACTATTTGCTAGGTCGACATTTTGAAATAGCAAGTGATCACCAACCGTTGTGCTGGTTGCACAAGATGAAGGAGCCCAACGCTAAATTAACAAGGTGGAAATTCAGACTTGCAGAATACGACTTCGATATTAAATACGTCAAAGGTAAAGAAAATCATGTAGCAGATGCCCTATCCAGGATTACTATAGAGGAAGCGTACTTTACTGAAGCTACACAGCACAGCGCCCAAGAAGACAACCAGAATTTAATTTCCCTAACAGAAAAAGCGGTAAATAATTACAATAGACAAGTCATTTTCACTAAGGGACCAGAAAAAGTAAAACAGGAGAATTATTATAAGAAAAAGATCATTCATATTTCGTACGAAACACTCACTTATAAAAAAGCCAAACAGTATTTGATAGATTACTTCGTAAACAACCACAGCGCTTTATACATAGACAGCGACGCTGATTTTGAAACAATACAGGCAGCCCATAAAGAAATTATCAACCCAAGCACCACAAAGGTAATTAGAAGCCTAACTTTACCAAAAAACATTAAATCATATGCAGAATTTAAGGAATTAATCCTTCAATCCCATGAAAAGTTATTGCACCCAGGAATCCAGAAAACTAAGAAATTATTTAGTGAAAACTACTTTTTTCCAAATAGCCAACTACAAATCCAAAACATTATAAACGAATGTCAAGTTTGTAATCTAGCAAAGTCAGAGCATAGAAATACCAAAGTCCCATTTAAACTCACGCCAAGTATAGAATTCTGTAGAGACAAATTCGTTATAGATATTTACTCAGCCGAAGGCAAACACTATTTGAGCTGCATAGACACTTATTCAAAATTCGCTACACTAGAGCAGATAAAAACCAAGGACTGGATAGAATGCAAGAACGCCCTGATGCGCATATTTAATCAATTGGGAAAACCGAAGCTATTAAAAGCAGACAGAGATGGTGCATTTTCAAGTCTAGCATTAAAAGAATGGTTAGAAACAGAAGGAGTGGAACTACAGCTAAATGCCACGAAAACAGGAGTGGCAGATATAGAACGTTTTCATAAGACCATTAACGAAAAAATAAGAATAATCAATACTATGAAAAATACTGAAACAGACCTGAGTAAAATAGAAACTATACTTTATACTTACAATCACAAAACAAAACATGACACCACGGGACAAACGCCCGCTCACATATTCTTATACGCAGGACAACCTACCTTGAACACGCAGGAACTAAAGAGAACTAAAATAGACAAATTAAACAAAGGTAGAGAAGACCACGATATCGACACAAGATACAGAAAAGGACCATTACAAAAAGGCAAATTGGACAACCCATATAAACCAACCAAAAACGTAGAACAAACAGACCCTGACCATTACAAAATTACTAATAGAAACAGAGCTATGCATTACTACAAAACACAATTCAAAAAACGAAAGAAAATTAATCAAACCCATACCCCGACTCAAATGGCTACCAGTTAGACTACACAGATTCACAATTATATTTTGAAAAAGAAAACAAAGTGTATAGTAATGAAAATAAAGAAATAAACAATGAATGTGTCACCAATATAATTAAGCACCTAAATCCAATCTGTAATTTTAAGCCAATACCCACAAATGAATTAATGAAATAAATAGAATAATGATGTATACAAAACTAAAATTAAGAAAAAACCAAAATGGAATGGAATGGAAGAAGTTCCACTACTCTTACTATATCCATCAGTCGCAGCCCAAGTATAGGCTTATCTTTAAGGGAAGGGAAGTGACGTATTCACGCCAACTCATCACGCTCAGTTAATTGAATATTCGCGCCACCCAAACTGGGCCGCTCTTGTAAACGGATTCCCAAGCCTGACCTAGCAGTTTCGTCTGCTCTCTCTGAAGCTCTCCTTAACGTAAACATCCAAGAACATCACATGATTTTACCGTTTAAAGCTATAAGCTCTCCTTAACGTAAACATCCAAGAACATCACATGATTTTACCGTTTAAAGCTATTTTCTGCTTTATCTGCGTGTCGATCGTCTATTACTTCACTTCCCTATTCTTTATTTCTGTAACCCATAGAGGCCCCTCCTAAATCTCACTCACATTTGAAATCAGCCTTAAGTTGAAAGTTATACCGTAAAGTTCAATAAGTCTTAAACCGATATTTAATAAAAACCAAAACCGAATTTATTCAGTGTTTAATTTATTTCGGAGTTGATCCTAGTTTAAATACGGATCATTTGTTCGACTTGAAAAATAAAACTATTTAACTTTCAGCGTTGATCTTAGTTAAATACGGATCATTTGTTTGGCTCAATAAAAAACTATTGAACTATATATATATATATATATATATATATCAGCGAAAGAAACGCTCTGTGCAACGCATTATCGCATAAAATACATATACAAGTTAATACATACATAAGTTATATATATATATATACTAGACTGACCTAGTAATTTCTAGTGCAGACAAAAAACAGCCTACTTATTGTAAGTATGTACAGTGCCGCTTAACTGAATAGGTTTGAAAAATCCTTCTCACATTTTGTTCTATATCTTCGGTTCAACTGCGTTTTTTTCTATCATTTTTTTTGTTTTGAACCTTGAATTTCTTACTTTTTATGTGCTAGAAAAAACTAACGGTACAAATGCAACGGTAATTCGGAATTTAGATTTCATCGTGAAATTCGCTTAATGTGTGCACTTTTTTTGGCTCATCTGAATAGGTTTTACACTTTTGACTTCATTTTTTGTTTGACCGCGTGATTGAAAAGAGTTGATTTCTTTTGTATTTTAAAGTTAAAATAATCTTTTATCATTTTTTTGTAAAATGGGCCGCGGAAAACCTTTAACCGATTTTGAAAAATGTCAAATAAAAGGCTATATTGAATCTGGCTTAAAACACTGTGTAATAGCCAAGAAAATTGGAGCATGCCACGTATAATTGTCCGTGTGAAAAACATGGTGTTCTCAAATCTAATCTACAAACAGACATCGTTTGACCTTGGGATTTGTTGAATTTCATTGCAAATGCCAATCTAATCGGAAACTGAATACGTTTGAATTGAATTGGCACATCTGTAGGTATAATAGGAATCCGTGGTATGAGTATATTTTCACCTCTAAACTTGACATTTAAAATACTGGCTTCTATCACGTTTTTCATTAATTTTTGAATGAATAATCGCGTACCGTTGCACAGTCGAGGCGGGTTCAAATTACGAAGCAAGATAAATGGAGATCCAACGTTTAATTGTAAAATATGCGGTGGCATGCCTGGCAAATTCAGTGAGTTCAAAAACTCTGTGGAAAAATTTACGTCTATATTTTTTGCCGCTAAAATCGCTCTTTCTGCAAGCCACTCATGATTTATGTTGCAATAAAGTTGCTGCAATGCCCGATGATGCAACGGCCAATGCGATGCCATTATTTGATCGAATTTCAGCAAGAATTAGCGAAATAACGAATGTTTTGCCAGTTCCACCCGGTGCATCCAAAAAGAAGAACCCAGTAGACGAATTTGTATTGCTGTACAGTTCAATGCTGCTTCAGCAGAGCATGCATTCCCACTGGTTGTCGTCTTCCAGCAAGCTGAGTGCAAGGCATGCATCTTTATACGTTGGATATTGTTGCCCATTCACTTTACGTATATGTAGTAGCAAATATGTAATCTCTGGCCATTTTGGATTACATGTGAACGTGATAAATAAACATGGTCGTCCATATTCACGCACAAAAGTCAGAGCATCCTGTATATATTCTTGCATATGACGTGGACTGTCTACGTACGATAATGGTAAAATGACATGGTTACCAATATCGGCGACGTCGGCGTTGTTGTTGATAGCGTCTCGCAAATGAATGCAGCTTCCGCAGCTTTTGTTGATTATATCGTAAGTATCGTAGTTGTTCGCTTTCAATCTTCGCGTACATGTCGACCATGAATTGCTGACAAAGCTCACGACATCGTAAAATGACGTTGTCCAGGCCACGTCTAATCATTAATCGGTACGCATAATAATCCTTTGAGCCAACGTTCTTGTTTGTTTGAGCTCCTGTAATATTTGTTCATAAAAATTAATATAAATTTATTACGTTCAATAATTTAATTATTTTGTTAAATTATTAATGATCAAATTAATAATCAATGAAGTACCTGATACGGGATCTCTTTGTTTTATGTTTATGCAATATCCGTCTTGTCCCTTCCAGAATATTAGCGGATATTGGAGAGCGTCATATGAACGATGTGTGCCAGCAATGAACTGAAGATTATTATTTAATCTACGAATCACAATTTCTCGTGCAGCTGTACAATCGCCAACCATGATTCCAGCAACATCATTAACAACTGGTGCATTGAATCTACGAATATGCTCTCCAGCTGGTGTTTTATCAGGATTAATGACGATAGCGTGATTATCGCTTTGCAATTGGTGCATATGTGATTTGAATATTTTCAACAACTCGTTGTGCTCATTTAAAAGATCATCTAGCTCGCTGATGATGCGCCTGGCATAAAGTGAATCAAGGTTATTATAATCACAACGTGCATTCATGCGATTGGCAAGTGCGCTTCCGGAATCCTCGCCGCCAATAAAGTAGATTTGTAAGAATTTATGTGGTTCGTTTAGCATTAGCAGCAGTGATCCTATTTTATGATAAACTTGGCCTCTGATTTTGAATGTAGAATTGAATTGTTGATAATTTGCATTAGTATTTCGAACTATTTCTGTTGCTCCGAACGATGTCATTTGAAAGCATGAATTGAATTTTCGAATTGACTTCAGGAACACGTTAGAATCTGGATCCGTGCCGATAAGTAAGCCGTTCAATGGTTCAGGTGGTGTTTCAATTTCAGGTAGTTGCACTTTTCCTGACGCGCAACACATCCCAGCTGACTCATTTTTGAATTTCAGAGCATGACAATGCAGACATTCCTTGTCCATAGCACCAATTACCACTTTTGAATGAGCATAATATTCAATATCTGGTTCATACTGGAATGCTAGACGCAGGAATGAATCAGATATAAATGCTCGATGTACCTGTTGTCGGTCATTTGTTCTTCGTCTATTGACTGTGAAACGGTGATTGTCGTTGTTTTAATCTTCTGACTTCATTGCGTTCAGCTCATGTATCTTCTGGCTCTTCCTGATGAAATTGCGCCATTCTGACACGTGCATCAGTATTTTGTTGCTGGATTTGTTCTTCTGTTCTTTCGGATCTGCTATTTCGCAAGTTTCGAGCTTGTACTGCGGCTCAAATCAGCCCCTTTGCGTTTTCTTGGCATTGCTCTCTGTAAAAAACAAACATAAATAGAATTAATGAAATTATTTAATAATGAAAAATGTTAAAAGTATAATTAGGGCCAGGATTTTTCCCGCAGTTTCGAAATGATTAGTTTTAATTTATGAAATTATAACAAAAATATAAGTTTTATGTAAAAAATTTTCGAACAAAATTAAAAAATTAAATTTTATAAAAACATTGTCTCTTATAATTTTTTCACACAACCAATATTTCCATTGTCATTTCAAAATAAAGATTCATAATGATTGATTTTTGGAAACTATGAAAATCATTGTTAAATTACATTTTTTTAATAAAATTACATTTTCATAAGATCAACAACATTTTCGATATAAAAAAAAAAAAGTATACTTACAACACAAAATCCGTTGTACACTGAGATAGCAAAATAAAAATTGTCAACGTTACTACTACACTTGACGCATTAACAGTAATAATGGCCGACAACTGTGTAGGGAGTGAGAAAGAAAGAAGACCGGCTTCGTTCTCATTCCTACTCCGTGCTGTTTACTGGGTCAGAAGTGACACCTGTAGACATCTGGCGGGGATAACTAATTCGATGACGATGATCAGTTTTCGACCGGAGAGGAAAAATGATTAATTTACTAAAATGGCTATTAAAAAATAAGGGTTAATCGTAGAAGGGTGAAAATTGCGGATTGTATGTATTTTTGTATGTTGTATCATAAAAAGATAGAAATTAAATATTTCGTCTAAAAAAAAAAAAAAATAGGGGTGGATTACCCCTAACATTTAGTGGGTTGCAAAATAGATGTTTCATCAAAATCGGTCAAGCCGTTTCGGAGGAGTATGGCAACGAAAACGTGACACGAGTATTTTAAGATAAGATAAGATATATATATATATATATATATATATATATGTAGGATATTTATTGATGACACAATTGTTTATCTTAATAATATTTGGTTATAATAGTTTGGTTATTCTATTTAGTGTTTAATAAAAAGATGACTCGTGCCAACACTTCTTGATCTCCGGACATACGACGACTACACAACTTTGCCTTACTCCGGACACGACGACTTTTCGGCTTGACGATCTTTTTCTTACTTCCCAACTTTCAACTCGGTCTTTTCTTTCTCGACTCACTCTTCCTCTTCTCACGCTCACGACGCCACCCCTTGCGATGACCATCGATCGTCGCATATCGATAACCATCGTTACATTCGGCCATCCTGATCACTTTCGTCTGACCCAGACGACCATAGATCCTCACTTGTAGACGCGTATTTCCATAGCTTCATATTCTCTGAACATGTTGCAGTTATTGTAGGACCTTCCACCTGAGCTGCTTTCCTTACATCGTAACGGCCGTTTCTTTTTACCTTAGTTATTTCATATGGCCCGAGAAAACTGCTAGCTAGTTTGTGAATTGTTTTTTGCAATGCAAAATGCCCAACACTGTGTGCATCCGCCATAACTTCATGATCCGCTCCGCGTTGCTTCTCCTCCAGCTGTTTGCGCAGCTCCTGGAGCTGCTGCTCCAATTCCGCGTTCTCCTGACCGCGCTTCTTCAAATTGAGGGCATACTTCTTGAGCTTCTCCCTGAGCTCTCGCGCCTTCTGTTGCTGGATATCGGCAATCTCCTTATCCTTCTCCTCACAAAGCTGCTCCAAGTGCTTGATTCGCTCTTCCTGGTCAGGCGGATTCTGTCGTAGCTGCTGCAGTTCCTTTTGGAGAGATTGAATTGTGGTATTCCGGTGATTGATCAGTTCCTTGGACTTTTCGAATTTGGTGGATTTCGACTCCAGTTGGCGCCGCAAATCCTCCAGAGAGGGCTGTTGGCCCACTAACTTCTCTTTCAGCTGGGACAACTCTTGCTGCCTTTGGTCAAGCTCTTTTTGTAGCCTCTCGACGTCCTGCTTGAGCTTGGCGTTCTCCTCCTTGCGCTGGCTACTCTCCTGGTCCATTTGGAAGATCTCCTCATCGGCTTCCTGGCGTTCACGACGCAGCTCTTTGTTGACCAGTTCCTGCTCCTGGAACTGCTGTTTCAGCTGCTTTAGGTTGCCACGATTCTCAATGTTCGCATGTATCTCGGCCTTGATTTCCTCGTTCAGCTTGACCACCTGCTGCTGCAGTTGCTCCACTTGCTCTTGATTATCTTCCTGGGGCTTTGTTTGCTCCTCTAGCACGATCTTCATCGACACCGGGCATTCAGCGTTGTTTTCGGCTGGCTTGTACTCTGCTATCATTGATTTGATCATCGGATTGTACTGTGGAGAAGCATCTATGTTACTACCAGTCTCAACAATATTGTAAATACTTAGCTCTTTTGATTCAGCGCATTCCGGCCGCGCTGACGCCTTTGTAAAGATGAATTCTCCGTCATTCAAAGTCACGCAGAACTGCGATGCAAAGTCAAAGCCAAGTATTACGTCGTTCTCGATGTGATTGTTTGGTATCACAACAAACTTTTGTATGGCTTCGATCCCGTCAACTTGTACTCTGCCCATAAATGAACCTAGCGGCTGCGTCTTTACGTTTCCAAGGCCTCGTATAACGGAATCACACTTCTGCATCACAGTACTTTGAAGTTTATTGTACAAAGACTGACATACGATTGACACATCGGATCCTGTGTCCACAAGGCAGGCGACCTCTGTACCGTTCAGCAAGACTACTTTCAAGCGCTTAGTATCTTTTACGACTAGAACACTTTTTACAGCTTGTGGACAATTTGAAGAAATATGACCGCTGCCTGCACATTTAAAACATTTTGTTTCTGCCTTGCAGTCTTTTCTCGTGTGTTCATTAGACCCGCAGTTGTAGCAACGAATACTTTTTCCATCGGTTAAATTTTGTATGCCACCACTGTATTGCTTTTGCGGTTTTTCGATAACACACTTGCTCTCGTACAACTCATATTTTTCCAACAGTTCGCTGTATGACTTGCTGCCGTACAATGCAAATTTGAATTCGCTTTTAATATCCAGCCCATCAACTATATAAGCGATAATAGACTCAACATCGACTTGTCCAAGTGCTGCAATTTTTTTCATTATTAGCATGTATTCGTGCATACTTTCGTCGCTCTTCTTCTTCCTGTGCGTCAACTTTGCATGTACATCGGCACTTTTCGACGCGCGCTTAAATTCGCCAATTAGGGCATTTTTAAGTTGCTCATATGTGCTCACCAACTCTGACTCCAGAAACAACTTGGCCATTTTAACCATTTTTCCTCGTGCCTGTACATATCGTTGTTTTTCCGTAAGCTCATATGCATCTGCATTCTGCTCAAAATTTTCAAGCCAAATCTCCACTGGGATGTTGACGCCATCGAAGTCGGGTACAATTTTTGCAAAATTGTCTGCAGTTACTTTCGGCTCTTTCTGGGTAATTTCATCAGCTTGAATCTTAAGAGTAAGCAGCTGTATTATTTGTTGTAGATTTTTGTTACTTTCTGCTTGCATCTCTTTTATTTGGTCTGCACACACTTCTGATAGACGCTGTTCTTCTGCATTTTCACTTTCGTCTCCTCGCTTTGCCTCCGACCATGTGACGGCACCATATCGCTGTCCCTTTTTCCCCTCCTCACTCATGCTTTCGTATTCGCTGCTTGACATCAACTCAACTTTATTCACCACGATTCTAGGAGTTTCTAACCGACGCCAACCAACTTGCGTAATTTCACAACTTTTTATACACAACTTTATTTTTGGCACTTTTGACGTGCCACAACTGTTCAATTTTCTGCACTTTACAAATGGGTCAACTTTTTATTGTTTATACGGACGAGCCCCCAAATGTAGGATATTTATTGATTACACAATTGTTTATCTTAATAATATTTGGTTATAATAGTTTGGTTATTCTATTTAGTGTTTAATAAAAAGATGACTCGTGCCAACACTTCTTGATCTCCGGACATACGACGACTACACAACTTTGCCTTACTCCGGACACGACGACTTTTCGGCTTGACGATCTTTTTCTTACTTCCCAACTTTCAACTCGGTCTTTTCTTTCTCGACTCACTCTTCCTCTTCTCACGCTCACGACGCCACCCCTTGCGATGACCATCGATCGTCGCATATCGATAACCATCATTACATATATATCAGCGAAAGAAACGCTCTGTGCAACGCATTATCGCATAAAATACATATACAAGTTAATACATACATAAGTTATATATATATAGTTAAATAGTTTTTTATTGAGCCAAACAAATGATCCGTATTTAACTAAGATCAACGCTGAAAGTTAAATAGTTTTTATTTTTCAAGTCGAACAAATGATCCGTATTTAAACTAGGATCAACTCCGAATAAATTAAACACTGAATAAATTCGGTTTTGGTTTTTATTAAATATCGGTTTAAGACTTATTGAACTTTACGGTATAACTTTCAACTTAAGACTGATTTCAAATGTGAGTGAGATTTAGGAGGGGCCTCTATGGGTTACAGAAATAAAGAATAGGGAAGTGAAGTAATAGACGATCGACACGCAGATAAAGCAGAAAATAGCTTTAAACGGTAAAATCATGTGATGTTCTTGGATGTTTACGTTAAGGAGAGCTTATAGCTTTAAACGGTAAAATCATGTGATGTTCTTGGATGTTTACGTTAAGGAGAGCTTCAGAGAGAGCAGACGAAACTGCTAGGTCAGGCTTGGGAATCCGTTTACAAGAGCGGCCCAGTTTGGGTGGCGCGAATATTCAATTAACTGAGCGTGATGAGTTGGCGTGAATACGTCACTATATATATACTAGACTGACCTAGTAATTTCTAGTGCAGACAAAAAACAGCCTACTTATTGTAAGTATGTACAGTGCCGCTCAACTGAATAGGTTTGAAAAATCCTTCTCATATTTTGTTTTATATCTTCGGTTCAACTGCGTTTTTTTCTATCATTTTTTTTGTTTTGAACCTTGAATTTCTTACTTTTTATGTGCTAGAAAAAACTAACGGTACAAATGCAACGGTAATTCGGAATTTAGATTTCATCGTGAAATTCGCTTAATGTGTGCACTTTTTTTGGCTCATCTGAATAGGTTTTACACTTTTGACTTCATTTTTTGTTTGACCGCGTGATTGAAAAGAGTTGATTTCTTTTGTATTCTAAAGTTAAAATAATCTTTTATCATTTTTTTGTAAAATGGGCCGCGGAAAACCTTTAACCGATTTTGAAAAATGTCAAATAAAAGGCTATATTGAATCTGGCTTAAAACACTGTGTAATAGCCAAGAAAATTGGAGCATGCCACGTATAATTGTCCGTGTGAAAAACATGGTGTTCTCAAATCTAATCCACAAACAGACATCGTTTGACCTTGGGATTTGTTGATAGTCATTGCAAATGCCAATCTAATCGGAAACTGAATACGTTTGAATTGAATTGGCACATCTGTAGGTATAATAGGAATCCGTGGTATGAGTATATTTTCACCTCTAAACTTGACATTTAAAATCCTGGCTTCTATCACGTTTTTCATTAATTTTTGAATGAATAATCGCGTACCGTTGCACAGTCGGGGCGGGTTCAAATTACGAAGCAAGATAAATGGAGATCCAACCTTTAATTGTAAAATATGCGGTGGCATGCCTGGCAAATTCAGTGAGTTCAAAAACTCTGTGGGAAAATTTACTGCTTCGCTGTCGTCGCAAACTGTATCAATAGATTTATATGATACCAAGTTACCTGGCAACAACTTTTGTATCTTCAGATTTAAATTGTCAACGTCTATATTTTTTGCCGCTAAAATCGCTCTTTCTGCAAGCCACTAATGATTTATGTTGCAATAAAGTTGCTGCAATGCCCGATGATGCAACGGCCAATGCGATGCCATTAATTGATCGAATTTCAGCAAGAATTAGCGAAATAACGAATGTTTTGCCAGTTCCACCTGGTGCATCCAAAAAGAAGAACCCATCTTGTCCAGCTGAAACTGCGAGCATAATGCGATCATAAATGGTTCTTTGTTCCTTATTCATTAGTGGGACATTGGAGGCAACAATCGCTGACATTTCTACAGTACTGTACTGCAGTTCATGATTCATGTTGATGCAATATATCATCAGTTATTGAATCTTTGTGATTTTCCCATAATATCTGTGCTCGGGCTGGGAAACATGTAGTCAATACTATAGCGAATAGTAGACGAATTTGTATTGCTGTACAGTTCAATGCTGCTTCAGCAAGCATGCATTCCCACTGGCTGTCGTCTTCCAGCAAGCTGAGTGCAAGGCATGCATCTTTATACGTTGGATATTGTTGCCCATTCACTTTACGTATATCTTGAAATGATAATGGGCCAGTAACATTAACCAACAACAGTCGAAGATAATAGCACTCCGTGTTTCTTGGATTGACTGTAAATTATCGCCCCAAGGCGTTTGACTTAAATAAATTGAGACATGCAGCAACTGGTGAGCCTTGCTTGCGGGGCATCCATGTTTTTGATTGAGTCCATGTGAAATAGCGTGGTACTTGTGAATAGATACATCCGCACGATTACCCAATTCAAAAAATGCAGTGAGTGTAGTTTTAGGTGGGGTTATTGCACGTTCAATCGCTGTCTCGTTCGTGAAAAATACAGGCTGACCGTGTTCAAGATGGATGGCCAACTGAACAACTGCTGGATCCCGTTCATGAATTGGAAAACCAAAGATACGCCAAGCAGCTTCATTGGAGCTGATGTACCGACCAATTTGGTAGAGCGTTATTTCATCGTTTTTATTCAGTCGAGGAGCATTCACATTAGTATTTTCCACTCTAAACACAGCCATATCACTGCCTTTATGGACATGCTTGCAAATGTATTTGATGCTCTTCACAGAACTGCAGAACTCAACATTAATATGAGCATTATATGTCTTGCTCAGCAGAGGCGAATATGGCACCACCCAACGATTGTCAATATCAATGTCTCTGTTGATGATATTTTTAATAAATGATTGTCCGCCATTTTCATGATTTCTTCGACGATATATTGAGACTCCGTCGACATTTGTGACCGTATCATTGGTAAAATCTTTAGGGAAATTTTTAGTACATTTTCCATCAGCCATGCAAGGCGATGAACTATTAAGAGTACCACATGGACCATGAATCATGTTTGTTGTAACAATATCAAACAGCAGTTGGTCAGTGGATGGATCTGGAATTTCCGCAGAAATGATACTATCGATTTCTTCAGGACGGATTTTGTCGATGAACCAAACCAAAATGTGTGCATGAGGTAATCCTCGCTTTTGCAACTCAACCGAATACATCCAGTAACGTGTGGGACCAAATACATGTGATTTAGTAATGAAACTTATTAAAGACTTCAACTTTTGTCTGAACACACGTGCTGTAATGTCATGGCGATGTATTGCATTTTGGTCAGGCAGTAGCAAATATGTAATCTCTGGCCATTTTGGATTACATGTGAACGTGATAAATAAACATGGTCGTCCATATTCACGCACAAAAGTCAGAGCATCCTGTATATATTCTTGCATATGACGTGGACTGTCTACGTACGATGATGGTAAAATGACATGGTTACCAATTTCGGCGACGTCGGCGTTGTTGTTAATAGCGTCTCGCAAATGAATGTACTCTTCCGCGCGCAGCTTTTGTTGATTATATCGTAAGTATCGTAGTCGTTCGCTCTCAATCTTCGCGTACATGTCGACCATGAATTGCTGACAAAGCTCACGACATCGTAAAATGACGTTGTCCAGGCCACGTCTAATCATTAATCGGTACGCATAATAATCCTTTGAGCTAACGTTCTTGTTTGTTTGAGCTCCTGTAATATCTTATATATAAAATTCTCGTGTCACGTTTTCGTTGCCATACTCCTCCGAAACGGCTTGACCGATTTTGATGAAATTTTTTGTCCCTTTCCGGTATCTATGAGAATCGGCTAACATCTATTTTGCAACCCACTAAATGTTAGGGGTAGTCCACCCCTATTTTTTTTTTGTTTTAGACGAAATATTTAATTTCTATCTTTTTATGATACAACATACAAAAATACATACAATCCGCAATTTTCACCCTTCTACGATTAACCCTTATTTTTTAATAGCCATTTTAGTAAATTAATCATTTTTCCTCTCCGGTCGAAAACTGATCATCGTCATCGAATTAGTTATCCCCGCCAGATGTCTACAGGTGTCACTTCTGACCCAGTAAACAGCACGGAGTAGGAATGAGAACGAAGCCGGTCTTCTTTCTTTCTCACTCCTTAGACAGTTGTCGGCCATTATTACTGTTAATGCGTCAAGTGTAGTAGTAACGTTGACAATTTTTATTTTGCTATCTCAGGGTACAACGGATTTTGTGTTGTAAGTATACTTTTTTTTTTTTTATATCGAAAATGTTGTTGATCTTATGAAAATGTAATTTTATTAAAAAAATGTAATTGAACAATGATTTTCATAGTTTTCAAAAATCAATCATTATGAATCTTTATTTTGAAATGACAATGGAAATATTGGTTGTATTGAGGTTGAGGTGAAAAGCTCGCACCGACTAATTCTTAAAAATGGCAAAGTTGGTAAGCGAGATCGTCGCTAATTGCGGAACGATAGGCATCCGTTCAGCTTAGGAATTTTTCCCTAAAGTCAAAGCCATCTACTGCGAGAATGAACGATCATTGAACTCGCACACTATCACAGCCCTGCTAGAAAACCATTTGGCGTCAGCATATCAAATGCGCCGCATCTTAACAGCTCTCTAACGGACAAGTGGAACGCTTTTATAGCCGCAGTACAAAGTCCATGATACGGTCAAAAACCGCAAAAACGCTTCTCGCCAGAACAGATTGTTCAAGGTCGGAGATAAAGTCCTAGTGAAGTCAAATAGACGACTAGGGAATAAAGTTAGACCTCTATGTGAGAAAAAGACCATCGAGGCGGACTTGGGGACCACAGTCTTAAAGAAAGGGAGGGTGGTCCACATAGACAACCTCAAATATCCCGAGCAGAACCCGGTTGCTGTTCCTTCGGAATTTTTATTATTTTTAGGCATAGCCCATTGGCATAATTTTTTAACATTTGGCATAACTAGTTACACATTTACACTTTAAGCAATATTAATTGAAACATACACATTACAGCCATGCTTCTGCTCTGTCGCTCTGTGGCCGTGACATCGACTCATATCACCGACTACTTCCAAGCCAACTACATTCTTAGTGTGGGAAGAGTTTACATACGTTAGGCACTCAGCGAATCTTTCTGGGTATAGGCGAATAATCAATAACATGGTCAGCATATTTATTAGTCCCATATGCTGAAACCCAAAGCATCGACATCGTTCATCTCCGCGACATGTCGACTCGTTGGGGGTTCACCACAGAGTAGCTAGGAGCTTATAATTCTTGAGGTATTCTTGAGGTATGCAAAATTAAGAGGATTTCCAAGTCAGTCGTCACCATTGATCTTCCACTGAAGTTCAACGACGTTCCACAATGTTTCATATGACAAGGATTCGGACACACCCAGCGCTATTGTTTTCTTGAACTTTGCTGCGTTTCCATGTGGTGGTCCTCACGACTCCAGATCATGCACCAAGAAAGACAATGACAAAGCATGCTGTTTACATTGCCAAGCTGCTCACCCTGTGTCGTGCAAAGAATGCCCTGTCTACAAAAAGGCACAACAACAAAGGCACAGCAACCTCCCAAAGCCACACCCATTGTGAGTAGCAACAAGCCACCTCTCATCCAGATACCAACTATCATCAATCGTATGAGTTACAGGGACGCACTTCAAGGAAACCAAGCGACAAAGCCAACGAATCCCCAACAAACCCCTAAAACCCCACCCGAAGCGCCACAACCCAACCAGATTGAAGCGATGTTTGCCCGCATGGAAGGAATGATGGAGAGGATGATGGAGAAGATGATGGAGGAAATGATCTCACAGATAATCTCGCAGATGATGCAGTTTTTAGCTTCCATCCTCAAGAGAAAGAAATGAAAATAAAACTCAATATGGTTTTTTGGAAGGCAAACGGCCTGCAGAGGAGGAAAGCCGAAGTGGAGCATCTTATTAAAACAGACAATATTGATGTTCTTCTAGTTTCGGAATCCCACTTTTGTCCCAGATCCCACTTTAACATCAGCGGGTATGATCTGATCCCTGCTAACCATCCATCTGGCAAAGCACGCGGAGGAGCAACCATGCTCATCAGGAGTGGCATTCAACACACGGAACGTCACGCGTTTCAGGAGGAATTGGCACCCACCTTCAGGACTTCTTCGTGTCCTTTGGACCTTGCTTCATAGCGGCCAGAGACTTTAACGACAAACACTTCTGGTGGGAGTCCCGTACAAGCTACCCCAAAGGCAATACGCTCCATAATTACCTGAAGCGCAAAAGTCTGGAGTGCCCACACACTCGCCTTGGGACCCTTCAAAGCAGATCTCTCTTGGATTTTGACCGATACGGACGTGTTTCCACATACGCAGCGCGAAAACTCATAAAGACAGAGACAGCCCAGCTAGAACAAGTTTGTATCGCACAGAGCCACATCGAGGGAACGTGCAATTGTTCGGCTGAGCGATTTAAACCATACCAGAGTGTACATAAGGTCCCAAATACAATTTCTCATTTTGTTCTTTCTTGATTGCACTATTTGCGGTGGGAGGCCCAGCTGTTAAATCGCCCGGGGGAGCTGACAACTCATCGCAGATCAACACTGCTGCCAGATCTGGTGATCGAGAGCTAAATGGACAGAGCAGCGGGGGGCCTCGCCCCCACCGACGATGACCCATTCAGGAGGAACGCCAGAATGTCGATATCCCCAACAAAAGGAGGAGGAGCTGCGGTGCAGGACGCCGGAACCCCTGCACCGGCGGTGGTGCTGAAGGATTTATCGACTTGCCGCCGCAGGGATGCAGCGTTGGACAACTCGGCCCCTGTAGGGAAGGGACGTTATCAGTGTGCCGTCGCACGGCAAAGGAAGAAAATCACCAATCGGATCGCCTATAGGGCCATTAGATCTAGCGGTTGTGTTGGAGGATATACCGACTAGCCCCCGCAGTGCTGCAGAGCTGGACAACTCGGCTCCTGTAGCCAGCAGCGCTAGCAATACGAGCAACCCGAAGGCAAAGGACGTTATAAGCGTGCCGTCGCACAGGAACGGAAGGAAATCACTAATGGGATCGCCTATAAGGCCCTAAGACTTAGCCGCGGGATTCCAAAATGAAGACCTACGGAGCATCCTCGCCACGATGGGAAATAAAATTAATGCGATACTAACCGCGTTTGAAATTAGGCGCCATGTCGTCATAGACGACGAGAGCGTACTAATCGAACGCTCGGCTCTCAATAACAGTGCGATCGAGCTTCATGAAGGCGTCGCTAAAGAGAATCGTTCTTCCCAAACCGAGCCCCAAAAGCCTAGAAAAAAGGCTACACCAACAAAGAAATTGCCAAAGGGACAGATGTCCAAAGTTCAGGAGCCTAATGCACAGGCACCCAAGCGCGGCAACTACTCCGCGGTGAGCATAGAAGGTATACCTAAACCCAATGAAAATACGGCCACGTCGCGCAGCTATGCATCCGCCGCCAAGGAGGCTAGCACTGGAGGCGAGTGAAAAAAAGTTAATCCTAAACGCCTGAGGAAGAAGCCGGAGGCACTTATAATAAAGAAGACGGGAGAGGCCTCGTATGCGGAAATGCTCCGAAAATTGAAAGCGGACTGGGCCAACATGTTCGCAAAGTCCGCAGAACTCATCAAGGGGAACTTCTGCTGGAAGTAGAGGGGAAAGTCTCCGACAGCGTCCCCAAATTTAAGACCGAGCTGGATGCAACTCTAAAAGATATGGCTTTTGTACGTACGGGTACACAAATAATAGCACTATACTGTAGCGGATTGGACGAGGCCACGAGAGTAGAGGATCTCTACAGCTGCCTGGTCTCCCAATTTCAAGGCATTCTGCTGAAACCAGAGGACATCAAAGGCCTCCGTAGGATGCGGGATGAGACTCACATAGCCTCTGGCCTGATGAACGTGAATGATGCGATTGCGGTCATAGCGAAGGGCACGGTAACCGTGGGTTGGTCAAGGTGCCGCATCATCCAGGACGTCCGGCCCAAGAGATGTTACAAGTGCCTGGGCTACGGTCATCGAGCAACGACCTGCAAGGCGATCGATCGGTCAGACTGCTGCCTACGATGCGGTGAACGAGGACACAAGGCAAGGGGATGTGTTACACCACCAAAGTGCCTATTATGCATCGACGAAGGTGATAAAAACCACCCGACGGGCTGTTTTGCGTGCCCGAAATACATAGCCAACCTTACTGAAGCGAAGTCCCAGCATAATGCAGGATCAAATTAAAATTATTCAGCTCAATGTTAACCGTTGTACAGCTGCTCAGAGCCTCCTGGTTCAAACTGCGGCGGAGCGCAAGGTAGACATCATGCTTTTGAGCGAACCCTATTCCCCTGTCCGTGGCAACTCCACAATGATACTAGACGTGACCGGTGAAACAGCTATAAAGTGTTGCAGCAACCTGCACATACAGGAATTGGCGGCCTCGCCGATGCGCGGAATAGCATATGCGAGAATAAAGCCTGGGACTCGAGGAAGATCGATCAAGATATGTTGGCTTTTCAAATCGACTCGTTTCGAATCTCAAATGGACACACAGATTCAATGGCGGCCGACCTCATGAAGATGCTTGAGGCAACGTGTAATGCAACCATGACAAGGAGGAAAAAAGAGCAGCGCAAGCCTCCAGTGTACTGGTGTAGCGCCACCTTAAGCAAGCTTCGCTCGGAATGCCTCAGGGCAAGGAGAAGGGTGCAAGGAGCCAGAGGCAGCACCCAGCACGCAGAACTCATGGAGGCTTTTAGAAACAAACGCTCTGAGTTTAAGCACGGCATATTGGCTGCCAAAGCGCGGGCCTATAAGGAACTATAGATACCGTGGATAGAGATCCCTGGGGACTTGAATACTTGCCTAACTCGTAGCTAACAAGCTAAGGAAGAGAGAGGCAACTCCAACTAACCCTGATTTCCTGGCTAGCAGACCACTCTATGGCGGCCAACAGCACTAGCTCCCCACCCCTATGACTTCCCGTGCATTACAGACCTGGAAGTTGTGGAGGCAGACAAACGAATCAAGCCCAACAAAGCTCCTGGCCTGGATAGAATTCCTGCAGCAGTCGTCAATGCAATGGTGCTAGCTAGACCTGATATCTTCAGGGAAACCTTCCAGCAGTGTCTCTTGGACGGGGTCTTTCCGACGATGTGGAAAAGTCACAAACTAGTTTTTCTGCCGAAAGGCAAAGGATCAGTATACACCGCAACAAGCTACCAACCGCTATGCCTACTGGATATAGTGGGCAAGCTCTTCGAGCGCATCCTGTATGCTCGAATAGAGGCAATCACAGAGAGCAGCAATGACCTAGGAACGCAGCAGCACGGCTTTCGGAAGGGCAAGAGCACCCTGGACGCACTTATGGCGGTGAGGAACATCGCCGAGAACGCTCTCGATGGTGATAGATGGCTGGGTGGAAGGAAGGAGTACTGCGCAATCGTCACATTGGATGTGAAGAACGCCTTCAACACCGCTAGATAGCCAATAATACTCAGTGCCATGCATAAGAGTATCTCAGGATCGTCGTTGGAAGCTACTTCACGGATCGTGTCCTCTGGTTCGATACGGACGCTGGCCCGAGATGCTACCGTGTTTCTGCAGGTGTTCCACAAGGATCTGTGCTTGGACCGATCCTGTGGAACATTATGTACGATGGAATCCTGGGCATCAACAGGCCCTTAGGCGCTGAGCTACATAGCTTTGCGGACGATGTGGCAATAACAGCAGTGGCCAAAACAATAGCAGTCCTGGAAGGCAAGTGTAATACGACAATTACTATGGCCATCGACTGGCTAGAGAAAGCCGGCTTAACATTTGCGGCGCACAAGACCGAAGCTGTTCTATTAAGCAGCAGGAACAAGGTGGAAAGAATGCTGATCACGGTCAACGGGACACAGGTGGCCTTAAAATACCTGGAAGTAGTGATTGATCACAGGATATATTTTAAGGATCAAGCTGGCTACGCGAGCAAAAAGCAGCAATAACAACTGCGTCGTTGTCCAGACTCATGCCCAACATAGGAGGTCCCAATTACCCGGCAAGGAAACTACTGGTGGCGGTAGCCAAGGCAACGCTGCTCTATGCTTCACCAATTTGGAGCAACGCCACCATGAAAAGCTCATATATGAAAGGAGCACGCTCGGTGGTACGGTCTTTGGCCCTTACGCTCATTAGAGGCTTCAAGACTATATCCGGACACGCAGCACTAGCACTGGCAGGCTTGCCGCCAATCGACCTTGAGATAAAGGCTATTTGTCAGGTCCGAGAAGGTGCTACCCGGCTGGAGGCTCACGAGCGACTGATGGGAGAGTGGCAGAGCAGATGACTAACAGGTGACTAACTGGACTACCACCTTAATCAGTTCCTCACGGATCATGACTGCTTTCGGGCATACCTACTCCGGTTCCACCAAGTAGAGTCAGTTCAATGCCTCTACTGCCCCGATGCTGAGGAAACAGCGAAGCATGTAACTATGCACTGCTCCAGGTTCACGGAGCAGAGGGTGCAACTAAGGGCGCTGATTTGTGCCCCGCTCAGCCCTAGCGGCTTGATCGCGGCCATGATGGAGAACAGCGACTCTTGGGAGCGGGGACATAACATCATCGGAGATATGATGAAGCGGGTCCGAGCCGACGAGATGGCCAACGGAGCTGCAGGCTGATTTAGGCTACGTACACCTATATTGTGGCAGGAGGAAAAAAGACCCAGAGGGATGAATGACGTGCGCCTCTTGGCCAATTGGCCAAGGCTGGGAGTACAACCAGGCTCCACATCCTGCTCAAGGTAACAAGGATTGGCGATGCCAAAAATAAACAAGCAACCGCGTACGTAAATAAATTGGGAAACCACCCTAACCAGTTGGCTCGAAAGCTCTCGAAGAGGAGACGTGTAATGGGACTAAGGGCGTGAAGGAGGCTCCTGCGCATTCACCCAACAGATCTGCCAAGAAGATATATAAATTAATTGATTAAATTAATTCATGCCTCTAGACTCCCTAATTTGGTTTAAGTTAATTATGTAAGTCAACTTTTGACTGAAATACAAATAAATACAGTACAATAAAAATAAAAAATTCAGAATAAAAAGATCACAGCGCAGTAAGCTTGCTCCTTAACATCCTCGTCCTCAGAAAAACCCTGCCCAGGGACAAGACAGCACTTAATCAGCCCCAAGGAGCTTAAAGACAAGCTATCCATCCTACGGCAGGACTCCTTCCATAGATTCCTTGAGGAGCTACCTGGAGACCCGCAGCACAACCTGTGTAATGTCAAGAGGTATATAAGAAGACCTGCGAAGAAGACATCACCCGTGCACAAAGCAGACGGTTTCTGGTGTGGGTCTGAGGTCGAAAGAGCAAAAGCCTTTGCTCAACATCTACACAGTGCATTCTCACTTTTTGACAGATACACTGGCGAAGAGCGTGATTTAGCTAGGAGTTAAGTAGTGAAGCTTTTAGCTGGTGTTGATTCCCGAAATAAACGTCCGATGGGGTTGAGGTTGGAAATCTGAATGAATTCTTTTATTTCTTTCTTATAGTTTACAGTTGGGTTTGGTACATTTGTGTTTATTCTAATATGCTGATGGACCGAAAAGTAGAAGTGGAGAGGATTCGGTTCTGTGTCGTCAATTGGCCCCGATGTTTGGGTCGATTCAGCATCTCCAGTGCTAATCGATACGAAGACCCCGCGTTTCAAGTGGTCGCCGATGCAGTATTTCGGATGTTAGTTGATACTATGTCTCAGCGTTTGAGTGGGCCGCAACAAAGTATTTCTTGGTGACCTCTGGAGCTCTGGTTGTCGAGGCGGCTTTGGCGGGGGACCGCCTAGGGTGAATGCTGGGCGGTAACTCCTCCCCCCTCAGACTGAACTACCGACCACAGCGGGGATATAGTTACTGCTACCATAGCAGGTGAAGCTATGGGTGTGAATTTGGCATGTGGTGTAGTCTTTGGTGTGAAAATTGTTGTCTTCTTTGGAAAACAGGCCACAACGAATACTACTATCAGTAGTATACCGCGCATCGTGTAGGTCGTTGTTGTATGGTTCGTGGTTCCCCACTGTTCCCTGTTGATCTGTATTTTTGTTTCCAGATCATCCATCCTCAGCTCGTGTATTCCCAACTTCTGGGTTGTCCTGTTTCTCCTAATCGTCTCTATCCGAGGTATATCCAACTTCAACTCTGCTGCGCCAAGCCTCTCCACCGCTTCGTACTGCACGTTGTTCACCATCGCCATGCAATGGGTGAATTTTATAAGGACTGATCTATTAAATGTTTTGTCGACTCCGCAATCCGTCTGCAGTTTGACATTTCCTCCATTGAAAATTGCGATGTAGTCGGTCTCCGGTCGTTGCGACCAATCCGACGTCCTTCGTCTCGTATTCACCACATAATTTGGAGTTATCACCAATTCTGTGTTGTTCATGGGAAGTGATATTAATCTTCGGAATGAAAATACTTCTTTCTTAAATAAAGGCAATTTAATTGAAAATATTATGTCTGTATTATTAAGGATAGCGCTTAATTCTAAAAATTCATACATATGCTCGTCAGATAAAAATTGTATCCCTTGACTCTCTAATTCGTGGACATACCTATCTGTTTCTTTCTTGTCGAATAGGAATCACTCCTAACTTAGCCAACAACAGGCTCTCGGCAACGTCATTCAAATTCAAGCCCAACATAACTATAGTAAGCAAAATTCTATTAATATATTCTAACCTATAAATCCTCCTGTATTTTTACAAGTGACTTACTTATGCCATTATTATAGTTGTTAATAAATGTATTCACCCTACTCTGCTCTTCGTTTATGTACTTTGTTAAATTCTTAAATATGAAATTGACCTTGCTGCCTGCTTTCTCTTGTGAGTTTATGCTCCCTCTCAGCCTTTCCTCTTCCTCTCTCATCTTCCTTATTTCCTTCTCCAGCTGTTCAGCGTCGTTCGCGTCTAAATTCGCTGTTATCGCTTTAATTACCGAGCCCAATCCATTGATCAACCCTCTCGCTCTTCTACACTTGGGCCATATTCCTTCTAACCTAGTTTTCACCATCTGTAATTTATTCCTCAGTGATCTAACTAATTCCCTCGCTCCTGACTCATCTAAAATCTCCAAATGTCCTCGCTATCTCATCTACTATTTCCTCTGAAACGCATTGATTTTCTACAAATAATCGTGTTCATTATTGAATGTCACGTTTTTTAGGAAATCCTGCGTTCTGCCTGTAAAGAGTTCTTGAGGTATCAGTTTCGTTGCTGAATGAATGGCGTTATTGTACGTTATAAACACTTCACTCAGTATCTCCTCGTGCCTGAGCTCTAACTTCCCTGCCTTCTTGCTCTCCTTAATCAACCGGTATATCTCCGTTATCGTTGAGTGTAATCTTTCGACCGTGGAGTTACTCGACGATTGCTGAAATAATGTTGTATGCAGTTCAATTTCGTACTACCTACAAAAATCCTTAAAGGGGTTCGACGAGAACTCGAACAAGAACGAACGAGAATAGGGCCATACATTTTTTCATCGCTTTCATAATGTTAATACTTTCCTTTGCTGGAATAGTTACTCCCCATGCATATTTCAAAAATTTGTCGATAATCGTAAAAACGTTTTTTTATTAACTAAAAATAAATCAATATGCACTATCTCCAAGGGTCTGTCCGGAGTTTCCGTCACGCTGTATTTGATTTTATGAGGTCTTCTGTCGTATTTGTGCGTTTGACAGCTATCGCAATTGTTAATTGTTTGTATTATCAACTGCTTCATATGAGGCAAAAACACTCTCTTTTTTAAATGTGCTAGTGTTTCCTCTATCCCCCTGTGGTTACTCTTCAGGTGATAACCCTGACAACTTCTTCAGCTGACCTCTCACAACTATATCTGGCAACAAGATTGTACATCTTATCGCCCTATACAATGTACTGTAAGCAAAATATTTTCAGTATACCTCTTCGATGGTTAAGACCAACTCTTCCGGTATCAGCAATGCTATCGTTCTCTTAGGTTTTCAAATTTCCTTGATTTTACGGCCAATTGTCTAGTCGTCAAAGTTATTTTCTGTCCAAGTTATCCGCATTTTGTTCCTAAATGGAACTTGCTTCATTACTTAAGCCATTCCCCCTTTCTCTATAACCACCTGAATGTTCAGTGGTTTTTCGGAAATTCCAACTGCAAGTCTTCCCCCGCGGAGTGTATCGTCTTCCCGTTTGTTGCTACTTCCGAGGCGTTTTCCAATACGTTAAGCTCTGATTGGATTCTGCTCAGTGCGTCCGCCACTACGTTCAAGGAACCCTTCATGTATACTATTTCATAGTCATATTCTAACAACTGGAGTCTCCATCTTACAAGTTTAGAGTCGGGTTCCTTAATGCTCATTAGCCAGGTTAATGGCCTATGATCTGTCACTATTTTGAACTTAGCGCCGAACCGGTAGTGTCTGAAATGTCTTATCCACCAAATAATGGCAAGCATTTCCTTCTCTATCGTAGCATAGTTTATTTCGGATGTTGACAGGGTTCTACTTGCTTATGCTATTGTTCTGTCCGTTACCAAATTTCCCTGTGATAGGACCGCCCCAATGGCATAATTGCTTACATCCTTGGTCAGGATGAATGTCTTTTCGAAGTCGGGAAATTGTAGGATTGGGTCATTGCATAAGAGGGTTTTGCACACCTCAAATGCTTCTGTGTATTCCTCGTCTATTTGCACTGCCTTTTTTCCTTTAAGTTGTTTCGTAAGCAGCTTCGTTATTGCTGCGAAATCCTTAATGAACTTCCTGTAGTAACCTAATAACCCTAGGAAGAATTTTATCTGCTTCCTGATCTTCACGACGGTGAATTTCTTAATTGATTCAATTTTCCCTGGATTCGGTTTGATTCTTTGTGGGGTCACTACGTGCCCTAAGTATTCCACCGTTGTCCTCAGAAATTCCGTCTTATCCAACTGCAGTTTAAAATTAGCTTCCGTAAGCTTTTTAAAAACTTTTCCCAAGTCTATAATAATATGTTGCTGCAAGGACGTTTTAGACACCATGTAAATGAGACAACATTTACCCAATAACTCTCCAAAGATGTTATACATCAGCCTTTAAAAGTTGATGGAGCATTGTTCAAACCGAACGGCATTCGGACATAGTCGAAATGATCTCCCTCTGCGGAAAAAGCCGTTTTCGGAATGTCGTTTTCCTGAAACTCAATCTGATGATATCCTCTTGCTAAGTCCAACGTCGAGAAGTACTTCGCTCTACCTAGGTTATCCAATATCGTTTATTATAGGTAGTGGGTATCTATCCTTTATAACCTTCTCATTTAACTTCCTATAATCCACCACCATTCGCCATTTTCTTTCCCCTGAGGCATCCTTCTTTTTAGGCACCAGCCAGACTGGAGCACTCACGTCACCTCTATCAAGCTTTGCCCTGACACTGCCTTATATGTACCTTCCAAAATCTTCATGTCTTCTTTTAATATGGTTCTGTTTATTATGAAATCCCCATCCTTTAGTCGCACCGGAACAGATATAACTCTTTTCAATTCGGCTTATATTGTATACAATTCTGATGGTCTGTAGACCTCCAACTGAATCTTCTGTTTCATATTTGCTACCTCAAACCATCCCATCTGCATATCAATAACCGCCTTTAACTGCTGCAGCATATCCATTCCGATCAACCCCTCGAAGAACTGATGAAATTTAAAGAGAAACATTCTTATCTAACCAACTCCTCTTAACTCTGCGAACATTGGTAAAAATGCTTCCCTCTCAACCTCATACGACTGCGTGATAGTTTTAATGGCTATTGGGTCTTTTAGTTTTCTTACATACTGTGGGTGGCACTAACTCTGGTCGAATAAATGAAAAGGTAGATCCTGTATCGATTAATAATTTTATACCTAAATAATTTCGTTCCTAAATATCCTGTGGCTTGTTCGAGGCTGACTATGGAAAATTTGTGTCATCTTCTTGATGTTGTGCAGCTGGCCAATGACCGAGACTCTACTGCCGTGCTTATCTGCAATGCCGCTTGAATTAAACGATCTCAGAGAATTGTTCGAATTGTACGACTGTCTGGACTGTCGTCGAATCATCATTAAGAAAGGGATCATTTTCATTAAATATTTTTCGACAAAATAATCAAAATATGCAAATCAAATAATACAAAATAATCAAATTTTATTAATCCATCGAGGAAATTACAAAAAAAGGAGCTTCAAGAGAAGTATGGTCGATCGATTCAGAGATGTCGGAAGTCGCTGGGTGCACTAAAGCGGAGTTACGAGAGGTACCACGAACAGGATGCTACTTTCATAGCATGCCCCCGCCTAGCACAACTGGCAGGGAGCCTTTTATGGTTAGCAGCCCAAGGCAATTAAACAAACATAACCAGAAAACAGTTGGAAATAGTCGCCTATTACCGCAAATTGAAAAAAAATAGTAATACGCTCACATTCCAGCCGGTTTCAGTCTCTTGGCAAAAAGTTCCATCCAAGAAGAGAAGCCTACCAACCTCACCGAAAAGTTCGAAAAAAGAGCCCATGTAATCGAACATAGAAACACACTCGCTTTAAATAAATTTGCCGCTCTTACAAACTTAGATGACTGTCAAGAAGGCGAAAATAGCATGGACATTCTCCAGGTCGAAACCGTTGCAGAAGAAGAATCTGGACAAGCAAAAATTCCAGTGACAAAGAAGTCACCTAAACCTAGCCACATAACAGTACCTGCTGTCAGCGACGTACCTGTCTTAGAAAGACTTCTTGACTCGGCGGTATCGTATGACTCATATGAGCTTAAGATCGCGAGTAATGGCAACTTGCGCATATACCTCCGTGACTCTGATGCTATCACTAAAAAATTATCATAGTTCATCTCCAATACACTCACTTCTGCCTCCCGGAAGACAGAGCCTACAGGGTTGTGGTGTGCAACTTGGCTGCTTCTACCCCAATTGAGCAAATTTTAAATGCGTTCACCTCCCAAGGTCACGCTGTGGTTAATACCTATAATCCAAAGGTGAAGTCACAGACTGTTGACTCCTCTGTTCCAGGCAAGGCTTCTGGCATGAACGTCTTTTTTATAGACATCAAAAAGGCTATTAACAACAGAGAAGCTCTAAAAATAAATAAAGTTGGCCGTCAAAGCATCAGAGTGGAACTGCCGAGTAAAAATGTTACTCTGCGTCAATGTTACCGATGTTTTGGCTTTGATCACCTTAAAAACTATTGCACTAAGGAGCCCAGATGTGGTAGATGCAGTTTGCCTCATGGGACTGGTTCCAGTCAATGGCAGACAAGGACCTATGACGACTTGGACTGCGTTAATTGCCATGGAAAACATGAGGCAACTCACAAGGGCTGCAGGATTTACGTCCAGAGGCTCAACAGCCGAAAAACTGGAATCAACATTACTCCCATGACCCGCGTAGAACACCCACAGCCCATGCGCAACATCAAGCAACAAGCTATTCCATCCTCAATCGTGCGACAGGGCCTCTCGTATGCAGCTGCGACTAGAACTGGATAACAGAGCACATGACTCGATGGAAAATACTCCCAACAGCGAAAGCTTTCTCAAATACAAGGTTCCAGACTTTTCCAAACGATACGTTTGCTCCTGTAACAAACGCAGGCAAACCTCAACATCCTAACCAAACGGTAATTGATGGCTCCCTCGCACAAATCATCATCTCAATGCAGCAGACCATTACTGGTCTACAAAAAACCATCGCTGAGTAAATTGAGGAGCTCAAAGAACTCAGAGGTTCTAAGTCGTTGACGCAGCGCAAGTAATGGCTTGTGAACTGCGCCTCGGAGCCTGGAACGCTCGTAGCATTATCCCAAATGCTAATGAGCTTAAAGTGTTTCTCAGCAAGCACGAAATTGATGTTATCCTACCTTAATATGATAGGTTACAGCTGCAATCGAGCAGATCACCCAGAAGGTCGCCCCAGAGGAGGAGCTTATATACACAGATAAATACAGCAGAAGATATCGGGAACGCGGTTGTAACTTTTATGAAAAAGATCAAAGATGCAGCTCAAATTGCAGCTCCTGGCGGCGCAGTTCACCTACGCAACTTGCATAGCAGCATCGCTCTCTCTCCGGAAGCAGTAGGATTCTTAACTCTCAAAAAACGTTTCCAGTTCGTAACCTAGATGGCACTTGGGCAAAATCACCTCAGGACAGAGCTGAAGCGTTTGCCAGAAACCTGTAGGAAAGATTCCAGCCGTTCGAGACAGCATCGCCAAGATGAAAACAACTGGTTGCTGAATCCCCAGAAGCCCCATTGCAGATGGCTCTTCCCGTAAAGCCTATTAAACTCACGGAATTGGAAGATGATATCAAATGCATTACAAACAACAAAGCTCCTGGTGAGGATCACATCGACAACGACTCCATTAAGCTGATGCCACACAAAGCTTTGTTATTCCTTGTACTGATTTTCAACTCTGCTCTTCGACTGGGACACTTCCCAAGTGCCTGGAAGAAGGCGAATATCATTATGGTCCATAAAAATGGGAAGCCAGCAGAGGAATTAGACTTTTATCGCCCAATAAGCCTGCTTCCAGCATTTGACAAATTACTTGAGAGGTGCATCCTGAGAAGATTGATCGAGTCCCGAAAGGTCCAGAAAGCTATTCCAAAGTTTCAGTTTGGTTTTAGACTTAGGCATGGCACACCTGAACAGCTACACCGCGTAGTGAACTTTGTACTAGAAGGTTTCCATGGAAAGGAGTACGTCGTTGGAGCTTTTCTGGACATCCAGCAGGCTTTCGACAGAGTCTGGCATGAAGGACTTCTGTACAAGCTTACAAGCCTACTAAATCCTCAGCTCTTTTTGATAATAAAAAGCTTCCTACACGACCGATCCTTTAAAGTATTACAGGACGGACTGTCCTCCCAAAAAAAAAGAGTCAGAGCAGGTGTACCCCAGGGAAGTGTGTTGGGTCCAACACTATATAGCCTGTATACGCACGATATGCCCTCAGCTAATAAAATGTCGCTTACAGATCCCAATGACCTGCTAGTTGCCACCTTTGCTGATGACACTGCAGTCCTGGCCAGAGATACTTGCGTCTATACCGTCACTGATACGCTTCAGCTTTACCTAAAAAAATGTTAGAACTGGGCCCTACGCTGGAACATCGCAGTCAATCCGGAAAAGTGTGTCTCCGTGACGTACACCCTGAGAAAAGACACATCACCATGTGTTTCTGTATGGAGAGCCCCTCACACAATCGAACGCCCACAAATACCTCGGTTACACTCTGGATAAGCGACTTACATTTCAACGCCATGTAACGGATGTAACTCGGCGGCTCAAAACAAAGGCGAACAGCATGGCTTAACCCCTTAAGTCTGAAAACAAACTTTCAATTTCCAACAAGGCAAAAATTTATAAGGTTGTCTTGGCTCCTATTTGGAAATATGGCATCCCTGTGTATGGCGTCGCCGCAAAGTCGCACCTCAACAAAATTCGTGTGGCGCAGTGTGGCAAAATCTTGCGTAAATTATCTGGAGCGGATTGGTACATCCGCAACAAAGACATTGAACAAGAGCTGAAGGTACCAAGGATTGGCGATGTCATAAACAAACAAGCAACCGCGTACGTAAATAAATTGGGAAACCACCCAAACCAGGTGGCTCGAAAACTCTTGACGAGGAGACGTGTAATGGGACTGAGGGCGAGAAGGAGGCTCCAGCGCATTCACCTAAAAGATCTGCCAAGAAGATATATAAATTAATTGATATTTAATCAATTTTCATTCATGCCTCTAGACTCCCCAATTATACGTAGGTTTACCATAAGTGCCATATGTGCATATGTAAATACTTTTAAAATTTATGAAATTATGAATCTCTGCAGTATAAGTTATTATAAATAGTAAGAATGGACTGCAAAATAAATAAATACAATTTAAAAAAAAAGACAAAAAAAAACTAAGAAAAAAAAATCTGGACTGTCCCGAATTATTCGAATTCTTGGACATCCTGGACTGGCCACTGTTGCCACTGACTGCCTTCTTTGTTTGTTGGTGGTTCAATCGCGAGCTGTCCTCTGTCATTGCTGCTATAACCGTTGTTGTTATACCCGTTATTATAATTGTTGTTTTTATAATTGTTACTATTATAACCGTTCCACTGCCTATCTCAGTTCGTTTGGTTCGATTCCATCTGGAGTTCCTGTTTTGGTAATTGCGATATGATCTTTGATCTTTCCTGCAGAGTCCCCTTGATTGAAATTACCTACCCTAAATGGGTTACCCATCATCGGGTATGGAATTCCGAATTCTGACCATCCATTCATACTCGGCATGGCAAACGGCATTGGAATCGGAGGAGGATTGTTTCCTCCCCACTGGTACTGTGACCAAATGCACGTCTCCCTATGGGACTCCAACACCTGGGGCTCCTCCTTCTCCTGCTCCTGTTCCTTAGTGATCTTGTCTCGCGACTCCACCGACCACTGCGTTTTGGGTTCTGGGTCGACACCTTCCAAGGCAACTAACTTTTTCTCCCTACAAGCTATCTCATAAGCCGTGGCTATATTCGGGACCCCCATGTTCCTTATGGTTACTTCTATCGGTCCCTTTAAGGCCTAAATAAAGGCGTTTGGAACCATCTCCTCATACCATTTAATATTTTTTGCCCCTCAGCAGTATGCTGTTTTCGCCTGTTTTGGTCAAACTCACCAAGGCCTTCTTCAGAGTCATAACCCTATTGTAAAGGGTTTCTACGTCCAGCTTCTTCTCTTTGATATGGGTCAACTCCATTATCAGGTCCTGCTCTGATATTTTGTCTTTAAAGTGGGAGATCAATATTCTTTTAATCTGATCCCAATTTAACTCCGACTCGTCCAAATCCAGGACTTTATCCGCTGCTCCTACTATCTTAATCCGGACTGTTTGGAGCGCTGTAACTCCTACATTCGATCTTTCTTCCCCCCCAATCAGGCCTAATTCCTTCTCAACTGCTGCTATAAAACCATCTAACTTTCCCCCTTTACCGTCATACTTCGGAATAATTTCCACCAGGTCTATAACCTTGATGGCTTCTAGTACGCTTGAAGTTGTTGATATTGTAACCTCCTGTCCCTCCGTTGGGTTCGACATAATTATCCCATGTGTATGTGTGTTGTTTGTGTTTGTACGAAAGCCGCTGTGTACCTACTATTCTGCTTTATCAATTAATAAGAGCTGTGTTGTTTGTGTTTAAGCAATAATCCGCTTTGTACTTATTCTAGTGATCTAACTTATCGCTTAATAAGATATGTGTTGACTTGCCGAAATTTTAAATACTGTGTGTAGTGGATCCTCGAATGTGTGAAATGAAATTCATTAGTTACCATAATTACCATGTAAATTTATTCCTTCTAACGTCCAAAATTAATTTATCAAAATGGGGTTTAATAATACTTGTCGCTTGCTTTTCTTTTACTTATTTATTTACTTATTTATTTTATTTATTTCATTTGTAATACCTTGCATGCTAAAGCTAGTTGTTTGGCTGTGCGATACAGCCTCGCCTTAGTTCAACTTCCTTTTTATTATTATTATTTTTGATTATATTTGTTTGCACTTGCGTTTCTTATTTCCCACTGCTTTAATCATTTCTAATTGGTAACTCGCGGTTCTTATTATTTCCGCCCCCATTTTACGCACTCCAGTCTACTCAATATTATTCCTTACATCGTTATTATTAGTACTATCCGCATGTCCTAGTCGTCACAAATCCTGTTGACTCATCCTTAGGCCTGGAACTACCGACTGCGCCAGTTAGCTTCCAACGTAGGATCGGAAGTTAAGTAGTGAAGCTTTTAGCTGGTGTTGATTCCCAAAATAAATGTCCGTTGGGGTTGAGGTTGGAAATCTGAATGAATTCTTTTATTTCCTTCTTACAGTTTACAGTTCTGTGTCGTCAATTGGCCCCGAAAAATGTTTGGATCGCCGATGCAGCATTTCGGATGTTAGTTGATACTATGTCTCAGCGTTTTAGTGAGCCGCAACAAAGTATTTCTTGGTGACCTCTAGAGCTCTGGTTGTCGAGGCGGCTTTGGCGGGGGACCGCCGAGGGTGAATGCTGAGGCGGTAACTCGTGTTGCCACCATAAGGTTCGTAGACAGCCCAAGTGCTCCAGGTCCACCAATACAGCCCGTCGCATCAAAGGAGATTGCGCAGGAGATCGCCTCCGTAAAAAATGGCAATTCACCAGGTCCTGACCGAATCGATGCATCAGTACTGAAAATGTTGCCGCAACTCTGTTCCCAAAGGCTGGCTAATATCTTTATCAGCTGCCTCCGTCTAGGGTACTTCCCGAAAGAGGGGGAGCGCGCTAAAATAATAATCTTCCATAAGCCTAAAAAAACCGGAAGCCAAGCTTCCTATAGAACGATTAATTTGCTGGAAATCCTCTCCAAAATACTTGAAAGAGTATTTTTGCGTAGAGTACTGCCAGTACTGGATTAGGCCGGACTGATCCCTGATCACAAGTTTGGCTTCAGACGCTTCCATGGAACACCTGAGCAATTCCACCGGCTTATTGAGAGCATACTTGAGGCCTTCCAAGAAGGAATACTGCTGCGCCTATATGCTGGATGTCAAAAAGGTGTTTAACAGAGTCTCGCACCCTGGGCTCTTTTCCGAAATCAAGTCCCACCTTCCAAGTCCCTATTTTGCCATCCTCAAGTCGTACATGGAGGAAAGAGAATTCCGAGTGAGATGCGGATCATCAATCAGCTCGCCTAGGCCTATAAGAGTGGGAGTACCTCAAGGCAACGTTCTTGGACCCATCTTGTACACACTATACACAACAGACCTTCCCATCACCCCCTCCCGGAATCTCACAGTAGCCACATATGCCGATGATACCGACTTCCTAGCCTCCGCCAAAGATCCCCAGGAAGCATCAGTCATCTTCCAGGGGCAAATGGATGCTCTCGATCCATCTCTGAAACGATGAAACATCGTAGGCAACGTGAAAAAAGCTACCCACACAACCTTCGCATTACCGGGGAAAAATGCCCCGGTAATCCGTCTATTTGGAATGTTAAATATTAGTCTTATTAGGAGATTTTGGCTGTCTACATTACCATTAATAAGGTTATGAAGGAAAACGACCCCAGCATCTTTTTACGATTGGTTAGGGAAGCTAAATTAATTAGGTGGAGGTGAAGATTTGCATCCCAGTCGAGTCCCCTAAGAGCAAACATCAAGAAATTCTTTTGAACGGACTCAAAGCGATGATGAACCCCATGATGAATCCCATAATGAGGGCTCCAGACGCATGACCCGTACTCCAGAATTGGACGTACTAAAGATACGCATATTGTTTTAGTAGTATGAGGGTCATTGAATTCCTTAGACCATCTTTTAATGATGCCAAGCACGCCCTTGGCTTTATTAACCATCGTAGAAATATGGTCGGAAAATTTAAGTTTAGCATCTAATAGGATCGTTAAGATCGCCAAGATCGTTAACCTGGTTTAATTTATTTAAGGAAATCCCATAGAGAAAGTTTGTCGCCTGGTTAAGGCACAAACGATAGAAACACATAAGCTTACATTTTGACCCATTAAGTTTTAAGAGATTGGTAGAACACCAATTTTGAAAATTGCCCAAATCCGACTGAAGTTTATATTGGGCAGAGGGGGATTTGTATTGAAGACAGAGCTTAGCGTCGTTTGCATACTATACATAGGAACCAGAGAGTTCGTTAGAGCAGGGGGTGAGTCGTAAAAAAATAGTGAAAAGTAGTGGCCCAAGATGGCTTCCTTTGGGGGACTCCCGATGTAGGCCCAACAAGGCGAGAGTGTACATCTTTAGACTCTCGCTGCAGCTAAGTAGCTAGAAACCCACGTGAGAAGGTCTGAGAAAAATCCTAGGATACTAAGTTTACTCATAAGCAGTGAGTGCTTAACAGAGTTAAATGTTTTACTAAAGTCCATGTAGATCACATCTGTTTGAAGGCCTTTAAGGAAGCCATCAACACAGTGCTTTCGGAGAAAGTTGGTCTGAAAATAAGATTGGCTGATTGAATGTTGTATGAATAAGGCTGATCCAAAAGTGTAGGAAATGATTACGTTGTTTGAGAGAAAGTTGCAAATAGATCGGCAATACCCTGCAGATACATTTTCAAACGAAATTAGGGGGGGAGAAGATACATGCTTACGCTTAGTGTTCACAAAATTATAAAATTCATTCGGATCCTGTGTAAACTGGATCCGACAGCGGTATATATAATTATTTTAATACTCAGAGTTAGGTACGGTGAAATTTGACCGAGCTACTAAGTATCTTGAGAAAGTTACATTACAGCCAGTTTTCTTATGTCTCTTAAGGAGTCTATTTTTAATGTATTTTAAGTTTTTAAGGCTCCTTGTAAGCCAAGGAGGGTCAGTCGATGCGGATGGATACTTCCATGGCACGCAAGAGTCAAAGAAAGCGTTAAGCGTTTTGTAGAATGTTTCTAAAGCGATGCATTCCCAGATATCGGACCAATCAAATGTATAAATGAAATTGCTCAGTCTCTGATAATCAGCCTTGCGAAAGCAGCGAGTTTTATGAATTCCTTGGCGAAACTCAAGGTTGCTAGCAGTAAGGGTTTCAATCGACACCTCAAGCGTTGGGTGTTAAGGATCTTCTGGCAACGAAAGTGGCATGGCTCTGGAAACGGTTATTCCATCTGGATCAGAAACGAAACATAGATCTAGAAGCCGATCTAAAGAATTCCTTAGGTGGTTTATTTGACCAAGGGATATGTCAAACATACCCTCAGTAAAATCATGATGTGTGGAGAGTGATAAAGATGATTAATTCTCGATGTTGGACCAGATAAGTTCACGTAAATTGAAGTCTCCTAGAGTCACTAGAAGGTCACTGTCGGACATGCGGTTAGAAACCAGCTGAATGGCAGACAAGTGGTGTCAGTATGTAGGTGGTTCTGAAGAAGGTGGTAAATATGAGCATGTGATGAACAGTGATTGAAGCGACATAGTGATTTTCACACATAGGAATTCAAGATCACCAGGATTCGATAACTTAACCTCTTAAGAAGCGAAGTCGGAGTCCACAGAGATTAGGACTCGTCCTTCTCTTTGTAGTGGTCGGTCTCGTCTGTAAGTGGTGTACCTGTCTGGGAAAATTTCGGAGCTAAAAATCTCCGGCTTTAACCAGGTCTCTGTGAAGACTACAATCTGGTATGCAAATGATGGACTATCAGAATACATTTTATGGAGCTTATTCCGATAGATAAGAGTGATAGATGTTGTTAGTTTTTTAAGGATGAAGGTTTAGGTACGGAAGATGAAGACGGTACAGGCTTTTTAGGCTTTGGGACCTTAACTTCCACATGCTTATTAACGTTTTTTTTTAACTGTACTCGGCTGATGTTCTTGTACGAATGTGTTCTGCGGCCAAAAGTTGGGCGAACAGATTGTATCGAACATCGGCAAAGGTACACGTATCTTAAAAGATGACGTAAGCCTCGAGTAAGTATATTTAAATTTCCTAATGTCCTCCACTCTAACAAGGGCCTTAGATTTGGCTTGGATATATGCCGGAATATCAATCTCTGAGGTGTCAGGGGCCAGCCGTGAAATAAATATGTGTTTAGAATCACCTGTAAGGGCTTGGGTGTTACGGTTGATAAGACCGCGACATCAGTCCGTACCAGAGGTCCGGACGGTGGTTTACCCTTAGCAGTGGATTTTAAAGAAGTCGACTCTACTCGTGCTGGAGGAATCACTTGAAGTGATACACTGATTACACTTGAAGTAATTCAGACGAGTAATGCTCAATTATGGAGTCAAATTCTGAAACTACATTTTTGTTTCCTACTCCTGCTCTTGGGGTGGTAAGAGTTATGAGCGGCTACATGGCCGTCGGCTGATCAGGCTGAGAAGCGATATCAGTGCGACGGAGGCTCTAATAGCGGTTTTTCACGTTTTCAAGATTTATTTAGTAGCTGTAGGCTGCTAAATTGGGAATCCAGCGCAGAGACTTGGTCGTTGATTTTACGGAAGCCACCGATCAACTATTTGAAACCGTTTTTAGTTTGCAAACTAGGAGAGAGTGAGTTATTGCTAAAGTAGAAATTCCAGTAAACATAAGAAAAGGGTAAATAATAAAATAATTTAAACACACCAAATACCGTATCGCGCAGACGCGATTGGAAATGCAATCGTTTTAAGTATTAGATTTAAATAATTAATTTCTTAACAAACGCCGTTTTGTTTTTTGCAAGGAAATAATAAAAAAATCGAATGATCGCAAGAAAAAAGCACGTCCGTTCGCTTTAAAAGTGAAGTGAAGTGTCAATGTCACACCAAAACCATTTAATTATTTTCCACTCGGACAGATTTTAAATTACAAAAAAGAACATTAAACAAAAAAAAAAAACTAATACAATCAATAAAATTTTGAAAGCTTCTAAAAACAAACAGGAAGATTCAGGACACCTATACGAGATGTTGCAAACTCGCAATAGGATTATTATTTTGGAATTGTAAAATCTCTCGCTTAATATAACTCTTGTCAAAATTAACGTAGTTAGTCAAAGTATCTTGGATCTTGCAGACTAGGATAAAGTTTTAATCGAGGAGCTCACCAATATTTTATATATCATTATCAAATTTTCTATAGTTAGGACAACAAGATGTTGTCCACGCAGGTGATATAGCGCATTTCGATACCCAGCAAAGTGACCTACATTCCATCACCTACGTCGACGAGGGAATCATTGTCAAAATTGACTGACCACCAATTGTGCGTGTGGACAACAATACCATCGTCCACCTAAGAAACACGCACCTCATTACCTGCATAGAACGTGTCATGGTTAACGACAACATCTTCGAAAATTATGATATAGTCCAGAAAAGGGCCCCATGGGTGTCCAACTCACCTGCCCTGAACACCACCACACGAGATCCTGACCCTCCCATACCTTCACTCTTTCAGTGAACGTAACCTGGAGTACATCAAGAAATTCGTGGAGGACATCGACAATAGCTCTAATTGTGGGAGTAATTTGTTGCTCTTTAATCTGCAGCGGCCTAACCTACCAACGAGTCACAAGAGCCAGAAGATCCGCGGTCCAGCTGAGAGAAGTGGTAGCTCAAAAAGTGGCGGCCGACGGCAGCCTCAATTCTGAGGGAGGTGTTGTTAACCAAGTTAACCAGGCGACGCCAAAGGTCGATCGTCCGATGACCAGCGCCGGCAAGGTCTGCCTATTGTCAGAGGCCGCTATGAAGCTCATTTATGTTAGCCTTTAGATCAGTTCGTTTTGGAGCCTGCTACAATAAAGAGCACAAGCTCATAGAAACCCAACTCCGGCAAACAGCCGTTATACACTTTTATTAAATAAGAACTAACTGAGTCCCTAGGCCAGCAGTTAAGAAGGGGAGTCCCACTTCCAACGTAGTCATCTTATCCCAACACAGGCGCACTACGGCCAACCGCCTCTACTCCAACCGTGACTGCAGCGAGGGATCTTCTTGCATCACACCTAACTTGATTTATTGGCACCCAGCGTAAAATTCCCTTAGCAGGAAATTGTTTTAAAACGTGTAATGGAGCACCTCCATGCATACATTTGTATCTGCATCTGAATTTTTCACATACACTGCAAGAAAGCAACAATTCTGCAACTCCATTAAAAACATAAATATTCCTGCATAATAACATAAAGCAATTACAAAAATAAATTGCTATGTCCAAGCCGATCGCGAAATCGTTGCTGGATAGTTTATAAATAAAAAGCATTATATGTAAATTCATATTTTGATTAAACTTAGTGAAAATAAACACAGTTTTATTGGCTGTCAAATTGCTTGCATTTATTTCCGCTTTTGCTTATACTTGAAACATTTACATTAGCTTCGCAACTGCCTTGGATTGTATATTGTCTCCCCACTCATCTTTGCGAATTTTCTTTTCTTCATATAGTTGTTTGTCTTGACGGAGGCCCGATCCCCGCGAGCATATAACCTTGTCGTTGCACAAAGAACTGGCCAGCCAAGTAGCGGCTGTACAAATTGCACCCGCCCAAGCGCAAGCCTCTCAAATGAAGGTTTACGAACCTGTAAAAATAGAAGGAGATGTCTCTTATAATAAACCGTTGGACGCCGTCAAGTGCCTGCCAGAATTTGTGGGGACACAGGCAATAGGCGCGTATTACATCTTAAGAAATTAAAAAGATAGCTCACGCCATTATCACGCGGTCATCATTATCAGGAGAAAAATCAGAGACCCTACCGAGGAAGTGCTATCCTCGTTCTGAAGTATCACGAATTTCGATGTTATGAAGTCAATTGTAGGCGTAGGATCATCAGAGCTGCGCGCTAGTACACAAGCCCAATTATGTAATGGCGGGTCACGCGAATGCGTGGTTATGGTTATGATTTCCCAACAAGCCAAAGGGCTGAGATGGCTGTCAGCCAAATGGAAATCATAACCTTTAATTGCACGAGTTCAGCAACATCAAGCATCTCCACAATATCATCCCAGTACAATTCAACATCAACACTAAATGGTAGTGTGTGCTCTAGAACATCAACAAGAGCCAAATCAGTGCGACGGTAAGCACTTCACCGATCTCCCCTGTTCATCTTAGAAGATGACAAGATGTCTCTTACAAAGAGCCGGCTCCGCTTTTTCCCCCAAAATAACAAGTAAAAAGCAGACATCCTCCCACCAACTCGCCGTCATTCTAGAGCACCGAGAATCACGGTCCACGGCGTGGTCGCCTTTTTGGCATCCTCCAGTGAGCTGGGCGCCCTTATTGGTGACTGTAACATAATAAAAACAGTAATTTCAGGTGACTGAGCTATACTGTGTAGCTCCTCCGACGACTACTGAACTGTGGCCCGTGACGTCCGCGAAAAGGCTATACTCTTTCACCACAAACCAGCTACCAGAAGGATCGACCCTTAAAAAGGACGAAAGCAAAAAGCCGTGCAAACATTCCGAGCCTGTTCAATGCCTTAGGTGCCAGGAATAGCGCAGAAGGTCATTTTAAAACCACTACCAAATACTAACCGCACCTTTGGAAAGCAAACTTACGTGAGCGTAACCAGCTTTGATAAATCGGTCGATCAAATCGGTCAGCCCCGTATTACCAGTAAATAACCCGCTACCATCGGTCCCCTACACAATTGATGCTCTGAATGCTAAGTTTGAACAGCTGTTCATGAGGCTCGATGGGATGATGTCATTAATTGAGTCCCTTATGCAAGCGATCTTTTACATCCGCCCTCCCCTCACCGTTTCACACAATGGGTCGATTTAAAATAGCATCCTGGAACCCAAACGGGGCTTTATTATACGTGACATGATTAGACATAACATCGATATCCTCATGTTGTCCGAGACGCTCTTCTATTCGCGGTCCATCTTCAGAATTTCAGCTTCACCCTACACTCTGCCAACCATCCGCACAGAGTTGCGGCAATTCTTCTAAGATCTACAATCTCCCATCAACCCCCTTTACAAGCGATCGGCATTCAGCTGCCAGCAAGCAGAGATTCTTTCAATGTGGCCTCGGTCTACTGCCACCAGGTGGCGGAGGAAGACTTTTTGCCACTTCTTGCTGCAGGTGACTGCAACGCCAAGCATAGGTGGTGGGGAAACCACAGAATGTATGATAGAGGCAGAGTTTTGTCTTCTGCTCTAGACGAGGGCATTTTCATTATAGCTACCTGCTACCCCTTCCCTATGAGTGTCACTCCCAGCGGCATTGATTTGGACATCTCAAACGGCTTTAGTCAGCAACAAATCAAAGTAAGAGCTCTGACTTTCGTCTGACCATCTCCTGCTGCTCTTTTAACTGGACGAAGAGGCTCAATACTTTCAGGGAACCCCTGAAACGCCGCCTTCGCATGTAAACGTTGCTGTATTTAAAAATACATTAATAATGCAGTCGTGCTCAATATGCCCATCAACACTAGCGACGAACTGGATGCTTACGTGACTGCTTTACTGCTACTGTCATTAACGCTGAATGACGGGCCACGCCATCTCCGTGCCAAGTAAGCAGGGAAACTGTTAGAACAATACTAATATCAATACCAAATCCTGAGTCAAGAGCTGTTCTGTTCTTCTTAGTCTGGAAGTTGACGAGAAAAAAAGAGGCAGCATCTTTACCAATCGCCCGTATTGGGACACAGTGGCCTATGGTTCAAAACGGGTTGAGACAAAGCGAACGCTTTTGCTCAGCATTTGTTTTTCACTTTAAACCCCATCCATTTGACGGACGACTTCCTTGAAGAAGAAGTCGTAAACTGTCTGAACTGTCTGATACCCAAAGCCGGCAAACTTTCAACGCAGATAGACTCATTCCGCCCAATAAGTTTGCATCCAACCTTTTCAAAGGTCTTTGAACGCATTCTCCTGAAGCGATTGATTGAACTGGTACCGGTACCAGGCTACTTACCCCAACATCAATTTGGTTTCAGGAAGTCACGTGGTTGCCTGGAACAAGTTCACCATCTAGTCAATCACATTACGCACGGCCTTGATTCTATACGGTAACAGTCTTCCTCGACGTTAAGGAAGCCTTTGACAAGGTATGGCTCTAGGGACATTTAAACAAAATTAAGGCTCTCTTCTTCATCGATCGGACCTTAGAGGTGGTAGTGCGGGACTCTCGATCGAGCATGCTGGCCATGAACGCAGGTGTTCCATAAAGAAGTGTACTCAGACCCTTTCTGTACACCCTCTACACAGCAGATATGCCAGTTCCGTTCCTCAGTGCTCCCTCGGCCGAGGTTCTAGTGGCTACATACGCCGACAACACAGTCATGCTTGCGTCTCACAAGTTTTTGCAAACGGCCTCGAATGCACTACATGAAAGGCTGCATGACACTGAAGCCTAGGCAGCCAAGTGGAATACAGCTATCAAGTGCGCTAGTGTGACCTTCGCGCTCCGTTCCGGTACTTACACTGGCCTAACTTTTAACGGTGGGATGCTAGGCAACGTCAATTCCCTACCTGCAAAAGTCCTGCTTATCAAGGCGATATTAAACCCCACATATAAGGTTGTCAAATATCTCCCTTCCGCTTTTTTGCTCTTTATTCAATGCTTTATAAAAAGTGTTACAGTGATCGGATTTAGTTGAAATATGCGCCGTTTTGTTCGATGATCTGTTCCCATCTAGACGGCAACTTCATAATACCTTCCTGGTAGAAGCCCCCCTCCTTATTTGCGAAGAATTCGGACATTCACTTTTCACAAGACTCTTTTTGAACTCAACTTCACACCACCAAGGGCATTCGCCATGGACAGGAACAGGTGGTAATCACTTGGCGCTACATCCGGGCTATATGGTGGATGCGATAAAACCTCCCATCCGAGCTCCCGTAGCTTCTGACGAGTCATCAACGAAGTGTGTGGTCTGGCGTTGTCCTGGTGGAACACTACACCCTTCCTGTTGGCCAATTCTGGACGCTTCTGGTCGATCGCCTGCTTCAAGCGGTCCAGTTGTTCTCAGTAGATGGTAGAATTAAACGTCTGGCTATATGGGAGCAGCTCATAGTGGATGCTTCCCTTCCAATCCCACCAAACACACAGCAAAACCTTCCTGGCCGTCAATCCCGGCTTGGCCACTGTTTGGAACGATTCACCGGCCTTCGACCAAGACCGTTTTCGCTTGATATTGTTGTATGTGATCCATTTTTCGTCGCCAGTCACCATCCGCTTCACGAATGGGTCGAGTTCGTTCCGTTTCAGCAGCATATCGCAGGCGTTGATTCGGTCCTGAAGGTTTTTTTGCGTCAAATTATGCGGCACCCAAACATCAAACTTTTTTGTGTAGCCAGTCTTCTGCAGATGGTTCAAAATGGTTTGGTGACTAACTCCCATCTCCTGGGCGATGTCACGAGATGCCATATGCCGGTTTAACTCGATGTATTCCATGTTTTGATCGGTATTTGTCGTCACAGGTCTTCCGCCGGATGGCTTATCTATGGTGTCGTTTTCACCGGCTCTGAATCGTCGAAACCATTCCTCCGCGGTTCGAAGTGATAGAGTACTATCCCCCAAAACACCATTAATCTCACGGAACGTTTCTCTTGCGGATTTGCCTTTAACGAAGGAAAACTTTAAAATAGCGCGAAAATCGGCGTTAATGAACTCCATGTTTACACATGTATAACTTTTAAACGCAATGTCCAAACTAATCATGCATAGCGTTGTTTTGTAGGTTATGTCAAGACCTTTCAAATGATGTATAGTCTTGCCAGCTACAAGCTCTGTAGCGCTTTGTACATAGCCGCAAAATTCAAAAGACAAAAAAGCGGAAGAAGATATTTGACAACCTTATATTAAAGCACCAATTTGACAGGCTGTGAACCGTTCAGGCACGTGCTGCTCGGCTAGCATCTGGGCTCCCCTGGTACATCTCCAATTACGATATCCTAAGGGATCTCCGGATTTCTCTGATTGGTGATTAGATCAACATTCACAGCAGCCGATACACAGAGAAATTGGTGACACACCCAAACTCTTAGGCAAGTGATCCCACGAATCCCCTCCCCCTCCGACGTCAGAAGAGAACCAACCCCACTGATCTCCCTATCCGTATTATTTCGTAAGTTTCGAAATATTCCGAAATAAAAACCATTAAATGTAATCTAGATGTACCTATCTTCTATGTACCATAATCTAACTTTCCATCTCCCTCGTCCGGTTATGTTTAGAAGGAACTGAACGATTCCGGCGCAATAAATAATAAAAAAAATGATAATGGCAATACACTGACAACATCGTACATACATCGCATTATAAAAGATTATAATAATAATTATAAATAAATAAAATGTATGCATATATATTTTTCTTTGCATATGGATACATTTTAATTTTTTTTTTTGCCTCTCAGTACATATGCAACTTAACTATTCCGTGTTTTATTTCTTTACATGCATTAAAGTTTTAATACAACAATTAATCATTATTATTTTTATATATACAATAAACAAGAGTGTCACCTTACGCATGCATTTACATGTGCCTTTAAGGGATCAGTTATAAAATGCATTATTTATTATCTTATCATTAGACGGGTCCCTTTTACATTCTTTATATATTTTAATATATACATATGTTGAATGCTTGAATTTTATTTATCTAAAAATGCGCCTTTAAGAACTGAATAAATATTTTACATGTACTCCATTATCTACTACTCTACTCTATATATGTGTGTACTCTATATTAACACAATTAAGTTTTCGAAAAAGTCCTTTAAAACTGCCCGCGCTAAATATTTTCAACCACTTTTTGTTTGTTAAGTTGGTAGCGCTTTCTTTAATTACGACGCCTACAATGAGCGCAATCTGCCAATCAGTTTGTTTGCAGCAGCTGTTGAAATCAGTCGACCTCAGTTGTGTTTTGCGGTTTTTACAATACAAAATAATATTGAACAAATAATTTGCATCAAATTTTGTGCTTTGAACCAAATGTTGTGAGGCTGCGAATGTTGGAAAAGGCTTATGGTGAATCCATTCTATCGACGACGACTGGTACAATGCTTTTAAGGATGGTCAAGAAACCGTCGAAGACATTCCTCGATGTCACTGACGATAACATCAGAAAAGTGAAGGAAATCGTGCTCGAAAATCGTCATGCAAGTGTTATGTCTTTAACACTAGTATCTAAGTTAAACATCAGCGTGAAACAGCTCGATTAATTTTAAAGGATAATTTGGGAATGAGAAGCGTCAATGCTCGGCTTGTTCCAAAAGAGCTGACGTACCATCGCACCGAGCTGTACTTGTGAACGGTTTTAAGACCAAAAACTCGTTCAATACTATCGATCAACCACTATGTTCATGTTTGTGACTTGTGACTTTGTTTTTGTTTACAAAACTCAAGTTACCACTTCGTGGGACTCGTTTTGACTCGATAGAGGCCGTAAAAGAACTAAAGGCGATCCATCAAAAGGCATGTTTTGATGATTGAAAAAAGAGGTGGCATATGCGTATCACTTCAGAAGAAGCATATTTTGAAGGCAATAAAATAAATATTGATGAAAATTAAAAATTTTTAATTTTACAGGGTCTGTTCAATAATTAACAGGACTGCTTCGCTGTAGCCTCAAGGAAGCGGAGGGTGGGGGGTCCGACTGGTCGCCTGGATAGAAGGATCTCCGGCCAACAAAGGGCGCCTTTTTTAGTCAACTATCTACATTCGTTAAAACAGGAGGAGAATTTTTGTGGCGGCGTTCTGAGCGCTAAAATGGACCGTACCATTGAACAACGTTACGCTGTGAAGTTTTGCTTTAAACTCGGAAAATCCGCGTCGGAGAGCCTTGAATTCATTAAACAGGCTTATTGGGATAATGCCATAAGTGTACATAAAAGTACAAGAGTTTTGGAGTGGCACAAAATGTTCAAGGAAGGCCGGGAGCTCGTTGAAGACGAGCACCGCGTCGGAACTGTTTTCACTATTGTAACTGAGGATCTTGCGATGAGGAAAGTGTGCGCGAAGCTGGTCCCAAAAATCTTGACCGAAGAACAAAAAGCTGCTGCAGCTGCTGGCAAAATACGGCGTGGCAACGTTGCTTTTTAATTTAAATACCTATAATTATTAGCTCACTTTTAATTTGCTTTAATAAATGATATAATAAAATATCAGTTACCATTGTGGAAGCTGAACCCATTGGATTGGAGCTCAGCCAGGCGAGTCTGATTTAAAGCAAGCCGAAGATATTGCGCAGTTCAGCACATCGCATGTACGAATTCAAGGACTAGTTTATGTATGCAGCAGCAGAAATGTGTTAAAAGACATGTCAAGATGAGCCGAAATATCAGAAAAGCATCAGGAGAAAAAACTTTCGAAAACCATAAATCAGCCAGCAGTGCAAGTGAAACGAGCATATAACACGCGTTCTGTAGCACGCGTCACAATGAACAATCAGAAAAAAGCAGAAGCAAAAAAACACCGTTATTGTACATTGCCTGGGATGAAATATCGATGGATAAAAAAAGGGAAGAGAACAGAGGAAACCAACAAAATCAAGTTAAAACTATCCCAATGGAACACTCAAGCAAAATTCATTAGAATAATGTTATGTTGCGGCAGTTATCCGGAGATGATGACGCTCAAAATCTAGTTGGAAGATGTAAGCATGAATGATTCAAAGTTGATTGTGGAGAACTTCTGTAAGATAATTCACGAATTCGATGGAGAAAGTGTACAAGTTCAGCAGTTGTTCAAAAACTTTGAACAAAACGCCAATGCTTATGGCTTAAATAATAAGCAAAAATATGTGCAGGCGTGCTAACATGAGCCGAGCTGCCAAGCTGTTCTTGGCATGCACTTCTGTTTACGAATATGAAAAGTTACTATTGTTGGATGAGTAGATATGTATGCAGAGCTGATGTACACAAAGCATTAACCGAGATACCAAAACAAAAAGTGGAAAGTTTTCTTGAGTATATGCTACAAATCGAACGTATCGCTGCACACGGGATGATCGATATGGAGTCGGTTATAAGGTACATAGTGCGGTGTCTAAAGTTGCAGACTGATATTAAGTATACCTTATACCAATGCAAGTCACTTCGAGCAACTTAACTTAAGGATAAATACACAATGTATGAAAGTGTGAGAGAAACTGAATATGTAGCTGGATAGAACACACTTGCATCAAACAAAAAGCTGGACAATCAGAATTGGCACAACAAGCTCGATAAAAATTTAAAAGCTGACAGGAAACATCATCTACCTAAAGATTGTACGTCCGAGCTGAAATGTCTCCGTTGCAATCAGAAAAGGCACATGTCTAAGGAATGCCCAAATCAAAAAGCTGTGAACATGATGTACAACGCCAAACGATTGAAAACGCAGAAAATAAACAATGTGGAGACAAAGGGACTGGTTGATACTGGAGCTGACGTCACATTGCTTAGAAAGTCCGTTTTTGATAAGGTCAACGATGCTGTGTTGCAGAAAAGTGGGTCGACGCTGCAAGGCTTTGGCAGCAAAGTTAATCGTCCAATGGGGTTCGTTAAAGCTGCTGTTAAAGTAGATGATTTGGAAGTTGAACAGAAGCTCCTGGGGGTAGGAGACGAGCCCATGCAGTGCGATGTGTTGTTGGGATATGATTTCGTGACTAAGTTCAATATCTTATCGACGGCAGCCGGCTAGAAGTTTTGTACCCACTTGGGGAGGAAACTTTTGACACAAATCAGATAAGTATATATAATATATACTGATGCTGATGTATCCCCGCAGTTTAAAAACTTTGTAAATGAGATGGTACAAAATTATAAACCTGCTGAGACTGTTGCTGAGTATCCTGTCACACTTAAGATCGTACCGGATGGATATATCGGTCCTTTTCACTATGCGCCAAGCCAACTATGTAAGTCATATAGTTTTCGTCAAGAAAAAAGATGGAAACAATAGAATCTGCGTCGATTATCGCATGCTGAACACAGTTATACTCAAGCATTTTTTCTCAGTGCCTGTCATCGACGACGTGCTAGAGAAGCTGCAGACTTCATGGACTTGGAGAATGGATTCTTCCAAGTCCCAGTAGAGAAAAACAGCAAAAAAATATATGGCGTTCGTTACAAAAGATGGCCTTTTTAAATTTAATAAGCCACCTTTCGGATTTTGTAACTCTCCAGCTGTCTTTATAAGATTTGTGAAATATGTTATTCAAAACCTTATGAGTGACAGCAGCCTACGGTCTAAATAATAAATGGAGGAAATGTTGTTTTTTACAAACAAAAATTAACTTTATGTAGTAGTTCGACGCACGCAGTTCATAGCAGGAAGGAAATTGGCAAGCCAATACCATGGGCCATATGAAATCGCAAAAGTTAAACGTAATGGTAGATAAGATGCCCGAGCGAGTGGGCATCTCTGGAGTCAGCATTCAGTGGTGAACGGTGGAGTCGTAAAGAGTCAGAGAGAAGTCGAGTCGTGGAAAAGTCAAGAAGAAAGTACGTCGCAAGTCAGCCGCCGTGTACGTACGCAGCAGTTCAGTAGTTCCTATCCGGAGTCTTGGAAATATTCATAATTGTACGCTGTCTAACCTATACATAATTCTAATATATATTTCCATTAAAATACCTATAATAAAAACCACACTATTATTAATTAATATAAGAAAATATCATATGTATATTCCTTTGGTAATAAATTGCGGAAATAATTTTAATTTAAGAAAATTTAGTGAGTGTAAATATTCCTTGATTTTAGAATTTGGTATTTCTTGCTGTCGGGCGTTATTAATGTAGTGTTCAGTTTTTGTCAGTTTAATTTTTTGTTTATTCTCTTATATTATATTTTAATATAAGATTGTACTAAATGATGTAACACCTCCTTTTCTTGCTTCTGTGGTGAACTTACTCTGACATTTTATCATATACATATATGAAACATTTTACCATCATCCAATCTATTCCTTAAATTGACTTTATGAAGTATGTGTTGGTTATGTTCCATCTTTTGTCATCTTCTCTGAAACCACAAGTTTCTTGTTCCATTGCAGTACTATTTTTAGTTTGACCACTATAATCGTAATTCAAATTTTACGGCTCCGAAAATTGTGAGATGCTTGCTATAGACTGTTTGAGCCGTCCCTAGGATTTCGGTCAATCTTTTTTTCACTGGATACCACAGTTCACGCATGAAATGATACCCGTGGTTTGCCAAAAGTGCTGTCATACTCGATGGCACACTGGTTGGAAATTACATAGTGGTACTCGCAAGCTGAATTCTTCTCGCCAACTCGCATTGATCCTAAATTGGTCATATGTTTGTCCTTTTGGAATCGCCTTTTGAATGTGTAGAATTTTTAATATAACACCGGCAGAGACCTTCATGTTAATAAGAAGTTTTCCAGGACTGGTAGCTGAATGTTAAAGCGGTGCTGTAGAAAAAAATTTTGCAATAGGTATTAACCATTCAGTCGAAACACTGCAGCGCGTGAGTTATCATGCCAACTATATCCTCGTTTTCCGTCCCCGAAACTTCGTCGCACCCAATGGCACTGCTGTAGTCTCTACTATTTGTCAACTAATGGGATCATATGCATTGCTGTATAACCATAGAAGTATACATAAATGTATAATAAAACTTTTTTTATTCAGCAGGGAACCACCAAAAAGAGGAGTTTGTTATTTTAATTTAACGGCAAATCCACATTATCTAGATTCAGTCACCTCTCAGCTTATCGGCCAAGACAAATAGGTAACGGGGGCAGTCGGCCTTTACCCCAAATCCACTGGAAGGAGGGAACCATGATCAAGAGTATAATAATCATAAAGCTAACAGAGAAATTAAATAAAAAAATTATGTATATTAGTAAAGTGGAGTAGATGGACAGTCACTGTAGGACAACACAGGTTGGCAGACCTGGCAACGTCGATCAAGAGTCGTAGAGTTGCAGATCGTACGAGTGGTCGAGTTGTAAATCTTTGTTGTATTGATCTTAACACCAACCGAGCTGTAAAACCATTTTTGTAACATCAAATCTAAATTGGTAGATATTCATATACTTTAATAATAAACTGGAACAAGAAAAGGAAAATACATATGTATAGTTAAAGTTTACAATGTACAATTATTTAAGATGTGCACAATGTGGTGCATATACAAATAAGGGACAAATAAGGGACAATATAAAACACAAAAAAAATGGGAATGTGTCTAAAAGTGGCGCAATGCGGCTTGCGGTTAGTTTCTAGGAAATTGTCTGAGTGTTTCTTGTCGAACTTGTCGTGTCGTTGGTTTGATGCAACCAATTTACCTAAAATATCCGCATCCGTCATCAGATCATGACATAATGTCTCGCCTGAGCTCTCGTATAAGTAGGATGGGATGCGTTTTGTTTTTCGGTTCACCTATATCACCTTCAACAAAGACCTAACGCGGAGTTGCTTATTTGGACAAGTCAACAGTTGTGGCACTGTTCTTATAACGAGTGCAGAAAGTGCAAACAAATTGACTGTGTCATTTATATTATAATATATTAAAATTAAATTATCTATAGTTTGTCGGCGCAGTGACTCTCTGGTTGCCCGCGTGGCGAACAGCTGTTAACGCTTAAGCTTTAAGCTTGATCGGCTGCTATATCATTAAGCTTTTGTCTGGTATTTAATATAGCCGGTTTCAGAACCCGATCTTCAAATGTACTTTCGGCAATTACTCAACTTTATCAACCAAATTTTTAAAAGATGGATTCTTAATCACCACGAAAATCAATTGACTTCGACGCAATGGCGTAGGCTCATCAGAACTGCACGCTAGTTTGCAAGACCAATTACTTAATGGCGGGTCTCGCAAATGCCCAGCCTTCTCGGCTCCATGGGAAACACAACCTGCAATACCACGAGTACGGCAACATCGATCGGCCATGCCGAAGAGAAGCGTGGAGTCAACCAGAAGCCTGCAAGAATTAATACACCTGCTCCCGGCGACCCTCCACCAACTCGCCGTCATTCTAGAGCACCGAGAATCATGGTCCACGGCGTGGCCACCTTTTTGGCATTCTCCAGCGAGCTGGGCGCCTTTATTGGTGACTACAACATAATAAAACAACATAATAATTTTAGGTGACTGAGCTATACAGTGTAGTTCCTCCGACGACTACAGAACTCTGGCCCGTCACTTACGCGAAAAGAGTATACCCTTTTACCACTACCAGCTACCAAAGGAAAGCATGAAAGAATGGCACCACGTCCCCCGCATTTACACCCCACACAACAAAGCAACGCACCTCCCACACGAGACTCGTCGACCTTAAAAAGGACGAAAGCAACAAGCTCCTAAAAAACGTCTCTGTTGTCTGCAGAAATAAAGTTAGCTGGTAAAAGCCGCGTAAACATTCCGAGCTTGTTCAATGCCTCAGGTGCCAGGAATATGTGCAGAAGGTCATTCTAAAACCTCTACCAAGTACTACTTTGGAATGCATAAGTAGCGTACGTAGCCAGCATTAATAAAACGATCCATAAAATCGGTCGGTTTCGCATATGATACTCGAAAAGTGCAGACGTGTTTATTTACTGTACTCCGAAAATATACAAAATACTCCAAGTGAAAAGTGAATAACTACAAACAATTTACCACAAAAATTTAGCGAAAAGACGCTCATTGCGATGTATAATCGCTCATTAAAATAGTTGTGCAAACTCCTGGATTTTGAAAAACTATTATATTTCAAAGAAAATGAACAAACAAAAACTAAGCCTCAAACTCTCACATTGAGACAAAAAACGTCAACAAGAGCCAGACAAACGTCGTTTCTCATCGATACAAAACAACGCGTATTTCTCATATTTGTCTTCGTAGCCCACGGTAGTGCACGAAATAAATGCAAACGTCGATCGGCCACTGTCAATCGCCCCCAACCTGACACATTAACTTAAGCCAACAACGAACGAGAGAGCTCGTTCTTGCTTACCGGCAATCCCAACGATGTGCCGAAGAGAACTGACCTCACCCACGGCAGCCAAAACTTCGACCGCATTCGCCACTGCACTCGCAACAACAACACATACTGCAACGGTATCAACCGTTCGCACGGTGGCTACTGCAACGCTCGTTTCTGCTGAGTCAGCAGCTGAGTCTGCAGTGCCAAAAACAATACAAATTGGGTTTGATCGCTACATCAAAATTAAAAGAAAATTGATCCCGCAAAAAAATCCTGCGGCAGGAAATAAAATAAAAATCAATCGGCACACTCAAAGTCAGAGAACTGAGACACAGGAGTCCAACACGTTTGGAATACTGGCAGATATTGATATAGATCTACCCCGCAGCACTGACGAAAAGACAAAAAAGAAGCCCAAGCCCCCACCTATATACATCCTAGAGAAAAGCTCGAATAATGTGGTAAGCAATATAATTGAACTTGTTGGAAAAAACAATTTCCACATAATACCCCAAAAAAAGGGGCAGCATTCACGAAACCAAGGTCCAGGTAAAAACTGATGAGAACTTTAGGACTCTTACATACAACTTAAGCAAAAATAACTAATACACATACACAATACAATTTAGTAAGTGTCTTTAAGTCGTTCTCAACAAAGACAGAAACCGCAACCACTCTTTAAAGTCGAGCTGGAACCTGACACTAAAGCTATCAGGAAAAACTAAGTGCATCTTATCTACAAGCCACAGTTTCTTCTGCATCGTGAAATTACTGTAGACGAACCACAGAAGCGCAAAGACCCCTTGCAATGCACCTATTGCTAAAAAAATTCATGACTGGGCTCATTGTACGACCAACAAAAGTGATCCCAGCTCCAAAAAGTACAGAAATTGTGGGAGTAACCACACAGCCAGATATAGAGGCTGTCCAATATACAAAGACCTCAAAAGCCCGATTAATCACCGAGTAACGTCTACCCACCTCCATAATGCACAGAATACCCCTATACAAGCAAATGCATCCCCAGAAGTATTTTCGCAAAGAGGTCATCATTTGGTCCTGCGACCACCTACAAAATGTGACCATTGCAAACGTCCTAAAATCGAGACTTACAGCAAGCTCTGCGACGCCGCTCTACTATGATGCATACTCTGCAGCAGCGGATGATCGAATTTATGTCATGAGGACTACCATGCAAGACCTTATGCGAAACCAAAATATCGTAATGGAGATGCTTGTATCCCAAAATTCAAAATAATCAATGGCTACTCTCCAAATATCATTGTGGCACGCCAAAGGATTTTCACGGCATAAACTTGAAATAAACTTGACTTAATTCTGACATGACAATCATATTGACGGACCGCTACTATTAGAAACACAAATCACTTCTAGGTACAACTAACAAATCATCCAGATGGAAAAGGAAATGACGGAAACGGTATCGTGATCCCTACTCTACACCCTAGTGGACCACTTAATTGCTGCAGGTGACTACGACGCCAAACACAACCACTATGGATCACGCTTCGTCTCACATAAAGGGAAACAGTTGTATAACGCCATCACACACTACCGACCCGAACAAAATTCCTGACTTGATCGACTTCGCAATAACCAAAAATATCCCTCAAAACCTCATCAGTGCCTAATCTCTACCGGATCTATCATCTGACCACTCGCCAGGCCTTTTAAATCTCAATTTCCTCCAACGCCCTGAGACGATAATGCAAGCTTACAGATTAACATCAAAGAGAAAAATCTGGGTCAAATACAGAAAATACATAAGTTCACATATTGAGCTGACCCCAAACGTCGCTATATAGAGCAACTTTTAATTTCGAGCAGTAAAAACTCACTATGGAAATCTCATCCCAGTTTAACCACACCGATAGAAACTAAATTTATCGTACCGTTTATCGTACGGCTTGGATCGCGGGGATAGATCCGAGAGAACAAAGTATAGAAAAGATTACGAGGAAAAAGTGAAGTGTGTTTGTTGCTCTGAAAGGTAACTGAGAATTGAGGATTTGATTAAAATGGACGTGCAGACTGAATTAATAGAGTATAAGTCATTGTAGTCAGAACATAAAACCCTGAAAGGCTCATGCTGGGCATATGCAGATCTACAACAACTTAGGAACAGGGGACTAAAATTTCTAGTCCGTCTATTTGGAATGTAAAATTTTAGTGTTATTAGTAGATGTTGGCTGTTTACATTACCATTAAATAGGTTATGAAAAAAAACGGCCCCAGCATCTTTCTACGATTGGTTAAGGATGGTAAATTGATTAGAAGGAATCTGTTAAATAAGATGGGAGGTGAAGATTTGCATCCCAGTTGAGTCCCCTAAGATTAAGATCAAGAAATTCTTTTGAACGGATTCAATGCGATCTTAATGAACCACGTACTGAGGGCTGCAGACGCAATACTCTTACTGCAGTATTGGACGTACTAAAGATACGTATAAGCCTTTAGTTATATAAGGGTCATTGAATTCTTTAGAACATCTTTTAATGAAACCAAGCACTCCCTTGGCATCGTAGAAATATGGTCGGAAAATTTAAGTTTAGAATCTAATAGGACACCAAGATCGTTAACCTGCGTTATTCTTTCTAAGAAAATCCCATGGAGAAAGGCCTGGGTAGGGCACGAACGGTAAAAAGACATAAGCTTACATTTTGACCCATTAAGTTTAAAGAGATTGGTAGAACACCATTTTTGAAAATTGTCCAAATCTGACAAAGTTTATATTGGGAAGAAGGGGAATTGTATTGAAGACAAAGCTTAACGTCGAGCAGGAGTACCTCAAGGCAGTGTTCTTGGACTCATCTTATACACACTCTACACAGCGGACCTTCCCATCATCCCCTCCCGGAATCTCACAGTAGCTACATATGCCGATGACACCGACTTCCTAGCCTCCACCAAAGATCCCCACGAAGCATCAGCCATCATACAGAGACAATTGGATGGTCTCGATCCATGGCTGAAACGATGGAACATCGTGGTCAACGCGGAGAAATCCTCCCACACAACCTTCACACTAGGCAGGGGGGATTGCCCGCCCCGTCACACTCATCGGGAAATCATCCCTATGAATAACACTCCCAAATATCTAGGGCTGACCATGGAACGCAGGCTCACATGGCGCCCTCACCTGATCAACAAGCGCAACCAGGCCAACCTACGACTTAAGCAACTGCACTGGCTCCTGGGGAGAAGGTCAAGCTCAAAGAAAAACTCAAACTGCTTATTTACAAAGTATTGCTGAAGCCAATCTGGACCTATGGGATACAGTTGTTGGGCACGGCAAGCTGTTCTGAAAACAATTTCTAACGCCCATCCGTACCACGAAAACTCAGTAATCCATAAAGAGCTTGAAATTTTATGGGTAGCAGAGGAGACCGCCCGTCTCAGCGAAAGATACACAAAAAGACTGGACAACCACCGCAACCACCTGGCCATCAATCTGCTAGATAATAGCCAATCCCTAAGACGCCTGAAAAGGAAACACCCGCTTGACCTCCCCCACCAATAGACACCTAAGTCAACCTCATTAGATATACATTCCATGTACCTCCCTTAAGTCATGGTCACCCCCAAACCATTTAATGATTGTCCACTCGGATAGATTTCAAATACAAAATAAGAATGTTAAAAAAAAGTGTCGGTACCAAACAAAAGTGCAAATTCAGTCGCAAAGACTATATTTGAACGGTTTGTTCTTTCATCCGGGCTTATGAAAGTGTTTCTATCTGACATTGAAACCGAAAACGAAAATTCGGTACAGATAAATCTGTGCAAATATATGAAAATAAGAAATATAGAGCGCAGCCAAAGACCATTTAATGAATGAATAACATTTCGGTTAAAAAAAACAACTGGGTTAATTTACTTCACGTATTGCTTTAATACAACGCCATCGGTAACACATTCCTATTTTCCGTGCGAACTGGTGTTCCAAAGAACGATCTGACAATTCAAGCATCTCAAGACATTATTTACAATATAGATGAATATGCTAAAGAAGTTAAGTTTAGGTTAGAGTCAGCACACAAAAGAGCAAAAAGCATGTTAGGCAGGAAAAAAGAATAAAGGTAAAACGCTTTATGATAAAGATAATAAAGACTTGTAGTTAAAAATGGGTGTTCAAGTTTCATTAAAATATGAAACATGTCACAAATTAGAGCCAAAATACACGGGAGGTAGTAAGAAAAAAACAGAAAGAGGAAACAAAGATAGAATAACACGTTTCCACAAGTATTTAATTAAATATACATATATGTATGTAAGATTTTTATTAATGCAATATGTTTATTAATGTAATATGATTATTAATGGCTCAAATCTCTCTCAACTGCCGACGCTACTTTATTCGCTTTTCCCGAAAACAGAAAGAGGAAACAAAGATAGAATAACACGTTTCCACAAGTAATTAATTAAATATACATATATGTATGTAAGATTTTTATTAATGCAATATGTTTATTAATGTAATATGATTATTAATGGCTCAAATCTCTCTCAACTGCCGACGCTACTTTATTCGCTTTTCCCGATCGACTATGCTTTTAAAACTTTTTTTCACTACTGTACACAATCAACTGACTTCTCCTTTTCAGCGTTGCCATCCTTCTCGTTGAGTTTTCAAAAAATTCTACTTTTGGGGGGATGGCGAGACATCATTGTGATGCCACTTTACATGTATGTGATATTTAATTATATCAGTAATTAATAGTGTGGTTATAATTATAGGTATTTAAATTAGAATAGGTTAGACAGCGTACAATTATGAGTAATTTAAACACTGTGGATAGGAACTGCTGCGTACGTAGACAACGGCTGACTCGCAACTTACTTCTTTCTTGACTTTTCCACGACTATCTCTGACCTCTTTACGAGTCCACCGCTCACCACTGACTGCTGATTCTAGAGATGCCCACTCGCTATATTTCCAGATATTTAGTTGCAAAGACAGCCAATTATCTTACATTTGGCCCTCCTAATTAATTATCGGTCCCCGATGACCAAGGCTCCTCTTTGTTTTTAACGTATTTTCAAAGTTTTATGTTGTCTTCGCGGATGCTGGAGTTTTGAGGTCCTTCGACATCTGCAACTTTGCGAACCTCATATCTACTATTGCGTTTAACTTTCGTTACTTTATATGGTCCACGGCTTGCAAGTTTCTTTCCTGCTATAAACTGCGTGCCTGCTATAAATCAATTTTTGTATCTTTCTGCATCTTTTGCCTCTCTTCGTCATATCGATCGTACATCTCTATTTTTAATACGGCTTTCAGCAGCATAGCGTTGCCATCCTGACACCAAATAACAGATGTGCACTGTGACAGTGCACTGTGCTGTTGACGGGTTGTTGCATTTTGAGGACTCTTCTAACGACAACTTTGAGACTGCTAATAACACTGAACGATTTGTGCGTTTATTTGGCCATTGCACCTTGGAACTCCTGTAGTACTCCAGATGTGCTTGATAAATTTTTCATTTCATGCACTTAGCAATAGTATACAACACTTTTCCTTCCAAATGTGATATCCAGAAATTTTGCTGGATGTATCGTCTTCTGAACTGTGAAATGACCGATATTGTGTGCCTCGACAATTATTTCTTTTTTCATGACTTTTGGAACAAGTACCAGTTCAACACCATTAACTGCTTTGAATAGAATTCCTCGTTTCAGCTTAAAAGCTTCGTAACGTAGACTTTTTAGAATTTCAATTACGGCTTTAGCGACTAAGACATGCTTTAGCCGCTGTCAAGATCGGTGTTTTACTGTAAAGTTGAAGTCTTGTAAGTAGACGACCCACGCGGTATATCTTTTTTGTTCAACGTACATTTAAATGCGGCGCAATCTATTTCCAGCTTAAAAATATCTGGGAATTCACAGAATATAGTGGCGAATCTTCTTGCATGCCAGAAAAACAGACTTCGACTTCAGAACATAGCTGTGTTGACGAGGCTCTGCATCGGTTACCTTTTTGCTCCAAAACAAAACAGGGTACAGCTGTCCTTCAAGCTATTGAAGCAGCGTTGCAGCAAAACCATTCTTAGAGGCATCAGTGTGGTTGTCAGTCTTCGCGTCTCTGCTGTAAATCCGCAAAACTGGCTCTTTAGTTAACGCCTCTGTCAGCATTTTAAAAGCATGAAGCTCAGCTAACTCCATCTTAAAAAAAATATATTTACGTAGCAAATTAGAAAGCGTTTGTGCAATTCTATAGCACGTCGTCGATGATAGGCACTGGGAAGCAATCCTTGAGTACAACGGTGTTCCGCTTGCGATAATCGACACAGCAATTTGTACCATTTTTTACCAGCACATTTACCACCTTTTAAACTGCAGGGATACATCAGCATCAGTATTTGTTTCGACTTTATTATATATACTTATCTGATTTATGTCACAAGTTTCCTCTCAAAGTGAGTGACAAGAATTCTAGCCGGCGGCCGTCGTTGAGAAATTGAACTTAGTCACGAAATCATATCCCAACAACACATCGCACTGCATGGCCGCGCCTCCTACCCCCAGTCTTATGTTCAACTTGCATATCATCTACTTCAGCAGCAGCATTAACGAACCCTGCAACACAGCATCATTGACCTTATCGAAAATGGACTCATTCAGCAATGTGACGTTAGCTCCAGTATCAACCAGTCCCTTTATCTCCTTATATTTTATTTCCAGCGTTTTCAATCGTTGGGCATTGTACATCATGTTCACGGCTTTTTAATTTGGGATTTCCTTAAACATGTGCCCATTCTGATTGCAACGGAGACATTTCAATTCGGACGTATAATTTTTACGTAGATGCTCAATTGATCCGCAATTGAAACAGTGATAATTCCTGAAAACTTTTCAATTTTTATCGAGCTTTGTATGCCCATTCTGATTGTCCGGCTTGTTTTTTGATGGAAGTATTTTCTTAGCTGCATATTCAGTTTCTATCACACTTTTGTACATCGTGTATTTATCCTTAAGTTTAGTTAAGTGACTTGCAGTGCTATAAGGTATACTTAATATCAGTCTGCAACTTTAGACCTCGCACTATGTACCTTATAATCGACTCCATATCGATCATCCCTTGTGCAGCAATACGTTTCATTTATAGTACATACTCATGAAAACTTTCCTCTTTTTGTTTTGGACTCTCAGTTAATGCTTTGTGTACATCAGCGCTGCACACATATCCAATCATCCAACAACAGTCGGCGTTGTTGTTGCTTTTTTTTTTTATTATGCCTGGCGGTAGGAAAATTAAAATCTTTAAAAGATACCACCTACCGTCCATAGGTGGCATGCACGATTCATAACCCCTCAAGTAGAGTTATGACTACGTACTAAAAACAAAACCTCCGTATGCTCTTCCATCCTTTAGAAGCTCACCGGGACTGCCAGTCAAGTTATTTCGTCGGTGAGAAGGTACTCCCTTTCTTGTTAATTGGCCAAGAGGCGCACGTCCTTCATCCCTGATTTCGCTGGGTATTTTTTCCATATAAACCATGTAGGTGTACGTCGCCTGTATTAGCCTTCAGCTCCGTTGGCCATCTCGTCGGCTTGGACCCGTTTCATCATATCATCAAGAGTCGCTGTTCTCCATCATGGCCGCGATCAAGCCGCTAGGGCTGAGCGGGGCACCGATCAGCGCCCTTATCTTCACCATCTTCACCGTGAACCTGGAGCAGTGCATGAGTACATGCTCCGCTGTTTCCTCAGCATCGGGGCAGTAGAGGCATTGAGCTAACTCTACGTGGTGGAACCGTAGTAGGTATGCCCGAAAGCAGCCATGATCCGTGAGGAACTGGGTAAGGTCCCATCAGTCGCTCGTGAGCCTCCAGCCGGGTAGCACCTTCTCGGGCCTGACAAATAGCCCTTATCTCAAGGCTAGTTCTGCGTCTCCGGATATAGTCAGGAAGCCTCTAATGTGCCTAAGGGCCATAGACCATACAACCGCGCGTGCTCCTTTCTTGTAAGATTCGATACTGCTGTTGGCCGCCATAGAGTGGTCTGCCTTGGGAATAATTCTGCTACAATGCTAGCCAGGACATCAGGGTCAGTTGGAGTTGCCTCTCTCTTCCTTAGCTTGTTGGCTACGAGTTTGCATGCAAGTCCCCAGGGCTCTCTATCCACGGTATCTAGCAGTTCCTTATAGGACCGCGCTTTGGCAGCCAATATGCCGTGCTTAAACTCAGAGCGTTTTCTTCTAAAAATCTTCATAAGTTCTGCGTGCTGCCTCTGGCTCGTTGCGCCCTTCTCCTTGTTCCTAGGCATTCCGAGCGTAGCTTGGTGAAGGTGGCCAGCAGTACACTGGGGGCTTGCGCTGCTCTTTTTTCTTCGTGGGCATGGTTGCATCGCACGTTGCCTCAATCATCTTCATGAGGTCGACCGCCATTGAATCTGCATGTCCATTTGAGATTCGAAATGAGTCGATTTGGTATGTCAGCATATCTTCGTCGATCTTCCTCGAGTCCCAGGCTTGCCCGACTGATCCTCTCTGCCGCCTCCATGTCGTGCCCTTCGGTAGGATGCAGAAGGAAATCAGTGCGTGGTCACTCAGCCCGCAATTATCTTCTGGCCGCGCCCTCTTACATGGCTGCGCAGCACATCCAGCATCTCCTCGAACTGGTCTGAGGTGTCGCTAGGTGGGGCGTAGCAGCTGTAAATATGCACTCCTTTTACTCTCGAATATGCAATTCCTGTGTCCCGTAGACCGTGATCAGCATTCTCTTCACCTTCTTCCAGCTGCTTAATAGAACAGCTTCAGTCTTGTGCGCTGCCGGCTTTCTCTAATCAGTCGATGGCCATACTAATTGTCGTATTGCACTTGCCTTCGAGGACTGCTATTGTCTTGGCCACTGCTGTTATTGCCACATCGTCCGCAATGTAGCTCAGCTCCTAAGGGCCTGTTGATGGGCCCCAAATTCCATCGTACATAAAATTCCCCAGGATCGGTTCAAGCACAGCTCCTTGTGGAACACCTGCAGAAACTTGGTAGCATCTCGGGCCAGCGTCCGTATCGAACCAGAGGACACGATCCGTGAAGTAGCTTCCAACGGCGATCCTGAGATACTCCGGGATACCCATTCTATGCATAGCACTGAGGATTATTGGCCATCTAGCGGTGTTGAAGGCGTTCTTCACATCCAACGTGACGATTGCGCAGTACTCCATCCTTCCACCCAGCCATCTATCACCATCGAGAGCGTTCTCGGTGATGTTTCTCACCGCCATAAGTGCTTCTAGGGTGCTCTTGCCCATCCAAAAGCCGTGCTTCTGCGTACGTAGGCCGTTGCTGCTCTCTGCTCTCTCTCGCATACAAGATGCGCTCGAAAAGCTTGCCAACGATATCCAATAGGCATAGCGGGCGGTAGCTGGTTGCGGCGTGTGCTGATCCCTTGCCTTTCGGCAGCAAAACTAGTTTCTGACTTTTCCACATCGTCGGAAAGACCCCGTCCAAGAGGCACTGAGGAAAGGTTTCCCTGAATATATCAGGTGTAGCTAACGCCACTGCCTTGACGATAGCTCCAGGAATTCCATCCAGGCCAGGAGCTTTGTTGGGCTTGATTCGCTTGGCTGCCTCCACAACTTCCAGGTCTGTAATGCACGGGAAGTCATAGGGGAGGGGAGCTAGTGCTGTTGGCCGCCATAGAGTGGTCTGCCTTGGGAATAATTCTGCTACAATGCTAGCCAGGACATCAGGGTCAGTTGGAATTGCCTCTCTCTTCCTTAGCTTGTTAGCTACGAGTTTGTAGGCAAGTCCCCAGGGATCTCTATTCACGGTATCTAGTAGTTCCTTATAGGCCCGCGCTTTGGCAGCCAATATGCCGTGCTTAAACTCAGAGCGTTTTCTTCTAAAAGCCTCCATGAGTTCTGCGTGCTGGGTGCTGCCTCTGGCTCGTTGCACCCTTCTCCTTGCCCTTAGGCATTTTGAGCGAAGCTTGCGCTGCTCTTTTTTCCTCCTTGGCATGGTTGCATTTCACGTTGCCTCAATCATCTTCATAAGGTCGGCGGCCATTCAATCTGCGTGTCCATTTGAGATTCGAAACGAGTCGACTTGGTATGTCAGCATATCTTCGTTGATCTTCCTCGATTCCCAGGCTTGCCCGACTGATCCTCTCTGCCGCCTCCATGTCCTTTCCTTCGATAGGATGCAGAAGGAAATCGGTGCGTGGTCACCCAACGTTACAACGCAGTCTGACCGATCGATCGCCTTGCAGGTTGTTGCTCGGTGACCGTAGCCCAGGCACTTGTAACATCTCGTGGGCCGGACATCCTGGATAATGCGGCACCTTGAGCACCCAACGGTTACCTTCTGTAAGACCGCAATCACATCACTCGTGTTCATCAAGACAGAGGCTATCTGAGTGCCATCCCGCATCCTACGTAGTCCTTTGATGTCCTCTGGTTTCAGCATAATGCCTTGAAATTAGGAGACCAGGCAGCTGTGGAGATCATGTGCTCTCGCGGCCTCGTCCAATCCGCTACAGGATAGTGCTATTATTTGTGTACCCGTACGTACAAAAGCCATGTCTTTTAGAGTTGCATCCAGCGCGGTCTTAAATTTGGGGATGCGGTCGGAGACTTTCCCCTCTACTTCCTACAGCAGTTCCCCTTGCTGAGTTCTGCGGAACATGTTTGCCCAGTTCGTTGAGGTTCTGGTCCGCTTTCAGTTTTCGGAGCATTTCCGCATACGAGGCCTCTCCCGTCTTCTTATTATAAGTGCCTCCGGCTTCTTCCTCAGGCGTTTAGGCTTAACTTTTTTCCACTCGCCTCCAGTGCTAGCATCCTTGGCGACGGATGCATAGCTGCGCGACGTGGCCGTATTTTCAATGGGTTTAGGTATACCTTCTATGCTTACCGCGGAGTAGTTGCCGCGCTTGGGTGCCTGTGCTTTAGGCTCCTGAACTTTGGACATCTATTCCTTTGGCAATTCCTTTGTTGGCGTAGTCTTTTTTCTAGGCTTTTGGGGCTCGGTTTGGGTAGAACGATTCTCTTTAGCGACGCCTTCATGTAGCTCGATGGCTCTATTGTTGAGAGCCGAGAGTTCGAGTAGTACAACCGCCGGCGCAGGAGTTCCGTCGCCCTGCACCGCAATTCCTCCTCCTTTTCTTGGAGACATCGACATTCTGGAGTTCCTCCTGAATGGGTCACCGTCGGTGCGGGCGAGGCCCCCCGCTGCTCTGTCCATTTAGTTCCCAATCTTCAGATCTGGCAGCACTGTTGGTCTGCAATGAGTTGTCAGATCCAACGGGTGATTTAAAATCTGGGCCTCCCACCGCAAATAGTCCAATCAAGAAAAAAAAAATTAGAAATTTTATTTTGGACCTTATTTATACACTTGCTTTGGGTTGGATCGCTCAGCCGAACTATTGCACGTTCCCTCGATGTGGCTCTGTGCGATATAAACTTGTTCTAGCTGGGCTGTCTCTGTCTTTATGAGTTATCGCGCTGCGTATGTGGAAACATGTCTGTATCGGTCATAATCCAAGAGAGATCTCCCCATATTTTTTCTTGACCGAAACTATACGACTTGCATAGTTGGCTTGGCGCATGGTAAAAAAAAACCCATAAATACATCCGGTATGATCTTAAGTGTGACAGGACACTCACCAACAGTCTCAGCAGATGTATAATTTTATACCATCTTATTTACAACGTTTTTAAACTGCGGGGATACATCAGCATCAATATTTGTTTCGACTATATTTTATATACTTTTTTTTTGTAATATATTTATTACGGCAACCGGGGTCCCCAGCGACCTCTTTATAGCCTTGTTAGCTATTATTTCAGCCCAATGGACGCGCCGGCTAGACACTTGCCTAGCTTAATACTTGGAAATTAATAATATAATAATTGGACTAAATACCAATTTAAATTCGTCTACGGGATCGACCCCTAGGGGATCGTAGTATTAGGTCCCTCGGCTGACGCCTTCTCAGCCTCCTTAGCAACGTCCTAGTTGCAAGTCGTTGTACCAGTCTATTCCTGCTGTAGTCTGTTCAGACTGTAGTCTGTTATTGTAGCGGCTGGAGTAGTATTAATCTCGTCAAAGACTGTGGGGAGCTTGAGATCTTTGTGCAGTGACGAGTTACGAATGTACCACTCGCATCCGGTGATCAATCTGAGTGTTTTGTTTTGGGCGTCACAAGCTAATGCCCATATTTGGCACCCATACCTCCAGATCGGCGCGATAATTTGCTTGTAGATGGTCACCTTATTAGCCAATGACAGTTTGCTCCTTGTAGTTGACAGCCAAAAATGTTTTTTCATTGCATTTCGTATACGGGTTCTAATGGCGGTGATGTGCTTGGCGAAAGTGAGTCTGCGATCCAATGTAAGCCCAAGGTATTTAGTTAAATTGGGCACTGAGAAGCAATCCTTGAGTACATCTGTGTTCAGCTTGCATGGTGAAAAGGACCCATATCTCCACCCGGTACGATCTTAAGTCTGACAGGACTCTCAGCAACAGTCTTAGCAGGTTTATAATTTTGTACCATCTCATTTACAACGTTTTTAAACTGCGGGGCTACATCAGTGTCAGTATTTGTTTCGACTATATTATATAGTAACGTAATTATGCCTTCCTCATAATTCACTTATACAAAAGATCGACCGCGGTGGTAAGCCGTATCGATTCCTAGTTAAGTAAATAAACATTTCAGGATATTGCGCATCCACTTAAGCCGCCCGTTAAATAAATAAACATGCATATCTAATTAAGTCGTAAGTAAAACCTAGACAATAGGCAGTCATTTAGCCACGTGTTCTTTTTCCATACGTATGCATTTAAACATAAGCAAGAAGCGCTCTCGCGCAGATCAAGTCAACAACTTACTAACTTATATCTAAGAGTTTCTCACACCAATTGTTCCAGTCTTAAGCCGATATTCATTGAATAAAAACGTAAAGCGGATCCACTCAGAACTTTTATTTATTTCGGCGTTGATCTTAGTTCTAATACGGATCATTTATTGGACTCACAAAAAATAAAAACTATTTTACTGGCGCAGTCGGGTATGATACTAAAAAAAAAGTATCCGAAAATAAATTAACTTTTATAATCCGGTACTCATGAAAAAAATTACGCTTGTGATTTTCTTGAACTTACTTGAACTTGGATTATAAATCCATTTCGGTTTTTCTAATAAAGTGGAAGAAAAGAAAGAAAACCCCCAGATGAAATTAAACCCATAAGTCAAATGGCAGGAGAAAGAAACATTACAAATAATAAAATTATAGAAAAGTAAACATTTTTTAACTAAACTATCAAACAAGCAAACAAAAAATAATAATAATAAAATACATCTGAATCAACTTATAAGTGCAGCAGCAAAAATCAAAACAAAAAACAAAAAAAAAAGCTCTATCGAAAGAAAACTAAAACAAAAAACAACTTATAAATGCAGCAGCATAAATCAAAACAAAAAGCTCTATCAAAAGAAAACTAAAACAAAATACAAATTGGAACAACCCAAGATTGTCGCACCACAACTCGTAACCGAAACGAAATCAACCTAAGTGAAGCGCGAAGACAACTCAAAGACATTTTTCCATTTAATGGAGATCCCTCAGCGCTTTATACGTTCATCAGTAGAGTGGATTACATCCTAGAACTCTACCCAACTAACGACTTGCGACAACAACGCATTCTAAGAGAAAATATCTACTCGGAGCTGTGGAACGAAACATAGATGGACAAGTAATAAGATCACTGGGACTACCAAACATCGAGGACTGGTACACCTTGAGGTCAAGGTTAATTGTTGAATACAAACCCCAAACGCCAAATTATAAACTTGTGGAATATTTCCGAGAGACCCCATACAAAGGAAATTTACGCGCATTCTGTGAGGAAGCTGAATGTAGGCGTCAACTCTTAATATCTAAACTACATCTAGAAGGTAATAATGCTGACCTTATCATTTATTTGCAAGCAATTAGGGACTCTATTAAGGCACTTATTGGAAAATTACCAACTAATTTGTTCTGTATTTTGGCTCACCATGAAATTCCTGACTTAAGAACCCTAATTAACATAGCACATTTATTTTATGAAGAACATGCAAATGTTTATACTAAGCAATTTCGAAAAAAATATTAAAACTAAAATTGAAAATAATACTTCCCATGCAAGTACAAGCAAAATGAATCCAAACTTTGAAACTCACTATCAATATCAACAACCATTACAGCCTTTTCCTAATCCATACCATTATCCACCCATTCAATCACAATATCCACCCATTCAATCACAATATCCACCCATGCAAACTCAACAACGACGAATGTTCAATAGACCATTCATGAGACCTGGACAAAATCAATTCGGTACACCTAGATTTGCAAACCCACAACCTAATTTTAATAGAAATCCATATCCACAAATGCAACAAACTAACAACCATAACCCCAATTAAACAAACTATTAAACTTCCTAGACCAGCTGACAGCGACCAATCAAGAATGTCTATCGAAGAACTTAGACTACAAAATGCACTAGAATATGGACCAACTGATCCAAACTGTAATCAACACTTTTATGAACAAGAATTCTTTGACTACAATCAATACCAAACTCAGGCTGACAGTAACCAACTTATGATGCCCTCTAAATTAAATGAAAATATTTCCCAATCTAACGAGAATTTTCGGTTGCCAGCCTCGGACAACACCAATACATAGAAATTACACACAAAGGTCATAAATACAAATGCCTCATTGACACAGGATCGACCATTAATATGATAAGAGAAAATATCTTTAGTCTCCCAATTCAAAATACTAAATGCAAAGTTTTTAAATCTAACGGTGCCATAATATAAAACGAGTCTATTACCATACCCAGTAACATTATTTTTAACAAGCCTGAACAATTCTATCTACATGATTTAATTCGCAGAAAATTACTTAACGATGGACAATCCATTATAAATTATAAGAATTCAACAGTTTCAATTTATAATAAAGTATACCCATTAGTTAATTCAGACCCAAATAAAAATCATTCTTTTTATATTCAAAAACAAAAAATACCAATATCAGATGAGAAATTAATTCCAACTTTCATAAAAAAATAGATTTTAAATTGTTTCGATTAAATCATCTAAATGAGGAGGAAAATTCTAAATTAAAAATATTATTAAATAAATTCAAGAATCTTCAATATCAAGAAGGAGATTCTTTAACATTCACTAATGTAATAAAACATGCAATAAACACAACACACAATTCTCCTATTTATTCAAAACAATATCCACTTGCTCATATGCATGAAATAGAAGTCCAGATAGATATCCCATGCCAAACATAGATGAAATACTTGGTAAACTAGGACAGTGTCAATATATAACAACTATAGATATAGCGAAAGGCTTCCACCAAGTAGAAATGGACCCGGATTCAATTCAGAAAACTGCATTCTCCACGAAGAGCGGACATTACGAATACGTTCGGATGCCATTTGGTCTCAGAATGCACCCGCAACATTTCAAAGGTCCATGAATAACATTCTTCGACCACTGCTCTATAAGTATTGTTTAGTTTACCTGGATGACGTAATTATTTTTTCTTCATCCCTTGATGGACAAATTCATTACAATTGATTTTTAATAAATTATCCGAAGCAAATTTAAAATTGCAATTAAACAAATGCGAATTCTTAAAAAAAGAATCCAGTTTTCTTGGTCATATTGTACCTCCGAATGGAATTAAACCAAACCCTGTTAAAGTAAAATCTATAGTTTCATACCCAATTCCAACTAAGGTAAAAGAAATTAGAGCATTTCATGGACTAACCGGTTATTACCGCAAATTTATCCCTAATTACGCTGACATAGCAAAAACTCTGACACAATGTCTTAAAAAAGGAATGAAAATAGACACAAAAAACAAAATTATTTAGATGCATTTGAGAAACTAAAAGCCTTGATAATAAGCGAACCAATTTTACAACTCCCCGATTTCGAAAAAAAATTTGTCCTTACCACAGATGCTAGTAACGTAGCCCTTGGTGCCGGTCTTTCCCAAAACGGTCATCCAATATCTTTCATTAGCAGAACACTAAATGAACACGAATTAAATTACAGTGCGATAGAAAAGGAATTACTCGCCATAGTGTGGGCAACTAAAACTTTTTGCCACTACTTACTTGGACGACAATTCGAAAAAGCTAGCGACCATCAACCTCTTAGGTGGATACATATTAAAAGAACCAAATGCTAAACTCCAAAGATGGAGGACAAAATTACAAGAATTTCAGTTTACTATCGACTATATAAAGGGCAAACAGAATGTAGTTGCTGATGCATTATCACGAATCAAATTTGAAGAGAATCATTCTAGCAAAGTCACCCAACATAGTGCTGAGGAAGACAATAGTGAGCTTATTCATTTAACGGAAAAACCGATAAATATTTAAAAAAAAACCAATTATATTCCTTAAAACAGATCAAAATAAAGTAGAAAAGTCAACCTATTTCGGTAAATCAATTACCACAATCTTCTATTTTATGACAAAAGAAAGAGCAAACAAATTTTTGCTTGACCATTTCATTTACAAATACATTACCATGTACATTATGAGTGATGTAGATTTTGAATTTATACAAGCAGCACATAAAGAAATCATTAATACCAACTACACAAAGATTATTCGTAGTCTCATTTTATTAAAAAACGTGCATTCATATGCAGAATTTAAAGAAATCATATTGCAATCTCACGAAAAACTCTTGCACACAGGTATCCAAAAAATGAGAAAGTTGTTTAAAGAAAGCCATTATTTTCCAAATTGTCAACCTCTTATCCAAAATATAATAAATGAATGCAACTTGTGTAACTTGACCAAGACAGAACACAGAAATACGAAAATGCCTTTTAGAATCACACCAAATCCTGAACACTGTCGAGATAAATTTGTAATAGACATCTAATCATCCGAAGGCAAACACTACATTAGATGTATCGACGTTTACTCGAAATTCGCCGCCCTTGAACAAATTAAAACAAAGGACTGGATAGAGTGTAGAAATGCCCTAATGAGAATTTTTAATCAGTTGGGCAAGCCCATATTGTTAAAAGCAGACAGAGACGGCGCATTCTCCAGCTTAGCCCTTAAGCGATGGCTTGAAGGTGAGGAGATTGAGTTACGACTAAACGCAGCAAAAAATGGAGTAGCAGATATAGAAAGGTAACATAAAACAATAAATGAAAAAATACGAATAATTAATTCATCTAAAGATGAAGAAGCTAAACTAAGCAAAATAGAAACCATTCTTTACAAATACAATCACAAAACTAAGCATGGCACTACTGGACAGACAACTGCTCACATTTTTCTTTACTCCGGTCGACCAATTTTAGACACTCAAAAAAATAAAGAGAGGCAATTTAAAAAAAACAAGTAAGGGAGCAGCAGTCGAGTTTCCCGACTGCAAAATACCCTGTACCCTTAGACATGCTTACAATTTATTTATTTAGTATCAATAAATAAATGAAACAATATTCTATTAAAAAAGAAAATAAGTTTCGTGTGTCATAAAGCCATACACATTTCGCTGCCAACGTCGCAGTCGGCGTCGCGTATTTTGCTGCGCTTCTGCTTCCCTTGCCATATATTTTGCATGTGGCATACCTTCCATGTCTCTTATCCGATTTAATAAGATCACTGGGACTACCAAACATCGAGGACTGGTACACCTTGAGGTCAAGGTTAATTGTTGAATACAAACCCCAAACGCCAAATTATAAACTTGTGGAATATTTCCGAGAGACCCCATACAAAGGAAATTTACGCTCATTCTGTGAGGAAGCTGAATGTAGGCGTCAACTCTTAATATCTAAACTACATCTAGAAGGTAATAATGCTGACCTTATCATTTATTTGCAAGCAATTAGGGACTCTATTAAGGCACTTATTGGAAAATTACCAACTAATTTGTTCTGTATTTTGGCTCACCATGAAATTCCTGACTTAAGAACCCTAATTAACATAGCACATTTATTTTATGAAGAACATGCAAATGTTTATACTAAGCAATTTCGAAAAAAATATTAAAACTAAAATTGAAAATAATACTTCCCATGCAAGTACAAGCAAAATGAATCCAAACTTTGAAACTCACTATCAATATCAACAACCATTACAGCCTTTTCCTAATCCATACCATTATCCACCCATTCAATCACAATATCCACCCATTCAATCACAATATCCACCCATGCAAACTCAACAACGACGAATGTTCAATAGACCATTCATGAGACCTGGACAAAATCAATTCGGTACACCTAGATTTGCAAACCCACAACCTAATTTTAATAGAAATCCATATCCACAAATGCAACAAACTAACAACCATAACCCCAACATTAAACAAACTATTAAACTTCCTAGACCAGCTGACAGCGACCAATCAAGAATGTCTATCGAAGAACTTAGACTACAAAATGCACTAGAATATGGACCAACTGATCCAAACTGTAATCAACACTTTTATGAACAAGAATTCTTTGACTACAATCAATACCAAACTCAGGCTGACAGTAACCAACTTATGATGCCCTCTAAATTAAATGAAAATATTTCCCAATCTAACGAGAATTTTCGGTTGCCAGCCTCGGACAACACCAATACATAGAAATTACACACAAAGGTCATAAATACAAATGCCTCATTGACACAGGATCGACCATTAATATGATAAGAGAAAATATCTTTAGTCTCCCAATTCAAAATACTAAATGCAAAGTTTTTAAATCTAACGGTGCCATAATATAAAACGAGTCTATTACCATACCCAGTAACATTATTTTTAACAAGCCTGAACAATTCTATCTACATGATTTAATTCGCAGAAAATTACTTAACGATGGACAATCCATTATAAATTATAAGAATTCAACAGTTTCAATTTATAATAAAGTATACCCATTAGTTAATTCAGACCCAAATAAAAATCATTCTTTTTATATTCAAAAACAAAAAATACCAATATCAGATGAGAAATTAATTCCAACTTTCATAAAAAAATAGATTTTAAATTGTTTCGATTAAATCATCTAAATGAGGAGGAAAATTCTAAATTAAAAATATTATTAAATAAATTCAAGAATCTTCAATATCAAGAAGGAGATTCTTTAACATTCACTAATGTAATAAAACATGCAATAAACACAACACACAATTCTCCTATTTATTCAAAACAATATCCACTTGCTCATATGCATGAAATAGAAGTCCAGATAGATATCCCATGCCAAACATAGATGAAATACTTGGTAAACTAGGACAGTGTCAATATATAACAACTATAGATATAGCGAAAGGCTTCCACCAAGTAGAAATGGACCCGGATTCAATTCAGAAAACTGCATTCTCCACGAAGAGCGGACATTACGAATACGTTCGGATGCCATTTGGTCTCAGAATGCACCCGCAACATTTCAAAGGTCCATGAATAACATTCTTCGACCACTGCTCTATAAGTATTGTTTAGTTTACCTGGATGACGTAATTATTTTTTCTTCATCCCTTGATGGACAAATTCATTACAATTGATTTTTAATAAATTATCCGAAGCAAATTTAAAATTGCAATTAAACAAATGCGAATTCTTAAAAAAAGAATCCAGTTTTCTTGGTCATATTGTACCTCCGAATGGAATTAAACCAAACCCTGTTAAAGTAAAATCTATAGTTTCATACCCAATTCCAACTAAGGTAAAAGAAATTAGAGCATTTCATGGACTAACCGGTTATTACCGCAAATTTATCCCTAATTACGCTGACATAGCAAAAACTCTGACACAATGTCTTAAAAAAGGAATGAAAATAGACACAAAAAACAAAATTATTTAGATGCATTTGAGAAACTAAAAGCCTTGATAATAAGCGAACCAATTTTACAACTCCCCGATTTCGAAAAAAAATTTGTCCTTACCACAGATGCTAGTAACGTAGCCCTTGGTGCCGGTCTTTCCCAAAACGGTCATCCAATATCTTTCATTAGCAGAACACTAAATGAACACGAATTAAATTACAGTGCGATAGAAAAGGAATTACTCGCCATAGTGTGGGCAACTAAAACTTTTTGCCACTACTTACTTGGACGACAATTCGAAAAAGCTAGCGACCATCAACCTCTTAGGTGGATACATATTAAAAGAACCAAATGCTAAACTCCAAAGATGGAGGACAAAATTACAAGAATTTCAGTTTACTATCGACTATATAAAGGGCAAACAGAATGTAGTTGCTGATGCATTATCACGAATCAAATTTGAAGAGAATCATTCTAGCAAAGTCACCCAACATAGTGCTGAGGAAGACAATAGTGAGCTTATTCATTTAACGGAAAAACCGATAAATATTTTTAAAAAACCAATTATATTCCTTAAAACAGATCAAAATAAAGTAGAAAAGTCAACCTATTTCGGTAAATCAATTACCACAATCTTCTATTTTATGACAAAAGAAAGAGCAAAAAAATTTTTGCTTGACCATTTCATTTACAAATACATTACCATGTACATTATGAGTGATGTAGATTTTGAATTTATACAAGCAGCACATAAAGAAATCATTAATACCAACTACACAAAGATTATTCGTAGTCTCATTTTATTAAAAAACGTGCATTCATATGCAGAATTTAAAGAAATCATATTGCAATCTCACGAAAAACTCTTGCACACAGGTATCCAAAAAATGAGAAAGTTGTTTAAAGAAAGCCATTATTTTCCAAATTGTCAACCTCTTATCCAAAATATAATAAATGAATGCAACTTGTGTAACTTGACCAAGACAGAACACAGAAATACGAAAATGCCTTTTAGAATCACACCAAATCCTGAACACTGTCGAGATAAATTTGTAATAGACATCTAATCATCCGAAGGCAAACACTACATTAGATGTATCGACGTTTACTCGAAATTCGCCGCCCTTGAACAAATTAAAACAAAGGACTGGATAGAGTGTAGAAATGCCCTAATGAGAATTTTTAATCAGTTGGGCAAGCCCATATTGTTAAAAGCAGACAGAGACGGCGCATTCTCCAGCTTAGCCCTTAAGCGATGGCTTGAAGGTGAGGAGATTGAGTTACGACTAAACGCAGCAAAAAATGGAGTAGTAGATATAGAAAGGTAACATAAAACAATAAATGAAAAAATGCGAATAATTAATTCATCTAAAGATGAAGAAGCTAAACTAAGCAAAATAGAAACCATTCTTTACAAATACAATCACAAAACTAAGCATGGCACTACTGGACAGACAACTGCTCACATTTTTCTTTACTCCGGTCGACCAATTTTAGACACTCAAAAAAATAAAGAGAGGCAAATTAAAAAAAACAAGTAAGGGAGCAGCAGTCGAGTTTCCCGACTGCAAAATACCCTGTACCCTTAGACATGCTTACAATTTATTTATTTAGTATCAATAAATAAATGAAACAATATTCTATTAAAAAAGAAAATAAGTTTCGTGTGTCATAAAGCCATACACAATTCGCTACACGAATTTGATATAGACACTCGATATAGAAAAGGTCCTCTACAGAAGGGAAAATTGGAAAACCCATTTAAAGCAAACGAAAATGTAGAACAAATAGACTCCGACCATTATAAAAACACAAATCGAAATAGAGTCACTCATTACTATAAAACACAGTTTAAGAAAAAAAAATCGTTTAATGAAGTCCCAATTCCATAGGAATCTGGTGTACAATGATGATGTTACTTCTATTATTTGGGACGGCCCACACTCAACAAATTCAAATAAACAACATTGAACCATATCACGGCTCTCCTTTTTCAAGTAAACCAATTCAAATACCATCAGCATTTGAACATCATTGCCTAAAAATTAATTTAACTGAAATTAACACTTTAACTGCTTATTTTGGCAATAAAATACTAAACCACACAGACACACCCCGCATGAAATATTTGTATAATACAAGTAAATTACTTAAAGAATTAAATGGAATAACTATTCACCAAAAAATAGACAGAAGCGTGGACTATTAAACGTAATAGGCTCATCTCTTAAATTCCTATTTGGTACACTTGATGAGAATGATTGAGTGCATTTTCAGGAAAAATTAGATTCAATAGCTGACAATTCAATACAACTTCATGAAATGAACGATGGTATACAATTTATAAACGACGGACTAGAACGACTTAAAAATTATGAGAATAATCGCAATAGTATCGACACTCTCGTACACCCTTTCGTATACGAAATTATGCAGTTCATTGAATACATAGAAGACTTCGAGATGGGCATGCAACTTTGACTCTTAGGACTTTTCAACCCAAAACTACTTGCTTACGACCAATTAAATAACGTTAACAGCCAAAACATACTACTCATTAAAACATCAACTTGGATGAATCTCAAAGACAACGAATTACTGATCATATCACACACACCCATTAACCAAACACTGATCAACACAATTAAAATTATCCCTTATCCTGATCAAAACGGATACCAGTTGGATTACTCGGACCATGAGTCTTACTTCGAAAACAACAATAAAATCTTTAATCAGAAAAATAAAGGGAAAAAAATTATTACAGTAAAAGAATGCAGAATCGAAATCGAAAACATTATCTTAAGTACAAATTATTTAACCCCGGAAATAGAATAACACCGTTATACGAACCACTGGATATAATTAAGATAAAGATGATAAAACACAATGACGTTGTGAAATTAATATCAAAAAATAATACCATATTTTATATTGTCATAGCACATATTATTATTGTACTTATTATACTATACGGATTATCAAAATATGTAACCTATAACCCATTTATAATTTTATATACGAAAATAAGAAAACAACTGAAAACAAATCAAGAACAACCTCAAGAAATAGAAATTGAACGAAATCAATTACCCCCCTTATTGTACCCAACAGCATCAGCCTATGCATAGGCTTCTCTCTAAGGGAAGGGAAGTAACGTAATAATGCCTTCCTCGTAATTATACAAAAGATCGACCGCGGTGGTAAGCCGTATCGATTCCTAGTTAAGTAAATAAACATTTCAGGATATTGCGCATCCACTTAAGCCGCCCGTTAAATAAACAAACATGCAAATCCAATTAAGCCGTAATTAAAACCCAGACAATAGGCAGGCACTTAGCCACGTGTTCTTTTTCCATACGTATGCATTTAAACATAAGCAAGAAGCGCTCTCGCGCAGATCAAGTAAACAACCCACTAACCTATATCTAAGAGATTCTCACACCAATTGTTCCAGTCTTAATCCGATATTCAATGAATAAAAACGCAAAGCGGATCCACTCAGAACTTTTATTTATTTCGGCGTTGATCTTAGTTCTAATACGGATCATTTATTGGACTCACAAAAAATAAAAACTATTTTACTATATATACTTATGATTTATTTACTTATGATTATACTCTGATTTGTGTCACAAGTTTCCTTAACAAGTGGATGACAAATCTTCTAGCCGGCGGCTGTCGTTGAGAAATTGAACTTAGTCACGAAATCATATCCCAACAACACATCGCACTGCATGGCCTCGTCTCCTACCCCCAGAAGCTTCTGTTCAACTTCCATATCATCTACTTTAACAGCAGCATTAAAGAACCCCGTTGCACAAGAAACTTTGCTGCTGAAGCCCTGCAGTGTAATGATCGTCCTGGCGTAGACATTATCCTTGCGGTCATGTAATGATCGTCCTCTCATAGGGATGGTCGGATGTCCATCGCATCGAACCTAGGCCTCGAGTAAGTGTATTTAAACTTTCGAATAAGCCGAAATATCAATTTCTGAGGTGTCAGGGTCCAGTCGGGATATAAAAATATTTTTAGAGGGGAGTAACTCAAGTGGCTCAAGTAAGTGATCTTCTCACACTTGCACTTGGGCTGAACTGTTTACTTTAACATTATGTTTTGACAAAAAATTTGGCTGTATTCGTATACAATAGATACCCAATATGTACACATACCACATCTACCTCCTTTTGAAAAATAACGGAACTTAGTGTAGTTATTTTATTTTATTATTATTTTTGTATATACATATATATATTCTTTTTTTATTATTTCATTTTAATTAATGATGTCATTCATGAATTTTTTATTGTTTGATATTATTACCATATTGTCTCTTTCTTCTATTTTTTCTACTTTATATGGTCCCGTGCATATATTCCAAATCGAGTTTATTTCCTACTTCATTTCTTAATTAAACCTTTTCTCCTACTGATATTTCTACATTTTTCGTATTTTAATCGCAATTTTTCTTATTTTTTCTTTTATGTTCTAGCTCTCTTATATGCTACTTCCAATCTAAATTTAATTTCCTTAGCATAATCATCTATATTATAAATTGGTTCTATACTATTTTTACTATTAAAATGTTTTGTTAAGTTACTAGTTCTATCAAACACTAACTCATATGGACAATAATTATGTACCATAGAAGGTGTTGTATTGAAGCCATACGTCCCAATCAGTGTTATCAACTGATATGTAAGATCTTATTTATTCATTTAAGGTTCTATGACTTCTTTCTACTACACCTAGAGTCTGATGATGGTGAGCCGTAGATGTTACTTTTTTAATTTTAAAATTGTTGCATAAATCAGCTATTATCGAATTCCTATATTCCGTACCCATGTCCGTAATGAACGTCTTCATCGGACCGTAAGTCAAAATAAAAGATTCGAAAATTTCTTTAGCGACTCTATTTGCGCTCTTGCAATTTGTATAGATACTAATTATTTGGCTAAGTCACACATGAGGGTGATTCATTGCCTTTATCCGACTTTGGTAAAGGACCTATAGTGTCCACTATCACTCTGTCGAAAGAATGTTCAGGGGTATCAGTTATAATCATTGGGGTGTTTGTATGTTTGATTATTTTAGTTTTTTGGCCTTTTTGACATTTCTTGATGTAGTCTGTTATTTGTTTAGACATACCTTTCCAAATATAATGTCTTTTGACCTTTGCCAAGGTTTTTGAAATGCCTGTATGACCTCCTTGTAATGGATGATCATGTAGTGTAAATAAAATTGTTTCTTATTCTTTTTCATTATTTACTTATGTCCCCGGGTTGAGTACTCTTAATTTTTTCAATACATTATTGCCCATTTTTTTTAAATTATCAATTGAAACATTTTTAAAGACATTTTCCCTCTGTGCCATAACTTGGTTAATTTTTTGTATACCGGCCTACGTTTAAAGCCTTTGGAAAAACTGACCTAAGTCGAGATTTCCATTAGTGTACAAATCACCAATGTTATAAGCTGCAGTGATTTTCTTTCCATGTTTAAAGAAACATTTCATACGAAGCACTATTCGTTCTTCTTCATTCTTAATGACTGTAAATACGTTGGGCTTTGAAGCTTTTAACGATTGCTTAGGCAAAATTTTTTTTTAATTTTCCTTTCCAGCTCAAGAGTCCTGTCTACTTTGATATCTGGAGGTGACTTTAATTATATTTCTGTTTACGTGTTTACATCGGATACATGGTTATCCGATCCCTTGAGGTATTCTACCGTAAAATGAGTTTGTGAGCTTGGATTTCTCATTTGAAAAAAGGGATGTAACATAAGTGGCCACTTTGAACTAAGAAATACCTACCATATGTATATGGTCTGAAATGATTTATGGCCCAGTGAATAGTTGCTAGTTTTTGCTCTGTTGTGGACTTATTATTTTCGCCCTTTGTAAAGGTTCTTGAAGCGTATACCACTGGTAGCTATTGACCGTTATGGTCTTGAGATAGGACAGCTCCACATGCATTTTTACTATCAATCTAGGTAATTCATTAATTCTCTTTTAAGATATTCTAATGCCTCAATGAATTCGTTTGTCCATTCAAATGGGACGTTCTTTTTGCAAAGCCTCGTCAAGTGTCGTGGTTTTTCTGAAAAATTTTTAATTAATTTTCTTTGATAGTTGAAAAATGCAACGAATCGTCTAGCTCCGTCTGCATTTGCTGGTTTTTGATCACATTATATTTAGAGTCATCTGGTAGTCATCTATCAGTACATTTGTAACTTGTGAAAAAGTAACATCTTTCATAAAGAAAGTATATTTTTTTGGATATAGTTTTAGATTATGCTATCTACATAATTTTAAGACGTCGGTTAAATTTTTAAGCATATGCTTTTCAGAACAACCAATTACCACTAAATCATCCATATATAAAAATTCTTGCCAAGGCTGTAAGCCTATGAATGCAAGTGTCATAATTCTTGCGAATGGATTTTGTGCTATTTTTAAACCAAATGGTAATCGCGTGTAGCGTTATGCACATGTTGAAGTTGAGAATGATGTTATATTATATTTCTTGACCTTTCGTCTAATTTGATTTGATGGAATTCAGACATCAGGTCTAGGCACGAAAAATATTTTGCTCGTCCTAATTGATCAAGAATATCTTCTATTCTTGGAAAAGGGAGCTTATCTACTAGCAGTGTCTTGTAGATTTGGCGATAGTTAACTACTAGTCTCCATCGCTTTTGTGCCGAATTAGGCAGTGATTTCTTGGGTACCAAAAGAAGTGTTATATTCTGATATAGATGGTTAGACAATGGATCTTTTATCAATTTATCAACATGCATTTGAATTTGTGGCTTTTGACTTTTTGGCATTCTGTAGTTCTTGATGTATACAGGGGTTTTATCAGTCAATCTCAATTTTTGCTTATAAAAGTTATTAGCTGATGTGGTTTCTGATCCAAAACCAGAAATATCGCTATACTCGGTGCAAAACTCTGTTAATTCGATGGAAATTTAAGACATTTCATTACTTCGGAAGTTCTTTGTTTTTTACATGTGCATTATAAACATCATAATCTTTTAACCATTCGCTTTTTATATTTTTATATTTTTTATATAACATTCTGAGTGTTAACAAGTGCGCTTGCGATTATAATTCCAGGTTGGAATACCTAATTGAGAATACGTGGGAACATGCCAGTCTGTTGAACAAATAGTGATCTTTGGTATAACTTCGGATCTTGCAGACAAAACAATTTCATTCTCGAGTGAATGTATTATAGGAATGTTTATGTTCCTGAAGTTATTGGGTCTTACGGCAAACCAATCTTCCTGGTCATGGAATTCTAAAATACAATTATATTTCTTTATAAAGTCCAAACCAATTATACCATCACCTGGTATAGCAAGATTTTTAGGTACGATATGGAATTCATATGGTATTGCTGCATTTGCAACGTACACATCTATTTACGTAGAGACTGATTGTCCCTTGCCCTATGCCTGAAATTTAAAATTATTTAACTTAATATTTCTGCATTTGAGCAGTGAGATATCTTCACCTGTATCTTTTAGTAGAGTTACCGTTGAATTGGTACCCAGTTTCTGTTTTGTTAATTGCCTCGGTTATTACTTCCTCGATAGTGTCCTCTACGGTTGTAGAACAAAACACTATTTCACTTGCCGGTAATTCTGTGCAACCGTGTATGTATTTTTCAATCACGCTGTTCATCGTGTTGAAATTTCCTGCTTCTAAAATAGTCTTAAGCCTATCGTGCTCACAATTTTTTAGCATTGCGGATGTACTTTCCTTAGTGGCGAACTTATCTGCATTACTGGAATCTAACCCATCGTCTATGTAGCCTACATCAAGCGGCCTACGTAGGTTTTCTATTTCTGCCGGGTATTGGGCTGCAGTTTTGCCACGATTCGCCTTAGACTGTCATCTTTAATGCACTAATAATTCCGCCGATTGTCCTTTCATTTTCAACATGACGGACCAATTATTTTTGTTTTTATAACTTTGACAGCTGACATTTTCTGACCTCCTTGAGTTAGATCTGTTGGGCGAAGGGCTGTTTGGAATCTACTAAGAGTTACCCTTTTTCCGTCAAGTTCTAGGATAGTGGACGAAATCTGTCGCACATATTCCCTGGATCTTGCAGCAGTGTCTGTCATTGTGATACGTTTTTCTTCTGTTAGGCTAATGTTTGAGTCTGATTCTGAGCTTTCGTCTTCTACCTCTGCTAACTCTATAAACGCTGGTATAGTTAGTCGTGTAGATCTTTTTCTTTGAAGTCCTGACCAGGGTCTTCGAAAGAATCCTCAAAAGTTATATGGCTACCGAAAACAAAATTGTTGGGCCTGATAAGTTCAGATTATATTTATCTGCCTTTTATAAGTAGCAGATATTTTCGAAGCCTATTTAAAAGTTTTGCGGCTTGTGTCAAATTAGTTTTATCTATTGATTGGTTATTTTGAATCTAGAATACCCGGCAAACTCCGTTTCGCCATCAGATGGCTTCATTTTATGTAGCATTTCGTTTGGGTATTAAGAGATGAAGAAACATTTTTTTTGTTTTATATTTAAAAAAGAAAAATTTTATTTCATTTTACAACAGTAATGAATTCATTTCGATTTAAAAAATGAAGTGTTATTTAGTTTAACTTCTATAAGCAAATGGAAGTGAATCCAAAGTAAATAATAAATCGAAGCGTTATACGTGTCCGCAAATTAATCCTGGTAACTTCAGAGAGTTCAAAAACGCCGTTGGATAATGTACAACATCATCGGCATTTGTTATGGATTCAACAGTATGTCACCAAATCGCCATCAACTTTTAAATTAAATGGTGAAATTCTGTGCGAGTACATCATTATTTTTTGCGCCAGAATGGCTCGTTCATCTAACCAAGAATATTTCTAATAATTGCCTCTAATGTTTGGGAAAACATTTTCAATAAGAGCTAATTGTGAGTCTACAAATCGGCAAAAGTCGTTGGTAAGAGTAATTAATCCAGATGTCGCATCAACTGGGACTTTTCCATTTCAAACAGCTAACAATTTTTCGAAAAATTGTGTAGAACTTTTAAGTTGAACTCTTATATTAGTGGTTAGCGATAATGGTTTTACGTTATTCCATAAAATTGATGCCTTCAGGTAAGCATTGAAGTCATCTGGAGGCGTTCCACGTGGAAATACTGGCAACGTCTGCTTGAAATCGCCTGCCAACAATATCATCAAGCCGCCAAAGATGTTTTTATTTCGCCGAAGATCATTCAGTGTGAAGTTAAGTGCTTTAAGTGATTTCTTATGTGCCATTATGCACTCATCCCAAACAATGACCTTGCACTGCATCAACTTTTTTTTTTTTTTTTATTTATTTACATTGCAGCTCACTGTTACTATTTATAATAACTTATACTATAACTTATAATTTCTAGCGAGTATTTACATATGTACACACTTAAACCTAATTAGGGTGTCCAGAGGCATGAATTAATTTAATCAATTAATTTAATTTATATACCTTCTTGGCAGATCTGTCGCACTGCATCAACAATTTTCCTATTGCACTCGTTTGGGAAATATTGTGTCGTCTTTGTATTTGTTCCATGACTGAATTGGTTGTGAAGGAAAACATGTGGTATTGAATAACAGCTTTCGTATTTGGTACGCATTTGATAAAACAACTGGATCCGCAAGTGTTTAATCCCAATGGGAATCGTTTTCCAGAAAACCCAATAGTTAACATGCTTCTCGATAAGTTTGGCATTGGTGGCCATTCACAGTTTTCAAATGCGCAAATGATTTTGGTCCACGTACATTTACCAACAGCAGTCGCCAATAAAAACATTCATCATTTATGGGATTTGGCCGAATGACAACGTTTGCATGTGTTTCGGAAATTTGTGATAGTGCGGGCAATATGGTACAATGAATTCATTTCCGATCTCAATCTCTTGATTTCGAACTTTAACATTGATAGTTCGACCATTATCTTCTCTTGAACGCCGACGATAAAATGGATTTCATCGTTCCATCGTTCGCGGATATCGTTTTGAGCGCTTTCCATCAGCCATGCAAGGCGATAATAGATTAAATGCACCAACTGTGTCGTCACTATGTCGTGTAGATGAGGATCAGTGACTGGATCAGGAATTTCAGCTGATATGATATCATACACATTATTTGAATGTAATTTGTTCAGCAGCCAAATTAGGATATGAGCATGCGCTTGTCCACGCTTCTGCCATTCCACCGAATACATATAATATAACAACGTGTGTCAACAAAAACTTAATACTTAATAATCACATCCATCATAACCTTGACATCACGCAAGTGTATATAGTCCTCAGATAGTAGCTTTGCTTTGATAGGACTTATGAAGGACATTCTCCTCATGTGTACGAATTATCATACGGTACGCATAGTAATTCATTGCGCTTGGATTTTTATTCATCGTGTTAATTGTGACGCGTGCTGCAGAACGCGTATTATATATTATATGCTCGTTTCACTTGCACTGCTGGCTGATTTATGGTTTTCGAAAGTTTTTTCTTCTGATGATTTTTTGATATTTCGGCTAATCTTGACATCCCAGCTTCCACAATGCTAACTACTTTTCGGATTCGACAGGCTGAGCCCCCAACTGTGATATTTTATTATATCAGTTAATAATAGTGTGGTTATTTATAGACATTTAAATAAGAATAGGTGTATAGGTTAGACAGCGAAACACTGTGGATAGGAACTGCTAAAATGCTGCGTACGTAGACGACGGCTGACTCGCGACGTCTCTCTGACCTCTTTACGAGTCCACCGGTCACCACTGACTGCTGATTCTAGAGATGCCCACTTGCTATTCATGGACATACCAACTATCTTACATTCGGCCCTCCTGATTAATTATCGGTCCCCGATGAAATTTTTGCATCTTGCCGCCTCTTTTGCCTCTCTTCGACAAAGTGATCTCTATTTCATCTCTATTTTAAGCTACTTTTTAATACGGCTTTCAGCAGCATAGTTCATTCTGACGCCAAAAAACAGCTCGAATGGTAACCTTTTTGTAGATGAGTGCACTGTGCTGTTGACGGGTTTTTGCACCAATGGTACGTATTTATATCATTTTGGGGACATCATTTTTGAGACTGCTGATAGCAGTGAAGGATTGACGCGTTCTACACCATGGCAAAAATATATTTGTATAGCTTCACTGTAGTATTCATGGGTTCGAGGTGGTCAATATGTAGCGTATTAAACGCAACCTCTCCCTTATCTAAGTGATAAAAAAATATCCATCTTTTTCCCCAGTCTTTTTTTGAAAATTATGCATTTAACGCAGTTAGCAATAATATACTACACTTTTCCTTCCAAATGTGATATCCAGAAATTTTGCTGGATGTATCGTCTTCTGAACTGTGAAATGACCGATATTGTGTGCCTCGACAATTATTTCTTTTTTCATGACTTTTGGAACAAGTACCAGTTCAACACCATTAACTGCTTTGAATAGAATTCCTCGTTTCAGCTTAAAAGCTTCGTAACGTAGACTTTTTAGAATTTCAATTACGGCCTTAGCGACTAAGACATGCTTTAGCCGCTGTCAAGATCGGTGTTTTACTGTAAAGTTGAAGTCTTGTAAGTAGACGACCCACTATGCTACCTCTCGCGGTATATCTTTTTTGTTCAACGTACATTTAAATGCGGCGCAATCTGTTTCCAGCTTAAAAATATCTGGGAATTCCCAGAATATAGTGGTGAATCTTCTTGCATGCGAGAAAAACAGACTTCGACTTCAGAACATAGCTGTGTTGGCGAGGTTCTGCATCGGTTACCTTTTTGCTCCAAAACAAAACAGGGCACACCTGTCCTTCAAGCTGTTGAAGCAGCGTTGCAGCCAAACCATTCTTAGAGGCATCAGTGTGGATGTCAGTCTTCGCGTCTCTGCTGTAAATCGGCAAAACTGGCTCTTTAGTTAACGCCTCTATCAGCATTTGAAAAGCATGAAGCTCAGCTAACTCCATCTTAAAAGAAATATTTTTGCGTAGCAAATTGATAAGCGGCTTTGTAATTTTCGACTAGTTCTGTATAAATCTTCAGAAAAATATCGTCAATCTCAATCATCCTTGCAGCTTTTCCTGTCAACTTTTAACGAGCTTGTTGTGCCCATTCTGATTGTCCGGCTTTTTGTTTTTGATGGAAGTGTGTTCTTAGCTGCATATTAAGTTTCTATCACACTTTCGTACATTGTGTATTTATCGACGAAATCATTTTTTTTTTGTTTTTAAAGCTTTAAAAGCTTTTGATCAATACGGAGGTGTTTACAAACGCAGCGCGATAAAAATCGTAAATACGGAGACAGCCCAGCTACAACAAGCCTTTACTACATCGTGGGAACGTGTAATGGTTCAACTGAGCGAACCAAACCAAAAAGCAAGTGTTTAAACAAGAATAATTGTCCAAAAGACAATTTCTCATTTTGTTCTTTTTTGGTCGCACTTTTCGCGGTGGGGGGCCCATCTGTTAAATCAGCCGGTGGAGCTGACAACTCATCGCAGAACAACAGTGCTGCCAGATCTGGTGATCGGGAGCTAAATGGACAGAGCAGCGGGGGGCCTCGTCCCCACCGACGATGACCCATTCAGGAGGAACTCCAGAATGTCGATATCCCCAACAAAAGGAGGAGGAGCTGCGGGGCAGGACGCCGGAACCCCTGCACCGGCGGTGGTGCTGGAGGATTTACCGACTTGCCGCCGCAGGGATGCAGCGTTGGACAACTCGGCCCCTGTAGCCAGCAGCGCTAGCAATACCAGCAACCCGAAGGCAAAGGACGTTATCAGCGTGCCGTCGCACGGCAAAGGAAGAAAATCACCAATCGGATCGCCTATAGGGCCATTAGATCTAGCCGCGGGAACCGCTGCGCCGGCGGTTGTGTTGGAGGATATACCGACTGGCCCCCGCAGTGATGCAGAGCTGGACAACTCGGCCACTGTAGCCAGCAGCGCTAGCAATACCAGCAACCCGAAGGCAAAGGACGTTATCAGCGTGCCGTCGCAAAGGAAAGGAAGAAAATCACCGACGGGATCGCCCATAAGGCCCTTAGACTTCGCTGCGGGATTCCAAAACGAAGACTTAAGGAGCATCCTCGCCAGGATGGGAAATAAAATCAACGCGATACTATCCGCGTTCGAAGTTCGGCGCCATGTCATCATAGACGACAAGAGTGAACTACTGGAACTCTCGGCTCTCAGCAACAGGACCATCGAGCTTTACGAAGGAGTCTCTAAAGGGAATCTTTCTACGACCGCTTCTACCCAAACTGAGCCCCAAAAGCCTAGATCAAAGGCTACACCAGCAGGTGCCTAAAGCACAGGCACCCAAGCGCGGCAACTGCTCCGCGGTGAGCTCAGAGGGTATACCCAAAGAAGATACGTCCAAGCCGCGCAGCTATGCATCCGTCGCCAAGGAGGCTAGCACTGGAGGCGAGTGGAAAAAAGTTCAACCTAAACGCCTGAGGAAGAAGCCGGAGGCACTTATATTAAAGAAGACGGGAGATGCCTCGTATGCGGAAATGCTCCGGAAACTGAAAGCGGACCCGAACCTCAGCGAACTGGGCAAACATGTTCGCAAAGTCCGTAGAACTCAGCAAGGGGAACTACTGCTGGAAGTAGATAGGAAAGGCTCCGACAGCGTCCCCAAATTTAAGACCGAGCTTGAAGCAACTTTAAAAGACTTGGCTTCGGTACGTACGGGTGCGCAAAGAATACCACTATCCTGCAGTGGACTAGACGAGGCCACGACAGCAGATGATCTCCACAGCTGCCTTGTCTCCCAATTTCAAGGCATCCTGCTGAAACTAGAGGACATCAAAGGACTACGTAGGATGCGGGATGGGACTCAGATAGCCTCGGTCCTGATGAACGCGAATGATGCGATTGCGGTCTTAGCGAAGGGCACGGTAACCGTGGGTTGGTCAAGGTGCCGCATCATCCAGGACGTCCGGACCACGAGATGTTACAAGTGCCTGGGCTACGGACATCGAGCAACGACCTGCAAGGAGATCGATCGATCAGACTGCTGCCTGCGATGCGGCGATCGAGGACACAAGGCAAGGGGATGCGTGGCACCACCAAAGTGCCTATTATGCAGCGACGAAGTGGATAAAAACCACCCGACGGGCTGTTTCGCGTGCCCGACATACAGAGCCAGCCTTAAAGAAGTGAAGTCCCGCCATAATGCAGGAAGGCCTCGCAAGAAGGTGCTACCCGGCTGGAGGCTCACGAGCGACTGATGGGAGAGTGGCAGAGCAGATGGCTAACATCGCAACGGGGGAGGTGGTCCTACCAACTCATCCCCGATTTAACGGCATGGGCCGATTGCTGCCACAAAAAACTGGACTATCACCTTACCCAGTTCCTCACGGATCATGTCTGCTTTCGGGCAAACCTACTCCGGTTCCACCACGTACAGTCAGGTCAATGCCTCTACTGCCCCGATGCTGAGGAAACAGCGGAGCATGTACTCATGCACTGCTCCAGGTTCACGGTGGAAATGGTGCAGATAAGGGCGCTGATCGGTGCCCCGCTCAGCCCTAGCGGCTTGATTGCTGCCATGATGGAGAACAGCGAGTCTTGGGAGCGGGGACATAACATCATCAGAGATATGTTGAGCCTACGAGATGGGCAACGGAAATAACTTGACTTGCAGTCCCGGTGAGCTTGTAAAGGACGGAAGAGCATACGGAGGTTTTTGTTTTTAGTACGTAGGCATAACTCTACTTGGGGGGTTATGAATCGTGTATGCCACCTATGGACGATAGGTGGTATCTTTGGAAGATTTTAATTTTCCTACCGCAAGGAATAATAAAAAAAAAAAAAAAAAAAAACCAAACCAAATCATTTAATGATTGTCCATTCGGACAGATTTTAAATACAAAATAAGAATGATAAAACAAAAAAAAAAAAAAAAAATTTAGCACGCGCCTGCACATATTTTTGCTTATTATTTAGGCCATTTCTCAATCGAATTCGTGAATTATCTTACAGAAGTTTTCCACAATCATCTTTGAATCATTCATGTATACATCTTCCAACTGGATTTTGAGAGTCATCATCCAAATTAAATGCTTTCAACTTGATTTTGTTGGTTTCCTCTGTTCTCTTCCCCTTTTGTACCCATCGGTATTTCATCCCAGGCAACGGGCAATAACGGCGTTTTTTGCCCTCTGCTTTTTCCTGATCGTTCATTGTGACTCGTGCTACAGAACGCGTGTTATATGCTCGTTTCACACTCGTTTGCACTGCTCGCTGATTTATGGATTTCGAAAGTTTTTTCTCTTGATGCTTTTCGGATATTTCGGGTGGTCTTGCTAGGATTCGACAGGTTCAGCCCCCAAATGTGATATTTTATTATATCAGTTATTAATAGTATATTAATAGTGTGCTTATAGTTATAGGTATTTAAATTAGTATAGGTTAGACAGCGTACAATTATGAGTAATTTCAAGATTCCGGATAGGAACTGCTGAACGGCTGCGTACGTACACGGCGGCTGACTCGCGACTTCCTTCTTGACTTTTCCACGACTCGACTTCTCTCTGACCCCTTTACGACTCCACCGTTCACCACTGACTAATGATTCTAGAGATGCCCACTCGTTATTCATGGACATGCCAACTATCTTACATTCGGTCCACCTGATTAATTATCGGTCCCCGATGTTCAAGGCTCCTCCGCGTTTTCAACGTATTTTCAAAGTTTTATGTTATCTTCGATGGTGCTGGTGTTTTGATTTCCCTAAACATCTGCTGCTTTGCGAACCTCATGTCTACCATTGCGTCTAATTTTCGTTACTTCAAACGGTCCAAGGTATTGGCTTGCCAGTTTCTTTCCTGCTATGAACTGCGTGCGTCGAACTGCTACTAAATCACCAATCTTTTTGTCAAACTGCTTCTTATATTCAGCTTGAGCCTGCTGTATTTAAATTTTTGCATCTTGGCGCATCTTTTGCCTCTCTTCGTCAAATTGATCTCTATTTTATCTCTATTTCAAGCAAGTTTTTAATACGGCTTTCAGCAGCATAGTTCATTCTGACGCCAAACAACAGCTCGAATGGTGACCTTTTTGTAGATGAGTGCACTGTGACGCTGACGACTTTTTGCACCAATGGTACGAATATATACCATTTTGTTGACCCTTCTAACGACAACTTTAAGACTGCTGATAGCACTGAACGATTGATGCGTTCTACTTGGCCATTGCCTCTTGGAACTCCTGTAGCACTCCAGATTTGCGCGATACCGTTTTCTTTCACGAAGTCCCACAATGAATTGGCGGTGAATGCTGCTCATGGATCACTGACGATTCCTGCTGAACTGCCGAAAACTGTAATCCATTCTTTAAGCTTCTTGATAACCTCCTCGCAGCTGGTAGTTTTCGTTTGATAAAGCCAAATAAATTTAGAAAAACTATCCACCATGGAAAAAAAATATTTTTGTAGGGCTTCACTGTAGTATTCATGGGTCTGAGGTGGTCAATAGGTAACGTGTTCAGTGATAGAAGTATCCTTCTTTTTCCCCACTCTTTTTGTTGAATTTTGTTGCATTTCACGCAGTTAGCAATAACATACTACACTTTTCCTTCCAAATGTGATATCCACAAATTTTGCTGGATAGCATGCATCGTCTTCTGAACTGCAAAATGACCGATATTGTGTGCCTCGACAATTATTTGCTGCTATTATTTGGCACAACTACCAGTTCAACTCCATTGACTGCCTTAAATAGAATTCCTCGTTTCAGCTTAAAAATTTCGTATGATCGACTTTGTAGATTTTCAATTACGGCTTTTATTATTGCGCCACTCTGTTGAGCTCTTTTCATGCGTGCTGAGGACTCTGATGATACCAGCAATACCTGTTCAGCGTAGCCGCTGTCCAGATCGGTGCTTTACTGTAAAGTCGAAGTCTTGTAAGTAGACGACCCAATGTGCTACCTCTCATGGTTAATCTTTTTTGTTCAACGTACACTTAAATGCGGCGCAATCTGTTACCAGCTTAAAAGAATCCCAGAATATAGTGGCGAATGTTCTTGCATGCCAGAAAAACAGGCTTCGACTCCAGAACATAGCTGTATTGGCGAGCTTCTGTATCAGTTGCCTTTTTGCTCCAAAAAAAAACAGGATACCATTCATAGAGGCATCAGTGTGGATCTCAGTCTTCGCGTGTCTGCTGTAAGTCCGCAAAACTGGCTCTTTAGTTAATGCCTCTGTCAGCATTTGATAAACAGGAAGCTCTCAAACTCCATCTTAAAAGAAATATCTTTGCTTAGCAAATGTGTAAGCGGCTTTGTAATTTGCGACTAGTTCTGTATAAATCTTCGGGAAAAATACCGTTAATCCCAAAAATGCTTGCATTTGTTTTTTTCCTTTCCGGGCCAAACTTTTCTATCTTCAACGGTGTGACCCAAAAAGCCAAGTTCTGTTTGTAAAAAACGGAATTTCTTCCATTTAATTTTTACACCGTAGGCTACTGCTCTCTCAAAAAATTGTTTCATCTTAGTTCATCAGCTGTTTGGAGAAACGGAGGTATATAATGGTGTCATCCATGTATAAGTTAAGCACATTTTCACTCATAAGGTTTCGAAAAACGTATTTCACAAACCTTATAAAGACAGCTGGAGAGTTACAAATCCGAAGGGTGCCTTATTAAATTTAACTAAGCCATCTCTTGTAATGAACGCCGTATACTTTTTGCTGTTTTACTCTACTGATCGCCTTCTGCAGGTTCTCTAACACGTCGTCGATGACAGGCACTGGGAAGCAATCCTTGAGTACAACGGTGTTCCGCTTGCGATACAACAGCATCAGTATTTGTTTCGACTTTATTATATATACTTATCTGATTTATGTCACAAGTTTCCTCTCCAATGGGTGACAAGACTTCTAGCCGGCGGCCGTCGTTGAGAAATTGAACTTAGTCACGAAATCATATCCCAACAACACATCGCACTGCATGGCCTCGTCTCCTACCCCCAGGAGCTTCTGTTCAACTTCCATATCATCTACTTTAACAGCAGCATTAACGAACCCCATTGGACGAGTAACTTTGCTGCTAAAGCCTTGCAGCGTCGACACACTTTTTTACACAGCATCGTTGACCTTATCAAAAACGGACTTTCTAAGCAATGTGACGTCAGCTCCAGTATCAACCAGTCCCTTTGTCTCCACATTGTTTATTTTCAGCGTTTTCAATCGTTGGGCGTGGTACATCACGTTGACAGCTTTTTGATTTGGGCATTCCTTAGACACGTGCCTGTTCTTATTGCAACGGAGACATTTTAACTCGGACGTACAATCTTTAGGTAGATGATGTTTCCTGTCAGCTTTTAAATTTGTGTCGAGCTTGAGCCCATTCTGATTGTCCGGCTTTCTGTTTGCTGGAAGTGTGTTCTTAGCTGCATATTCAGTTTCTCTCACACTTTCGTACATCGTGTATTTATCCTTAAGTTAAGTTAAGTGACTTGCATTGGTATAAGGTATACTTAATATCAGTCTGCAACTTTAGACCACGCACTATGTACCTTATAACCGACTCCATATCGATCATCCCTTTTGCAGCAATACGTTTCATTTGTAGCATATACTCATGAAAACTTTCCTCTTTTTGTTTTGGACTCTCAGTTAATGCTTTATGTACATCAGCGCTGCACACATATCCAATCATCCAACAACAGTCGGCGCTGGCTTTTTTTTTTTATAATGCTTTATTAGAAGTAAAAAATTAAAATTAAAATCTTCAAAAGATACCACCTACCGTCCATAGGTGGCATACACGATTCATAACCCCCCAAGTAGAGTTATGCCTACGTACTAAAAACAAAAACCTCCGTATGCTCTTCCGTCCTTTACAAGCTCACCGGGACTGCAAGTAAAGTTATTTCCGTTGCCCATCTCGTAGGCTCAACCCGCTTCATCATATCTCTGATGATGTTATGTCCCCGCTCCCAAGACTCGCTGTTCTCCATCATGGCCGCGATCAAGCCGCTAGGGCTGAGCGGGGCACCGATCAGCGCCCTTATCTGCACCATTTCCACCGTGAACCTGGAGCAGTGCATGAGTACATGCTCCGCTGTTTCCTCAGCATCGGGGCAGTAGAGGCATTGAGCTGACTCTACGTGGTGGAACCGGAGTAGGTTTGCCCGAAAGCAGACATGATCCGTGAGGAACTGGGTAAGGTGATAGTCCAGTTTTTTGTGGCAGCAATCGGCCCATGCCGTTAAATCGGGGATGAGTTGGTAGGACCATCTCCCCCGTTGCGATGTTAGCCATCTGCTCTGCCACTCTCCCATCAGTCGCTCGTGAGCCTCCAGCCGGGTAGCACCTTCTCGGGCCTGACAAATACCCTTTATCCCAAGGTCGATTGGCGGCAAGCCTGCCAGTGCTAGTGCTGGGTCTCCGGATATAGTCCTGAAGCTTCTAATGAGCCTAAGGGCCATAGACCGTACCACCGCTCCTTTCATGTAAGAGCCCTTCTTGGTGGCGTTGCTCCATATTGATGCGGCATAGAGCAGCGTTGCCTTGGCTACCGCCACCAGTAGTTTCCTGCCCGGATAAATGGGACCTCCTGTATTGGGAATGAGCCTGGACAAGGACACAGTTGTTATTGCTGCTTTCCTGCTTGCGTAGCTAGCTTGGCCCTAAAATGTAGCCTGTGGTCTATCATTACTCCCAGGTATTTTAAGGAGTCTTGCGAGGCCAACTGTATCCCATTCACCGTGATCAGCATTCTTTCCACCTTCTTCCTGCTGCTTAATAGAACTGCTTCGGTCTTGTGCGCTACCGGCTTTCTCTAGTCAGTCGATGGCCATACTAATTGTCGTATTGCACTTGCCTTCGAGGACTGCTATTGTCTTGGCCACTGCAGTTATTGCCACATCGTCCGCAAAGTAATGTAGCTCAGCTCCTAAGCGCCAGAGGACATGATCCGTGAAGTAGCTTCCAACGACGATCCTGAGATACTCCGGGATACCCATTCTATGCATGGCACTGAGGATTATTGGCCATCTAGCGGTGTTGAAGGCGTTATTCACATCCAATGTGACGATTGCGCAGTACTCCATCCTTCCACCCAGCCATCTATCACCATCGAGGGCGTTCTTGGCGATGTTTCTCACCGCCATAAGTGCTTCTAGGGTGCTCTTGCCCATCCGAAAGCCGTGCTTCTGCGTACCTAGGCCGTTGCTGCTCTCTGCTCTCTCTCGCATACAAGATGCGCTCGAAAAGCTTGCCAACGATATCCAATAGGCATAGCGGGCGGTAGCTGGTTGCGGCGTGTGCTGATCCCTTGCCTTTCGGCAGCAAAACTAGTTTCTGACTTTTCCACATCGTCGGAAAGACCCCGTCCAAGAGGCACTGCTGGAAGGTTTCCCTGAATATATCAGGTCTAGCTAACAACACTGCCTTGACGACTGCTCCAGGAATTCAATCCAGGCCAGGAGCTTTGTTGGGCTTGATTCGCATGGCTGCCTCCATAACTTCTAGGTCTGTAATGCACGGGAAGTCATAGGGGAGGGGAGCTAGTGCGGTTGGCCGCCATAGAGTGGTCTGCCTTGGGAATAGTTCTGCTACAATGCTAGCCAGGACATCCGGGTCAGTTGGGGTTGCCTCTCTCTTCCTTAGCTTGTTGGCTACGCGTTTGCATGCAAGTCCCTAAGGCTCACTATTCACGGTATCTAGCAGTTCCTTATAGGCCCGCGGCTTGGCAGCCAATATGCCGTCCTTAAACTCAGAGCGTTTTCTTCTAAAAGTCTCCATGAGTTTTGCGTGCTGGGTGCTGCCTCTGGCTCGTTGCACCCTTCTCCTTGCCCTTAGGCATTCCGAGCGAAGCTTGCTTAAGGTGACGCTCCACCAGTACACTGGGGGCTTGCGCTGCTCTTCTTTCCTCCTTGGCATGGTGGCATTACACCTTGCCTCAAGCATCTTCATAAGGTCGGCCGCCATTGAATCTGCGTGTCCATTTGAGATTCGAAACGAGTCGATTTGGTATGTCAGCATATCTTCGTCGTTCTTCCTCGAGTCCCAGGGGTTCCGACATCCTGCACCGCAATTCCTCCTCCTTTTGTTGGGGATATCGGCATTTTGGAGTTCCACCTGAATGGGTCATCGTCGGTGCGGGCGAAGCCTCCCGCTGCTCTGTCCATTTAGTTCTCAATCTTCAGATCTGACAGCACTGTTGGTCTGCTATGAGTTGTCAGCTCCACTGGGTGATTTAACATCTGGGCCTACCACCGCAAATAGTGCAATCGGAAAAGAACAAAATGAGAAATTGTGTTTTGGACCTTATTTACACACTTGCTTTGGTTTGGTTGGCTCAGCCGAACAATTGCACGTTCCCACGATGTGGCTCTGTGCGATACAAACTTGTTCTAGCTGGGCTGTCTCTGTCTTTATGAGTTTTCGCGCTGCGTATGTGGAAACACGTCCGTATCGGTCAAAATCGAAGAGACTCACAACAGTCGGTGTAGCTCTTCATATTCGTAAACAGAAGTGCATTCCCAGAACAGTTTGGCAGCTCGCCTCATTTTAGCTTATTATTTAGTCCATAAGCATCGGCGTTTTGTTCAAATTTTGGACCCACTGCTGAACTTGTACACTTTCTCCGAATTCGTGAATTTTCTTACAGAGGGATTCATTTCTATAGTTTCAACTTGATTTTGTTGGTTTCCTCTGTTATCTTCCCCTTTTTTATCCATCGGTATTTCATCCCAGGCAACGGGCAATAACGGCGTTCCTGCTCTTTCCTGATTGCTCATTGTGACGCGTGCTGCAGAGTGAGTGTTATATACTCCTTTCACTTGCACTGCTGGCTGATTTATGGTTTTCGAAAGTTTTTTCTCCTGATGCTATTCGGGTACTTCGGGTGCTCTTGACATCACAGCTTCCACAATGCTAAATGCTTCTCGGATTCGACAGGTTCAGCCCCCAAATGTGATATTTTTTTATTATCAGTTATTAATAGTATATTAATAGTGTGCTTATAATTATAGGTATTCAAATTAGTATACCATAGGTGTATAGGTTAGACAGCGTACAATTATGAGTACTTTCAAGATTCCGGATAGGAACTGCTGAACGGCTGCGTACGTACACGGCGGCTGACTCGCGACTTCCTTCTTGACTTTTCCACGACTCGACTTCTCTCTGACCCCTTTACGACTCCACCGTTCACCACTGACTAATGATTCTAGAGATGCCCACTCGTTATTCATGGACATGCCAACTATCTTACATTCGGTCCACCTGATTAATTATCGGTCCCGGATGTTCAAGGCTCCTCCGCGTTTTCAACGTATTTTCAAAGTTTTATGTTATCTTCGATGGTGCTGGTGTTTTGATTTCCCTAAACATCTGCTGCTTTGCGAACCTCATGTCTACCATTGCGTCTAATTTTCGTTACTTCATACGGTCCAAGGTATTGGCTTGCCAGTTTCTTTCCTGCTATGAACTGCGTGCGTCGAACTGCTACTAAATCACCAATCTTTTTGTCAAACTGCTTCTTATATTCAGCTTGAGCCTGCTGTATTTCAATTTTTGCATCTTGGCGCATCTTTTGCCTCTCTTCGTCAAATTGATCTCTATTTTATCTCTATTTCAAGCAAGTTTTTAATACGGCTTTCAGCAGCATAGTCCATTCTGACGCCAAGCAAAAGCTCGAATGGTGACCTTTTTGTGGATGAGTGCACTGTGATGTTGACGACTTTTTGCACCAATGGTACGAATATATACCATTTTGTTGACCCTTCTAACGACAACTTTAGGACTGCTGATAGCACTGAATGATTGATGCGTTCTACTTGGCCATTGCCTCTTGGAACTCCTGTAGCACTCCAGATTTGCGCGATACCGTTTTCTTTCACGAAGTCCCACAATGAATTGGCGGTGAATGCTGCTCATGGATCACTGACGATTCATGCTGAACTGCCGAAAACTGTAATCCATTCTTTAAGCTTCTTGATAACCTCCTCGCAGCTGGTAGTTTTCGTTTGATAAAGCCAAATAAATTTAGAAAAACTATCCACCATGGAAAAAAAATATTTTTGTAGGGCTTCACTGTAGTATTCATGGGTCTGAGGTGGTCAATAGGTAACGTGTTCAGTGATAGAAGTATCCTTCTTTTTCCCCACTCTTTTTGTTGAATTTTGTTGCATTTCACGCAGTTAGCAATAACATACTACACTTTTCCTTCCAAATGTGATATCCACAAATTTTGCTGGATAGCATGCATCGTCTTCTGAACTGCAAAATGACCGATATTGTGTGCCTCGACAATTATTTGCTGCTATTATTTGGCACAACTACCAGTTCAACTCCATTGACTGCCTTAAATAGAATTCCTCGTTTCAGCTTAAAAATTTCGTATGATCGACTTTGTAGATTTTCAATTAAGGCTTTTATTATTGCGCCACTCTGTTGAGCTCTTTTCATGCGTGCTGAGGACTCTGTTGATACCAGCAATATCTGTTCAGCGTAGCCGCTGTCCAGATCGGTGCTTTACTGTAAAGTCGAAGTCTTGTAAGTAGACGACCCAATGTGCTACCTCTCATGGTTAATCTTTTTTGTTCAACGTACACTTAAATGCGGCGCAATCTGTTACCAGCTTAAAAGAATCCCAGAATATAGTGGCGAATGTTCTTGCATGCCAGAAAAACAGGCTTCGACTCCAGAACATAGCTGTATTGGCGAGCTTCTGCATCAGTTGCCTTTTTGCTCCAAAAAAAAACAGGATACCATTCATAGAGGCATCAGTGTGGATCTCAGTCTTCGCGTGTCTGCTGTAAGTCCGCAAAACTGGCTCTTTAGTTAATGCCTCTGTCAGCATTTGATAAACAGGAAGCTCTCAAACTCCATCTTAAAAGAAATATCTTTGCTTAGCAAATGTGTAAGCGGCTTTGTAATTTGCGACTAGTTCTGTATAAATCTTCGGGAAAAATACCGTTAATCCCAAAAATGCTTGCATTTGTTTTTTTCCTTTCCGGGCCAAACTTTTCTATCTTCAACGGTGTGACCCAAAAAGCCAAGTTCTGTTTGTAAAAAACGGAATTTCTTCCATTTAATTTTTACACCGTAGGCTACTGCTCTCTCAAAAAATTGTTTCATCTTAGTTCATCAGCTGTTTGAAGAAACGGAGGTATATAAGCACATTTTCACTCATAAGGTTTCGAAAAACGTATTTCACAAACCTTATAAAGACAGCTGGAGAGTTACAAATCCGAAGGGTGCCTTATTAAATTTAACTAAGCCATCTCTTGTAATGAACGCCGTATACTTTTTGCTGTTTTACTCTACTGATCGCCTTCTGCAGGTTCTCGAACACGACGTCGATGACAGGCACTGGGAAGCAATCCTTGAGTACAACGGTGTTCCGCTTGCGATACATCAGCATCAGTATTTGTTTACGCCAAGAATCCGCAGGATGCATCAGCCATCTTACAAAGACAACTGGATGCTCTAGATCCATGGCTGAAACGATGGAACATCGTGGTAAACGCGGAGAAATCCTCCCACACAACCTTTGCTTTACGCAGGGGGGTTTGCCCCCCCGTCACACTCAACGGGGAAATCATCCCTACGAATAACACTCCCAAATATCTAGGGCTGACGCTGGACCGCAGGCTCACATGGCGCCCTCACCTGATCAACAAGCGCAAACAGGCCGACCTACGTCTCAGGCAACTTCACTGGCTCCTGGGCAGAAGATCCAAGCTCAGGGAAAAATTCAAACTACTCATATACAAAGTAGTTCTGAAGCCAATCTGGACCTATGGGATTCAGTTGTGGGGCACGGCAAGCTATTCTAACCGCATCAGAATACAGCGGTTTCAGAATAAATGTCTGAGAACATTATCTAACGCTCATCCGTACCACGAGAATGCAATTATCCACAAAGAGCTTGGAATTCCTTCAGTAGCAGAGGAGATCACCAGGCACAGTGCAAGATATACAAAAAGACTGGACAATCACCCCAACCACCTGGCCATCAAGCTCCTAGAAAACAGCCAATCCCAAAGACGCCTGAAAAGGAAACACCCGCTTGATCTCCCCCAACAATAGACACCTAAGTCAGACTCATATTATGTACATTCCTTGTACCCCCCTAAGTTAAGGTCACCGCCAAATCATTTAATGATTGTCCATTCGGACAGATTTTAAATAAAAAATTAAAAAAAAAAAAAAAAAAAAAAAGTATTTGTTTCGACTTTATTATATATACTTATCTGATTTATGTCACAAGTTTCCTCTCCAATGGGTGACAAGACTTCTAGCCGGCGGCCGTCGTTGAGAAATTGAACTTAGTCACGAAATCATATCCCAACAACACATCGCACTGCATGGCCTCGTCTCCTACCCCCAGGAGCTTCTGTTCAACTTCCATATCATCTACTTTAACAGCAGCATTAACGAACCCCATTGGACGAGTAACTTTGCTGCCAAAGCCTTGCAGCGTCGACACACTTTTTTACACAGCATCGTTGACCTTATCAAAAACGGACTTTCTAAGCAATGTGACGTCAGCTCCAGTATCAACCAGTCCCTTTGTCTCCACATTGTTTATTTTCAGCGTTTTCAATCGTTGGGCGTGGTACATCACGTTGACAGCTTTTTGATTTGGGCATTCCTTAGACACGTGCCCGTTCTTATTGCAACGGAGACATTTTAACTCGGACGTACAATCTTTAGGTAGATGATGTTTCCTGTCAGCTTTTAAATTTGTGTCGAGCTTGAGCCCATTCTGATTTTCCGGCTTTCTGTTTGCTGGAAGTGTGTTCTTAGCTGCATATTCAGTTTCTCTCACACTTTCGTACATCGTGTATTTATCCTTAAGTTAAGTTAAGTGACTTGCATTGGTATAAGGTATACTTAATATCAGTCTGCAACTTTAGACCACGCACTATGTACCTTATAACCGACTCCATATCGATCATCCCTTTTGCAGCAATACGTTTCATTTGTAGCATATACTCATGAAAACTTTCCTCTTTTTGCTTTGGACTCTCAGTTAATGCTTTATGTACATCAGCGCTGCACACATATCCAATCATCCAACAACAGTCGGCGCTGGCTTTTTTTTTTTTATAATGCTTTATTAGAAGTAAAAAATTAAAATTAAAATCTTCAAAAAAAACCACCTACCGTCCATAGGTAGCATGCACGATTCATAACCCCCCAAGTAGAGTTATGCCTACGTACTAAAAACAAAAACCTCCGTATGCTCTTCCGTCCTTTACAAGCTCACCGGGACTGCCAGTCAAGTTATTTCCGTTGCCCATCTCGTAGGCTCAACCCTCTTCATCATATCTCTGATGATGTTATGTCCCCGCTCCCAAGACTCGCTGTTCTCCATCATGGCCGCGATCAAGCCGCTAGGGCTGAGCGGGGCACCGATCAGCGCCCTTATCTGCACCATTTCCACCGTGAACCTGGAGCAGTGCATGAGTACATGCTCCGCTGTTTCCTCAGCATCGGGGCAGTAGAGGCATTGAGCTGACTCTACGTGGTGGAACCGGAGTAGGTTTGCCCGAAAGCAGACATGATCCGTGAGGAACTGGGTAAGGTGATAGTCCAGTTTTTTGTGGCAGCAATCGGCCCATGCCGTTAAATCGGGGATGAGTTGGTAGGACCACCTCCCCCGTTGCGATGTTAGCCATCTGCTCTGCCACTCTCCCATCAGTCGCTCGTGAGCCTCCAGCCGGGTAGCACCTTCTTGCGAGGCCTTCCTGCATTATGGCGGGACTTCACTTCTTTAAGGCTGGCTCTGTATGTCGGGCACGCGAAACAGCCCGTCGGGTGGTTTTTATCCACTTCGTCGCTGCATAATAGGCACTTTGGTGGTGCCACGCATCCCCTTGCCTTGTGTCCTCGATCGCCGCATCGCAGGCAGCAGTCTGATCGATCGATCTCCTTGCAGGTCGTTGCTCGATGTCCGTAGCCCAGGCACTTGTAACATCTCGTGGGCCGGACGTCCTGGATGATGCAGCACCTTGACCAACCCACGGTTACCGTGCCCTTCGCTAAGACCGCAATCGCATCATTCGCGTTCATCAGGACCGAGGCTATCTGAGTCCCATCCCGCATCCTACGTAGTCCTTTGATGTCCTCTAGTTTCAGCAGGATGCCTTGAAATTGGGAGACAAGGCAGCTGTGGAGATCATCTGCTGTCGTGGCCTCGTCTAGTCCACTGCAGGATAGTGGTATTCTTTGCGCACCCGTACGTACCGAAGCCAAGTCTTTTAAAGTTGCTTCAAGCTCGGTCTTAAATTTGGGGACGCTGTCGGAGCCTTTCCCATCTACTTCCAGCAGTAGTTCCCCTTGCTGAGTTCTACGGACTTTGCGAACATGTTTGCCCAGTTCGCTGAGGTTCGGGTCCGCTTTCAGTTTCCGGAGCATTTCCGCATACGAGGCATCTCCCGTCTTCTTTAATATAAGTGCCTCCGGCTTCTTCCTCAGGCGTTTAGGTTGAACTTTTTTCCACTCGCCTCCAGTGCTAGCCTCCTTGGCGACGGATGCATAGCTGCGCGGCTTGGACGTATCTTCTTTGGGTCTACCCTCTGAGCTCACCGCGGAGCAGTTGCCGCGCTTGGGTGCCTGTGCTTTAGGCACCTGACCTTTGGGCATCTGCCCTTTTGTCTGTTCCCTTGCTGGTGTAGCCTTTGATCTAGGCTTTTGGGGCTCAGTTTGGGTAGAAGCGGTCGTAGAAAGATTCCCTTTAGAGACTCCTTCGTAAAGCTCGATGGTCCTGTTGCTGAGAGCCGAGAGTTCCAGTAGTTCACTCTTGTCGTATATGATGACATGGCGCCGAACTTCGAACGCGGATAGTATCGCGTTGATTTTATTTCCCATCCTGGCGAGGATGCTCCTTAAGTCTTCGTTTTGGAATCCCGCGGCGAAGTCTAAGGGCCTTATGGGCGATCCCGTCGGTGATTTTCTTCCATTCCTGTGCGACGGCACGCTGATAACGTCCTTTGCCTTCGGGTTGCTGGTATTGCTAGCGCTGCTGGCTAAAGTGGCCGAGTTGTCCAGCTCTGCAGCACTGCGGGGGCTAGTCGGTATATCCTCCAACACAACCACCGGCGCAGCGGTTCCCGCGGCTAGATCTAATAGCCCTATAGGCGATCCGATTGGTGATTTTCTTCCTTTGCCGTGCGACGGCACGCTGATAACGTCCTTTCCCTTCTAAATACTCCAATTGGTAGCGCTGCTGGCTACAGGGGCCGAGTTGTCCAACGCTGCATCCCTGCGGCGGCAAGTCGGTAAATCCTCCAGCACCAACGCCGGTACAGGGGTTCCGGCGTCCTGCACCGTAGCTCCTCCTCCTTTTGTTGGGGATATCGACATTCTGGAGTTCCTCCTGAATGGGTCTTCATCGGAGGCGGCGGGGCCCCCCGCTGATCTGTCCATTTAATAGATGGGCCTCCCACCGTTAAACGTGTGACCAAAAAAGAACAAAATGAGAAATTGCCTTTTGCACAATTATTCTTGTTTAAACACTTGCTTTTTGGTTTGTTTCGCTCAGTTGAACCATTACACGTTCCCACGATGTAGTAAAGGCTTATTTTAGCTGGGCTGTCTCCGTATTTACGATTTTTATCGCGCTGCGTTTGTAAACACGTCCGTATTGATCAAAAGCTTTTAAAGCTTTCATCACAACAGTCGGCGTAGCTCTTCATTTTCGTAAACAGAACAGTTCCAAGAACAGTTTGGCAGCTCGTGTGATTTAGCACGCGCCTGAACATATTTTTGCTTATTATTTAGTCCATAAGCATCGCCGCTTTATTCAAAGTTTTCGAGCCACAGCTGAACTTGTGCACTTTCTCCATTGAATTCGTGAATTTTCTTACAGAAGTTATCCACAATCAACTTTGAATTATTCATGTTTACATCTTCCAACTGAATTTTGAGCGTCATCATCCGAATTAACTGCTGCAACATAACATTCTTCTATTGAATTTGGCTTAAGTGTTCCATTCCGATAATTTCAACTTGATTTTGTTGGTTTCCTCTGCTCTCTTCCCCTTTTTTATCCATCGGTATTTCATCCCAGGAATCATGGACTTGACAACTATCTTAAATGTATTTAAAGTTTATTATATTCTTATTATTATATATTATATATTATATATTATTTATATATATTATATATATATATATATATATTATATTATATATATTATTATATATATATTATATATATTATATTATTGATTAAATTATAGTTATTATTGTTGAGCCGAACGGAAATTTCATAACAACTGACTGCTCCGACTTTTTGATGTTAACTTCTCCACACGACTCTTCTAACTGATCCTGGCCTGATTTTTTCAGATCCTGGCCATATTTTTGCATTTTCAACAGTGACCTAGGAAATTTATGCGAGATTAAAGAAAGCTTAATTCATTTAATTTTCACCTCATTGACTTCAGCCAACTTCTATACATTCAGCCAAAGTGAAATAGCATCTACCATAAAAGATTTTAAGCCCAAAAACCACATGACTTGGCGATCATAACTCCCACCGTGTTCGGTTTTGACCTTATGCCAACTCTTCAACGCTATTATGAAACTTGGGTACTATCCCAAAGGTGGAAAAAGACGGTCATGGTATTGAATGTTTACGTCCTATACACGGCAGACATACAATCAGCTCAACCTCTACATTTGCTGTCGATACCGCAATACTTTACCGATCTAGATGCCCCGCAAAGGCAACAGAACAACTTGCCTGCCATCTTAAAATAGTGGAAAGATGGTTTGCGGACTGGCGCATCAAGATAAACGAGACCAAAAGCAAACATATAACCTTCACACTGTACAGACAAACCTGCCCACTAAGTACCCTGAACAATTCGTCAATCCCACAAGCAGACGTAGTATTGTATCTCGAAGTTCACCTAGATAGACGCCTCACCTGGCGGCGACATAAAGAATCCAAGAGGACTCATATGGCTTATAAATTGCAACTCTCACCTTAGTCTGGAATACAAAGTACTCCTCTACAATACCGAGCTGAAACCCATCTGGACATACGGCTATAAACTATGGGAAAACGCTTCAAAAACCAACATTGATATTATGGAACGAGCTCAGTTAATGATTCTGCGAACTATTACTGGGGTACCATGGTACCTACGCAGCATCCACATAGACCTCTACGTAAATCTTTTCAACGAGGTAATTCATATGAAAAAAGTAAACATCAAGCAAAGCTCGCTGCGAGTCTGCAGTCAGAGCCAACTGAAACGCTAAGATTCTCCAGCCCAACAAAGAAATCCTAGGGTCATCTCAAACTAATACAATTCATATTGTAATTAATGTAAGTTTTATAATAAGATTTGAATAATTATTGTTAGTCTAACAATAAGAGAAGATACCATAAATAACGCAATAATTATGAAAACAAAAGAATGTTTAGCTTATATTGACTTGCCATTCCAATGAACCTTCTGGATTTCATCTGGAGATCTGGAATATATAATGATGTCATTTATATAAAGCAGAATGACGTCTGCGTTGATTAAGTCTTGAAAGATGTGGTTTACAAATCGAATGAATGCTGCTTGTGAGTTCTTAAAGCGGTACAGTGTTTTGTTGAACTCAAAGAGTCCTTCCTTGGTGACGAACGCTGTATAATTTCTGCTTTCTTCCTCCACTCATACGTGAAAGAGCCCATTCTCGAGATCCATGACGATGAAGTAACTGCCAGATCGCAGTTTCTCAAGGACTTCCTCCATTATCGGCACCGGGAAACAGTCATCGAGTACCATCTTGTTAAGTCTTCTGTAATCGACGCAAGCTCGTAGCGTCCCATCTGTTTTTGACGACGACAACTCTGCTTGGCAAATATGAGGTTGACTTGCGCACTACACCTTGTTTGACCCAATCGTCTTACTGCCTTCTTAACTGAATCCTCAACAGAACGACGGCTAAGTGAATGTCGAAATAGTTGAAAGCTATCGGGAACAATTTTTAAGGTAACCGAACACTGCTTAAAGTCATCTGTTTATCTGCCTGCTGCTTTGTCTTAGTTCCTCTATACTCGTTCGAAACTGTGGCGGAGCTGAAATACACGGAAGTTCGACAATATTCTTATCATTAAGTTTATTCAACTGGCATTGAAACGATGATGATCTCACTCCAGGAAACCCTAAAAGAGTTTAGGACATTCATGCAAACCACATTGCAAGAGCTTATGCGAAACCAAAATACGCTGATACAGCTTCTTCTGTCATCCAAATCAATATAATGTCTCCACTTCAAATATCTATGTGGAACGCAAATGGCGTTTCACGGCATAAAAATGAACTTGCCCAGTTCTTAATCGAAAAAAATATTGACGTCATGCTCCTCTCCGAGACACATCTAACAGACAAGCACAACTTCCATATCCCAGGATACTTATTCTACGCCACAAACCATCCGGACGGCAAAGCCCATGGGGGCACTGGTATACTTATCAGAAGTCGCATCAAACACCACCTTTATAATAGAACTGAAATGGACTACCTGCAATCCACTTCCTTAAGCATGCAATCCAGCAGCGGCCCCGTCACTCTGGCCGCAGTCTACTGCCCACCTCGTTTTGTAGTTTCTGAGGACCAATTCTCGGAATTTTTCAACTCACTCGGTGAGCGATTCATAGCGGCCGGTGACTACAATGCCAAGCATACGCACTGGGGATCACGTCTTCTGAACCCAAAGGGCAAACAACTTTACAACGCGCTCATTAAGCCGCGAAACAAGCTCGACTATGTGACTCCGGGTAGGCCTACATACTGGCCGGCAGATCCAAATAAGCTACCGGATCTCATTGACTTTGCAATAACAAGAAAGATTTCAAGAAATAATATTACGGCCGAGTCACTTGCAGAACTATCATCCGATCACTCCCCAGTTCTACTTACTCTCTGGCACCGACCACATATAACTGAGCGCCCCTACAGGCTGACAGGCAACAGGACCAACTGGGCAAGGTACGCGAAATATGTTTGTACCCACATGGAACCAACTCAAACAGTATCCACCGACGAGGATGTTGATCGCCTGGTCATATCGATAGAGGAAACACTTGTTGCTGCTGCCAAGGCCTCTACACCTCCAGACACACACAAAATGACAAATCATAGCAAGACAAATCGTGAAATCGAACAGCTAGTACTTGAAAAACGAAGACTAAGAAGAGAATGGCAGAATCATAGATCCCCAACGGCTAAAGAACATCTAAAATTAGCAACACGTAAACTAACCAGGGCACTTAAGCTTGAGGAAGCCAACGCACAGCATCTATATATCAAACAACTATCGCCCACCAGCAAAAGGAACCCTCTGTGGAAAGCACACAAAAGCATACAGCCACCGGCAGAAACAGTCGTTCCACTGCGAGGTCCCTCTGGAAGCTGGATACGCAGCGACGAAGATAGAGCTAATGCGTTCGCCGATCACCTACAGAAGGTATTCCAACCAAATCCTGCTAGCAACTCATTTGTCCTCCCTGTAGTAACTAAAAGCTTGCCCCCTACAAATCCAGTACCATTCAGCCAAAGTGAGATAGCATCTATCATAAAAGATCTTAATCCCAAAAAATCACCTGGACATGACTTGGTGGCACCAAAAATGATCATAGAACTCCCACCGTGTGCGGTTCTGACCTTATGCCATCTCTTCAACGCTATTACGAAACTTGGATACTATCCCCAAAGGTGGAAGAAGGCGGTCATAGTAATGATTCCCAAGCCAGGCAAAGACAAAACGCAACCCTCATCCTACAGACCAATGAGTCTCCTAACGTGTCTCTCGAAACTGTTTGAAAAGGCATTTTTAAAACAACTAACTCCTTACTTAAGAAGGCGAAATACAATACCATCGCATCAGTTTGGCTTTCGCAAAAATCACGGAACGATCGAACAGGTCAATCGCATCACAAACGAAATTCGTACCGCTTTTGAGCACCGGGAATACTGTTCAGCTATATTCTTAGATGTTGCACAAGTATTTGACCGAGTCTGGCTGGAAGGACTAATGTACAAAATAACAAAACTGCTTCCCCAGAACACGCACAAAGTGCTCGAATCTTATCTCTTCAAAAGAGTGTTCTCAACCAGGTGCAACAGTTCGACTTCACACGACCGCGTTATCAATGCTGGAGTCCCCCAAGGTAGTGTACTGGGCCCCGTTCTTTACACCCTATTCACAGCAGACATGCCTACAAACTATCAGCTCACAACCTCTACGTTTGCTGACGATACCGCAATACTTAGCCGATCTAGATGCCCAGCGAAGGCAACAGAGCAACTTGCCTGCCATCTTAAAATAGTGGAAAGATGGTTTGCGGACTGGCGCATTAAGATAAACGAGACCAAAAGCAGACATGTAACCTTCACACTGAACAGACAAACCTGCCCACCCTGTACCCTGAACAAAACATTTATCCCACAAGCAGACGTTGTAACATATCTCGGCGTTCACCTAGATAGACGCCTCACCTGGCGGCGACATATAGAATCTAAAAGGACTCATATGAAGCTTAAAGCAGCCAATCTTCACTGGCTTATTAACTACAACTCTCCCCTTAGTCTGGAATACAAAGTACTCCTCTACAATACCGTGCTGAAACCCATCTGGACATACGGCTGTGAACTATGGGGAAACGCCTCAAAAACCAACATTGAAATCATTCAGCGAGCTCAGTCCACGATTCTGCGAACTATCACTGGGGCACCATGGTACCTACGCAGCGAAAGCATCCATAGAGACCTCCACATAAACCTTGTCAATGAGGAAATTCAGAAGAAAAAAAGTAAACATCAAGCAAAGCTCGCCGCACACGAAAATCCTCTCGCGAAGTCGCTTACGCGAGTCTACAGTCAGAGCCGACTGAAGCGCAAAGATTCTCCAGCCCAGCAAAGAAATCCTAGGGCCGCCTCTAACTAATACAATTACTTCATATTGTAATTAATATAAGTTATATAATAAGATTTGAATAATTATTGTTAGTCTCACAAAAAGAGAAGATACAATAAATAACGCAATAAGTCTAAAAAAAAAAAAAAAAAAGTTTATTCATCGACTAATTTTTGATCCTCAAGACTTTCAAAATTATAGCCATGCTAGATATCGGGTACATTTTTTGCAATATTTTCTTTAATAATTGTAAAGTCTGAGCCAATGTCCACAAGACATTCAACTTGTACACCATTTATTCAGGCTAGCTTTGTCCAACGGCGATCAACAATAACCCGCACTTGGTTTTTATTTTTTGGACAGTTAATTAAGATGTGACCGTTTTCATTACATTTAAAACAGAGCGTCCCATAGCGTTTCACTGCGGCTATGCAATCTTTTCTTTTATGTTCAGCGGAACCCCAATTAAAGTAACGATATTTTTTAGCCTACTGTTCGGACACATGTTTAACGTTTTTAAGCTGTTTTTTATTTCGTTGAAATTAAGTCGTTCAAAAATGTCATATTCTTCCTTTAGATCTCTGAATATCTTGCATCGGTACATTGCCCATTTGTACTCGCTTTTAAAAACAAACCGTCGGCAATATAGCAAAGCACTGCCGCCTCCTCTTCGTTACCAGCCGATGCTAACTTTTTCATATGGAACATGTACTCATGAAAAGACTGGTCTGTTTTATTTTTTCTCTCCTTTAACAGCTGATGCACATCTGTACTGTTTAAGTGACATTAAAATTCTTCCATTAACGCCTTTTTTAATTACTAAAATTCCTAAGCAAATTTCTCTGTTCCCACACCAGTCCAATACCGTCCGTGATAGGGGTATATTGGGCGTGCGATTAGTCTGTCACTCTAGCGTTAACTATAGTTAACGTTATCAATATTGTCTAAATATGTGTTTAGACATGATAAGTAGGCAAACTATAAATATATTCTATTTATGGGAAGCAATTAACATATCACTGGACAGCATGAGTGGCAACTACAGATAAGTACGATTGCAGTGGCCTATTGCCGAAGTGTCAAGAGATATGACCACGCGGGAGGTGATTAGCGCAGTCATAGGCCTCAAACATAGATTTAAGAATAAAACTCAGCTGCATTTACAAACGCAGACTGCGGCGTCTTATAAGCGCTGCATTATATAATTAGATGATAAGAACCTATCTAAGAATGAATAAAAGGCGAAGCCCTCGCAGTAGCGAGTTAGTTAGATTCAAACACCCGAATTGAACTCATTAAGTGTACGCACAAGTTTATAGTGTGAACAAATATAATTCCGGCAATCCTGTAAGGGGGAAGTTAAAACTAATGTGATTCTGCGAAGGATAAGTATGCTTAAATATAAGGCTTATAAAAATTGCAAAAAAATTACGAATAAAATTAAAAAGCTATTTTTATCTAAGGTTGTCTATATAGACCACCCTCCCTCTAATGAGGACAGACGTTCATGTCTGCTTCTACACGCTCTTCCGTGTAGAGTGCGGTTAGTTTATTTACTAACCTTTTGTTGTTTTTGAGGTAAACCTTTTCTCCTACCTAAAAAATTCGGTTTTGTCTAGAAGGGTTACACCTGTCTAGGTTAGCCTGTTGCGCTTTTTTGATGCTGTTTTTTATTGGCAGTCTCTGAGCGTTGTTGGCGGAGTGCAAGGCATACTTGGGTTGCAAGCTGGTGACTGAGTGTAACGTTTTATTATACTCTACCGTGGCTCTCATGATGAGCTCGATGGTGTCGTCAACTTTTTTGTCCATTTTATTGCATCTAGCTATTTCCGTTAGGGTGCTGTGGAACCGCGGAACCTGTGGAATATTGGTTTTTCAATAACGAAGTTATGGTCTCAGAACTGAAGGAAGCCTCGTTATCGGAGTAAATTGTTTTAGTTTTTGGGAAAAAATTTACCAATTGTGCAGCATTTGGCCCGCATATGAGGGAATTGGTGTTACATCCAATTCCTGCTTATTGGGGTACCTATTGTACATAGCCTTGGTGCATGTCTTGCAATTTATAACCACTTCATTGGCGAGCTTGGACATATTTGGTAAATAGTAATTAGACCTGTGGGCGCGGTTGTGCTCGCATGTGATAATTTTCTTCTGCTCATTAGTATCCGTGATATCATTCAAGAAGTTTTTGCACTGCTAAAACTTGGTTGCTGGAAATTCCTTCACTAAGGCATGCTGGATGCATGCAAGTGTGGGCAGCCTGCAGTAAATAGCGTTCACAACATCTACGTTTATAACTTCTTTAATCGACTCGAACAGAGAGTCTTTATTATCAAAGTGGACAATGTGTCGAATTTTGTTCCCACAATCTCCAGGATTATTTGATTCCTTTAGCAGTACAGGCGTTCAACGGTAGTTTCGACCGTGTAGGTCAAAGACAGTTCTACTGAGAACAGTTTCTGCGTAAGAATGGAATTCGTTTTCCAAAGCATTAATATTTTGTCGGGATAAGGCGTCGGCCACCAGATTTTCATTCCAGGCTTATTGAACACTTTGGGGTTGTGCTCTTCGATTAATGCTTTCCATCGTTTAATTTTAGCATTTTTATTCCGTTCGGACACCGCGAAGGTGAGGGGCTGATTTCCAATGGCCCAGACAATTGCTAATAACTCCCTCTCATTTATTGCGTAATTAACCTCGCAGTCTTTTAGTGTGCGACATATCCTCAATATCATCATGATTGGTCTGCCTTTTTGAGACAGTAGCGCACCAATGCCGCTTGCTGAGGCATCGGTAGTCAAATCGAAGGGAAGTTTAAAGTTTCAGTATTACATCTTCAGATGATGGATATCTCCTAGGCGCTCGAATGCTCTGCGTTGGGTATCATCAAATTCTATAGCGACCTTTTTTGACATGTATTTTTTAACAGTGCCATTTTCACCCTTAAGTATGGAGATAAGTGGTCTAACTATAGAAGCGAAGTCTTTGACAAAACTTTTGTAGTAACTGGCCAATCTAAGAAAAAACCTGAGATTGAACAAATTAGTTATTTCAGTGTACTCTTGAATGGTTTTTACCTCCATTTGAAGTAATAATAAAACCTACAAATTCGACACATTCTTTAAAGAATTTTGTTTTTTTGACAAAGGGATTTATAACTGTGTCAATGTGTATTACGTAGTCAGCAGCATTTTCGGAGAAAATGATCACATCATCTAAATAGACGTAACAAATTTCCCGTTTTTTCGCCGTATTTTTCAGCCAGATGAATCTGGTGGTACCCCAATTTTAAGTCTAGGGTAGTCAAAAATTTTGGCCTTTCCTAAGTTCGTTAGAATCATCGGAATTCTCGGCATAGGGTACCGATCAGAATATTGCTATCCTTTAACAGCTGTTTTATTTCTGTGTTAACAAAATCCGTTGCACCCTTGGGATAAGAATATAGCTTGAAATTTACGGGTTTGTTAGTCTCCGTACGAATTGTGGCATTGATCGAGGTGTAAAATGGAAGCGACTCATTAGAGTGCGAAAACACTTGTTTCCTCTTTAGGATCATTTTTTTAAATTCAGCTTTTACTAAACTTGGTACTACTATGTCATCGATATTTGTGAAGTTTACAGTATCGCAAACGTGGTATTTAAGCTTTTCTGATATGTTCTGATATGCCGCTATGGCCTGCGTTAGCAAGTCGAAACCTATTATGGCATCAAACGTATTAATGGTATCAAGTAAAAAAATAGAGCCATTAGGCCGAATATGTGCATTAAGCACTTTTTTGTTACTTTACTGGAGCCATGGATGGAACTCACAGTGAACGGGGAGTCGACAAGTGTTATGTTAAATGTTATTTCAGCTCTTTTAGAGATTGTACATAATTTTTTGCCGCTCCGGTATCAAAGAGGATTTGTATAGTTCTCTCCGCCAGCCTCCGCTCCATGAAGGGCAATCGGGACCTTCCTCTAAAAAATTAATAAAGTCGTTGGACTCCATTGATTTTTTTTTTTTTTTTTAATTAAGCGTTGAAACCATACATTCTAAATAGCATCTTAACAACACATATAAACACAAAACTTAAAGAACCAAACCTCTTAAGAGGATTATTAGCAGGTGGTGGGAGGGCTGAACAATTAACGAATCGTCTTGCTGAATCCCAGTCTTTTAAGTCGCCCTAACAGCCTAGCTGGTAGCAGTCTCCTTGCAAGTATACTGCGGTGTCTAGCAAGTCGATCGTTGTATCTGCTGGAATGTCTACAGATCTGTTCTTCCACAGTATGTAGGTTGAGATCACGGTGAAGTGTGGAGCTTGAGATGGCTGTTCCAATGTCACACCTTCAAATTGTATTGCTGGAGTATTCGTTACAACCCTTTTAAGTGTAAAACACGGATTTATTGTTTTTAAAGGATTGACCTTCATGTTCTACCTTCTACTCCACGCTGATAGAGTTTCAAGGTATCCTTGCAACCCATTTGCAGCTTCAATATGGCATTTGGATCTGTAAAGAACCGCCATGTCATCGGCGTAAGTCGCAATGATAGCCTTTGAGGCGTATTGCATATTCTCGTAGGTAGGTCTGGGTAAGTCAGCAGTTTATAAAGAATAGAGCAGCGGGCCAAGAACGCTGTCCTGCGGAACTCCAGCTATCATTTGGCAGGGAGCAGAGTAGGTATTCCTGTACCTGACCATAAGCTCCCGTCCGTCCAGATATGACCGCAGGAGGCCAAAGTAAGGTGCTGGTAACAGACTTTTTATTTTGGATAAAAGTCCAACATGCCAGATCCTATCGAATGCTTGCTGCATATCCATAAATACTGCATGGCAATACTCAAGGTCATCAAACGCCTGAAGTATATGTTGCACTAGTCTATGAACCTGTTCCACGGTGCCATGACCCTCTCGGAAGCCGAGCTGATGTTCCGGCAAGATGTTGGTTTGACTTATGACCAAACTGATACGTTTGGCAATAAGCCTCTCCCACACATTAGAAATTGAGGTCAGCAGACTTATTGGCCGGTATGACTCCGGGTCCTCTTCCGGTTTGACTGGCTTGTGAATCATATGGAAAGCTGCCATCTTCCACTTCCTTGGGAAAAACTGCACCCGTTGCATAGCCTTAAAGATCGAGCATAAGTAAATAATTGCTCGAATTGGTAGAGCTTTAAGTGTCGCATAGCAAATCCTGTCATTGCCAGGAGCCTTGTTCTTTGTTAAGGATTTTATGACATATACTATCTCCTCGACCCTAGCTGGCGTAATGGCTTAAGCTATTTGTTTCACTGACCTCTCCCGCAGTAGCAAAGTTATACGGTGTGAATCGTATTTGCAGATGTTGAGCAAATGCGTTTGCCTGTTCTTCCTCATTCCTTGCAAGATTACTTCCAGGGCGTAGCACAGGTACCTGCCTAAAGGGATGTCGTTAAAGAGAATTAGTGCATTTTCAGAGTGAATAATTAGCAACCACAGTATAGTCCAGCGACGTCAACTTTTGCTCAACAAATTCGCTTCTAAGTCGTCTTAGCAAGTTTTTTAGCTGATTTGCTGCCCGGTTCCAAAGAAGTCGGTCCCATTGGTCTTGAGATCGAATCGCTCGTCTTCGTAGACGCCTTTTTGTTGCAATTAGCTCTCTGGCCTCCCTTGTGATTATGTTGCCATATCTTATCGGTTCTGTCGGAGAATCAGGAGGAGTTGAATCAGCAGCTGCTGTGTAGATTTGCTCAGTAAAAGTGTCTACTGCCATTTCAATATCTTCCCCAGAATTAATCGTAGTATCTAATTGAATGGAGCTCTCCAAAAGCTGTTTAAAAGCTGTAATGTTGGTACGCTTGGTATCTAGCCGAGGAGATGGACGCGTGGTAACTCCAACCGTTTGTATCATGATGACTAGAACCAAATAGTCAGAGTCGAGATCCCAGTTAGCGCTTATGCTTGTACGAGAGTCCGGTATACAGTGATGCAATTCAAAATCAATGCAGGTGGGCGTATGACTTGACACATATGGGTACCTTGTAGGTGATCCTGTAGCAAGAATATTAGCCCCACAGCTAGAAATGGCTTCGGCTAGTTCTCGTCCCCTGGGTGAGATGTATCTATCTCCCCACAGCCAGTGTCGCGCATTCCAGTCACCACCTACAAAGTAACTTTGACCAGACATTCTCTCAGAAGAGGAATGATTACTACTTACCTTCGTAAAGTTCGTGGACTGTCTAAACTTTGACGACGATGGATCTATATCCATTGGCTTTGAGGACTGATTTTGTTTGGGTAAATCGGATACCCAGTTGTCCTGTTTGCGCCATAAATCAGTATTTTGATTCTTGTTTAGCTTTTTAAAAAAAATTACGGTATTTTTCTGGGCCGCAGTCGACACCGGAGTTTTTGCCTAGTTTTTCAGGCGCGCGGTACTGGCTCTTGTGGAAATCAGTATTCTGATTTATTAGTTCCACTGCTTTGGCATATGTGGCCGCGAACATACTTCGTTCAATACTGGCCCCTGGCTCTCTCGCTAATTCCAGTACCGCTAGCAGGTCTTTGGGCTGTACTGGAAACACAAGAGCCCATAGGGATTTTTTTAGACCTGAAATAAATACGTTTAGGGCGTTAGCCCCAACCACTGTATTAAGCAATGTGGCTCTTTCGTCATCATATGTCATGACAATTTTGTTAGTAATGAAGCTCAACTTTCGTTCGACCCCATCGTAGTATTGCATTAGAGTTTGTCGCCCTGACGAACCTATATCAAGTCCCATATTCATAGTCACATATTCATTCTGTATACCAGTAAAATCTGGAATTGACTTTACTACGTGTAAAGGTGTATCACACGGTGTCGCTCCCAGTGTTACAGCTACCCTCTGGTAGGTTTCTACCTCTGGCACTTCTACACGCAAATTTTTTAACTGCTGATTAACGGCACTGATTTGATCTGCAAATTCGGCTCTAAGCTTCTGTTCTTGATTAATCAATGCAGCCTGAAATTTTGCTCTACTGGGGTACATTTTTTTTCATCCTGTGCTGGATGGTATTTAAAGGTCTCTCGGATAAGCTCTTCATCACTATCACTTTTAAATTCAAGTTCAGTTTCCCAGGCACATTTTAATTTATTTTTTTTTTTAACATTCATATTTTGTATTTAATATCTATCCGAGTGAACAAGCATTAAATGGTTTGGGGGTGACCTTCACTTAAGGAAGATACATGGAATGTATATCTAATGAGGTTGACTTATGTTTCTATTGGTGGGGGAGGTCCTAGACAGCCCTAGATATTTGGGAGTGTTATTCCTAGGGATGGTTTCCCCGTTGAGTGTGACGGGGGGGCAATCCCCCCTGCGTAGTGCGAAGGTTATTTGGGAGGATTTCTCCGCGTTGACCACGATGTTCCATCGTTTCAGCCATGGATCGAGAGCATCCAGTTGTCTCTGTATGATGGCTGATGCTTCCTGGGGATCTGTGGAGGTGGCTGGGAAGGCGGTGTCATCGGCATATGTGTCTATTGTGTGGTTCCGGGAAGAGGTGATGTGAAGGTCCGCTGTGTAGAGTGTGTACAAGATGGGTCCAAGAACACTGCCTTGAGGTACTCCTGCTCTTATAGACCTAGGCGTGCTGATTGATGATCCGCATCTCCCTCGGAATTCTCTTTCCTCTGTGTACAATTTGAGGAACTTGAGAGGTGGGAGTTAATTTTGAAAAGGAGTCCAGGGTGCCAGACTCTGTCAAACGCCTGTTTGACATCCAGCATAACGGCGCAGCAGTACTTCTTCTTTATCGAAGGACTCAAGTATGCTCTCAACATGCCGGTGGCATTGCTCTGGTGTTCCATGAAGGCGTCTGAAGCCAAACTAGTGATCAGGGATCAGTCCGGCCTCGTCCAATACTGGCAGTACTCTACGCAAAAATACTCTTTCAACTATTTTGGAGAGGATAGCAAACTAATCGGACGATACGAGGCTAGATTAGCTTGAGGTTTTCCAGGCTTGAGAAGGACAATTACTTCCGCACGCTTCCACTCTTTAGGGAAGTACCCTAGACGGAGGCAGCTGTTGAAGATGTTAGCCAGCCTTCGGCAACAGAGTAGAGGCAACATTTTCAGTGCTGTTACATCAATTCGGTCAGGACCTGGTGACTTGCCATTTTTTAAGGAGGCGATCTCCCGCACAATCTCCTCTGGTTCGACGGGCTGTATTGGCGGGCCAGAAGCACTTGGGCTCTCTACGAACCTTATGGTGGCAGCTCTCTCTTCGGCAGTGCATCTGTCGAAAGGTGAGAAGGCACTATGTAGATGGTCAGCAAAGGCTTCTGCTCTTCAACCTCAGACCGACACCAGGAACAGTCCACTTTGCGCATGAGTGATATCTTCTTCGCATGTCTTGTTATGTGCCTCGTGACATTCCACAGGTTGTGCTGCAGGTCTCCAGCTCCCAGCTCCTTAAGGAATCTATGGAAGGAGTCCTGCCGTAGGATGGTTAGCTTGTCCTTCAGTTCCTTGGTGGCACGATTAAGTGCTGTCTTGTCCCTGCTGTCTTGTCCCAGACTCTTCTGAGGTGCCTTTTTTCGGTCACGAGGGCCGTGATTTCAGGAGACCACAAGTGCAGGTCTCTTTCAGGTGTTCTCGGGGGAGGCGGAGGAGGTGGATTCGCAAACTCAGCAACATTGTGCATATCTTTGGTTAGTTTTTCTATGGCCGCATCTATGTTTGGTTGGGTCTCGGTTATCGAGTGTCTGGTGGGAAGTTAACCGCACCAATGGTGATATCTCCTTGTGGGCTGGAAATCCTGGTCACGGCGCACTGTGCACATTCCTCCTGAAACGCGAAGAGTTCCGTGTACTGAATGCCACTCCTGATGAGCATAGCTGCTCTTCCGCGTGCTCTGCCAGATGGATGGTTGGCATGTAACAGTTCGTACCCGCTAATGTTAAAGTAGGATCTGGGACAAAAGTGAGATTCCGAAACTAGAAGAACATCGATATTGTCTGTTTTGATGAGATGCTCTACTTCGGCTTTGCTTCTCTGCAGGCCGTTTGCTTTCCAAAAAACTATATTAAGCCTTATTTGCATGACTTGCTATTGAGGATGGAAGCTACAAACTGCGTCATCTGCGATAACGTCTTCTCCATCATCCTCTAAATCGTTCCTTCCATGCGGGCAAGAATCGTTTCAAGCTGGTTGGGTTGTGGGGCTTCGGGAGTGGATTGAGGGGTTTGTTGGAGATTCGTTGGCTGTGTCACTTGGCTTCCTTGAAGTGCGTCCCTGTAACTCATACCATTGCTGATATTTGGTATCTGGAAGGGAGGTAGTTGATTGCTACTCGCAAAGGGTCTGGCTTTGGGAGATTGCTGTGCCTTTGCCTTATTGTAGGCAGGGCATCCTCTGAACGACGCAGGGTGATCAGCTTGGCAATGTAAACTGCATGCTTTCTCGTCATCTTTTTTGGTGCATGACCTGGAGTCGTGAGGACCACCACATTTCACGCCGCAATATTCCAGGAAGCAGTAGCGCTAGGTGTGTCCGAACCCTTGGCATCTGAAACATTGTGGAACGTCGTTGAACTTCAGCGGGGGCTCGGCAGTGACGACTGACCTGCAAATCCTCTTTATTTTGAAAACCTCTGTGTTGTTGTTCGCTGGTTCGAGATTAACAAAAAAGATCCCCAGTGATTGTTTGGATTTCCTGCCAATGGGATCGTGCAGATCCCTCCCAGTCTGGCCGTATTTTTGGAGTTCTTCTTTAATTTCACTCTGGTCCGTTGAGTGGTGAAGTCTCTTGATGACCGCCCTGTACGCTCTCTCGTCCTTTGGTTGGAAGGTGCGGTGCCTTTTGTTATGTGCTTCAAGGTGCTGGCGTAGGGCTGTGTAGGACTCCTTATCTGGCATCATTACGCGTACATTATTATTTGTCTCCGTTTTGTACGAGAAATCCTTTTTGGTACCCACGAGAGTCGTTATCATGTTAATAACCGCAGTAATATCGGTCACTTCTGGGATGTAGATCGGGGGAGGCTTGAAGGTCTTCGGGATGGGGTTCGGTTTCTCTACTGTTTTAGATGACAATGCCTCTGAGGCAGTTTCGGGTTCTTCATGTTCGTCGTCATCTTCTTTGCTTGAGAGGAGGGCAAAGGGGTTGTTTGCTAGTCGTAACGTCTGGCGTCTTATTCCTCTTCTGTCCTATTACGCGCAGGCTTGCGCTTAATCTCGCTGGGCTCCGAGTAAGAAGAACTCCAGCTTGAGTCTCTGCTCGAAAAAAGCTCCTTGCTTTAAGGGCTTTCTTGCACGGCATTGATGACACGCGGCGGGACCTGCCAGTCCATACTCTAGGTTGGCGTTCAATTAACGTTTATGCAAATAATTAGTCACAGCAGCGAAGGGGCAACGGACACAGTGGAACCCCACTCTTGGCAGCCCCACCCCACCCATAAAATGCGCAGTCCACCAAGTCCCAAGTGCGGGCAGGCCGTACAAAAAAAAAATTGGAATAACAAAACACAAACCTGCTGCTCTGCTTGCGAGGGGTGCGGAGGTCGTCCTCTCCGGATGGTGCGCTGGCCGCTTAGTTGCGCTCCCCCTTACCTGAATGTGTTGGGTTTATGGTGGGAAAAGCAATAGGAACAAGTCACGGCCCCTAAAGGCGCTTATACTAAATCTGCATATAAAAATACTAGGTTATTCACCCAAGACTTATAGTCGACTTAAGTTTACTCATTAACAGTGTTAACTTGAACACACGTGATCGAAACTAGAACTGGTTGAGCTCCCATATGTTAAGTTTATTGTATTTTTATTCATCTTATATATAAAATTCTCGTGTCACGTTTTCAATACCATACTCCTCGAAACGGCTTGACCGATTTTGATGAAATTTTTTGTCCTTATCCAGTATCTATGACAATTGGCCAACATTCGGTCTTCTTTCTTTCTCACTCCCTACATAGGTGTCGGCCATCATTATTGTTAATGCGTCAAGTGTAGTAGTAACTTTGACAATTTTTATTTTGCTATCTCAGTGTACAACGGATTTTGTGTTGTAAGTATACTTTTTTTTTTAAACATTTTTCATCATTAAATAATTTCATTAATTCTATTTATGTATGTTTTGTACAGAGAGCAATGCCAAGAAAACGCAAAGGAGCTGATTTGCGCCGCAGTACAAGTAGAGCTCGAAACTTGCGAAATAGAAGATCCGAAAGAACAGAAGAACAAATCCAGCAACAAAATACTGATGCACGTGTCAGAATGGCGCAATTGCATCAAGAAGAGCCAGAAGATACACGAGCTGAACGCAATAAAGTCAGAAGATTAGAACAACGACAATCACGCCGTTTCAAAGTCAATAGACGAAGAACAAATGACCGACAACAGGTACATCGAGCATTTATATCTGATTCATTCCTGCGACTAGCATTCCAGTATGAGCCAGATATTGAATATTATGCTCATTCAAAAGTGGTAATTGGTGCTATGGACAAGGAATGTCCGCATTGTCATGCTCTGAAATTCAAAATGAGCCAGCTGGGATGTGTTGCGCGTCAGGAAAAGTGCAACTACCTGAAATTGAAACACCACCTGAACCATTGAACGGCTTACTTATCGGCACGGATCCAGATTCTAACGTGTTTCTGAAGTCAATTCGAAGATTCAATTCATGCTTTCAAATGACATCGTTCGGAGCAACAGAAATAGTTCAAAATACTAATGCAAATTATCAACAATTCAATTCTACATTCAAAATCAGAGGCCAAGTTTATCATAAAATAGGCTCACTGCTGCCAATGCCAAACGAACCACATAAATTCTTAAAAATCTACTTAATGGGCGGCGAGGATTCCGGAAGCGCACTTGCCAATCGCCAAGGTCAAACGATGTCTGTTTGTGGATTAGATTTGAGAACACCATGTTTTTCACACGGACAATTATACGTGGCATGCTCTCGAGTGGGTAAACCATCCAGTTTGTTTGTGTTAGCTAAAGATGGACTAACAAAAAATATTGTTCACGCTATAGCATTAAGAGATTGATATTGTTTAATAGTGTTACTGTCGTAATTGTTTAATTAGTGATAAATAATTTTAAGGAATAAATCATAATAACTTAAAAATAATGTTTGCCTTTTGTTATTTTTATATTCCCTCATCGTTCACAGCGCTCTATGCTTATTCCACGCATATACCACATTCTTACATACATACAATATACACATTCTAACATACATACATACTTACAATAAGTAAGCTGTTTTTTGTCTGCACTAGAAATTACTAGGAAATTATTTATATGACAAAACAACGTTTGCCGGGTCAGTCTAGTTTTATTATATATATTTATATTATGGATTTAAGTATAATTATTATTCAAATGCCGAATCTTTAAATTTATTTCGAGAGCATCCAATTGTCTCTGTATGATAGCTGATGCTTCCTGGGGATCTGTGGAGGTGGCTGGGAAGGCGGTGTCATCTGCATATGTGGCTACTGTGAATTTCCGAGAAGGCGGGATGGGAAGGTGCGCTGTGTAGAGTGTGTACAAGATGGGTCCAAGAACACTGCCTTGAGGTACTCCTGCTCTTATAGACCTAGGCGTGCTGATTGACGCTCCGCATCTCCCTCGGAATTCTCTTTCCTCTGTGTACAATTTGAGGAACTTGAGAGGTGGGAGTTAATTTTGAAAAGAAGTCCAGGGTGCCAGACTCTGTCAAACGCCTGTTTGACATCCAGCATAACGGCGCAGCAGTACTTCTTCTTTATCGAAGGACTCAAGTATGCTCTCAACATGCCGGTGGCATTGCTCTGGTGTTCCATGAAGGCGTCTGAAGCCAAACTAGTGATCAGGGATCAGTCCGGCCTCGTCCAATACTGGCAGTACTCTACGCAAAAATACTCTTTCAACTATTTTGGAGAGGATAGCAAACTAATCGGACGATACGAGGCTAGATTAGCTTGAGGTTTTCCAGGCTTGAGAAGGACAATTACTTCCGCACGCTTCCACTCTTTAGGGAAGTACCCTAGACGGAGGCAGCTGTTGAAGATGTTAGCCAGCCTTCGGCAACAGAGTAGAGGCAACATTTTCAGTGCTGTTACATCAATTCGGTCAGGACCTGGTGACTTGCCATTTTTTAAGGAGGCGATCTCCCGCACAATCTCCTCTGGTTCGACGGGCTGTATTGGCGGGCCAGAAGCACTTGGGCTCTCTACGAACCTTATGGTGGCAGCTCTCTCTTCGGCAGTGCATCTGTCGAAAGGTGAGAAGGCACTATGTAGATGGTCAGCAAAGGCTTCTGCTCTTCAACCTCAGACCGACACCAGGAACAGTCCACTTTGCGCATGAGTGATATCTTCTTCGCATGTCTTGTTATGTGCCTCGTGACATTCCACAGGTTGTGCTGCAGGTCTCCAGGTCCCAGCTCCTTAAGGAATCTATGGAAGGAGTCCTGCCGTAGGATGGTTAGCTTGTCCTTCAGTTCCTTGGTGGCACGATTAAGTGCTGTCTTGTCCCTGCTGTCTTGTCCCAGACTCTTCTGAGGTGCCTTTTTTCGGTCACGAGGGCCGTGATTTCAGGAGACCACAAGTGCAGGTCTCTTTCAGGTGTTCTCGTGGGAGGCGGAGGAGGTGGATTCGCAAACTCAGCAACATTGTGCATATCTTTGGTTAGTTTTTCTATGGCCGCATCTATGTTTGGTTGGGTCTCGGTTATCGAGTGTCTGGGTGGGAAGTTAACCGCACCAATGGTGATATCTCCTTGTGGGCTAGAAATCCTGGTTACGGCGCACTGTGCACATTCCTCCTGAAACGCGGAGAGTTCCGTGTACTGAATGCCACTCCTGATGAGCATAGCTGCTCTTCCGCCTGCTCTGCCAGATGGATGGTTGGCATGTAACAGTTCGTACCCGCTAATGTTAAAGTAGGATCTGGGACAAAAGTGAGATTCCGAAACTAGAAGAACATCGATATTGTCTGTTTTGATGAGATGCTCTACTTCGGCTTTGCTTCTCTGCAGGCCGTTTGCTTTCCAAAAAACTATATTAAGCCTTATTTGCATGACTTGCTATTGAGGATGGAAGCTACAAACTGCGTCATCTGCGATAACGTCTTCTCCATCATCCTCTTAATCGTTCCTTCCATGCGGGCAAGAATCGTTTCAAGCTGGTTGGGTTGTGGGGCTTCGGGAGTGGTTTGAGGGGTTTGTTGGAGATTCGTTGGCTGTGTCACTTGGTTTCCTTGAAGTGCGTCCCTTTAACTCATACCATTGCTGATATTTGGTATCTGGAAGGGAGGTAGTTGGTTGCTACTCTCAAAGGGTCTGGCTTTGGGAGATTGCTGTGCCTTTGCCTTATTGTAGGCAGGGCATCCTCTGAACGACGCAGGGTGATCAGCTTGGCAATGTAAACTGCATGCTTTCTCGTCATCTTTTTTGGTGCATGACCTGGAGTCGTGAGGACCACCACATTTCACGCCGCAATATTCCAGGAAGCAGTAGCGCTGGGTGTGCCCGAACCCTTGGCATCTGAAACATTGTGGCACGTCGTTGAACTTCTGCGGGGGCTCGGCAGTGACGACTGACCTACAAATCCTCTTTATTTTGAAAACCTCTGTGTTGTTGTTCGCTGGTTCGAGATTAACAAAAAAGATCCCCAGTGGTTGTTTGGATTTCCTGCCAATGGGATCGTGCAGATCCCTCACAGTCTGGCCGTATTTTTGGAGTTCTTCTTTAATTTCACTCTGGTCCGTTGAGTGGTGAAGTCTCTTGATGACCGCCCTGTACGCTCTCTCGTCCTTTGGTTGGAAGGTGCGGTGCCTTTTGTTATGTGCTTCAAGGTGCTGGCGTAGGGCTGTGTAGGACTCCTTATCTGGCATCATTACGCGTACATTATTATTTGTCTCCGTTTTGTACGAGAAATCCTTTTTGGTACCCACGAGAGTCGTTATCATGTTAATAACCGCAGTAATATCGGTCACTTCTGGGATGTAGATCGGGGGAGGCTTGATGGTCTTCGGGATGGGGTTCGGTTTCTCTACTGTTTTAGATGACAATGCCTCTGAGGCAGTTTCGGGTTCTTCATGTTCGTCGTCATCTTCTTTGCTTGAGAGGAGGGCAAAGGGGTTGTTTGCTAGGCGTAACGTCTGGCGTCTTATTCCTCTTCTGTCCTATTACGCGCAGGCTTGCGCTTAATCTCGCTGGGCTCCGAGTAAGAAGAACTCCAGCTTGAGTCTCTGCTCGAAAAAAGCTCCTTGCTTTAAGGGCTTTCTTGCAGGGCATTGATGACACGCGGCGGGACCTGCCAGTCCATACTCTAGGTTGGCGTTCAATTAACGTTTATGCAAATAATTAGTCACAGCAGCGAAGGGGCAACGGACACAGTGGAACCCCACTCTTGGCAGCCCCACCCCACCCATAAAATGCGCAGTCCACCAAGTCCCAAGTGCGGGCAGGCCGTACAAAAAAAAATTGGAATAACAAAACACAAACCTGCTGCTCTGCTTGCGAGGGGTGCGGAGGTCGTCCTCTCCGGATGGTGCGCTGGCCGCTTAGTTGCGCTCCCCCTTACCTGAATGTGTTGGGTTTATGGTGGGAAAAGCAATAGGAACAAGTCACGGCCCCTAAAGGCGCTTATACTAAATCTGCATATAAAAATACTAGGTTATTCACCCAAGACTTATAGTCGACTTAAGTTTACTCATTAACAGTGTTAACTTGAACACACGTGATCGAAACTAGAACTGGTTGAGCTCCCATATGTTAAGTTTATTGTATTTTTATTCATCTTATATATAAAATTCTCGTGTCACGTTTTCAATACCATACTCCTCCGAAACGGCTTGACCGATTTTGATGAAATTTTTTGTCCTTATCCAGTATCTATGACAATTGGCCAACATTCGGTCTTCTTTCTTTCTCACTCCCTAAATAGTTGTCGGCCATCATTATTGTTAATGCGTCAAGTGTAGTAACGTTGACAATTTTTATTTTGCTATCTCAGTGTACAACGGATTTTGTGTTGTAAGTATACTTTTTTTTTAAACATTTTTCATCATTAAATAATTTCATTAATTCTATTTATGTATGTTTTATACAGAGAGCAATGCCAAGAAAACGCAAAGGAGCTGATTTGCGCCGCAGTACAAGTAGAGCTCGAAACTTGCGAAATAGAAGATCCGAAAGAACAGAAGAACAAATCCAGCAACAAAATACTGATGCACGTGTCAGAATGGCGCAATTGCATCAAGAAGAGCCAGAAGATACACGAGCTGAACGCAATAAAGTCAGAAGATTAGAACAACGACAATCACGCCGTTTCAAAGTCAATAGACGAAGAACAAATGATCGACAACAGGTACATCGAGCATTTATATCTGATTCATTCCTGCGTCTAGCATTCCAGTATGAGCCAGATATTGAATATTATGCTCATTCAAAAGTGGTAATTGGTGCTATGGACAAGGAATGTCCGCATTGTCATGCTCTGAAATTCAAAAATGAGCCAGCTGGGATGTGTTGCGCGTCAGGAAAAGTGCAACTACCTGAAATTGAAACACCACCTGAACCATTGAACGGCTTACTTATCGGCACGGATCCAGATTCTAACGTGTTTCTGAAGTCAATTCGAAGATTCAATTCATGCTTTCAAATGACATCGTTCGGAGCAACAGAAATAGTTCGAAATACTAAGGCAAATTATCAACAATTCAATTCTACATTCAAAATCAGAGGCCAAGTTTATCATAAAATAGGCTCACTGCTGCCAATGCCAAACGAACCACATAAATTCTTAAAAATCTACTTAATGGGCGGCAAGGATTCCGGAAGCGCACTTGCCAATCGCCAAGGTCAAACGATGTCTGTTTGTGGATTAGATTTGAGAACACCATGTTTTTCACACGGACAATTATACGTGGCATGCTCTCGAGTGGGTAAACCATCCAGTTTGTTTGTGTTAGCTAAAGATGGACTAACAAAAAATATTGTTCACGCTATAGCATTAAGAGATTGATATTGTTTAATAGTGTTACTGTCGTAATTGTTTAATTAGTGATAAATAATTTTAAGGAATAAATCATAATAACTTAAAAATAATGTTTGCCTTTTGTTATTTTTATATTCCCTCATCGTTCACAGCGCTCTATGCTTATTCCACGCATATACCACATTCTTACATACATACAATATACACATTCTAACATACATACAAACTTACAATAAGTAAGCTGTTTTTTGTCTGCACTAGAAATTACTAGGAAATTATTTATATGACAAAACAACGTTTGCCGGGTCAGTCTAGTTTTATTATATATATTTATATTATGGATTTAAGTATAATTATTATTCAAATGCCGAATCTTTAAATTTATTTCGAGAGCATCCAGTTGTCTCTGTATGATGGCTGATGCTTCCTGGGGATCTGTGGAGGTGGCTGGGAAGGCGGTGTCATCTGCATATGTGGCTACTGTGAATTTCCGAGAAGGCGTGATGGGAAGGTGCGCTGTGTAGAGTGTGTACAAGATGGGTCCAAGAACACTGCCTTGAGGTACTTCTGCTCTTATAGACCTAGGCGTGCTGATTGATGATCCGCATCTCCCTCGGAATTCTCTTTCCTCTGTGTACAATTTGAGGAACTTGAGAGGTGGGAGTTAATTTTGAAAAGGAGTCCAGGGTGCCAGACTCTGTCAAACGCCTATTTGACATCCAGCATAACGGCGCAGCAGTACTTCTTCTTTATCGAAGGACTCAAGTATGCTCTCAACATGCCAGTGGCCTTACTCTGATGTTCCATGAAGGCGTCTGAAGCCAAACTAGTGATCAGGGATCAGTCCGGCCTCGTCCAATACTGGCAGTACTCTACGCAAAAATACTCTTTCAACTATTTTGGAGAGGATAGTAAACTAATCGGACGATACGAGGCTAGATTGGCTTGAGGTTTTCCAGGCTTGAGAAGGACAATTACTTCCGCACGCTTCCACTCTTTAGGGAAGTACCCTAGACGGAGGCAGCTGTTGAAGATGTTAGCCAGCCTTCGGCAACAGAGTAGAGGCAACATTTTCAGTGCTGTTACATCAATTCGGTCAGGACCTGGTGACTTGCCATTTTTTAAGGAGGCGATCTCCCGCACAATCTCCTCTGGTTCGACGGGCTGTATTGGCGGGCCAGAAGCACTTGGGCTCTCTACGAACCTTATGGTGGCAGCTCTCTCTTCGGCAGTGCATCTGTCGAAAGGTGAGAAGGCACTATGTAGATGGTCAGCAAAGGCTTCTGCTCTTCAACCTCAGACCGACACCAGGAACAGTCCACTTTGCGCATGAGTGATATCTTCTTCGCATGTCTTGTTATGTGCCTCGTGACATTCCACAGGTTGTGCTGCAGGTCTCCAGCTCCCAGCTCCTTAAGGAATCTATGGAAGGAGTCCTGCCGTAGGATGGTTAGCTTGTCCTTCAGTTCCTTGGTGGCACGATTAAGTGCTGTCTTGTCCCTGCTGTCTTGTCCCAGACTCTTCTGAGGTGCCTTTTTTCGGTCACGAGGGCCGTGATTTCAGGAGACCACAAGTGCAGGTCTCTTTCAGGTGTTCTCGGGGGAGGCGGAGGAGGTGGATTCGCAAACTCAGCAACATTGTGCATATCTTTGGTTAGTTTTTCTATGGCCGCATCTATGTTTGGTTGGGTCTCGGTTATCGAGTGTCTGGGTGGGAAGTTAACCGCACCAATGGTGATATCTCCTTGTGGGCTGGAAATCCTGGTCACGGCGCACTGTGCACATTCCTCCTGAAACGCGAAGAGTTCCGTGTACTGAATGCCACTCCTGATGAGCATAGCTGCTCTTCCGCGTGCTCTGCCAGATGGATGGTTGGCATGTAACAGTTCGTACCCGCTAATGTTAAAGTAGGGTCTGGGACAAAAGTGGGATTCCGAAACTAGAAGAACATCGATATTGTCTGTTTTGATGAGATGCTCTACTTCGGCTTTGCTTCTCTGCAGGCCGTTTGCTTTCCAAAAAACTATATTAAGCCTTATTTGCATGACTTGCTATTGAGGATGGAAGCTACAAACTGCGTCATCTGCGATAACGTCTTCTCCATCATCCTCTTAATCGTTCCTTCCATGCGGGCAAGAATCGTTTCAAGCTGGTTGGGTTGTGGGGCTTCGGGAGTGGTTTGAGGGGTTTGTTGGAGATTCGTTGGCTGTGTCACTTGGTTTCCTTGAAGTGCGTCCCTGTAACTCATACCATTGCTGATATTTGGTATCTGGAAGGGAGGTAGTTGGTTGCTACTCGCAAAGGGTCTGGCTTTGGGAGATTGCTGTGCCTTTGCCTTATTGTAGGCAGGGCATCCTCTGAACGACGCAGGGTGATCAGCTTGGCAATGTAAACTGCATGCTTTCTCGTCATCTTTTTTGGTGCATGACCTGGAGTCGTGAGGACCACCACATTTCACGCCGCAATATTCCAGGAAGCAGTAGCGCTGGCTGTGTCCGAACCCTTGGCATCTGAAACATTGTGGAACGTCGTTGAACTTCTGCGGGGGCTCGGCAGTGACGACTGACCTGCAAATCCTCTTTATTTTGAATACCTCTGTGTTGTTGTTCGCTTGTTCGAGATTAACAAAAAAGATCCCCAGTGGTTGTTTGGATTTCCTGCCAATGGGATCGTGCAGATCCCTCACAGTCTGGCCGTATTTTTGGAGTTCTTCTTTAATTTCACTCTGGTCCGTTGAGTGGTGAAGTCTCTTGATGACCGCCCTGTACGCTCTCTCGTCCTCGTGGTTGGAAGGTGCGGTGCCTTTTGTTATGTGCTTCAAGGTGCTGGCGTAGGGCTGTGTAGGACTCCTTATCTGGCATCATTACGCGTACATTATTATTTGTCTCCGTTTTGTACGAGAAATCCTTTTTGGTACCCACAAGAGTCGTTATCATGTTAATAACCGCAGTAATATCGGAGGGCAAAGGGGTTGTTTGCTAGGCGTAACGTCTGGCGTCTTATTCCTCTTCTGTCCTATTACGCGCAGGCTTGCGCTTAATCTCGCTGGGCTCCGAGTAAGAAGAACTCCAGCTTGAGTCTCTGCTCGAAAAAAGCTCCTTGCTTTAAGGGCTTTCTTGCAGGGCATTGATGACAGGCGGCGGGACCTGCCAGTCCATACTCTAGGTTGGCGTTCAATTAACGTTTATGCAAATAATTAGTCACAGCAGCGAAGGGGCAACGGACACAGTGGAACCCCACTCTTGGCAGCCCCACCCCACCCATAAAATGCGCAGTCCACCAAGTCCCAAGTGCGGGCAGGCCGTACAAAAAAAAAATTGGAATAACAAAACACAAACCTGCTGCTCTGCTTGCGAGGGGTGCGGAGGTCGTCCTCTCCGGATGGTGCGCTGGCCGCTTAGTTGCGCTCCCCCTTACCTGAATGTGTTGGGTTTATGGTGGGAAAACCAATAGGAACAAGTGACGGCCCCTAAAGGCGCTTATACTAAATCTGCATATAAAAATACTAGGTTATTCACCCAAGACTTATAGTCGACTTAAGTTTACTCATTAACAGTGTTAACTTGAACACACGTGATCGAAACTAGAACTGGTTGAGCTCCCATATGTTAAGTTTATTGTATTTTTATTCATTATATTATATATATTTATATTATGGATTAAAGTATAATTATTATTCAAGTGCCGAATCTTTAAATTTATTTCATAACCCGAATTAGGGATAGCTATCTGCTGCAGAAGAATATGCATGGACTTTCCTAATGGCTTTTACCCGCAATCTTCTACCAATCAATTTATATAAGTGCCACTTTGTCCGCTTCTGTAAACGATCCCTTGCTATGTTCATTGCCTAGTAATGCCATCAGTAATCATAGCCGAAATAAACAAATTTATAAATTTTACCCTCATCCCATTATACTTCCTAAGTCCTCAGCTCTCCTATAAAAGTCGTTGCCAGCTCTTAGTTGAAAGCGCATTGATTTCAATGCGCGTACCCTGGCAGCGTTGATGTTTCTCAACAACATTGCTGGTCGCATTGATTCCATTTTTTTTACGGGATCAAAATAATTTTAATATGCTCCCTTCGTGACGTTGCTCCATTTCGGCTTAAGAGTCGTATGCCATCCAGCCTTCAGAATAAGTAGGGTTTTGAAATCAATTATGTTAGGAGTCGTAAGTTTACTGAAAATTAGTATTTGGAATTTAGTTCGTGTCCATTTGCGATTAATAAATCGCTAAAAAACTATTCAAATAAAAAACATATCAAATAAAAAAACCTCTTAGTGTCACCGGCATGCAACCTCTTAAGGGGGGATTCTACTTTCTTGGGTGAAAATCATCTACTTTTTTGAGACTTTATTTTGATAAAACTATTAAAGATATACAAAGCTAAATTTACATTTATTCAATGCATACAAAAGTTTGTGGATTACAATAGAAAAAAGGGTGGGGAGGGGGAGTCCATTAATGGCCGCTCGTTTTCAAAGATGTGTCCCGCTCGCGGAATTGTTTCCGCTGAAAGAGATACAGTAGGTAAAAAAAGTTTAAGTACACCGTGGTATTTCAACTAAAACCAATCAAAATACTACTAAAATAAAAAGGAAAATTTCAAAATGTTATTCAGTTTTTAGGTAATATATCTAAGAACTTCAAAATATTTCGTTTTACTATTTTAAATGAATTAACGGGTAATAAAAAACCAATTTCATAAAAATAATCCATAATTTGAGACCAAAAAAGTTTAAATATACTTTGGAAAATCATAAATTCTATAGTGTTAATATTTGGTAGGACCTTCTTTTACAGCAATAACTGCTTGGAGGCGACGCTGCATAGTGAACACCAACACATTTGTGTCCTTTTCTAGGATCTTGTCCCAATCAGACTGCAAAACTGCCATTAGGGGCTTCTTTGAGGTTATTTTCTGCGTCCCTATCCTTTTGTCCAACAAATTCCAAATGTGCTCAATAGGATTGAGGTCGGGAGACTGTGGAAGTGTATGCAATTGCTTGCATTTGTAGAGCAGCCACTTCTTGACCAGATATGACGTATTTTTTGGGTCGTTTTCGTGCTGAAATAGGAATGCCTTCACATTCAACTGGAGCTGGGTCGCGCTGTCTTTCCAAATTTTTGTCCATGGTACCATTAATAAAGACAAGTTTCCCAACTCCAGTAGTCCCAATGCAGCCCCAAACCACTATGTTACGCCGCCGTTCTTTACAGTTGGTGTTACATTTTTAAGGACTTATGCGGCGTTAGGATTTCTGCATCCGAACCAAAAATGTTGAACTTGGACTCATGACTCCATAGGACATTGTGCCAAAACGATTTCGGCTCGTTCACATATTTTTGTGCGAATTCCAACCTTTTCTTGCAGTTCGCCAACGAAATTAACGGCTTTCTGCGAGGTGTTCTTGCGTTTTACCCATCCTTATGGATGACATTTCGCACAGTTTGAGGGTGAACAATTTTTCCTGAACTCCAAAATACTTCCTCCTGTATTTTCGGAGCGGAAATTTTTGGGTTGTCTTTAATTGAACTAACAATTTGCTGTTCCTCCCTGTCAGTCAGTTTTTTTGGTCTATCTGACCTGGGCTTAACCTGGAGGTTGCCGGAGTCGCCGTATGATTTTTTTATAGTTTGCACATTGGAAGCAGGCTATTGGATTATTCTGCCAATAACCCGAGCACATTTCCCATCCATGTACAATTTTAATATTAATTTTCGTATTTCAAGTGAAATTTGGTTTCCTCGTCCCATATCGACTCTCCAACTTCACCAAATCAAACAAAAAAAAATTCCAAAATACAACAGTGCAAGAACCAACTTCAGTGTTAGTAAATTCACGAAATCACGATTACCGTCAAAATTACGAAGAATTTGTCAAAAAAATAATGGTTCCGACGAACGTACGTAAACTTTTTTGGCGCCGTTTTCAGTCATTTTTTATACCCTGTACCCATTGAAAATGGGTGAAAAGGGTATCATAATATGGTGCAAATGTATGTAACAGGCAGAAGGAAGCATCTCCGACCCCATAAAGAATATATATTCTTGATCAGCATCAACAGCCGAGTCGATATAGCCATGTCCGTCTGTCTGTCCGTATCAACGCCTTGATCTCAGAAACTACAAGAGCTACAGACATGTGCCATATATCGTTGGATAGGTAATTAACATACGCAGTACAAGTTTGTTGTTTTATTTTGATATCACCCCCCGCTACCCCGCAAATCGCAAAAAACTGCCACGCCCACAATTATTAACCTAATGTTGTGCAATTCAGCATATGCGTTGGTGCTTATAAAAGCTATCTAATTTTTTAATTTGAACCAAATCGGATAAGAAACACGGAAGGTATTCCATATGCAAAATATATGGCAAGGGAAGCAGAAGCGCAGCAAAATACGCATTGCGCGACGCCGACTGCGACGTTGGCAGCGAAATGTGTATGGCTTTATGACACACGAACCTTATTTTCTTTTTTAATAGAATATTGTTTCATTTATTTATTGATACTAAATAAATAAATTGTAAGCATGTCTAAGGGTACAGGGTATTTTGCAGTCGGGAAACTCGACTGCTGCTCCCTTACTTGTTTATATTTCAGCTAGTCAGAAGTTTCCGAAAGAAGTGACTTGTTTGAATTTCTCATAATTTAAAAAGTAATTGTTTTTAAATCTATATGTTGAATAAATAGATCGATTCCTAAAAATTTTATATATTTTGATCAATAAATATTGATGTTTAGTTTTTTTTGTTGTTATCATTCTTATTTTATATTTAAAATCTGTCCGAATGGACAATCACTAAATGATTTGGGGGTGACATTAACTTAAGGGAGGTACATGGAATGACATCTTATGAGTCTGACTTAGGTGTCTATTGGTGGGGGAGGTCAAGCGGGTGTTTCCTTTTCAGTCTTAGGGATTGGCTGTTATCTAGGAGGTTGATGGCCATGTGGTTGGGGCGGTTTAAAGTGTACTTAAATTTTGTTTGCCCACAGTAATCTGAAACACAAAAACAACACATATTCTTGATTTGCACAATATTCCGAATATTATAGACTACAATTATCGAAAAAAAAATGAAAAATGGAAAAGTAATCAGTTTTTGATTTAAAATGTTAGGGTGTTCCGTATATATAATACTTTGTTTAATTGACAATTGTTAATATATTGGCATGTCTGTAGTCTACTTTTTACACACAACCCTAACACACAATGGATACAAATTTTGTCACGATTGATTTATTACGGCGTCTTTAATCACTTTCGCCAATTGGAAAAAACGATAAAAACGAGTTTAAAGTTTCATTTGATTTAATATACATAATTTCTTTACTTACGTTCAATCTGCAATACCAGGGCCCACCTCCTTTTCGCCTTAAAATTTTGGGAGCGAATACTTGAAATACATATTCAGGCGATAAGCGAAAAAAATAAATTGATTTTTTCGCACCAACAACCATAAATATGGAACGTCAATTTTTGTGACGAAATCCTATATTATTTATAGGTATAGCAATAAAGCTTTCTTAATTTTATTCACGAAATATATATCATTTTTTTGGTCACCAGAATTAATCAGATATTTTGGGTGTTGCCTGTTCGTCACCGGTGTTTTAAAGTTGTTTATTTCATATAAAAAAGCTTAATATAAAAAAAAACAAAGTATGTAGCTGCTATTGAAATTATATTAAAACTAAAGACTTAGAAAAAGTAGATTTCATTCCAATTCAATAATTATTTGCAAGAAAATATTTTTGATAAAATTGTTGTTTATTTTTTTGTTATAGTTCTACCAATTGCTAAGAAAATCAAAGCCCTTAGGAATTTTCATTTCCCTTATTAAAAGAGAAGCATTTTCTTCTTGACACAAGTTTTTCGAAAGACACTCATCAGGCAAGTCATGTGAATCAATGTGTTGTGAAGGAAAGGTCGGCAGAAAATGTGACTTTAGATCTGAATGACAAGATCCACTATTACGAACTGGTTTAATATTTTCTTGGCTTAGGTTACATGGGTCTTCACTTATTTTGCAACCATTATCCCAAATTTTTGCCGAACTGTGTTTGGATGGTTCAATGTTTGAGCCAGCACCAAGAATTATGGCTGGCATGTTTATTTGAGATTCAGTTCTGTAGCTAAACGGAAAAGAATGTTCATCACGGCAATTTTCAGTAATTTCATCATGTAATTCTTTAAGCCCAACGTTTTGTTGAACATATGTTCCTAAATCTTTACCGTTATAATAATATGTGGAATCATTATTGTGGCAAAAAAGATGACAATTTTTTGGTTTCTTTTTAGAAAGTGTTGGTAGAGGTGAATACTGGTCAGCTCTATATTTTATATAAATTTCGTGGTTTATTAAGTGTTTATTTAAAATATTTTCTTGTTCTGACCAACTTAATGTTATCCAGTCAACTTTTGTGTAGCCAGATTTCACACAGTGAATATCATCAGAAATTTTTTCCGACAAGGAATTAATTTTGGACAAATAGGCATGAATTCGTCGATCGGTCATCTTTAACCTGAAAATATATATGTTAAAATAAATTTTAGATATAAAAATAAAGAAAAACGATTACCAAGAAACGTGTATTATTTTCTACCTATAAACGTAATGATATTCCTTACAGTCCTTAAGAATTTCACAATTTTTTAATAAATTAACAATTTCTCCAGATATATGTAACATTCATGTAGTTACAATTGGTGTATTGAAGAATTTAATACGAATTTTAACTGGAAAGATGAAATAGATGAAACTTTATTTAGCATTGCCAATATTTGGTGTTGGTAAATTTGGTGTTGACAACCAGTTCAAAAATAGACGCCGTCTAGATGGCATCGAAAGGAAACCTTTTAAAGGAAATATGAAAAATGGCGTATTTCTTGTTTTTAATTATATAACTATTATTATATCAAAATACATCAATGACGTGTGTTTCTTTTTTTTGTGTAACTAACAAGAAGACAAAAGCTTTAAAGTTTCTTTTCACTAAGTTTATTCATGTAAAACAAATAAAATTGCCGACACATGCGAAACAGTGATTTCCACTGATTTTCTTTCACCATCCGCTCACATCTGACCCGACGTGAGCTGTGACTTATCATTACATACAAAAAGGTTGTCGAAATCGATAGAGCGAAACTAAGAGGAAATAATTTACTACTTCAGCAGGTGTATAACAGAAAACCCTTTGATTCTAATTGAATTTAACGAACTGCCACGAAATGAGGGGTCATAAGAGCTCTTAAATTATTCTAAAAAGAAAACAAAAATAGTCATTTTAAATGAAAATTAGAAATGAAAACTAATCTTAGACGGAGCCAAAGTTTCAGTACCCTTGCATTCAAATGACGGCTTCTATTGCTAAGATATATAGCAAATATGGGAAAAAGGTCAATCCTTATACAAACTTCAAAAGCAGATTAGTTTCTTTTATTTTTATTTATTTATTTTTTTTCATTGTGCAATTTTTGATTATTTAAGTTAACATGTTTACTGTTACCTATGTGGTAGCTTTACAGGTTGTACATAAAAATTGGTTACTGAAAGGTATGTCAATACATACTGCATATATTACAATTTGGAAGGAAGATCCTGGGGTAATAATTCTTCAGTATTCTTTTTCGTGGAGTGTGGGTATGCCTTCTTGCCAATTTGGCGTTACAAATAGATCCGATAATCTTGCTTTGATTAAATCTTTTTGTTTTCAGGTTTGATTTACTTGTAATTCCGTATACTTCGATACCATACTTGCAAATTGGGCTCAAAATGGATTAATAGAGGCGGACTTTATTTGTGAATGAAAGTATGTTTCTCGGCGAAAGGAGCCATGACATTTTTGTATTTTTCGAAAGCACAGCCCGTTTAATCTTAGTTGTGTGCCTTTGGAACGTTAATCCTTTGTCCAAAATCACACCAAGGTATTTGTAGTGGGTCTTGTGTTTATACTGTCTTCGTCTTCAACTTCCGTACAGCACCAGGACTCCGGCATGTCAGAAGTGTGCAGCGAATACAAGGCCGGGCCTAGCACACTATCTTGGGGTACACCTGCCACGATGGCAGGACGCCATCAACAACCACACTAAATTTTCTTTCTGCAAGAAAAGTTTTAATTAGTATAAATAATTGCGGCGTCAAGAGCGTTTTTAGCTTCGATAGAAGACCGTCTTGCCAAACTCTGTCGAAAGCTTGTGTTCATTTGAAAGTTTGTTCTAAGATTATTTGCATCCTGCCTCTCGTTTCTGCCGAAGTGAGGTTGAAAGACTTAAATCAATCCTCTAAGCTGTTTGCAAAGACGTCTGCGCTTTCCTGGCTTGCGACGCACCAACCACCAGTAGGATTCCTGATGGGTGCCTTTGGGATAACCTGTCTTTTCATGCTTTTTGTCAGTTTTCACAACGAATAGTTGGTCGATGCCTCAGGGCTTGCATTTTCCAGTATTCTATTAAAGTGGTCCTGCTTGTTTTTCGCCAGAACTTTTCTTAGGCGGTTAGACAGCCTATTGTAGGCACAGAAGTCTCCTGTTCTTGAAAATTCTCGTCTTGCTCTTCGTTTTAGTCGTTGAGGTCTAAAGCATTCTGTTGAAGCATATTGTGTCTATTCTTGATGGGTAAATCCTCACGTTGAATGTTGAACTTTATACACGTCGGCCTATTATCGCTCCTTAATTTTGAACGTTTCCCGAACGAACTAGCGACCTATTATCCGCTCTGTACTGATTTAATCAACCTGCTGTATCGCGAAGTGATCCACAAACTGTGGAACACCTCAAAAGTTTAATTTTTAACGCATTTTATTCGTTTTATTTTAAACGCGCTAAGACTGTGGTTCGCGAACAACAATAACAAAGTAACCAATAATCGTTGCTTCGTTTTTGTTATAACAAGGTGCTCACCGCTCTCTATCATACTCCCCCTTTTGTGGAGCTTCTTCATCTACCTCTGGATTGACGCTGCTCCTGCTGTTCGCCGAAATCGCTCCCACGTTATCGTCGCTGGATCATCGTTCTTCATCGTACATTCTGCGACGTGGGACACCTTAGGAAATACACTTTTAAAAAGATATAATAGGCACCCAACCACACAGAATCCGCGACACAAAAATGTGTAAGTGGGGTGATTTGTAAGTGTAAGTGGTTTGCAGGTCAGTCGTCACTGTAGAGCCCCCACTGAAGTTCAACGACGTTCCACAATGTTTCAGATGCCAAGGATTCGGACACACCCAGCGCTACTGCTTCCTGGAATATTGCGGCGTGAAATGTGGTGGTCCTCATGACTCCAGGTCATGCACCAAAAAAGAGGACCAGAAAGCATGCAGTTTACATTGCCAAGCTGATCACCCTGCGTCGTTCAGGGGATGCCCTGCCTACAAAAAGGCAAAGGCACAGCAATCTCCCAAAGCCAGACCCTTTGCGAGTAGCAACCAACTACCTCCCTTCCAGATACCACATATCATCTATGGTATGAGTTACAGGGACGCACTTCAAGGAAACCAAGTGACACAGCCTACGAATCTCCAACAAACCCCTAAAACCACTCCCGAAGCCCCACAACCCAACCAGCTTGAAACGATTCTTGCCCGCATGGAAGGAACGATTGAGAGGATGATGGAGAAGTCGTTCTCGCAGATGACGCAGTTTGTAGCTTCCATCCTCAATAGCAAGTCATGCAAATAAGATTCAACATAGTTTTTTGGAACGCACACGGCCTGCAGAGAAGCAAAGCCGAAGTAGAGCATCTCATCAAAACAGACAATATCGATGTTCTTCTTGTTTCGGAATCCCACTTTTGTCCCAGATCCTACTTTAACATTAGCGGGTACGAACTGTTACATGCCAACCATCCATCTAGCAGAGCACGCGGAAGAGCAACTATGCTCATCAGGAGTGGCATTCAGTACACGGAACTTCCCGCGTTTCAGGAGGAATGTGCACAGTGCGCCGTGACCAGGATTTCCAGCCCACAAGGAGATACCACCATTGGTGCGGTTAACTTCCCACCCAGACACTCGATAACCGAGACCGAACTTCAGGACTTCCTTGTACCTCGCTTTATAGCAGACTTGCTCCTAAACATCCCCATCCTTAAAAAATCCCGCCCAGAAGACTCGCCGGGAAACACACAGATGCCCCCAAGTTTACGTTATGGATGCTTTCCTCCTTGAACCCAGATCCCCCGTGGAATGTCACGAGGCATATAACAAGACATGCGAAGAAGATATCACTCATGCGCAAAGTGGACTGGTGTCGGTCTGAGATTGAAGAGCAGAAGCCTTTGCTGTCCATCTACATAGTGCCTTCTCACCTTTCGACAGATGCACTGCCGAAGAGAGAGCTGCCACCATAAGGTTCGTAGACAGCCCAAGTGCTCCTGGTCCGCCAATACAGCCCGTCGTACCAGAGGAGATTGTGCGGGAGATCGCCTCCTTAAAAAATGGCAAGTCACCAGGTCCTGACCGAATTGATGCTACAGCACTGAAAATGTTGCCTCTACTCTGTTGCCAAAGGCTGGCTAACATCTTCAACAGCTGCCTCCGTCTAGGGTACTTCCCTAAAGAGAGGAAGCGTGCGGAAGTAATTGTCCTTCTCAAGCCTGGAAAACCTCAAGCCAATCTAGCCTCGTATCGTCCAATTAGTTTGCTATCCTCTCCAAAATAGTTGAAAGAGTATTTTTGCGTAGAGTACTGCCAGTATTGGACGAGGCTGGACTGATCCCTGATCACTAGTTTGGCTTCAGACGCCTTCATGGAACACCAGAGCAATGCCACCGGCTTGTTGAGAGCATACTTGAGTCCTTCGATAAAGAAGAAGTACTGCTGCGCCGTTATGCTGGATGTCAAATAGGCGTTTGACAGAGTCTGGCACCCTGGACTCCTTTTCAAAATTAACTCCCACCTCTCAAGTTCCTCAAATTGTACACAGAGGAAAGAGAATTCCGAGGAAGATGCGGATCATCAATCAGCACGCCTAGGTCTATAAGAGCAGGAGTACCTCAAGACAGTGTTCTTGGACCCATCTTGTACACACTCTACACAGCGCACCTTCCCATCACGCCTTCTCGGAAATTCACAGTAGCCACATATGCAGATGACACCGCCTTCCCAGCCACCTCCACAGATCCCCAGGAAGCATCAGCCATCATACAGAGACAACTGGATGCTCTCGATCCATGGCTGAAACGATGGAACATCGTGGTCAATGCGGAGAAATCCTCCCAAATAACCTTCGCACTACGCAGGGGGGATTGCCCCCCCGTCACACTCAACGGGGAAACCATCCCTAGGAATAACACTCCCAAATATCTAGGCCTGACCCTGAACCGCTGGCTCACACCTGGCGTCCTCACCTGATCAACAAGCGCAACCAGGCCAACCTACGACTTAAGAAACTGCACTGGCTCCTGGGGAGAAGGTCCAAGCTCAAAGAAAAACTCAAACTGCTTATTTACGAAGTAAGGCTAAAGCCAATCAAATCAGTGCCGTTAATCAGCAGTTAAAAAAATTGCGTGTAGAAGTGCCAGAGGTAGAAACGTACCAGAGGGTAGCTGTAACACCGGGAGCGACACCGTGTGATACACCTTTACACGTAGTAAATTCAATTCCAGATTTTACTGGTATACAGAATGAATATGTGACTATGAATATGGGACTTGATATGGGTTCGTCAGGGCGACAAACTCTAATGCAATACTACTATGGAGTCGAACGAAAGTTGAGCTTCATTACTAACAAAATTGTCATGACATATGATGACGAAAGAGCCACATTGCTTAATACAGTGGTTGGGGCTAACGCCCTAAACGTATTTATTTCAGGTTTAAAAAAATCCCTATGGGCTCTTGTGTTTCCAGCACAGCCCAAAGACCTGCTAGCGGTACTGGAATTAGCGAGAGAGCCAGAGGCCAGTATTGAACGAAGTATGTTCGCGGCCACATATGCCAAAGCAGTGGAACTAATAAATCAGAATACTGATTTCCACAAGAGCCAGTACCGCGCGCCTGAAAAACTAGGCAAAAACTCCGGTGCCGACTGCGGCCCAGAAAAATACCGTAATTTTTTTTAAAAAGCTAAACAAGAATCAAAATACTGATTTATGGCGCAAACAGGACAACTGGGTATCCGATTTACCCAAACAAAATCAGTCCTCAAAGCCAATGGATATAGATCCATCGTCGTCAAAGTTTAGACAGTCCACGAACTTTACGAAGGTAAGTAGTAATCATTCCTCTTTTGAGAGAATGTCTGGTCAAAGTTACTTTGTAGGTGGTGACTGGAATGCGCGACACTGGCTGTGGGGAGATAGATACATCTCACCCAGGGGACGAGAACTAGCCGAAGCCATTTCTAGCTGTGGGGCTAATATTCTTGCTACAGGATCACCTACAAGGTACCCATATGTGTCAAGTCATACGCCCACCTGCATTGATTTTGAATTGCATCACTGTATACCGGACTCTCGTACAAGCATAAGCGCTAACTGGGATCTCGACTCTGACTATTTGGTTCTAGTCATCATGATACAAACGGTTGGAGTTACCACGCGTCCATCTCCTCGGCTAGATACCAAGCGTACCAACATTACAGCTTTTAAACAGCTTTTGGAGAGCTCCATTCAATTAGATACTACGATTAATTCTGGGGAAGATATTGAAATGGCAGTAGACACTTTTACTGAGCAAATCTACACAGCAGCTGCTGATTCAACTCCTCCTGATTCTCCGACAGAACCGATTAGATATGGCAACATACTCACAAGGGAGGCCAGAGAGCTAATTGCAACAAAAAGGCGTCTACGAAGACGAGCGATTCGATCTCAAGACCAATGGGACCGACTTCTTTGGAACCGGGCAGCAAATCAGCTAAAAAACTTGCTAAGACGACTTAGAACCGAATTTTTTGAGCAAAAGTTGACGCCGCTGGACTATACTGTGGATGCTAATTATTCACTCTGGAAATGCACTAATTCTCTTTAACGACATCCCTTTAGGCAGGTACCTGTCCTACGCCCTGGAAGTAATCTTGCAAGGAATGAGGAAGAACAGGCAAACGCATTTGCTCAACATTTGCAAATACGATTCACACCGTATAATTTTGCTACTGCGGGAGAGGTCAGTGAAACAAATGACAGCCTACAGACACCGCTGCAAATGGCTTAAGCGATTACGCCAGCTAGGGTCGAGGAGATAATAGATGTCATAAAATCCTTAACAAAGAACAAGGCTCCTGGCATCGACAGGATTTGCTATGCGACACTTAAAGCTCTACCAAGTCGAGCAATTATTTACTTAAGCTCGATCTTTAAGGCTATGCAACGGGTGCAGTTTTTCCCAAGGCAGTGGAAGATGGCAGCTTTCCATATGATTCACAAGCCAGTCAAACCGGAAGAGGACCCGGAGTCATACCGGCCAATAAGTCTGCTGACCTCAATTTCTAATGTGTGGGAGAGGCTTATTGCCAAACGTATCAGTTTGGTCATAAGTCAAACCAACATCTTGCCGGAACATCAGCTCGGCTTCCGAGAGGGTCATGGCACCGTGGAACAGGTTCATAGACTAGTGCAACATATACTTCAGGCGTTTGATGACCTTGAGTATTGCCATGCAGTATTTATGGATATGCAGCAAGCATTCGATAGGATCTGGCATGTTGGACTTTTATCCAAAATAAAAAGTCTGTTACCAGCACCTTACTTTGGCCTCCTGCGGTCATATCTGGACGGATGGGAGCTTATGGTCAGGTACAGGAATACCTACTCTGGTCCCTGCCAAATGATAGCTGGAGTTCCGCAGGACAGCGTTCTTGGCCCGCTGCTCTATTCTTTATAAACTGCTGACTTACCCAGACCTACCTACGAGAATATGCAATACGCCTCAAAGGCTATCATTGCGACTTACGCCGATGACATGGCGGTTCTTTACAGATCCAAATGCCATATTGACGCTGCAAATGGGTTGCAAGGATACCTTGAAACTCTATCAGCGTGGAGTAGAAGGTAGAACATGAAGGTCAATCCTTTAAAAACAATAAATCCGTGTTTTACACTTAAAAGGGTTGTAACGAATACTCCAGCAATACAATTTGAAGGTGTGACATTGGAACAGCCATCTCAAGCTCCACACTTCACCGTGATCTCAACCTACATACTGTGGAAGAACAGATCTGTAGACATTCCAGCAGATACAACGATCGACTTGCTAGACACCGCAGTATACTTGCAAGGAGACTGCTACCAGCTAGGCTGTTAGGGCGACTTAAAAGACTGGGATTCAGCAAGACGATTCGTTAATTGTTCAGCCCTCCCACCACCTGCTAATAATCCTCTTGAGAGGTTTGGTTCTTTAAGTTTTGTGTTTATATGTGTTGTTAAGATGCTATTTAGAATGTATGGTTTCAACGCTTAATTAAAAAAAAAAAAAAAAATCAATGGAGTCCAACGACTTTATTAATTTTTTAGAGGAAGGTCCCGATTGCCCTTCATGGAGCGGAGGCTGGCGGAGAGAACTATACAAATCCTCTTTGATACCGGAGCGGCAAAAAATTATGTAAAGTCTCTAAAAGAGCTGAAATAACATTTAACATAACACTTGTCGACTCCCCGTTCACTGTGAGTTCCATCCATGGCTCCAGTAAAGTAACAAAAAAGTGCTTAATGCACATATTCGGCCTAATGGCTCTATTTTTTTACTTGATACCATTAATACGTTTGATGCCATAATAGGTTTCGACTTGCTAACGCAGGCCATAGCGGCATATCAGAACATATCAGAAAAGCTTAAATACCACGTTTGCGATACTGTAAACTTCACAAATATCGATGACATAGTAGTACCAAGTTTAGTAAAAGCTGAATTTAAAAAAATGATCCTAAAGAGGAAACAAGTGTTTTCGCACTCTAATGAGTCGCTTTCATTTTACACCTCGATCAATGCCACAATTCGTACGGAGACTAACAAACCCGTAAATTTCAAGCTATATTCTTATCCCAAGGGTGCAACGGATTTTGTTAACACAGAAATAAAACAGCTGTTAAAGGATAGCAATATTCTGATCGGTACCCTATGCCGAGAATTCCGATGATTCTAACGAACTTAGGAAAGGCCAAAATTTTTGACTACCCTAGACTTAAAATTGGGGTACCACCAGATTCATCTGGCTGAAAAATACGGCGAAAAAACGGGAAATTTGTTACGTCTATTTAGATGATGTGATCATTTTCTCCGAAAATGCTGCTGACTACGTAATACACATTGACACAGTTATAAATCCCTTTGTCAAAAAAACAAAATTCTTTAAAGAATGTGTCGAATTTGTAGGTTTTATTATTACTTCAAATGGAGGTAAAAACCATTTAAGAGTACACTGAAATAACTAATTTGTTCAATCTCAGGTTTTTTCTTAGATTGGCCAGTTACTACAAAAGTTTTGTCAAAGACTTCGCTTCTATAGTTAGACCACTTATCTCCATATTTAAGGGTGAAAATGGCACTGTTAAAAAATACATGTCAAAAAAGGTCGCTATAGAATTTGATGATACCCAACGCAGAGCATTCGAGCGCCTAGGAGATATCCATCATCTGAAGATGTAATACTGAAACTTTAAACTTCCCTTCGATTTGACTACCGATGCCTCAGCAAGCGGCATTGGTGCGCTACTGTCCCAAAAAGGCAGACCAATCATGATGATATTGAGGATATGTCGCACACTAAAAGACTGCGAGGTTAATTACGCAATAAATGAGAGGGAGTTATTAGCAATTGTCTGGGCCATTGGAAATCAGCCCCTCACCTTCGCGGTGTCCGAACGGAATACAAATGCTAAAATTAAACGATGGAAAGCATTAATCGAAGAGCACAACCCCAAAGTGTTCAATAAGCCTGGAATGAAAATCTGGTGGCCGACGCCTTATCCCGACAAAATATTAATGCTTTGGAAAACGAATTCCATTCTTACGCAGAAACTGTTCTCAGTAGAACTTTGACTTACACGGTCGAAACTACCGTTGAACGCCTGTACTGCTAAAGGAATCAAATAATCCTGGAGATTGTGGGAACAAAATTCGACACATTGTCCACTTTGATAATAAAGACTCTCTGTTCGAGTCGATTAAAGAAGTTATAAACGTAGATGTTGTGAACGCTATTTACTGCAGGCTGCCCACACTTGCATGCATCCAGCATGCCTTAGTGAAGGAATTTCCAGCAACCAAGTTTTGGCAGTGCAAAAACTTCTTGAATGATATCACGGATACTAATGAGCAGAAGAAAATTATCACATGCGAGCATAACCGCGCGTACAGGTCTAATTACTATTTACCAAATATGTCAAAACTTGCCAATGAAGTGGTTATAAATTGCAATACATGCACCAAGACTAAGTACAATAGGTACCCCAATAAGCAGGAATTGAATGTAACACCAATTCCCTCATATGCGGGCTAAATGCTGCATATTGACTATTCTACAATTGGTAAATGTTTTCCCAAAAACTAAAACAATTTACTCCGATAACGAGGCTTCCTTCAGTTCTGAGACCATAACTTCGTTATTGAAAAACCAATATTCCACAGGTTCCGCGGTTCCACAGCACCCTAACGGAAATAGCTAGATGCAATAAAATGGACAAAAAAGTTGACGACACCATCGAGCTCATCATGAGAGCCACGGTAGAGTATAATAAAACGTTACACTCAGTCACCAGCTTGCAACCCAAGTATGCCTTGCACTCCGCCAACAACGCTCAGAGACTGCCAATAAAAAACAGCATCAAAAAAGCGCAACAGGCTAACCTAGACAGGTGTAACCCTTCTAGACAAAACCGAATTTTTTAGGTAGGAGAAAAGGTTTACCTCAAAAACAACAAAAGGTTAGTAAATAAACTAACCGCACTCTACACGGAAGAGCGTGTAGAAGCAGATATGAACGTCTGTCCTCATTAGAGGGAGGGTGTCTATATAGACAACCTTAGATAAAAATAGCTTTTTAATTTTATTCGTAATTTTTTTGCAATTTTTATGAGCCTTATATTTAAGCATACTTATCCTTCGCAGATGCACATTAGTTTTAACTTCCCCCTTACAGGATTGCCGGAATTATATTTGTTCACACTATAAACTTGTGCGTACACTTAATGAGTTCAATTCGGGTGTTTGAATCTCACTAACTCGCTACTGCGAGGGCTTCGCCTTTTATTCATTCTTAGATAGGTTCTTATCATCTAATTATATAATGAAGCGCTTATAAGACGCCGCAGTCTGCGTTTGTAAATGCAGCTGAGTTTTATTCTTAAATCTATGTTTGAGGCCTATGACCGCGCTAATCAACTCCCCTTGACACTTCGGCAATAGGCCGCTGCAATCGTACTTATCTGTAGTTGCCACTCATGCTGTCCAGTGATATGTTAATTGCAGCCCATAAATAGAATATATTTATAGTTTGCCTACTTATCATGTCTAAACACATATTTAGACAATATTGATAACGCTATAGTTAACGCTAGAGTGACAGACTAATCGCACGCCCAATATACCCCTATCACGGTATTGGTCTGGTGTGGGAACAGAGAAATTTGCTTAGGAATTTTAGTAATTAAAAAAGGCGTTAATGGAAGAATTTTAATGTCACTTAAACAGTGCAGGTTTGCATCAGCTGTTAAAGGAGAGAAAAAATAAAACAAACCAGACTTTTCATGAGTACATGTTCCATATGAAGAAGTTGGCATTGGCTGGTAACGAAGAGGAGGCGGCAGTGCTTTGCTATATTGCCGACGGTTTGTTTTTAAAAGCGAGTACAAATGGGCAATGTACCGATGCAAGATATTCAGTGATCTAAAGGAAGAATATGACATTTTTGAACGACTTAATTCAATGAAATAAAAAACAGTTTAAAAACGTTAAACATGTGTCCGAACAGTAGGCTAAAAAATATCGTTACTTTAATTGGGGTTCCGCTGAACATAAAAGAAAAGATTGCATAGCCGCAGTGAAACGCTATGGGACGCTCTGTTTAAAATGTAATGAAAACGGTCACATCTTAATTAACTGTCCAAAAAATAAAAACCAAGTGCGGGGTATTGTTGATCGCCGTCGGACAAAGCTAGCCTGAATAAATGGTGTACAAGTTGAATGTCTTGTGGACATTGGCTCAGACTTTACAATTATTAAAGAAAATATTGCAAAAAATGTACCCGATATCTACGCATGGCTATAATTTTGAAAGTCTTGAGGATCAAAAATTAGTCGATGAATAAACTTTTTTTTTTTTTTTTTTATTACTTTGTTTTTTATTTATTGAATCTTCTTGTATAAGAACTAGCAATAAGTTTAAAAATCTTAACTATAACAAGTATTTTTTGAACAGTTGTATTATTTTTCCAACTGTTCTATGATTAAACGGCCCTAATAATTTATTCGCTGGGTTGGTAGGTCCTTTCGACGGAGTCGGGAACGGCTGCTGAGCTGGATTAGACCTCGCGCTAGGTGGTTGGGGTGCGTGTAAAGCTTGCTATGATATTTTTCCTTAAGTTCCGTGATTGCGTTGGTAACTGATGGGATATTTAAGTCTCTTTGGATGTTTTCACTCCGAACGTACCACGGTGCCCCAGTGATGGTTCTCAGGATTTTTGATTGTGCTCGCTGTATGATGTCAATATTGCTGTTGCTGGCATTGCCCCATAACTGTGAGCCATAGGTCCAGATTGGTTTCAATATAGAATTGTAGAGCAAGACCTTGTGGTCTAGGCTGAGCGGAGAACCAGAGTTGATGAGCCAGTGTAAGTTGTTGGCTTTGAGTTTAAGTTGGGTTTTTTTGGCTTCAATGTGCCTGCGCCATGTGAGTCTTCTGTCAAGGTGTACTCCTAGGTACGCTACCTCATAATAACTTAATGCTAAGAATATTGTCGAACTTCCGTGTATTTCAGCTCCGCCCCAGTTTCGAACGAGTATAGAGGAACTAAGACAAAGCAGCAGGCAGATAAACAGATGACGTTAAGCAGTGTTCGGTTACCTTAAAAATTGTTCCCGATAGCTTACAACTATTTCGTCATTCACTTAGCCGTCGTTCTGTTGAGCATTCAGTTAGGAAGGCAGTAAGACGATTGGGTCAAACAAGGTGTAGTGCGCAAGTCAACCTCATATTTGCCAAGCAGAGTTGTCGTCGTCAAAAAGACAGATGGGACGCTACGAGCTTGCGTCGATTACAGAAGACTTAACAAGATGGTACTCGATGACTGTTTCCCGGTGCCGATAATGGAGGCAGTCCTTGAGAAACTGCGATCTGGCAGTTACTTCATCGTCATGGATCTCGAGAATGGGCTCTTTCACGTATGAGTGGAGGAAGAAATCAGAAATTATACAGCGTTCGTCACCAAGGAAGGACTCTTTGAGTTCAACAAAACACTGTACCGCTTTAAGAACTCACAAGCAGCATTCATTCGATTTGTAAGCCACATCTTTTAAGACTTAATCAACGCAGACGTCATTCAGCTTTATATGAATGACATCATTATATATTCCAGATGTCCAGATGAAATCCAGAAAGTTCATTGGAATGGCAAGTCAATATAAGCTAAACATTTTTTTGTTGTCATACTTATTGCGTTATTTATTGTATTTTCTCTTATTGTTAGACTAACAATAATTATTCAAATCTTATTATAAAACTTACATTAATTACAATATGAATTGTATTAGTTTGAGATGACCCTTGGATTTCTTTGCTGGGCTGGAGAATCTCTCTCTGACTGCAGACTCGCGTAAACAATATCGCGAGAGAATTTTCGTGTGCGGCGAGCTTTGCTTGATGTTTACTTTTTTCATATGACCTTTCATATTACCTCATTGAAAAGATTTACGTGGAGGTCTATGTGGATGCTGCGTAGGTACCATGGTACCCCAGTAATAGTTCGCAGAATCATTAACTGAGCTCGTTCTATAATATCAATGTTGGGTTTTGAAGCGTTTTCCCATAGTTTATAGCCGTATGTCCAGATGGGTTTCAGCTCGGTATTGTAGAGGAGTACTTTGTATTCCAGACTAAGGTGAGAGTTGCAATTTTTAAGCCATATGAGTCCTCTTGGATTCTTTATGTCGCCGCCAGGTGGGGCGTCTATCTAGGTGAACTTCGAGATACATCACTACGTCTGCTTGTGGGATTGACGAATTGTTCAGGGTACTTAGTGGGCAGGTTTGTCTGTACAGTGTGAAGGTTATATGTTTGCTTTTGGTCTCGTTTATCTTGATGCGCCAGTCCGCAAGCCATCTTTCCACTATTTTAAGATGGCAGGCAAGTTGTTCTCTTGCCTTTGCGGGGCATCTAGATCGGTAAAGTATTGCGGTATCTACAGCAAATGTAGAGGTTGAGCTGATTGTATGTCTGCTGTATATAGGACGTAAACAAACAATACCATGACCGTCTTTTTCCATCTTTGGGATAGTACCCAAGTTTCATAATAGCGTTGAAGAGATGGCATAAGGTCAAAACCGAACACGGTGGGAGTTATGATCGCCAAGTCATGTGGTTTTTGGGCTTAAAATCTTTTATGGTAGATGCTATCTCACTTTGGCTGAATGTAACTGAATGTATAGATGGCAAGTTTTTAGCTACTGCAGGTGGGGCAAATGAGTTTCTAGCAGGATTTCGTTGGAATACTTTTTAAATGTGATCGGCGAACGCATTAGCTGTATCTTTGTCCAGCTTCCAGAGGGGCCTCGCAGTGGAACGACTTTTTCCGCCGGTGGCTGAAAATTTTGTGTGCTGGGCATATGCTTCCTCAAGCTTAAGTGCCCCGGTAAGTTTACGTGTAGCTATTTACAGTTGTTCTTTAGCCTGTAGCCTGTCAGCCTGTAGGGCCGCTCTGTTATACTTAACTGATGACCTGGTCGTAATACTATTTCCTGGGAGCTTTCTTGTTAATGCGAAGTCAATGAGGTGAAAATGAAATGAATTAAGCTTTCTTCAATCTCGCATAAGTTTCCTAGAACACTGTTGAAAATGCAAAAATATGGCCAGGATCTGAAAAAATCAGGCCAGGATCAGTTAGAAGAGTCGTGTGGAGAAGTTAACATCAAAAAGTCGGAGCAGTTGTTATGAAATTTCGAGTCGGCTCAAGAATAATTATTATAATTTAATCAATAATATAATATATAATATATAATATATAATATATAATATATAATATATAATATATAATATATAATATATAATATATAATATATAATATATAATATATAATAATATATAATAATAATATTAAATATCATGTATTAATAAGAATATAATAAACTTTAAATAAATACATTTAAGATAGTTGTCAAGTCCATGATTCCTGGGATGAAATACCGATGGATAAGAAAGGGGAAGAGAACAGAGGAAACCAACACAATCAAGTTAAAACTATCTGAATCGAACACTCAAGCCATTTTCATTAGAATAATGTTATCTTGCAGCAGTTAATTCGGATGATGACGCTCAAAATTCAGTTGGAAGATGTACCATAAGCATGAATGATTCAAAGTTGATTGTGGATAACTTCTGTAAGAAAACTCACGAGTTCGATGGAGAAGGTGCACAAGTTCAGCAGTGGCTCGAAAACTTTGAATAAAACGGCGATGCTTATGGACTTAATAATAAGCAAAAATATGTTCAGGCGCGTGCTAAATCACACGAGCTGCCAATCTGTTCTTGGAATGCACTTCTGTTTACGAATATGAAGAGCCACGCCGACTGTGTTGAGTCTCTTGGGCTTTGACCGATACGGACGTGTTTCCACATAAAGACAGAGACAGACCAGCTAGAACAAGTTTGTATCGCATAGAGCCACATCGTGGGAATGAGCAATTTTTCGGCTGAGCGAACCAAACCAAAGCAAGTGTGTAAAAAAGGTCCAAAAAACAATTTCTCATTTTGTTCTTTTTCTATTGCACTATTTGCGGTGGGAGGCCCAGCTGTTAAATCACCCGGTGGAGCTGACAACTCATCGCAGACCAACAGTGCTGTCAGATCTGGAGATCGGGAACTAAATGGACAGAGCAGCGGTGGGCCCCGCCCCCACCGACGCTGACCCATTCAGGACGAACTCCAGAATGTCGATGACTCCAAAAAAAGGAGGAGGAAATGGGTTGCAGGAAGCCGGAACCCCTGCACCGGCGGTTGTGTTGGAGGATATACCGACTAGCCACAGCAGTGCTGCAGCGCTGGACAACTCGGCCCCTGTAGCGAGCAACCCGAAGGCAAAGGACGTTATCAGCGTGATTCCAAAATGAAGTCCTTCGGAGCATCCTCTCCAGGATGGCAAATAAAATTAATGCGATACTATCCGCGTTCGAAATTCGGCGCTATGTCGTCATAGATGACAAGAGCCTACTACTCGAACTCTCGGCTCTCAACAATCGAGCTTCATGAAGGCGTCGCTAAAGAGAATCGTTCTAGCGGACCGGAACCTCAACGAACTGGGCAAACATGTTCGCAAAGTCCGCAGAACTCAGCAAGGGGAACTACTGCTGGAAGTAGAGGGGAAAGTCTCCGACAGCGTCCCCAAATTTAAGACCGAGCTGGAAGCAACCCTAAAAGACATGGCTTCGGTACGTACGGGTACACAATCCTGCAGTGGATTGGACGAGGTCACGAGAGCAGATGATCTCCACAGCTGCCTGATCTCCCAATTTCAAGGCATTGTGCTGAAACCAGAGGACATCAAAGGCCTCCGTAGGATGCGGGATGGGACTTAGATAGCCTCTGTCCTGATGAACACGAATGATGCGATTGCGGTCTTAGAGAAGGGCACGGTAACCGTTGGGTCCGCCCAAGAGATGTTACAAGTGCCTGGGCTACGGTCATCGAGCAACGACCTGCAAGGCGATCGATCGATCAGACTGCTGCCTGCGATTCTGCGAACGAGGGCACAAGGCAAGGATGTGTGTGCACCACCAAATTGCCTATTATGCAGCGAAATGGACAAAAACCACCCGACAGGCTGTTTTGCGTGCCCGAAATACAGAGCCAACCTTAAAGAAACGAAGACCCAGCATAATGCAGGATCAAATTAAGATTATTCAGCTCAATGTTAGCCGTTGCACAGCTGCTCAGAGGCTCCTGGTTCAAACTGCGGTGGAGCGCAAGGTAGACATCATGCTTTTGAGCGAACCCTATTTCTCTGTCCGTGGCAACTCAACAATGATACTAGACGTGACCTTTGAAGCAGCTATCAAGTGTTGCAGTAACCTGCACATACAGGAATTGGCGGCCTCGCCGATGCGCGGAATAGCATATGCGAGAATAAATGGAGTGCATATTTACACCTGCTACGCCCCCCTAGCGACACCACAGACCAGTTCGAGGCGCGGCCCGAAGATCATTGCGGGCGACTTTAATGCATGGGCAGTAGAATGGGGCAGCAGGGTATCAAATCCCAGAGGCCGAGCAAGGATAGACACAATGCTTATGTTGGACCTGGTACTGCTGAACAACGGTTGTAAACCAACGTTCAACAACGATAGGGGCTCTTGCTACATCGATATTATCTACGTCAGCAGTGGGTTAGTGGCTAACACCAGCTGGACGGTCGACGACGTTGTATCGTTGAGTGACCATGCACTGATTTCCTTCTGCATCCCACCGAAGGGCACGACTTGGAGGCGGCAGAGAAGATCAGTCGGGCAAGCCTGGGACTCAAGGAAGATCGATGAAGATATGCTGGCATACCAAAATCAACTCGTTTCGAATTTCAAAGGGACACGCAGATTCAATGGCGGCCGACCTCATGAAGATGCTTGGGGCAACGTGTAATGCAACCATGCCAAGGAGGAAAATAGAGCCGCGCTAGCCCCCAGTGTACTGGTGGCCACCTAAAGCAAGCTTCGCTCGGAATGCCTAAGCGCAAGGAGAAGGGCGCAACGAGCCAGAGGCAGCACCCAGCACGCAGAACTCATGGAGGCTTTTAGAAGAAAACGCTCCGAGTTTAAGCACGGCATATTGGCTGCCAAAGCGCGGGCCTATAAGGAACTACTAGATACCGTGGATAGAGATCACTGGGGACTTGCCTACAAACTCGTAGCTAACAAGCTAAGGAAGAGAGAGGCAACTCCAACTGACCCTGATGTCCTGGCTAGCATTGTAGCAGAATTATACCCAAGGAAGACCACTTTATGGCGGCCAACAGCACTAGCTCCCCTCCCCTATGACTTCCCGTGCATTACAGACCTCGAAGTTGTGGAGGCAGCCAAGCGAATCAAGCCCAACAAAGCTCCTGGCCTGGATTGAATTCCTGGAGCAGTCGTCAAGGCAGCGGCGCTAGCTAGACCTGATATGCTGATGTGCTGCCGAAAGGCAAGGGATCAGCACACGCTGCAACCAGCTACCGCCCGCTTTTCCTATTGGATATCGTGGGCAAACTATTCGAGCGCATCTTGCATGAGAGGGAGAGAGCAGAGAGCAGCAACGGCCTAGGTGCGCAGGCAAGAGGATGGGCAAGAGCACCCTGGACGCACTTATGGCGGTGGGAAAAATCGCCGAGAAGGCTCTCGATGGTGATAGATGGCTGGGTGGAAAGAAGGAGTACTCCGCAATCGTCACGTTGGATGTAAAGAACGCCTTCTACACCGCTAGATGGCCAATAATCCTCAGTGGCATGCATAGAATGGGTATCCCGGAGTATCTCAGATTCGTCGTTGGAAGCTAATTCACGGATCGTGTGCTCTGGCCCTTAGGAGCTGAGCTACATTGCTTTGCGGACGATGTGGCAATAACTGCAGTGGCCAAGACAATAACAGTCCTCGAAGGCAAGTGCAATACGACAATTACTATGGCCATCGACTGGCTAGAGAAAGCCGGCTTAACAATTGCGGCGCACAAGACCGAAGCTGTTCTATTAAGCAGCAGGAAGAAGGTGGAAAGAATGCTGATCACAGTCAACGGGACACAGATGGCCTTGCAAGACTCCTTAAAATACCTGGGAGTAGTGATAGACCACAGGCTATATTTTAAGGACCAAGCTAGCTACGCGAGCAGGAAAGCAGCAATAACAACTGCGTCCTTGTCCAGGCTCATGCTCAACATAGGAGGTCCCAATTACCCGGCAAGGAAACTACTAGTGGCGGTAGCTAAGGCAACGCTGCTCCATGCTGCACCAATATAGAGCAACGCCACCAAGAAAGGATCTTACATGAAAGGAGTGGTGGTACGGTCTATGGCCCTTAGGCTCATTAGAGTCCGGAGACTATATCCGAAAAGCTGATGGCTAATATCGCAACGGGGGAGGTGGTCCTACCAACTCATCCCCGATTTAACGGCATGGGCCGATTGCCGCCACATAAAACTGGACTACCACCTTACCCAGTTCCTCACGGATCATGGCTGTTTTCGGGAATACCTACTCCGGGCCGACGAGATGGCCAACGGAGCTGAAGGCTAATACAGGCGACGTACACCTATATGTTTTATATGGAAAAAATACCCAGCGAAATCAGGGATAAAGGACGTGCACCTCTTGGCCAATTAACAAGAAAGGGAGTACCTTTTCACCGACGAAATAACTTGACTTGCAGTCCCGGTGAGCTTGTAATGGATGGAAGAGCATACGGAGGTTTTGTTTTTAGTACGTAGGCATAACTCTACTTGGGGGGTTATGAATCGTGCATTCCACCTATGGACGGTAAGTGGTATCTTTTGAAGATTTTAATTTTCCTACCGCAAGGCATAATAAAAAAAAAACAACAACAACGCCGAATATTGTTGGATGATTGGATATGTGTGCAGCGCTGATGTACACAAAGCATTAACCGAGAGACCAAAACAAAAAGAGGAAAGTTTTCATGAGTATGTACTACAAATGAAACGTATTGCTGCACAAGGGATGATCGATATGGAGTCGATTATAAGGTACATAGTGCGAGGTCTTAAGTTTCAGATTGATATTAAGTATACCTTATATATAATATATATATATCTTATATATAAAATTCTCGTGTCACGTTTTCGTTACCATACTCCTCCGAAATGGCTTGACCGATTTTGATGAAATTTTTTGTCCTTATCCGGTATTTATGACAATTGGCCAACATCTATTCGGTCTTCTTTCTTTCTGACTCCCTACACAGTTGTCGGCCATCATTATTGTTAATGCGTCAAGTGTAGTAGTAACGTTGACAATTTTTATTTTGCTATCTCAGTGTACAACGGATTTTGTGTTGTAAGTATACTTTTTTTTAAACATTTTTCATCATTAAATAATTTTATTAATTCTATTTATGTATGTTTTGTACAGAGAGCAATGCCAAGAAAACGCAAAGGAGCTGATTTGAGCCGCAGTACAAGTAGAGCTCGAAACTTGCGAAATAGAAGATCCGAAAGAACAGAAGAACAAATCCAGCAACAAAATACTGATGCACGTGTCAGAATGGCGCAATTGCATCAAGAAGAGCCAGAAGATACACGAGCTGAACGCAATAAAGTCAGAAGATTAGAACAACGACAAACACGCCGTTTCAAAGTCAATAGACGAAGAACAAATGACCGACAACAGGTACATCGAGCATTTATATCTGATTCATTCCTGCGTCTAGCATTCCAGTATGAGCCAGATATTGAATATTATGCTCATTCAAAAGTGGTAATTGGTGCTATGGACAAGGAATGTCCGCATTGTCATGCTCTGAAATTTAAAAATGAGCCAGCCGGGATGTGTTGCGCGTCAGGAAAAGTGAAACTACCTGAAATTGAAACACCACCTGAACCATTGAACGGCTTACTTATCGGCACGGATCCAGATTCTAACGTGTTCCTGAAGTCAATTCGAAGATTCAATTCATGCTTTCAAATTACATCGTTCGGAGCAACAGAAATAGTTCAAAATACTAATGCAAATTATCAACAATTCAATTCTACATTCAAAATCAGAGGCCAAGTTTATCATAAAATAGGCTCACTGCTGCCAATGCCAAACGAACCACATAAATTCTTACAAATCTACTCTATGGGCGGCGAGGATTCCGGAAGCGCACTTGCCAATCACGTTGTGATTATAATAACCTTGATTCACTTTATGCCAGGCGCATCATCAGCGAGCTAGATGATCTTTTAAACGAGCACAACGAGTTGTTGAAAATATTCAAATCACATATGCACCAATTGCAAAGCGATAATCACGCTATCGTCATTAATCCTGATAAAACACCAGCTGGAGAGCATATTCGTAGATTCAATGCACCCGTTGTTGATGATGTTGCTGGAATCATGGTTGGCGATTGTACAGCTGCACGAGAAATTGTGATTCGTAGAAGAAATAATAATCTTCAGTTCATTGCTGACACACATCGTTCATATGACACTCTCCAATATCCGCTAATATTCTGGAAGGGACAAGACGGATATTGCATAAACATAAAACAAAGAGATCCCGTATCAGGTACTTCATTGATTATTTATTTGATCATTAATAATTTAACAAAATAATTAAATTATTGAACGTAATAAATTTAAATTAATTTTTACAGGAGCTCAAACAAACAAGAACGTAAGCTCAAAGGATTATTACGCGTACTGATTACTGATTAGACGTGGCCTGGACAACGTTATTTTACGATGTCGTGAGCTTTGTCAACAATTCATGGTCGACATGTACGCGAAGATTGAGAGCGAACGACTACGATACTTACGATATAATCAACAAAAGCTGCGCGCGGAAGAGTACATTCATTTGCGAGACGCTATCAATAACAACGCCGACGTCGCCGAAATTGGTAACCATGTCATTTTACCATCATCGTACGTAGGCAGTCCACGTCATATGCAAGAATGTATACAGGATGCTCTGACTTTCGTGCGTGAATATGGACGACCATGTTTATTTATCACGTTCACATGTAATACAAAATGGCCAGAGATTACATCTTTGCTACTGTCTGACCAAAATGCAATACATCGCCATGACATTACAGCACGTGTGTTCAGACAAAAGTTGAAGTCTTTAATAAGTTTCATTACTAAATCACATGTATTTGGTTCAACACGTTGCTGGATGTATTCGGTTGAGTGGCAAAAGCGAGGATTACCTCATGCACACATTTTGGTTTGGTTCATCGACAAAATCCGTCCTGAAGAAATCGATAGTATCATTTCTGCGGAAATTCCAGATCCATCCACTGACCAACTGCTGTTTGATATTGTTACAACAAACATGATTCATGGTCCATGTGGTACTCTTAATAGTTCATTGCCTTGCATGGCTGATGGAAAATGTACTAAAAATTTCCCTAAAGATTTTACCAATGTAGTAGGCTAGAGGTACATAAGTTTAGTATAGCAACATAGTATATAAACATCAAGTGTATAAACATTAAGTCATGGTTCGCTTTCGGGTGGCATTCTCTCTGTTTCGCAACATCGGCTCTGTAGCAAGAAGCATAGAGGCAGATCGTTAACGGAGAGGGAGTCAGTCGATTGCTAAAGTTGGAAATGCAAAGTACCGAATAAACTTAAGAGGCTAAATCCTGCGTTCCTGTTTATTTAAATCAGAGGGCTTATAGTACCCCTACAATATCAGAAGTGGGCCGATCACGAGCCAAAGAAAAAAAAAATGAATATAAGCAATGCGTCGACGGAGCAGTTAAAAGGGTGGTTGAGTGAATTAAAAGAACCGACCACGGGAACAAAAAGAGAATTGATTTTGCGTTTGAATAATTTAACAAACGAAAAGCGAAATCAATTGAAATTATTATTAAAAAGCGAGGAAGAAGATTTCTACGGAAGCAGCAATAATAATGTTCAAAAAGGAAAAAGAAATAACGCAAAAGACGGAGAGCATAAAGAGGACGAAAGTAACGGCGAAGCTGGAGGTAACAACGAAGACGGCGATGAGAAGAGCACTGTGCGCAACAACAAAAGTAACGGCGAACATGACGACAGAAGCGGGGTACGCAGTTACAACAGTGCAGACGGCGCCCGCAACAAAAACAGCGGCGACGGGAATAGCGACGAAAACGAAGTTTGCGGCAACGAAGACGGCGACGAAGATGGCAGCGGTGAGAAAAGCAACAAAGAATTTGGCGGGAACAAACGAAATACAGTGGGACAAGCTCGGCAAAATATGGATTTATTATTGCGTATGGCAACCGATGCAGTGAATGAATTTTCGGGAGATACATGTGCACGCAAATGGATCCTACAAGTGAAAAATATAGCCAGCGTTTATGGAATACATGAACCATATATAAAGATGTTGATCATCAGTAAGATAAAAGGAAAAGCATGCATGTGGTTGCATGCAGATCCAGAACGTGTATTGCTACCAACAGAGCAGTTGGCGGCTGAGCTTATATCAATGTTTGGTGAGAGGAAGTCGAAGTTAGAAACAAGGCGAAAATTTGAGGAACGAAAATGGACAGCTGGCGAAAGCTTTGTGGCTTATGTAGACGATAAGGTGATGCTTGCACATGGAATAAAAATGGATGATGAAGAATTAGTGGCGCTCCTCATTGAAGGTATTCCGAATCAAATGCTACGTAACCAAGCCCGTATCCAATGCTTTGAAGATCTCCAGCACTTAAAGCGGGCATTTGCGGAAGTGAAACTACCGAAAATGATTGAAACAGACAAGAAGGTGGCATCGGTGAACAATAATGGCAGCACACTCTTGCGTTGTTTCAATTGCAATTCGAAGGGACACTGGGCCAAAGAGTGCAGGAAGCCAAAGCGCGAAAAAGGGTCATGCTATGCCTGTGGTGAGATGGGGCACTTTGCAGCAAAGTGCCTGAAAAACAAGAATGGGGATGAAAACAATTATGTAAGATATTTTGAAATTAATTTTATGAACAATTCTAAATCAAAATTTATTACTCCATGCCTCATAGACACGGGAAGCCCCATTTCGTTCATAAAAATTAGTAAAGTACCTAAAGATGTTATTGAAGTACCAGTTTTAAGTTCATTTTACGGATTAAACAAAAGTTACTTGAAAACATATGGAAAAATATTGTGTTACATTATGAAAAATGTGAATAAAATACATTTTAATTTAATAATAGTGGCAAACGAGTCTATGAGTCATGATGTAGTATTGGGAAGAGACTTTATGGAAGCATGCAACTTATGCTTGAATCTGGACACCTTGAAAATGATTACAGTGGATAAAATTGACAATCGATGTAACAAGAAAAGCGATAAAATGTTAGAAGAAACAAATATGTACAACAAGAGTAAAACAGTTAGCGATAGTGTTAGTCAAGGTAGTAGTAAAAGTCAAGTGATTAGTGACAAGGTTAAAAATAAATTAGAGAAAGCTGTCAATGCTGAAATAAGCACAGCGGAGAGGGAATTGCTTGAAATTAATGTAATAGATGACTCAATTGATTACAAAATAGGTGATCAGGTGGATCATAATATGAAATGTCAATTTATTGAGTTGGTAGAAAACTGTTATGTTAATAAAGAAAGACCGAATGAACCGGAGATTCGGTGTGAAATACAATTAAGATTAAATGACCCGAAACCGTTTAGTTGTTCTCCTAGAAGATTAGCATATACTGAAAAAGAAAAGCTGCAGATTATCTTAGATGAGTATCTAAAAAACGGAATTATTAAACCGAGTGATTCAGAGTATGCATCTCCGATAGTGTTAGTGAAAAAGAAAACAGGAGACCTAAGATTATGTGTTGATTACAGAAAGCTTAACAAAATAATGGTCAAAGATAATTATCCTTTACCATTGATTGATGATCTGTTGGATAGATTAGTAAATAAAACGATATTCTCGAAGTTAGATCTTAAACATGGCTACTTTCATGTTTTTGTTAATAAGGAATCCATGAAATATACATCTTTTATGACGCCTTTAGGACAGTTTGAATTTTTAAGGATGCCAATGGGGCTGAAAAATGCACCGGCGGTCTTTCAGAGATTTATTAATAGAATTTTCGAAGATATGATAAGGCAGGGTAAAGTTATTGTATATATGAATGACATTATGATAGCTAGCGAAGGAATTAAGGAACATATGGAAGTACTTAGGGAAGTTTTTGACAGGTTGACGAGGAACAAATTAGAGCTGAGAATGGATAAATGTGAGTTTCTGCAATCGAGTGTACAATATTTAGGATTTTTAATAACAAGTAAGGGAATACAGGCCAATGACAAGGGAATAGAAGCAATTAGAGATTTTCCAATACCAGATAAGGTGCATGATGTCAGAAGCTTTTTAGGATTGTGTTCATATTTTAGAAGATTCATTAAGGGTTTTTCAACGATTGCAAAACCTTTATATGACTTATTGAAGAAAGACAAAGAATTTTCGTTTGAAGAAATAGAGTTAGAATGTTTTGAGACACTTAAGAAAAAGTTAGTGGAAGCTCCAGTGTTAGGGTTATATTGTTATAAGGATGAAATAGAGTTACATACAGATGCAAGTGCACAAGGCTTTGGTGCAGTGTTATTGCAAAAGAAAGAGGATATGAAATGGCACCCTATATTTTATTACTCGAAAGCCACAACAAAGGATGAGGCCAAATATCATAGTTTTGAACTTGAAACATTGGCTATCCTGTATGCATTAAGAAGATTTAGAATCTATGTACAGGGAAAGAGATTTAAAATTGTTACGGATTGCAACGCATTAACTCTAACGTTAAATAGAGTGGAATTAAATCCTAGGATTGCAAGGTGGGCATTAGAACTATTAGAGTACGAATTTGAGTTAGTTCATAAAGCAGGAAAGCATATGCAGCATGTGGATGCATTGAGCAGAAATACGAACATATTAGTGATAGAAACTAATAGATTTGAAGATAATTTAATTATTTGTCAAGCAAAAGATGAAAAGTTGAAAGATATTAGGAAAAAATTAGAGAAAACGGAAGATAAAATTTTTGAAATGAGAAATGGTGTACTTTATAGGAAGGCAAATGGTGGAAGATTGTTGTTTTGTGTACCAGAAGAAATGGAAGAAAAAATTTTATATAAATATCACAATGAATTAGGTCACTTAGGGAGAGATAAGGTTATAGATGCTATTGTTAAGACTTATTGGTTTTCGAATATGAAGGAAAAAGTTGTTAGGCATATAGGAAATTGTTTGAGATGTGTGGCATTTTCACCGAAGTCGGGAAAAGAAGAAGGAATGCTGCATAGCATCCCAAAGGGAAACGTGCCGTTTGAGATAATACATATTGATCATTATGGACCGGTAGAACCGGTAATGGTAGAATAAAAAAACATCTGTTTGTAATAATAGATGGATTCACTAAATATGTTAGGTTATACGCAACAAAAACAACGAACACAAAGGAAGTAATTCTAGCTTTAAAGGATTATTTTAGATCATATAGCAGGCCGAAAGTTATAGTATCAGATAGGGGGACCTGTTTTACATCCGAAGATTTTGCAAAATGTATGGAAGAGTATAATATTAAACACATAAAGATAGATGAATTAAGACAAAAATTAGAAGAGTTAGATAATGTTAGTGAAATTAGAGACCTGAAAGAAATTAGAAGAAAAGGATCGGAATCGCAATTAAAAGCACAGAGGTATAATGAAAAAAGATATAATAATAAGAAAAAAGAAAGTACGCAGTACAAAGTAGGAGATTACATTATGGTTAAGAATTTCGATAGTACAGGAGGAGTTGCTAGAAAGCTAATACCTAAACATAAGGGTCCATATGTAATAGAGAAGGTATTGAAAAATGATAGGTTTGTAATTAAAGATGTTGAAGGTTTTCAGTTGGCGCGAAATCCATATCAAGGTGTCTGGAGTAGTCAAAATATTAAACATTGGATAGGGAGTAGAAAATAAATTTGTATAATTAAAGATAAGAAAAATAAAAAAAAAAATATTTTAAGCAAATAGCGACTAAGAACAATGTAATAAGTATAAGTTAGAAAATCTCGACAAGATCAGGTGATCTTAAATGTCAGGATGGTCGAATTGTAGTAGGCTAGAGGTACATAAGTTTAGTATAGCAACATAGTATATAAACATCAAGTGTATAAACATTAAGTCATGGTTCGCTTTCGGGTGGCATTCTCTCTGTTTCGCAACATCGGCTCTGTAGCAACAAGCATAGAGGCAGATCGTTAACGGAGAGGGAGTCAGTCGATTGCTAAAGTTGGAAATGCAAAGTACCGAATAAACTTAAGAGGCTAAATCCTGCGTTCCTGTTTATTTAAATCAGAGGGCTTATAGTACCCCTACACCAATGATACGGTCACAAATGTCGACGGATACCCAATATATCGACGAAGAAATCCTGAAAATGGCGGACAATCATTTATTAAAAATATCATCAACAGAGACATTGATATTGACAATCGTTGGGTGGTGCCATATTCGCCTCGGCTGAGCAAGACATATAATGCTCATATTAATGTTGAGCTCTGCAGTTCTGTGAAGAGCATCAAATACATTTGCAAGCATGTCCACAAAGGCAGTGATATGGATGTGTTTAGAGTGGAAAATACTAATGTGAATGCTCCTCGACTGAATAAAAACGATGAAATAACGCTCTACCAAATTGGTCGGTACATCAGCTCCAATGAAGCTGCTTGGCGTATCTTTGGTTTTCCAATTCATGAACGGGATCCAGCAGTTGTTCAGTTGGCCATCCATCTTGAACACGGTCAGCCTGTATTTTTCACGAACGAGACAGCGATTGAACGTGCAATAACCCCACCTAAAACTACACTCACTGCATTTTTTGAATTGGGTAATCGTGCGGATGTATCTATTCACAAGTACCACGCTATTTCACATGGACTCAATCAAAAACATGGATGCCCCGCAAGCAAGGCTCACCAGTTGCTGCATGTCTCAATTTATTTAAGTCAAACGCCTTGGGGCGATAATTTACAGTCAATCCAAGAAACACGGAGTGCTATTATCTTCGACTGTTGTTGGTTAATGTTACTGGCCCATTATCATTTCAAGATATACGTAAAGTGAATGGGCAACAATATCCAACGTATAAAGATGCATGCCTTGCACTCAGCTTGCTGGAAGACGACAACCAGTGGGAATGCATGCTCTGCTGAAGCAGCATTGAACTGTACAGCAATACAAATTCGTCTACTGGGTTCTTCTTTTTGGATGCACCGGGTGGAACTGGCAAAACATTCGTTATTTCGCTAATTCTTGCTGAAATTCGATCAATTAATGGCATCGCATTGGCCGTTGCATCATCGGGCATTGCAGCAACTTTATTGCAACATAAATCATGAGTGGCTTGCAAAAAGAGCGATTTTAGCGGCAAAAAATATAGACGTTGACAATTTAAATCTGAAGATACAAAAGTTGTTGCCAGGTAACTTGGTATCATATAAATCTATTGATACAGTTTGCGACGACAGCGAAGCAGTAAATTTTCCCACAGAGTTTTTGAACTCACTGAATTTGCCAGGCATGCCACCGCATATTTTACAATTAAAGGTTGGATCTCCATTTATCTTGCTTTCATTCAAAAATTAATGAAAAACGTGATAGAAGCCAGGATTTTAAATGTCAAGTTTAGAGGTGAAAATATACTCATACCACGGATTCCTATTATACCTACAGATGTGCCAATTCAATTTAAACGTATTCAGTTTCCGATTAGATTGGCATTTGCAATGACTATCAACAAATCCCAAGGTCAAACGATGTCTGTTTGTGGATTAGATTTGAGAACACCATGTTTTTCACACGGACAATTATACGTGGCATGCTCTCGAGTGGTTAAACCATCCAGTTTGTGTTAGCTAAAGATGGACTAACAAAAAATATTGTTCACGCTATAGCATTAAGAGATTGATATTGTTTAAAAGTGTTACTGTCGTAATTGTTTAATTAGTGATATATAATTTTAAGGAATAAATTATAATAACTTAGAAATAATGTTTGCCTTTTGTTATTTTTATATTCCCTCGTCGTTCACAGCGCTCTATGCTTATTCCACGCATATACCACATTCTTACATACATACAATATACACATTCTAACATACATACCTACTTACAATAAGTGAGCTGTTTTTTGTCTGCACTAGAAATTACTAGGAAATTATTTATATGGCAAAACAACGTTTGCCGGGTCAGTCTAGTACTTATATATATATATATAAGTATACCACTGCAAGTCACTTAACTAAACTTAAGGATAAATACACGATGTACAAAAGTGTGATAGAAACTGAATATGCAGCTAAGAAAATACTTCCATAAAAAAACAAGCCGGACAATCAGAATGGGCATACAAAGCTCGATAAAAATTGAAAAGTTTTCAGAACACATCACTGTTTCAATTGCGGATCAATTGAGCATCTACGTAAAAATTTTAAGTCCGAGTTGAAATGTCTCCGTTACAATCAGAATGGGCACATGTTTAAGGAAGTCCCAAATCAAAAAGCTGTGAACATGATGTACAATATCCAACGATTGAAAACGCTGAAAAAAAACAATGAGGAGACAATTGCTGAATGAGTCCATTTTCGATAAGGTCAATGATGCTGTGTTGCAGCGTTCGTTAATGCTGCTGCTGATGTAGATGATATGCAAGTTGAACAGAAGACTGGGCGCGTATGAGGCGCGGCCATGCAGTGCGATGTGTTGTTGGGATATGATTTCGTGACTATGTTCAATTTCTCAATGAGAAATCTTGAGAAGAAACTTGTGACATAAATCAGATAAGTATATATAATAAAGTCGAAACAAATACTGATGCTGATGTATCCCTGCAGTTTAAAAAGTGGTAAATGTGCTAGTACAAAATGGTACAAATTGCAGCGTCGATTATCGCAAGCGGAACACCGTTGTACTCAAGGATTGCTTCCCAGTGCCTATCATCGACGACGTGCTAGAGAAGCTGCAGAAGGCGATCAGTAGAGTAAAACAGCAAAAAGTATACGGCGTTCATTACAAGAGATGGCTTATTTGAATTTAATAAGGCACCTTTCGGATTTGTAACTCTCCAGCTGTCTTTATATACGTTTTATTTACGTATATATGTTATTATTTATGAAATACGTTTTACGAAACCTTATGAGTGACAATGTGCTTAACTTATACATCGATGACACCATTATATACCTCCGTTTCTCCAAACAGCTGATGATTGTCTAACCCAAATGAAACAATTTTTTGAGAGAGCAGTAGCCTACGGTGTAAAAATTAAATGGAAGAAATTCTGTTATTTACAAACAAAAATTTACTTTTTGGGTCACACCGTTGAAGTTTGGCCCGGAAAGGAAAAAAAAAAAGCTGTCAGCAGGTTTACGGTACCAAATAATGTAAAAAAAAATGCAAGCATTTTTGGGATTGACGGTATTTTTCCGAAGATTTATACAGAACTAGTCGCAAATTACAAAGCCGCTTACCCATTTGCTAAGCAAAGATGTTTCTTTTAAGATGGAGTTTGAGAGCTTCATGTTTTTCAAATGCTAACAGAGGCATTAAGTAAAGAGCCAGTTTTGCGGATTTACAGCAGAGACGCGAAGACTGAGATCTACCCTAATGCGTCTATGAATGGTTTCGCTGCAACGCTGCTTCAGTGGCTTGAAGGACAGCTGTATCCTGTTTTGTTTTGGAGCAAAAAGGCAACTGATGCAGAATCTCGCCAATACAGCTATGTTCTGGAGTCGAAGCCTGTTTTTCTGGCATGCAAGAACATTCGCCACTATATTCTGGGATTCTTTTAAGGTGGTAACAGATTGCCCCGCATTTAAGTGTACGTTGAATAAAAAAGATTAACCACTAGAGGTAGCACATTGGGTCGTCTACTTACAAGACTTCGACTTTACAGTATAGCACCGATCTGGACAGCGGCTACCCTGAACAGATATTGCTGGTATCATAAGAGTCCTCAGCACGCATGAGCTCAACAGAGTGGCGCAATAATAAAAGCCGTAAATGAAAATCTACAAAGTCGATCATACGAAATTTTTAAGCTGAAACGAGGAATTCTATTTGAGGCAGTCAATGGAGTTGAACTGGTAGTTGTGCCAAATAATAGCAGCAAATAATTGTCGAGGCACACAATATCGGTCATTTTGCAGTTCAGAAGACGATGCATGCTATCCAGCAAAATTTGTGGATATCACATTTGCAAGGAAAAGTGTAGTATGTTATTGCTAACTGCGTGAAATGCAACAAAATTCAACAAAAAGACTGGGGAAAAAGAAGGATACTTCTATCACTGAACACATTACCTATTGACCACCTCGGACCCATGAATACTACAGTGAAGCCCTACAAAAATATTTTTTTTCCATGGTGGATTATTTTTCTAAATTTAGACTAATCGCACTCCCAATATACCCCTATCACGGTATTGGTCTGGTGTGGGAACAGAGAAATTTGCTTAGGAATTTTAGTAATTAAAAAAGGCGTTAATGGAAGAATTTTTGTCACTTAAACAGTGCAGGTTTGCATCAGCTGTTAAAGGAGAGAAAAAATAAAACAAACCAGACTTTTCATGAGTACATGTTCCATATGAAGAAGTTGGCATCGGCTGGTAACGAAGAGGAGGCGGCAGTGCTTTGCTATTTGCTATATTTGTTTTTAAAAGCGAGTACAAATGGGCAATGTACCGATGCAAGATATTCAGAGATCTAAAGGAAGAATATGACATTTTTGAACGACTTAATTCAATGAAATAAAAAACAGTTTAAAAACGTTAAACATGTGTCCGAACAGTAGGCTAAAAAATATCGTTACTTTAATTGGGGTTCCGCTGAACATAAAAGAAAAGATTGCATAGCCGCAGTGAAACGGTATGGGACGCTATGTTTTAAATGTAATGAAAACGGTCACATCTTAATTAACTGTCAAAAAAATAAAAACCAAGTGCGGGTTATTGTTGATCGCCGTCGGACAAAGCTAGCCTGAATAAATGGTGTACAAGTTGAATGTCTTGTGGACATTGGCTCGGACTTTACAATTATTAAAGAAAATATTGCAAAAAATGTACCCGATATCTACGCATGGCTATAATTTTGAAAGTCTTGAGGATCAAAAATTAGTCGATGAATAAACTTAATGCTAAGAATATTGTCGAACTTCCGTGTATTTCAGCTCCGCCCCAGTTTCGAACGAGTATAGAGGAACTAAGACAAAGCAGCAGGCAGATAAACAGATGACGTTAAGCAGTGTTCGGTTACCTTAAAAATTGTTCCCGATAGCTTACAACTATTTCGTCATTCACTTAGCCGTCGTTCTGTTGAGCATTCAGTTAGGAAGGCAGTAAGACGATTGGGTCAAACAAGGTATAGTGCGCAAGTCAACCTCATATTTGCCAAGTTGTTGTGAGTTGTCGTCAAAAAGACAGATGGGACGCTACGAGCTTGCGTCGATTACAGAAGACTTAACAAGATGGTACTCGATGACTGTTTCCCGGTGCCGATAATGGAGGCAGTCCTTGAGAAACTGCGATCTGGCAGTTACTTCATCGTCATGGATCTCGAGAATGGGCTCTTTCACGTATGAGTGGAGGAAGAAATCAGAAATTATACAGCGTTCGTCACCAAGGAAGGACTCTTTGAGTTCAACAAAACACTGTACCGCTTTAAGAACTCACAAGCAGCATTCATTCGATTTGTAAGCCACATCTTTTAAGACTTAATCAACGCAGACGTCATTCAGCTTTATATGAATGACATCATTATATATTCCAGATGTCCAGATGAAATCCAGAAAGTTCATTGGAATGGCAAGTCAATATAAGCTAAACATTTTTTTGTTGTCATACTTATTGCGTTATTTATTGTATTTTCTCTTATTGTTACACTAACAATAATTATTCAAATCTTATTATAAAACTTACATTAATTACAATATGAATTGTATTAGTTTGAGATGACCCTTGGATTTCTTTGCTGGGCTGGAGAATCTCTCTCTGACTGCAGACTCGCGTAAAAAATATCGCGAGAGAATTTTCGTGTGCGGCGAGCTTTGCTTGATGTTTACTTTTTTCATATGACCTTTCATATTACCTTATTGAAAAGATTTACGTGGAGGTCTATGTGGATGCTGCGTAGGTACCATGGTACCCCAGTAATAGTTCGCAGAATCATTAACTGAGCTCGTTCTATAATATCAATGTTGGGTTTTGAAGCGTTTTCCCATAGTTTATAGCCGTATGTCCAGATGGGTTTCACCTCGGTATTGTAGAGGAGTACTTTGTATTCCAGACTATGGTGAGAGTTGCAATTTATAAGCCATATGAGTCCTCTTGGATTCTTTATGTCGCCGCCAGGTGAGGCGTCTATCTAGGTGAACTTCGAGATACATCACTACGTCTGCTTGTGGGATTGACGAATTGTTCAGGGTACTTAGTGGGCAGGTTTGTCTGTACAGTGTGAAGGTTATATGTTTGCTTTTGGTCTCGTTTATCTTGATGCGCCAGTCCGCAAGCCATCTTTCCACTATTTTAAGATGGCAGGCAAGTTGTTCTCTTGCCTTTGCGGGGCATCTAGATCGGTAAAGTATTGCGGTATCGACAGCAAATGTAGAGGTTGAGCTGATTGTATGTCTGCTGTATATAGGACGTAAACAAACAATACCATGACCGTCTTTTTCCACCTTTGGGATAGTACCCAAGTTTCATAATAGCGTTGAAGAGATGGCATAAGGTCAAAACCGAACACGGTGGGAGTTATGATCGCCAAGTCATGTGGTTTTTTTTTTTTTTTTTTTATAGCTTTGCTTTATTTATTGAAGCTTCTCCTTAAGAGTCTAACAATAAGTTTATAAATCTTAAGAGGTACTTAACTAACAGTTATTATTGCAACTGATATGGGGTTTTTGTGGCCCTAATAATTAGCATTGGGTTGGCATGTCATTACGACGAAGTCGGGTTCGACTAGACAGCCGTGTTCAGTCTCTCGCAAGCCTGTTCGGATGGGCACGTAGTTTGTTGCTATATTTTTCCATTTGTTTGGCTATTTCGTCTCTGACCGGGAGTGTGAATAAATCCTTGTATAGGTTATCGCTTCGAACGTACACGGTGCGCCGGTGATGGTTCTCAGGATTTTCGATTAGACTCGCTGGATGATTTCTACGCTGCTGTTACTGGCGTTCCCCCATAGCTGGGAGCCATAGGTCCAGGTCGGTTTTAGTACGGAGTTCTTCAGTAAGACCTTGTATTCTAGTTTTAAGGGAGAACGTATACTGAGAAGCCAATGCAGACTATTAGCTTTTAATTTAAGGTGTGTTCTTTTTGCCTCGATGTGTCTACGCCAAGTGAGTCGCCTGTCAAGATGAATACCTAGGTACGTAACTTCATTTGATTTCGGTATAACAGTGTTATTTAATACGAGCGAAGGGCAATATTGTCTGTTGTTTACATTTTTGTTCATTGACTTTTATTCTCCAGTCGGAAAGCCATTTCTCGAGATGTGCCGATAGATAGCAAGTTGTGCAGTAGCTTGCCGTAGGATTTAGAGCGGCTCAGGACTGCAGTGTCATCGGCGAATGTAGATATAGTTAGCTGCCTCGATGTTGGTATATCGGCTGTATATAGCAGGTATAGTGTTGGGCCAAGTACGCTGCCTTGAGGAACCCCAGCTTCTATGATGTGGTCCTCCGACGTAACAGTACCGCATCTAACTGAGAACACTCTATTGTACAGGTACGATTTTAGAAGCTTATGGATGCATTCAGGGAGTGTTGATTTAATTTTGTGCATTAGGCCATCTAACCAGACTCTGTCAAATGCTTGGGCCACATCGAGAAAAATGGCAGTGCAGTACTCTCTGTCTTTTCGAATGCAGTTCGATTTTCAGTTGTGATTCGATTGACTTGTTCGATTGTTCGATTGTGAATGCGCAGGAGCCTCCTTCTCGCCCTCAGTCCCATTACTTGTCTCCTCTTCAAGAGTTTTCGAGCCAACTGGTTAGGGTGGTTTCCCAATTTATTTATGTACGCGATTGCTTGCTTATTTATGACATCGCCAATCCTTGGTACCCTCAGCTCCGTTTCAATATCTTTGTTGCGGCCAACGATGATGGAAGTGTATGATCCTTTCCCGGTTTCGGTATCATAATGATGATCGACTTTCTCCATAGCGGAGGGAAGTGACCAATTCTATTTATTGCATTGAATAGCTGGCAAATAGTTTGGACGGCACAAAATGGAAGTTCGATGATCATCCTAGGGGTTATTAGATCGCTGCCGGGGCTCTTATTAGCTTATAGTTTTTTAATGATTTTAGCAATTTCAGTTGGTCGAAATTCTATTGGATCCTGTGTCGTTTGGCTTACAACTGTTTGCTCTTGTAAAACGAAATTATTCGTTGCTGGGTTTGGTTGAAACACGTTTTGAAGGTGATCGGCGACAGTTGAAGCTCTATGTTTATCGCTGCGGACCCATTCACCTGCGGAATTTCTTATTGGCACAACAAATTCTACCGGGGGCTAGAGATGGGTGTGCTCTCCATAATGGATATTTTGTGCTAAAAGGTGCTAACTGCTCTATGTAACGGCGTTATGTGAATTCCTGCTCATTGATTAGCTCCTTTCTTAATCTACGAGTTGCGTTTTTGAGCCTTTGTTTTGCAGATGTCGATCTATAGGATTGCCATTCTCGTTGTAAGCGTCGCTTTTCCAAGACAAGCTGCTCAATTTGTGCGTTTGTCTTAGGTTGCATATACTGAAGAGTTTGTTTTTCTGGGGTTGAGGTATGGGCTGCTGCGACAAGAACAGACTCCAAAAGTTTAGTGGTGCTTTCTATGACAGCCTTGTTGATAATTCTTGGGTTCAGTTCAATGTGCGAGCTTACGAATTTCTTGTATTTTAGCCAGTTACTTCTATTGGATGTCAATCGACCGGCTGAGACTTTCAGGTCCGGACATAATTCAGGAGCACCGGCGAGTGATTAGAAGATAGGTCTGGGAGGGATTCGGCGTTTATATGATTACGAGAGATGTTTCTTGTGACAGCAAAGTCAATCAAGACTGGTATCTTTCTGGGGTCCGTTGGCCAATATGTTGGTGAGCCCGGAGAGGCACAACTAAGCTTATTGCTTACTTTAATAATTGTATTGTACAATTGTTTTCCCATAGGGGTTACAAGGCGAGATCCCCAGTGCGTATGCTTTGCATTGTAGTCACCAGCAGCTATGAAGCGATCCCCTAGTGTGTTGAAGAAATCCAAAAATTGGTTTTCGGATATCGTAAAGCGAGGTGGGCAGTATACTGCAACAAGTGTTATTTGTCCGTTGCCCAGCTGTATATTTAAAGATGTTGCTTGTAAGTAGTTTGTCCCAAAGTCGTTGCGGAAAGTATGTTTTATGCGGTTTCTAATCAGGACTCCAGTGCCTCCATGTGCTTTACTATCAGGGTGGTTGGTGCCGTAGAATGTATAACCATTTATTTGGAACTTGTACTTGTTAGTAAGGTGTATTTCAGAAAGCAGCATTACATCAATATGTTTGTCTTGGAGATATTGAGCCATTTCAAGCTTGTGTTGCGAAAGGCCGTTGGCATTCCATAGAGTTATACGTAAGGTAGCCATTGATTATTTTGACTGCCGCGATACCAGCATCTGTATCAATAGTTCCTGATTACGCATAAGATTTTCTATAGTTGTTCTCATGAATGTCATGAATTCGGTCATGTTTTTTTGCATGGTAAGAATCAATGTTTTAATATTGCCTTGTGGCTGTCCTGTTGGCTGATCAGCATTTACCTTGTTTTGTTCTGCGAGTGGGAATGGAGTTGTAGGATTTGTAGATGCAAGACCTGATTTAAGCGCACTTGCAAATGTTACGTTCCAGTTGGTCAGACTGTTTAAGTGGGCATCAGGTGTATGTTTTGGAGGTATAATTGGGCTATGCGTACTTTGCCCACGCATCATAGTAACTTTCTGGTGAAGCCGATTTTTTAGATCCTTATCCTTTTACAGGGCAACCTCTGTAGTTTGCTGTGTGGTTTCCTCCGCAGTTGCTACACTTTTTCATGCCGGGGTCAGCTTTGTTTGATGGGCAATTACCGCTGTGAAGCTCACCACAAGCTACACATACAGTGCGAAGGGTACACTAAGTTTTTGTATGGCCATATTCTTGGCAATTTGCACACTGTACGGGTGCTTTGCGCTTGTGTGGCTCTTCAATAGAGATTCTAGGGTGTAATAGATATTGCAGCTTATAAATGGGGTGAGTCTCGTTTTTCTTCACTGCCCATGAGTCTGGTTGAAGTTCGACCTTGAAGAGTGGTTGTGGCTTTTTATCTTTATTAAATATGTTGATAACTGTTTTCGGCTTAAAACCTTGTTCAATTAGGGCTCCTGATATTTCCTCATGATTTATTTCAGGCTCAAGGCCTTTTATAACTATTTGTATTCCCTTGCTGCTTTTTAGTTGGTATGTATAAAAGTTTTTCCTGGCATCATTGAGGTATTTGGTGAGCGCTCTGAAGTTTACATCCGTTTTGACTTGCACTTTTGTTTCGTGAATGTTGCCCTTGGTCAGGGGAATTATGTGGAAACTGTCTTTCCCAATAAGGTCCATTATTTTGTTTTCGAGGGCGCTGGAACATTTTTCTCTGATGTAGATTGGAGGCGGCTTAGGGGTCTTCTTAATGTCTTTATCAGAATTTGGCTGATCATCTAAATCATCGGCCAAAATGGCGAATCGGTTATCATTGTTGGGTATACTAGTTTTCTGTCTTGTTATGTCACAGGTTATTTTTTATTTATTACCCGTTGAAGAATTTTGCGGGCTCAACAAAAAGACTGGGGAAAAAGAAGGATACTTCTATCACTGAACACATTACCTATTGACCACCTCGGACCCATGAATACTACAGTGAAGCCCTACAAAAATATTTTTTTTCCATGGTGGATTATTTTTCTAAATTTAGACTAATCGCACTCCCAATATACCCCTATCACGGTATTGGTCTGGTGTGGGAACAGAGAAATTTGCTTAGGAATTTTAGTAATTAAAAAAGGCGTTAATGGAAGAATTTTTGTCACTTAAACAGTGCAGGTTTGCATCAGCTGTTAAAGGAGAGAAAAAATAAAACAAACCAGACTTTTCATGAGTACATGTTCCATATGAAGAAGTTGGCATCGGCTGGTAACGAAGAGGAGGCGGCAGTGCTTTGCTATTTGCTATATTTGTTTTTAAAAGCGAGTACAAATGGGCAATGTACCGATGCAAGATATTCAGAGATCTAAAGGAAGAATATGACATTTTTGAACGACTTAATTCAATGAAATAAAAAACAGTTTAAAAACGTTAAACATGTGTCCGAACAGTAGGCTAAAAAATATCGTTACTTTAATTGGGGTTCCGCTGAACATAAAAGAAAAGATTGCATAGCCGCAGTGAAACGGTATGGGACGCTATGTTTTAAATGTAATGAAAACGGTCACATCTTAATTAACTGTCAAAAAAATAAAAACCAAGTGCGGGTTATTGTTGATCGCCGTCGGACAAAGCTAGCCTGAATAAATGGTGTACAAGTTGAATGTCTTGTGGACATTGGCTCGGACTTTACAATTATTAAAGAAAATATTGCAAAAAATGTACCCGATATCTACGCATGGCTATAATTTTGAAAGTCTTGAGGATCAAAAATTAGTCGATGAATAAACTTAATGCTAAGAATATTGTCGAACTTCCGTGTATTTCAGCTCCGCCCCAGTTTCGAACGAGTATAGAGGAACTAAGACAAAGCAGCAGGCAGATAAACAGATGACGTTAAGCAGTGTTCGGTTACCTTAAAAATTGTTCCCGATAGCTTACAACTATTTCGTCATTCACTTAGCCGTCGTTCTGTTGAGCATTCAGTTAGGAAGGCAGTAAGACGATTGGGTCAAACAAGGTATAGTGCGCAAGTCAACCTCATATTTGCCAAGTTGTTGTGAGTTGTCGTCAAAAAGACAGATGGGACGCTACGAGCTTGCGTCGATTACAGAAGACTTAACAAGATGGTACTCGATGACTGTTTCCCGGTGCCGATAATGGAGGCAGTCCTTGAGAAACTGCGATCTGGCAGTTACTTCATCGTCATGGATCTCGAGAATGGGCTCTTTCACGTATGAGTGGAGGAAGAAATCAGAAATTATACAGCGTTCGTCACCAAGGAAGGACTCTTTGAGTTCAACAAAACACTGTACCGCTTTAAGAACTCACAAGCAGCATTCATTCGATTTGTAAGCCACATCTTTTAAGACTTAATCAACGCAGACGTCATTCAGCTTTATATGAATGACATCATTATATATTCCAGATGTCCAGATGAAATCCAGAAAGTTCATTGGAATGGCAAGTCAATATAAGCTAAACATTTTTTTGTTGTCATACTTATTGCGTTATTTATTGTATTTTCTCTTATTGTTACACTAACAATAATTATTCAAATCTTATTATAAAACTTACATTAATTACAATATGAATTGTATTAGTTTGAGATGACCCTTGGATTTCTTTGCTGGGCTGGAGAATCTCTCTCTGACTGCAGACTCGCGTAAAAAATATCGCGAGAGAATTTTCGTGTGCGGCGAGCTTTGCTTGATGTTTACTTTTTTCATATGACCTTTCATATTACCTTATTGAAAAGATTTACGTGGAGGTCTATGTGGATGCTGCGTAGGTACCATGGTACCCCAGTAATAGTTCGCAGAATCATTAACTGAGCTCGTTCTATAATATCAATGTTGGGTTTTGAAGCGTTTTCCCATAGTTTATAGCCGTATGTCCAGATGGGTTTCACCTCGGTATTGTAGAGGAGTACTTTGTATTCCAGACTATGGTGAGAGTTGCAATTTATAAGCCATATGAGTCCTCTTGGATTCTTTATGTCGCCGCCAGGTGAGGCGTCTATCTAGGTGAACTTCGAGATACATCACTACGTCTGCTTGTGGGATTGACGAATTGTTCAGGGTACTTAGTGGGCAGGTTTGTCTGTACAGTGTGAAGGTTATATGTTTGCTTTTGGTCTCGTTTATCTTGATGCGCCAGTCCGCAAGCCATCTTTCCACTATTTTAAGATGGCAGGCAAGTTGTTCTCTTGCCTTTGCGGGGCATCTAGATCGGTAAAGTATTGCGGTATCGACAGCAAATGTAGAGGTTGAGCTGATTGTATGTCTGCTGTATATAGGACGTAAACAAACAATACCATGACCGTCTTTTTCCACCTTTGGGATAGTACCCAAGTTTCATAATAGCGTTGAAGAGATGGCATAAGGTCAAAACCGAACACGGTGGGAGTTATGATCGCCAAGTCATGTGGTTTTTTTTTTTTTTTTTTATAGCTTTGCTTTATTTATTGAAGCTTCTCCTTAAGAGTCTAACAATAAGTTTATAAATCTTAAGAGGTACTTAACTAACAGTTATTATTGCAACTGATATGGGGTTTTTGTGGCCCTAATAATTAGCATTGGGTTGGCATGTCATTACGACGAAGTCGGGTTCGACTAGACAGCCGTGTTCAGTCTCTCGCAAGCCTGTTCGGATGGGCACGTAGTTTGTTGCTATATTTTTCCATTTGTTTGGCTATTTCGTCTCTGACCGGGAGTGTGAATAAATCCTTGTATAGGTTATCGCTTCGAACGTACACGGTGCGCCGGTGATGGTTCTCAGGATTTTCGATTAGACTCGCTGGATGATTTCTACGCTGCTGTTACTGGCGTTCCCCCATAGCTGGGAGCCATAGGTCCAGGTCGGTTTTAGTACGGAGTTCTTCAGTAAGACCTTGTATTCTAGTTTTAAGGGAGAACGTATACTGAGAAGCCAATGCAGACTATTAGCTTTTAATTTAAGGTGTGTTCTTTTTGCCTCGATGTGTCTACGCCAAGTGAGTCGCCTGTCAAGATGAATACCTAGGTACGTAACTTCATTTGATTTCGGTATAACAGTGTTATTTAATACGAGCGAAGGGCAATATTGTCTGTTGTTTACATTTTTGTTCATTGACTTTTATTCTCCAGTCGGAAAGCCATTTCTCGAGATGTGCCGATAGATAGCAAGTTGTGCAGTAGCTTGCCGTAGGATTTAGAGCGGCTCAGGACTGCAGTGTCATCGGCGAATGTAGATATAGTTAGCTGCCTCGATGTTGGTATATCGGCTGTATATAGCAGGTATAGTGTTGGGCCAAGTACGCTGCCTTGAGGAACCCCAGCTTCTATGATGTGGTCCTCCGACGTAACAGTACCGCATCTAACTGAGAACACTCTATTGTACAGGTACGATTTTAGAAGCTTATGGATGCATTCAGGGAGTGTTGATTTAATTTTGTGCATTAGGCCATCTAACCAGACTCTGTCAAATGCTTGGGCCACATCGAGAAAAATGGCAGTGCAGTACTCTCTGTCTTTTCGAATGCAGTTCGATTTTCAGTTGTGATTCGATTGACTTGTTCGATTGTTCGATTGTGAATGCGCAGGAGCCTCCTTCTCGCCCTCAGTCCCATTACTTGTCTCCTCTTCAAGAGTTTTCGAGCCAACTGGTTAGGGTGGTTTCCCAATTTATTTATGTACGCGATTGCTTGCTTATTTATGACATCGCCAATCCTTGGTACCCTCAGCTCCGTTTCAATATCTTTGTTGCGGCCAACGATGATGGAAGTGTATGATCCTTTCCCGGTTTCGGTATCATAATGATGATCGACTTTCTCCATAGCGGAGGGAAGTGACCAATTCTATTTATTGCATTGAATAGCTGGCAAATAGTTTGGACGGCACAAAATGGAAGTTCGATGATCATCCTAGGGGTTATTAGATCGCTGCCGGGGCTCTTATTAGCTTATAGTTTTTTAATGATTTTAGCAATTTCAGTTGGTCGAAATTCTATTGGATCCTGTGTCGTTTGGCTTACAACTGTTTGCTCTTGTAAAACGAAATTATTCGTTGCTGGGTTTGGTTGAAACACGTTTTGAAGGTGATCGGCGACAGTTGAAGCTCTATGTTTATCGCTGCGGACCCATTCACCTGCGGAATTTCTTATTGGCACAACAAATTCTACCGGGGGGCTAGAGATGGGTGTGCTCTCCATAATGGATATTTTGTGCTAAAAGGTGCTAACTGCTCTATGTAACGGCGTTATGTGAATTCCTGCTCATTGATTAGCTCCTTTCTTAATCTACGAGTTGCGTTTTTGAGCCTTTGTTTTGCAGATGTCGATCTATAGGATTGCCATTCTCGTTGTAAGCGTCGCTTTTCCAAGACAAGCTGCTCAATTTGTGCGTTTGTCTTAGGTTGCATATACTGAAGAGTTTGTTTTTCTGGGGTTGAGGTATGGGCTGCTGCGACAAGAACAGACTCCAAAAGTTTAGTGGTGCTTTCTATGACAGCCTTGTTGATAATTCTTGGGTTCAGTTCAATGTGCGAGCTTACGAATTTCTTGTATTTTAGCCAGTTACTTCTATTGGATGTCAATCGACCGGCTGAGACTTTCAGGTCCGGACATAATTCAGGAGCACCGGCGAGTGATTAGAAGATAGGTCTGGGAGGGATTCGGCGTTTATATGATTACGAGAGATGTTTCTTGTGACAGCAAAGTCAATCAAGACTGGTATCTTTCTGGGGTCCGTTGGCCAATATGTTGGTGAGCCCGGAGAGGCACAACTAAGCTTATTGCTTACTTTAATAATTGTATTGTACAATTGTTTTCCCATAGGGGTTACAAGGCGAGATCCCCAGTGCGTATGCTTTGCATTGTAGTCACCAGCAGCTATGAAGCGATCCCCTAGTGTGTTGAAGAAATCCAAAAATTGGTTTTCGGATATCGTAAAGCGAGGTGGGCAGTATACTGCAACAAGTGTTATTTGTCCGTTGCCCAGCTGTATATTTAAAGATGTTGCTTGTAAGTAGTTTGTCCCAAAGTCGTTGCGGAAAGTATGTTTTATGCGGTTTCTAATCAGGACTCCAGTGCCTCCATGTGCTTTACTATCAGGGTGGTTGGTGCCGTAGAATGTATAACCATTTATTTGGAACTTGTACTTGTTAGTAAGGTGTATTTCAGAAAGCAGCATTACATCAATATGTTTGTCTTGGAGATATTGAGCCATTTCAAGCTTGTGTTGCGAAAGGCCGTTGGCATTCCATAGAGTTATACGTAAGGTAGCCATTGATTATTTTGACTGCCGCGATACCAGCATCTGTATCAATAGTTCCTGATTACGCATAAGATTTTCTATAGTTGTTCTCATGAATGTCATGAATTCGGTCATGTTTTTTTGCATGGTAAGAATCAATGTTTTAATATTGCCTTGTGGCTGTCCTGTTGGCTGATCAGCATTTACCTTGTTTTGTTCTGCGAGTGGGAATGGAGTTGTAGGATTTGTAGATGCAAGACCTGATTTAAGCGCACTTGCAAATGTTACGTTCCAGTTGGTCAGACTGTTTAAGTGGGCATCAGGTGTATGTTTTGGAGGTATAATTGGGCTATGCGTACTTTGCCCACGCATCATAGTAACTTTCTGGTGAAGCCGATTTTTTAGATCCTTATCCTTTTACAGGGCAACCTCTGTAGTTTGCTGTGTGGTTTCCTCCGCAGTTGCTACACTTTTTCATGCCGGGGTCAGCTTTGTTTGATGGGCAATTACCGCTGTGAAGCTCACCACAAGCTACACATACAGTGCGAAGGGTACAATAAGTTTTTGTATGGCCATATTCTTGGCAATTTGCACACTGTACGGGTGCTTTGCGCTTGTGTGGCTCTTCAATAGAGATTCTAGGGTGTAATAGATATTGCAGCTTATAAATGGGGTGAGTCTCGTTTTTCTTCACTGCCCATGAGTCTGGTTGAAGTTCGACCTTGAAGAGTGGTTGTGGCTTTTTATCTTTATTAAATATGTTGATAACTGTTTTCGGCTTAAAACCTTGTTCAATTAGGGCTCCTGATATTTCCTCATGATTTATTTCAGGCTCAAGGCCTTTTATAACTATTTGTATTCCCTTGCTGCTTTTTAGTTGGTATGTATAAAAGTTTTTCCTGGCATCATTGAGGTATTTGGTGAGCGCTCTGAAGTTTACATCCGTTTTGACTTGCACTTTTGTTTCGTGAATGTTGCCCTTGGTCAGGGGAATTATGTGGAAACTGTCTTTCCCAATAAGGTCCATTATTTTGTTTTCGAGGGCGCTGGAACATTTTTCTCTGATGTAGATTGGAGGCGGCTTAGGGGTCTTCTTAATGTCTTTATCAGAATTTGGCTGATCGTCTAAATCATCGGCCAAAATGGCGAATCGGTTATCATTGTTGGGTATACTAGTTTTCTGTCTTGTTATGTCACAGGTTATTTTTTATTTATTACCCGTTGAAGAATTTTGCGGGCTTAGTTTTCGCTTTATTTGTATATATCGATCTATACCAGTCTGTATGGTCGAGGAACTTTTTTTTGCTGTGGGGAGAGAGGATTGAGTTTTGCTTTTTATTGGTGGAGCGCGTATTGAGGTTGTGGGCGTTTTAACATTCGCTGAAGAAGAGCGTATCGGCAATGAAGCAAACTGTAGTTGATGTTGCTATAGTTGCTGTAGTTGTGGTATTGGTTACTGAGGTTGCTAAGAGCGGAAGAGTTGAGAGTGGGAGAGCTGGCAGCGTAACTGCTGTGAGCCGGAGAGTTGAGTGTGAGTTTATTGGTGTAGCGGGTGTTGTTGTTGGTGTACGCGCATGTAAATTTGGCGCGCATTCTGCTCTCCGTTGCTGAGGGTAACTGTTTGGTCTCTCCAATGCTCCGAGGAAGATCGCGTTCTTTCATCACTTTGGGGGTCCAAGCTTTGATAATTGTTTGTGTAATTTGATATGTGGGTGAGTGAGAGGTAGGAGTTGTTTTTGTTTTGTTTAGATTGAAGCTCTCGCTTCTGATTGAGATTTTGAGCGCCGGTTGCGCTCATATTTAGTTTTGTGTGTTGTTTCCACTTGTTTTTATACCCTGTACCCATTGAAAATGGGTGAAAAGGGTATCATAATATGGTGCAAATGTATGTAACAGGCAGAAGGAAGCATCTCCGACCCCATAAAGTATATATATTCTTGATCAGCATCAACAGCCGAGTCGATATAGCCATGTCCGTCTGTCCGTCCGTCCGTCCGTCCGTCTGTCCATCCGTCCGTCTGACTGTCCGTATCAACGCCTAGATCTCAAAAACTACAAGAGCTACAGACATGTGCCATATATCGTTGGATAGGTAATTAACATACGCAGTACAAGTTTGTTGTTTTATTTTGATATCACCCCCCGCTACCCCGCAAATCGCAAAAAACTGCCACGCCCACAATTATTAACCTAATGCTGTGCAATTCGACATATGCATTGGTGCTTATAAACACTATCTAATTTTTTAATTTGAACCAAATCGGATAAGAAACACGGAAGGTATGCCACATGCAAAATCTATGGCAAGGGAAGTAGATGCGCAGCAATATACGCATTGCGCGACGCCGACTGCGACGTTGGCAGCGAAATGTGTATGGCTTTATGACACACGAAACTTATTTTATTTTTTAATAGAATATTGTTTCATTTATTTATTGATACTAAATAAATAAATTGTAAGCATGTCTAAGGGTACAGGGTATTTTGCAGTCGGGAAACTCGACTGCTGCTCCCTTACTTGTTTGTTATAATCTGGTTGAACTAATTCAACTTGTGCTAATAAATTATCTTTAAGTTCGTTAAAAGCTTTTACAGCTGGGTCATCTAACTTTATTGTAATTTTTGTAGACATTCTCCTAGAAATTTTACCGTTATCTCCTCCTAAGTATTTGGTTAAAGCTTTGGCAATTTTTGCATAATTTCGGACAAATTTTCGGTAGTAGCCAGTGAGGCCTAAAAAAACTTCGAAGCTCTCTAATGTTTTGTGGAATCGGATACTTCATAATAATGTTTCTAATTTAAAAAATTTAGATTTTTCAAGAGATATTTTTATATTTGCTTATTGTAAAATATTAATTATTTGAATTAGATCAGTATAATGTTGTTCAATTGTATTTTAAAAGATTATTATATCATCCGACTTGATCTCTTAATATTATCCATTGCTCTTTGAAATATTCTAGAGGCTTTTGTTAACCCAAATGGCATACGTAAGAATGCAAATTTTCCATTGTTTATAAAAAGGCTTTTTTTCGATATCTGGTTATATATCCATTATTAACGAAATCTGAGACTGACATAGCATAAGGATATTGTTTGCTATAAATTACTCATTATCAGTATTTATTTCTCCGCGAATATCGATTTCATTATTAACGAAATCTGAGACTGACATAGCATAAGGATATTGTTTGCTATAATTTGCCCTATCATTGTCAGTATTTATTTCTCCTCGAATATCGGTTCGAAAGGGAAGTTTTAGAATGCTCATTTATTTCAAAATCTTATTTTCGAATCTTTTATTTGATTTGAAATTATTATTAGATTATGAATTTTTTCCTTGTTGGAAAATTCAACGACAGCATGTTCAGTATTTGTGGATCCTAAGCTATTAGTTTTTTTGTTGACGGATAATTCAACGGCGGATTCTTTGATCTCAAGCTATATAAACTTCCTATACCAATTACCGTTGCGGTTTTAAATACTCTTTGTTCATCAAAGTATTTTTATACCCTGTACCCATTGACAATGGGTGAAAAGGGTATCATAATATGGTGCAAATGTATGTAACAGGCAGAAGGAAGCATCTCCGACCCCATAAAGTATATATATTCTTGATCAGCATCAACAGCCGAGTCGATATAGCCATGTCCGTCTGTCTGTCCGTCCGTCCGTCCGTCCGTCCGTCCGTCTGTCCGTCCGTCCGTCTGTCTGTCCGTATCAACGCCTAGATCTCAGAAACTACAAGAGCTACAGACATGTGCCATATATCGTTGGATAGGTAATTAACATACGCAGTACAAGTTTGTTGTTTTATTTTGATATCACCCCCCGCTACCCCGCAAATCGCAAAAAACTGCCACGCCCACAATTATTAATCTAATGCTGTGCAATTCGGCATATGCGTTGGTGCTTATAAACACTATCTAATTTTTTAATTTGAACCAAATCGTATAAGAAACACGGAAGGTATGCCACATGCAAAATATATGGCAAGGGAAGCAGAAGCGCAGCAAAATACGCATTGCGCGACGCCGACTGCGACGTTGGCAGCGAAATGTGTATGGCTTTATGACACACGAAACATATTTTCTTTTTTAATAGAATATTGTTTCATTTATTTATTGATACTAAATAAATAAATTGTAAGCATGTCTAAGGGTACAGGGTATTTTGCAGTCGGGAAACTCGACTGCTGCTCCCTTACTTGTTTTTTGATTATTTATTCGCAGAAATATATAAGGTTTTTAACACATATAAATATGTATTAGCGTCTTTTCGCTTTTATATATTGGTTGCACTTGGGTTTGAATTTTGCACCTATAGTAAAACTTCAATATTAACTGGAGCTCTGCTGAGGCACGTCCGTCGGGGTTGAAGTTGAATGTACGAATGTGGTTTTTGGGCTTAAAATCTTTTATGGTAGATGCTATCTCATTTTGGCTGAATGTAACTGAATGTATAGATGGCAAGTTTTTAGCTACTGCAGGTGGGGCAAATGAGTTTCTAGCAGGATTTCGTTGGAATACTTTTTAAATGTGATCGGCGAACGCATTAGCTGTATCTTTGTCCAGCTTCCAGAGGGGCCTCGCAGTGGAACGACTTTTTCCGCCGGTGGCTGAAAATTTTGTGTGCTGGGCATATGTTTCCTCAAGCTTAAGTGCCCCGGTAAGTTTACGTGTAGCTATTTACAGTTGTTCTTTAGCCTGTAGCCTGTCAGCCTGTAGGGCCGCTCAGTTAAATATGGTCGTTGCCTGAGCGTAAGTAGAACTGGAGAGTGATCTGATGATAGTTCACCAAGCCGTAATACTATTTCCTGGGAGAATTCTTGTTATTGCGAAGTCAATGAGGTGAAAATGAAATGAATTAAGCTATCTTCAATCTCGCATAAGTTTTCTAGGTCACTGTTGAAAATGCAAAAATATGGCCAGGATCTGATAAAAGATCGACAAAAACAGTCAGTTAGAAGAGTCGTGTGGAGAAGTTAACATCAAAAAGTCGGAGCAGTCAGTTGTTATGAAATTTCCGTTCGGCTCAAGAATAATAATTATAATTTAATCAATAATATAATATATAATATATAATATATTATATATGTTATACATAATATATAATATATAATATATAATATATAATATATAATATATAATATATAATATATAATATATAATATATAATATATAATATATTGTAGTATGTGCATATATCGAGGGTACACTGTACCTATAAGTACACAGCAACACTAGCCATATATGCGCATAAGCTCTCTCTCTCATATACATATATATATACGCTGCTCTTCTGCCGCTGTCGACGGCGGTGCAGTCGACAGCTTTCTTATGTATTTAGGTAAGATAGGACACTCTGTAGACGTTGAGCTGGCAGAACCATTTTTCTGCCTGCTCGAGGAGATAAGACGAAACTTGAAGAAATAAAAAGGTGGCCTGACGGCTGCCCTCAACTGAAAGAAAAACACGTGTTCTAATTTTAGTGCTCCTCTTTACAACTATTCTACCTTGCATTCGACTACTGGACTACATGGCTTTTATTGATCTATTACATGGCGACCGTGACAGGACTACTGAGGAAATGCTGCTAATATTGCCGATTTGATTTATTACATGGCATTACATAAGAATTCTAAACAACGACAACAAGTGTGAGAGGCAGGCCGCCCCTTACACCAGTGCGGGAGACCTAGAAACGGGACACTGATGGAAAAAAGAAACAAAAAAAAAATACTGAGTGAGTAGAGTGTGGTAATGGGCAAACGCGGATGTCAGAAAAACAAAATAAATAAAGGTATAGCACATATTAAGTGGCTATTATATACAAATAAAAGACCGCCCCATGGGCAACGGCACAGAAATTAACTGCCGAATTAGACTTGCTGAAAGAAAACCTCCAGCAAAGAAAGCCGAATACCACAACTCACTCAGCAAAAATAGAAATAATCAATGAAGAAATAACCGAAAATTCACCAACAGCGAATGTCTACAAAGCAGACGTTCGAACACCCTGCTCCTGTCGAGCAAAGGGATCTGCCAAGTCTCAAAGAGGTAATAGAGGTAGATCCGTCCGCGGGACCAAAGCCCATGACCATACAGGAGTACAAGGCACGGACTGTAGCGAGGGAGCAGCCACCTAAAAAGAAGAGGGGTGGCCGCCGGATTAAGTTGCTCAGCGCCCGGAGGCTCAACATCGAACTACTGAAGACGGCAACTAATGAGGAAGACCGGCAGCGCTACAAAGAGCGCCTTGCAGCCATCAATCAACAACTTCGTGGTGCGAAGTAAAGCGGCGGGCTGCTTATACGCCATAGCCTCAACCGCCCAAATAGTATATTAATGTTGTCGATGCGGTTTCCGCTGCAACAAAATTACTAACTTATCAGGGACCCATTTCATAACTAACACATTATACTCAGTCTTAAACTTAAAATAAGTAATAATATTGTAAAATTGCAAATTGCAACCGATGTAAACTGAGTATAATGAATTCATCCATCAAGTAAAAATATGTTTAACAACAGTTTAGACCTATTAAAATTTCGAACTATATTTATATCTGATCGAGATAACCATAATTGACCAATTTTCAAAGTTAAAATTCTATTTGTACTTTTGATATACAAATAAAGACTAATTTTCCCCATATCAAAATGGGACATAAACAGTCGAGCCAATGATTTAGAAAAAATCTAATAGAAACTACACCAAAAAGGTACAAGTGCGATTACATCGCTAAAAGGTACATACATGGAATGGCTAAACTTAACCATATCCATAAACAATATTAGAGATGCTTTTGATAAATCCTATAAATGTATTAATAAAACCGCGCTGATAAAAACTCAGACGCTTATTTTTGACATAAAGGTATTGATAACACAATACAACACATTACAAAAACCTAATAGTAACAAACAAAAGCAAACTCACTGAAGAACATAAAGTCCAATGCTTCAAAGTTCTCAGTTCATTTGGTAAAAGACTACATAATACCAGTGTTAGACACAGTATTATAATAGAAGTCCCAACAGAACTAACCAAAATAGCAGAATTCGACGAAAGCCAGTTAAGAGACTTGGACGAGTCGCAGCCGCTAGAAGATTTAGATATCGAAAGCGATATCGAATCAATAGAAGAATTAAAATTTAATACCGTACAACCAAATACAAGAAACATGGCCAACGCATTAGAAGCTCAGAGAGCATACGTTAAACAGGTATCTGCCACAGTACCTGAATTCGATGGTAAGAAACTCCATTTAAACAGGTTTGTGACAGCACTAAAGTTGACGGAGCTAACTAAAGGAGATCAAGAAACTTTAGCAGTAGAGGTCATAAAGACCAAAATTATTGGCCCATTAAACTATAAAGTAGAACACGCGACAACGATACAGGCAATAATTACCATATTGCAGGCAAACGTAAAAGGCGAATCGCCTGACGTTATAAAGGCCAAATTATTAAATGCCCAACAAAGAGGCAAGACCGCGTCTCAGTACGTTACAGAAATAGACAGTATGCGTAAGCAGCTCGAGGCAGCTTACATAGACGGCGGATTAGACGCCGATAATGCTGACAAATTCGCGACTAAAGAGTCGATATCAGCAATGACCAAAAACTGTGCCAACGAGGCACTTAAAATGATCTTAACTGCAGGTACATTTAGTACATTCAACGACGCAATGGAAAAATACCTACATTGCAGTACAGAAATAACCGGCAATTCAAACACAGTCTTATTCTATAATGGGAATAATAGACGTGGTAATTATAATGCCTACTATCGCGGTAGAGGCAGAAATAATTATAACCAGAATTATAACCAGAATTATAACCAGAATTATAACCAGGGTTATAACCAAGGTTATAATAATAACAACAGAGGTCGCGGAGGCTACCGCGGCCACGGTAATAACAGAGACGGAGGTAACCGAAGGGGTAACCAAAGTCAGAATAATAATAACAACAACCGAAATGTGCGTAACGTACAATCGGAAAACAGCCAGACCCCCTTAAGCGATCAACAGTAAAAGTGTTTAAAGTAAACCTAAATCTGAGTATTTTCATTAAGACAAAAAACCAGGAAACAAACACAGTTCTTACATTACTAATAGACACAGGTGCAGAAATTTCATTGCTAAAAGCCAAAGCAAAGGAATATAATAATATAAATTTCAGTAATATATCAAATATTACAGGTATTGGGCAAGGAACCATACAGTCTATAGGAACAGTAGATCTTGACCTACGCATTCAGGATGTTCTAGTGCCACATGAATTTCATGTAGTACCTGAGAATTTTCCGATACCATGCGATGGCATAATCGGTATAGATTTTATCAAGAAATACAATTGCGTATTAGAGTTTCAAAATAACAAAGACTGGTTCACAATAAGACCCAATAACTTCAGTAGACAGATTAATGTACCAATTACACATAACTTAGACTCCAACACACTCTTATTGCCAGCTAGATGTGAAGTAATCAGACAAGTCAAATTACTCACTAACGAAAAAACGGTGGTAGTACCAAATCAGGAGCTGCAACCGGGTATAATAGTAGCAAGCACCATTGCCGATAGCAAAAACGCATTGATTCGCATTATAAATACAAATAATAAAGACGCCATAATAGATGGCGCGAAGATCAAATGCGAATCAATGAAAGACTATGACATTTCTACAACACCAGTAGAAAAGGAAAATAGAACTGAAGAAATTTTAAAACAATTAAGATTCCCTAAACAATTCAATAATGTACTAACTAAGTTATGCACCGAGTTTAGCGATATTTTTGGTCTAGAAACAGAACCAATATCGGCTAACAATTTCTACAAACAAAAACTCAGATTAGGGGAAAAAACACCGGTCTATATAAAAAACTATCGCATGGCAGATAGCCAAAAACCCGAAATCGCCAGACAGGTAAAAAAATTAATAGATGATGGAATAGTTGAACCATCAATGTCTGAATATAATAGTCCATTACTTTTGGTTCCAAAGAAACCACTTCCGAATTCGACGGAAAAAAGATGGCGATTAGCAGTTGACTATCGTCAAATAAATAAGAAACTATTATCAGACAAATTTCCACTTCCAAGAATAGAAGATATTCTTGATCAATTAGGAAGAGCAAAGTATTTTTCATGTCTCGACCTAATGTCTGGATTCCACCAGATAGAACTAGAAAAAAGGTATAGAGATATAACGTCATTTTCAACAGCCAATGGCTCATATCGCTTCACGCGACTACCATACGGACTGAAAGTAGCACCAAACTCCTTCCAACGTATGATGACACTTGCATTTTCTGGTCTTAAACCATCGCAAGCATTTCTATATATGGATGATCTAGTAGTAATAGGTTGTTCAGAAAAACATATGCTCAAAAATTTGACTAACGTATTCGAGCTATGTAGACGACGTAATTTGAAACTACATCCAGGGAAATGTTCTTTCTTTATGAAAGAAGTAACATATTTGGGTCACAAATGTACCGATAAAAGTATACTCCCAGATGACACCAAATATGAAGTTATAGAAAAATATCCTATACCAACAGATGCCGACAGTGCTAGGCGTTTCGTAGCCTTCTGTAATTATTACAGACGTTTCATTAAAAATTTTTCTGATCATTCACGCCACTTAACGAGTCTTTGTAGAAAGAATGTCCAATTCGAATGGACAGCAGAATGCAATAATGCATTCGAATATCTTAAAAGAGAATTAATGAAACCAATATTACTACAGTACCCAGATTTCAGCAAAGAATTTTGCATAACAACCGATGCTAGTAAACAGGCATGCGGAGCGGTACTTACACAAGATCACAATGGTCAACAACTTCCAGTGGCATACGCTTCAAGAATGTTCACTCAAGGTGAAAGTAATAAGTCCACTACAGAACAAGAATTAACGGCCATTCATTGGGCCATAAATCATTTTCGACCATACATATATGGCAAGCATTTCATGGTAAAAAGCGATCATAGACCATTGTCATACCTATTCTCTATGAAAAATCCAAGTTCAAAACTCACTCGTATGAGGCTGGACTTAGAAGAGTATGACTTTACTGTAGAATATCTTAAGGGGAAAGATAACCATATTGCGGACGCCTTGTCTCGCATAACAATAAAAGATCTGAAAACAATCAACAGAGAAATATTAAAAGTTACCACCAGATCAAAAGCTAAACAGGAAAATTCCTGTAAAGACGAAGCAATAGTCAAAATACAAGAGGAAAAAGAGCAAACAATAGAAAAGCCCAAAGTCTATGAAGTTGTCAATAATAATGACACAAAGAAATATGTTTTAATCAAAATAGATAAACACAAGTGTTTATTAAAACGAGGAAAAACAATTGTTTCATGCTTTGATGTTGATGACTTGTATTCTAATGAAACATTTGATCTAAATCAATTCTTTCAAAGGCTTATTTCAAAAGCCGGAATGCATAAAATAACAAAAATGCGAATATCACCAAGTGAACAGATGTTCCAATTTGTATCACTAAATGAATTTAAAATAAAGGGCAACCGAGTACTCGAAAAAGTAGAACTAGCTATTCTACAAAAGGTGATAATTATAGACAAAAATGAAGAAGCTCAGATTAAAGAAATTTTGACAAAATTCCATGATGATCCTATAGAAGGAGGCCACACTGGTATTTCGCGAACCCAGTCAAAAATCAAAAGATTTTATTATTGGCCCCAGATGACCAAGACAATCTCAAAGTATGTAAAGACTTGTTTGAAATGTCAACAAGCCAAAATTACAACACATACGAAAACTCCATTAACATTGATGCCAACGCCAGCAACAGCATTTGATACTGTTTTAATTGATACCATTGGTCCACTACCGAAATCGGAAGACGGAAATGAGTATGCAGTTACAATCATATGCGATCTAACCAAGTTTTTAGTCACTATTCCAACACCGAATAAAAGTGCTAAAACAGTTGCAAAGGCTATATTTGAATCATTTGTACTGAAGTACGGTCCAATGAAGACGTTCATTACAGATCAAGGTACGGAATACAAAAATTCACTTATGAATGAATTATGCAAATATATGCATATAGAAAATCTAACATCTAGCGCTCACCATCATCAAACTTTAGGAACAATAGAAAGAAGCCACCGAACTTTTAATGAATATATACGTTCATATATATCGGTTGACAAAAGTGATTGGGACATTTGGTTACCATATTTCACTTATTGCTTCAATACAACACCCTCAATAATCCATGACTACTGCCCATACGAACTAGTATTTGGCAGACTACCCAGACAATTCAAAGATTTCAGTAAGATAAACAAAATAGACCCAATATACAACTTAGACGACTACTCTAAAGAGCTTAAATGCAGACTAGAAATGTCGTACAACAGAGCAAGAAGAATGTTAGAAAAAGCAAAAGCGGATAGAAAATTAAGATATGATAGGAATACAAATAATTTAGAATTAAAAATAGGAGATAAAGTATTACTTAGAAAAGAAACAGGTCATAAGTTAGATAAAAGATACGAAGGTCCTTATGACGTAGTAGATATAGGAATAAATGATAATATAACCATTAAAACAGGAAGTAAGAAACAACAAATAGTACATAAAGATAGGCTAAAAAAGCACAAATAGAATGAAAAAAAAAAGGGCAATCAATGCCAAACCTTTCATAATAAAACTTAAATAACGGCCTGATCAGCCAAAACAATATAACAAAGACATAGATATAATCGAATTTTTATTAATTCAAAATACATACATATTTTTTCTTTATTCATTTAAAAATTCTATATCATAAATAATGTTAATTCATTAAAAATAATATTTAAGTAATTTTTATTTTATAATGATAATATAGTTGATAGAAAATAACTTCATTTCTTTACGTTATTTTAAAAAAAAAAGGGGGAGGTGTAGTATGTGCATATATCGAGGGTACACTGTACCTATAAGTACACAGCAACACTAGCCATATATGCGCATAAGCTCTCTCTCTCATATACATATATATATACGCTGCTCTTCGACGGCGGTGCAGTCGACAGCTTTCTTATGTATTTAGGTAAGATAGGACACTCTGTAGACGTTGAGCTGGCAGAACCATTTTTCTGCCTGCTCGAGGAGATAAGACGAAACTTGAAGAAATAAAAAGGTGGCCTGACGGCTGCCCTCAACTGCAAGAAAAACACGTGTTCTAATTTTAGTGCTCCTCTTTACAACTATTCTACCTTGCCTTCGACTACTGGACTACATGGCTTTTATTGATCTATTACAATATAATATATAATATATAATATATAATATATAATATATAATATATAATATATAATATATAATATATAATATATAATATATAATATATAATATATAATATATAATATATAATATATAATATATAATATATAATATATAATAATAATATAAAATATCATGTATTAATAAGAATATAATAAACTTTAAATAAATACATTTAAGATAGTTGTCAAGTCCATGATTCCTGGGATGAAATACCGATGGATAAAAAAGGGGAAGAGAACAGAGGAAACCAACACAATCAAGTTAAAACTATCTGAATCGAACACTCAAGCCATTTTCATTAGAATAATGTTATCTTGCAGCAGTTAATTCGGATGATGACGCTCAAAATTCAGTTGGAAGATGTACCATAAGCATGAATGATTCAAAGTTGATTGTGGATAACTTCTGTAAGAAAACTCACGAATTCGATGGAGAAGGTGAACAAGTTCAGCAGTGGCTCGAAAACTTTGAATAAAACGGCGATGCTTATGGACTTAATAATAAGCAAAAATATGTTCAGGCGCATGATAAATCACACGAGCTGCCAAGCTGTTCTTGGAATGCACTTCTGTTTACGAATATGAAGAGCTACATCGACTGTGTTGAGTCTCTTGGGTTTTGACCGATACGGACGTGTTTCCACATACGCAGCGCAAAAACTCATGAAGACAGAGACAGCCCAGCTAAAACAAGTTTGTATCGCATAGAGCCACATCGTGGGAATGAGCAATTTTTCGGCTGAGCGAACCAAACCAAAGCAAGTGTGTAAAAAAGGTCCAAAAAACAATTTATCATTTTGTTCTTTCTCGATTGCACTATTTGCGGTGGGAGGCCCAGCTGTTAAATCACCCGGTGGAGCTGACAACTTATCGCAGACCAACAGTGCTGCCAGATCTGGAGATCGGGAACTAAATGGACAGAGCAGCGGTGGGCCCCGCCCCCACCGACGCTGACCCATTCAGGACGAACTCCAGAATGTCGATGACCCCAAAAAAAGGAGGAGGAAATGGGTTGCAGGAAGCCGGAACCCCTGCACCGGCGGTTGTGTTGGAGGATATACCGACTAGCCGCCGCAGTGCTGCAGCGCTGGACAACTCGGCCCCTGTAGCGAGCAACCCGAAGGCAAAGGACGTTATCAGCGTGATTCCAAAATGAAGTCCTTCGGAGCATCCTCGCCAGGATGGGAAATAAAATTAACGCGATATTATCCGCGTTCTTGATTCGGCGCCATGTCGTCACAAATGACAAGAGCGTATTATTTGAACTCTCGGCTCTCAACAACAGGGCGATCGAGCTTTATGATGGCGCCACTGAAGAGAATCGTTCTACGACCGTTGCTACCCAAACCGATCACCAAAAGCCTTGAAAAAAGGCTTCACCAACAAAGGAATTGCCAAAGGGACAGATGTCCAAAGTTCAGGAGCCTAAAGCACAGGCACCCAAGCGCGGCAACTACTCCGCGGTGAGCATAGAAGGTATACCTAAACACAATGAAAAGCCAAGGAGGCTAGTAATGGAGGCGAGTGGAGAAAAGCCTAAACTCCTGAGGAAGAAGCCGGAGTCACTTATACTACAGAAGACGGGAGAGGCCTCGTATGCGGAAATGCTCCGAAAACTGAAAGCGGACCCGAACCTCAGCGAACTGGGCAAACATGTTCGCAAAGTCCGTAGAACTCAGCAAGGGGAACTACTGCTGGAAGTAGGGGAAAGTCTCCGACAGCGTCCCCAAATTTAAGACCGGTACGTATGGGTACACAAAGAATAGCACTATCCTGCAGTGGATTGGACGAGGCCACGAGAGCAGATGATCTCCACAGCTGCCTGGTCTCCCAATTTCAAGGCATTCTGCTGAAACCAGAGAACATCAAAGGCCTCCATAGGATGCGGGATGGGAGTCAGATAGCCTCTGTCCTGATGAACACGAATGATGCGATTGCGGTCTTAGAGAAGAGCACGGTAACCGTGGGTTGGTCAAGGTGCCGCATCATCCAGGACGTCCGGCCCACGAGATGTTACAAGTGCCTGGGCTACGGACATCGAGCAACGACCTGCAAGGAGATCGATCGATCAGACTGCTGCCTGCGACTCGGATATCGAGGACTCAAGGCAAGGGGATACGTGGCACCACCAAAGTGCTTATTATGCAGCGACAAAGTGGATAAAAACCACCCGACGGGCTGTTTCGCGTGCCCGAAATACAGAGACAACCTTAAAGAAACGAAGTCCCAGCATAATGCAGGATCAAATTAAGATTATTCAGCTCAATGTTAACCGTTGCACAGCTGTTCAGAGCAGCGGAGCGCAAGGTAGACATCATGCTTTTGAGCGAACCCTATTCCTCTGTCCGTGGCAACTCAACAATGATACTAGACGTGACCTTTGAAGCAGCTATCAAGTTTTGCAGCAACCTGCACATACAGGAATTGGCGGCCTCGCCGATGCGCGGAATAGCATATGCGAGAATAAAAGGAGTGCATGTTTACAGCTGCTACGCCCCCCTAGCGACACCCCAGACCAGTTCGAGGCGCGGCCCGAAGATCAATGCGGGCGACTTTAATGCATGGACAGTAGAATGGGGCAGCAGGGTATCAAATCCCAGAGGCCGAGCAAGGATAGACACAATGCTTATGTTGGACCTGGTACTGCTGAACAACGGTTGTAAACCAACGTTCAACAACGATGGGGGCTCGTGCTACATCGATATTATCTACGTCAGCAGTCGGTTAGTGGCTAACACCAGCTGGACGGTCGACGACGTTGTAACGCTGAGTGACCATGCACTGATTTCCTTCTGCATCCTACCGAAGGGAACGACTTGGAGGCGGCAGAGAAGATCAGTCGGGCAAGCCTGGGACTCGAGGAAGATCGATGAAGATATGCTGGCATACCAAAATCAACTCGTTTCGAATTTCAAAGGGACACGCAGATTCAATGGCGGCCGACCTCATGAAGATGCTTGAGGCAACGTGTAATGCAACCATGCCAAGGAGGAAAAAAGAGCCGCGCTAGCCCCCAGTGTACTGCTGGCCACCTTCACCAAGCTTCGCTCGGAATGTCTAAGCGCAAGGAGAAGGGCGCAACGAGCCAGAGGCAGCACCCAGCACGCAGAACTCATGGAGGCTTTTAGAAGAAAACGCTCTGAGCTTAAGCACGGCGTATTGGCTGCCAAAGCGCGGGCCTATAAGGAACTACTAGATACCGCGGATAGAGATCACTGGGGACTTGCCTACAAATTCCTAGCTAACAAGCTAAGGAAGAGAGAGGCAACTCCAACTGACCCTGATGTCCTGGCCAGCATTGTAGCAGAACTATTCCCAAGGCAGACCATTCTATGGCGGCCAACAGCACTAGCTCCCCTCCCCTATGACTTCCCGTGCATTACAGACCTCGAAGTTGTGGAGGCAGCCAAGCGAATCAAGCCCAACAAAGCTCCTGGCCTGGATTGAATTCCAGTCGTCAAGTAAGTGGCTTTAGCTAGACCTGATATATTCAGGGAAACCTTCCAGCAGTGCCTCTTGGACGGGGTCTTTCCGACGAGGTGGAAAAGTCAGAAACTAGTTTTGCTGCCGAAAGGCAAGGGATCAGCACACCATGCTGCAACCAGGTACCGCCCGCTTTTCCGATTGGATATCGTGAGCAAACTATTCGAGCGCATCTTGTATGAGAGGGAGAGAGCAGAGAGCAGTAACGGCCTAGGTACGCAGGCAAGAGGAAGGGCAAGAGCACCCTGGACGCACTTATGGCGGTGGGAAACATCGCCGAGAAGGCTCTCGATGGTGATAGATGGCTGGGTGGAAAGAAAGAGTACTGCGCAATCGTCACGTTGGATGTAAAGAACGCCTTCTACACCGCTAGATGGCCAATAATCCTCAGTGGCATGCATAGAATGGGTATCCCGGAGTATCTCAGAATCGTCGTTGGAAGCTAATTCACGGATCGTGTGCTCTGGCCCTTAGGAGCTGAGCTACATTGCTTTGCAATACGACAATTACTATGGCCATCGACTGGCTAGAGAAAGCCGGCTTAACAATTGCGGCGCACAAGACCGAAGCTGTTCTATTAAGCAGCAGGAAGAATGTGGAAAGAATGCTGACCACGGTCAACGGGACACAGATAGCCTCGCAAGACTCCTTAAAATACCTGGGAGTAGTGATAGACCACAGGCTATATTTTAAGGACTAAGCTAGCTACGCGAGCAGGAAAGCAGCAATAACAACTGCGTCCTTGTCCAGGCTCATGCCCAACATAGAAGGTCCCAATAACCCGGCAAGGAAACTACTAGTGGCGGTAGCCAAGGCAACGCTGCTCTATGCTGCACCAATATAGAGCAACGCCACCAAGAAAGGATCTTACATGAAAGGAGTGGTGGTACGGTCTATGGCCCTTAGGCTCATTAGAGGCTTTAGGACTATATCCGGAGACGCAGCACTAGCACTGGCAGTCGCACGAGCGACTGATGGGAGAGTGGCAGAGCAGAAGGCTAACATCGCAACGGGGGAGGTGATCCTACCAACTCATCCCCGATTTAACGGCATGGGCCGATTGCCGCCACATAATATACTGGACTTATATACTGGACATACTGGACTACCACCTTACCCAGTTCCTCACGGATCATGGCTGTTTTCGGGCGTACCCACTCCGGTTCCACCACGTAGAGTCAGCTCAATGCCTCTACTGCCCCGATGCTGAGGAAACAGCGGAGCATGTACTCATGCACTGCTCCAGGTTCACGGTGGAGATGGTGAAGATAAGGGCGCTGATCGGTGCCCCGCTCAGCCCTAGCGGCTTGATTGCTGCCATGATGGAGAACAGCGACTCTTGGGAGCGGGGACATAACATCATCAGAGACATTATGAAGCGGGTCCGAGCCGACGAGATGGCCAACAGAGCTGGAGGCTAATACAGGCGACGTATTCCTATATGGTGGCGGGAGAAGAATACTCAGCGAAACAGGCTTGTTGCAAAAGGCTACTACGGGGTTGAAAGACGTGCGCTTCTTGGCCAGTTACCAAGGAAGGGAGTACGATCAGGGTCCACATCCTGCTCACCGACGTAATAACTTGACTGGCAGTCCCGGTGAACTTGTAAAGGACGGAAGAGCATACAGAGGTTTTTGTTTTTAGTACGTAGGCATAACTCTACTTGGTGCGTTATGAATCGTGCATGCCACCTGGGTATCTTTTAAAGATATTAATTTTCCTACCGTCACGGCGCTCATTTGGACGATATTTTGTTACATACATAATTGAGTAATACCAATATATCATAATAAAATAAAATTTCAATAATTTCCTAAATAGTTTGTGTTTTATTTAAAATCAACATCAACCCTTGAAATTTAATATATACTTTTGAAGAAGTACTTAAGTTCTTTCTTTGAAACTTTTTTTCCATTTGCATAAGCCTTGCGTTTGCCTGTTTGCGAGAGTCTCTCAGCAATACCTTTTATTAGAATGAAATTGAGACTAAAAATCTTCTTCGTTGAAAACAGTCGTTTCATTGAATTTTCTTTGGCATTCTGTATCGCCTCATTCCGGTTTTATTTCCGGACACAGTCGAATCTGGAAAATGGAAATATGGATAGCCGTTTGATAAAACCAATGCTTGGAATGTTTGGCTTCATGGACGCTATTTTTTGATATTTAAGTAGCCTGGGAAATTCCTTTGACCTCTACAGTACTCCTTATTCTGGGAATACTTTTTATTTGTATATTAGCGTATTTGGGATCCACCATCAATAGGCGCCCTTAATTCTTTGCAACTTCCACCTTTATTTTTTAACTACAGGGTGCGGCAATGAAACTTGCTGATTTGTTTTTGGCGCCAAGCGGCGGAAAGTTGTCTGATTAGGGTGGGGAGTGTCTTATTTTTTAGGGGACTTCCTGAGGTTTTATCTACTCAGTAGTCAGTCGTCATCATGCATTGGACGAAAGTGCATCGCGCGTTTGCTTGCGAGGCTTACTTTTCCATAGGTCGTTCCGTAATATCCACTCAACGTGCTTTCCGTACTCGTTTCAATATTCATTCTGCAGGTCGTGTTCCTGGCCGGCGGTCGATTATTTCGTGGGTGACCTTGGTGATGTGTGGTTTCAACAAGATGGAGCCACGGCCCATACAGCGCGAACATGGATGGATCTTTTGAGAGAACATATCCCCGACCATTTAATTTCCTTAAGGAGCGACCTTCCATGGCCGGCGCGCTCACCTGATTTGACTCCGTGCGACTTTTTTTTATGGGGTTACCTTAAATCTGTCGTTTACACCAATCGCCCTCGGACCCTAAATGACCTCAAGGATAACATTCGTCAAGCAATCACTAACATACCCATTGATATGGTTCAAAAAGTTCATCTGAGTTTCGAGAAGCGGGTAGCTCAGTGTATCAAAAATGGAGGCCATCACTTGTCTGATATCATCTTCAAAACCGGGTAATAAAAAATTCAGATCGTGTGTAACAGGAATAAAAAAGTTGTGAAAAGGTGCATCTACTACTTTTTTTAAATACCATTTAAAATCAGCAAGTTTAATTTCCGCACCCTGTAGAATCACAAGCGTAGCCAATAGTGAGTCTTGGCCTTGGTTGAGACTAATACTGTTGATACTGCCTTTTCGATTTGTCTTTTCATGTGTCATTTGGAGCATCGATTGCATCTAATTTCCTTTTTTCATTCTAAAACATTATGCGTCCCAAAGCATTTAAATCTCCTGACATTCTTTATCACGAATTCTTTTCATTTTTTGTTTGTTTGTGCTCTGAATTAAGGGCACCATATCGTGTCCCTCCATAGAGCAACAATGTAGCTCTTGCCTTCTTTTCATGCTGTTCATACAGCTGCAAAGCCTTTGGCGAAAACTTCCACAGCAGAATATATGCTAATTTTACATCTCTTTATCCCCCTTTATTATTATCTTTATCTTTATCATTTATAATAAAGATGCTTTCGGTAGCGGTGTCCAAAAGCTTCCGTAAATTATTTTCATCAGTGAACTGTAAACACTCTAGTTGTATAAGCTTGTTGTTGTAACTACCATTTAACCATCTCGATTTAAGCATGCTCTTAATATCTCAGCTTCCTGGTGCTGCTGAGATTCTTCCTGCTGTCTATTATTATCGAGAACAGCTCGAAATGTTGGCAATTTCTTTGCATTTCCATTGAAGATTAGAAGGTCCACTTTTGGCAGCTCTGTCACGTCATAGTTGGAACTTTTGAAAATTCATATCGAGTCCAGCAACTTCTGCCTGTAAGATGTATGCCTCATCTTGATCAAAAACATTTCTTTCGTACCTCGTTTCTAACAGCTTTAACGTGGGCATCACGTTGGACTAATGATTTTTAATTAGTTCAAGCTCACCTAAACGACAATGGGGCTCATAGATGAGGCTCATCTCTTGCCTCACCCTGTCGGCCCTCCTATCCACAAGTTTTACCAAGTTACCAACTGGACTGGAGCTCCACACTGATGCGAAATTAGATGCTTTTGATCCGCTTGATAGTTTCATCTTTTCGATTAGTCTTTGTCCAAGTTAGGAAAATTATGTTGGAAGGGTATCCGCCCTTCTTAACCTGCTGGCCTAGATACTCAGTCAAGGTATAAATGATAAGTAAATTTAACTGCGGTTGCCGGAGCTAAGTGTGAATGGAGCTTGTGCTCTTTATTCTTTGAATATGAAAAATGAACTGAATATCATTATTTTTCTTAAGTATAACATAAGTTAGAAATTCACAGCGGCCACGTAAATGTTCTGTGGTATTAATTTGTTATTAGTATTCCTTAATGACATGTGTGATTGGGGATTGATCGCTTGGTTGGGTCTCACAATGCGTTACACCACCTATATGTAACGATGGTTATCGATATGCGACGATCGTTGGTCATCGCAAGGGGTGGCGTCGTGAGCGTGGGCAGAAGAGGAAGAGTGAGTCGAGAAAGAAAAGACCGAGTTGAAAGTTGAAAAGTAAGAAAAAGATCGTCAAGCCGAAAAGTCGTCGTGTCCGGAGTAAGGCAAAGTTGTGTAGTCGTCGTATGTCCGGAGATCAATAAGTGTTGGCACGAGTCATCTTTTTATTAAACACTAAATAGAATAACCAAACTATTATAACCAAATATTATTAAGATAAACAATTGTGTAATCAATAAATATCCTACATTTGGGGGCTCGTCCGTATAAACAATAAAAAGTTGACCCATTTGTAAAGTGCAGAAAGTTGAACAGTTGTGGCACGTCAAAATTGCCAAATATAAAGTTGTAAATAAAAAGTTGTGAAATTACGCAAGTTGGTTGGCGTCGGTTAGAAACTCCTAGAATCGTGGTGAATAAATTTGAGTTGATGTCAAGCAGCGAATACGAAAGCATGAGTGATATGGTGCCGTCACACGGTCGGAGGCAAAGCGAGGAGACGAAAATGAAAATGCAGAAGAGCAGCGTCTATCAGAAGTGTGTGCAGACCAAATAAAAAAGATGCAAGCAGAAAGTAACAAAAATCTCCAACAAATAATTCAGCTGCTTACTCTTAAGATTCAAGCTGATGAAATTACCCAGAAAGAGCCGAAAGTAACTGCAGACAATTTTGCAAAAATTGTACCCGACTTCGATGGCGTCAACATCCCAGTGGAGATTTGGCTTGAAAATTTTGAGCAGAATGCAGATGCATATGAGCTTACGGAAAAACAACGATATGTACAGGCACGAGGAAAAATGGTTAAAATGGCCAAGTTGTTTCTGGAGTCAGAGTTGGTGAGCACATATGAGCAACTTAAAAATGCCCTAATTGGCGAATTTAAGCGCGCATCGAAAAGTGCCGATGTACATGCAAAGTTGACGCACAGGAAGAAGAAGAGCGACGAAAGCATGCACGAATACATGCTAATAATGAAAAAAATTGCAGCACTTGGACAAGTCGATGTTGAGTCTATTATCGCTTATATAGTTGATGGGCTGGATATTAAAAGCGAATTCAAATTTGCATTGTACGGCTGCAAGTCATACAGCGAACGGTTGGAAAAATATGAGTTGTACGAGAGCAAGTGTGTTATCGAAAAACCGCAAAAGCAATACAGTGGTGGCATACAAAATTTAACCGATGGAAAAAGTATTCGTTGCTACAACTGCGGATCTAATGAACACATGAGAAAAGACTGCAAGGCAGAAACAAAATGTTTTAAATGTGCAGGCAGCGGTCATATTTCTTCAAATTGTCCACAAGCTGTAAAAAGTGTTCTAGTCGTAAAAGATACTAAGCGCTTGAAAGTAGTCTTGCTGAACGGTACAGAGGTCGCCTGCCTTGTGGACACAGGATCCGATGTGTCAATCGTATGTCAGTCTTTGTACAATAAACTTCAAAGTACTGTGATGCAGAAGTGTGATTCCGTTATACGAGGCCTTGGAAACGTTAAGACGCAGCCGCTAGGTTCATTTATGGGCAGAGTACAAGTTGACGGGATCGAAGCCATACAAAAGTTTGTTGTGATACCAAACAATCACATCGAGAACGACGTAATACTTGGCTTTGACTTTGCATCGCAGTTCTGCGTGACTTTGAATGACGGAGAATTCATCTTTACAAAGGCGTCAGCGCGGCCGGAATGCGCTGAATCAAAAGAGCTAAGTATTTACAATATTGTTGAGACTGGTAGTAACATAGATGCTTCTCCACAGTACAATCCGATGATCGAATCAATGATAGCAGAGTACAAGCCAGAAGAAAACAACGCTGAATGCCCGGTGTCGATGAAGATCGTGCTAGAGGAGCAAACAAAGCCCCAGGAAGATAATCAAGAGCAAGTGGAGCAACTGCAGAAGCAGGTGGTCAAGCTGAACGAGGAAATCAAGGCCGAGATACATGCGAACATTGAGAATCGTGGCAACCTAAAGCAGCTGAAACAGCAGTTGCAGGAGCAGGAACTGGTCAACAAAGAGCTGCGCCGCGAACGCCAGGAAGCGGATGAGGAGATCTTCCAAATGGACCAGGAGAGTAGCCAGCGCAAGGAGGAGAACGCCAAGCTCAAGCAGGACGTCGCGAGGCTACAAAAGGAGCTTGACCAAAGGCAGCAAGAGTTGTCCCAGCTGAAAGAGAAGTTAGTGGGCCAACAGCCCTCTCTGGAGGATTTGCGGCGCCAACTGGAGTCGAAATCCACCAAATTCGAAAAGTCCAAGGAACTGATCAATCACCGGAATACCACAATTCAATCTCTCCAAAAGGAACTGCAGCAGCTACGACAGAATCCGCCTGACCAGGAAGAGCGAATCAAGCACTTGGAGCAGCTTTGTGAGAAGAAGGATAAGGAGATTGCCGATATCCAGCAACAGAAGGCGCAAGAGCTCATGGGGAAGCTCAAGAAGTATGCCCTCAATTTAAAGAAGCGCGGTCAGGAGAACGCGGAACTGGAGCAGCAGCTTCAGGAGCTGCGCAAACAGCTGGAAGAGAAGCAACGCGGAGCGGATCATGAAGTTATAACGGATGCACACAGTGTTGGCCATTTTGCATTGCAAAAAACAATTCACAAACTAGCTAGCAGTTTTCTCGGGCCATATGAAATAACTAAGATAAAAAGAAACGGCCGTTACGATGTACGGAAAGCAGCTCAGGTGGAAGGTCCTACAATAACTGCAACATGTTCAGAGAATATGAAGCTATGGAAATACGCTTCTACAAGTGAGGATCTATGGTCGTCTGGGTCAGACGAAAGTGATCAGGATGGCCGAATGTAACGATGGTTATCGATATGCGACGATCGATGGTCATCGCAAGGGGTGGCGTCGTGAGCGTGGGCAGAAGAGGAAGAGTGAGTCGAGAAAGAAAAGACCGAGTTGAAAGTTGAAAAGTAAAAAAAAGATCGTCAAGCCGAAAAGTCGTCGTGTCCGGAGTAAGGCAAAGTTGTGTAGTCGTCGTATGTCCGGAGATCAAGAAGTGTTGGCACGAGTCATCTTTTTATTAAACACTAAATAGAATAACCAAACTATTATAACCAAATATTATTAAGATAAACAATTGTGTAATCAATAAATATCCTACATATATGTAGCATGAGCTCTCTGCTGCCAGTTGACTGATGGTGATAGTCGCAACACTACATGATAATGCGCTACACGAAAAATTTTAAACTGACTATGTAATCTTTGCAAACGTTATTGCAAGCATTAAGTTCTGTAATTCCATGATCATCGTATTCCTAGCGAGCAATGTCTCATATATGTGACCAGTGTCGATCTGCGAATTTATAGTTCATTTTTAGTTCCACTTGCCCGATTGATACAATGTGAAGGGACTTAATCGTGTGCGATTTCAACGATAGGAAGAAATTCATGACCTATACTAGTGCCGGTTTCAAATCCTCAATGGTTCTTAAGGGCACGTGCTGCAAGACGGCGAATTTTGAGAACTTGTCGATGCAAGGATGGAAATATTTTCCATCTGTGAAATAAAACTTTTTCATTTTGGGCAAGTAATACTCGGAGAATACTTGTGTAATTTTTTCTTGGGCAAACCTATGAGCCTTATTATTGTGATATGCGCACATATTGAGTATCTACTGTATACAAATACAGTCTAATATTTTAACAAGAACATAAATACTAACACATTGTAGAACTTTTATAGAATGTTCAAGTAAGTGCGCTGAACCGCAAGTGCAAGTGTAAGGAGATCACTCACTTGATCGGTTAATATGAACATGCATAATCAGCGTTCTCACTCTAGCCATATACTGGGCATATCAACATGCGACATATATTATATAAGCTAAAATAATAAATATATAAAGAAGACGCTATGCTGCTGGCGTTACTGGCAGCGCAGTTCCGCGGTTTTAGGTTAAGCGACCCTTTATATTATATGAATACATTAAAAACACTCCAGAAACCCACCGAGCTCGGGGAAGAGAATTTGGAAATATACCTGGATCAATTGGAGGATTCAAAATACGTAGTGAGTATAGTGTTATGTGCCAACAATTTTCATTTTGATATGAGTAATGGGAAAGAGAAGTGTCCTTAGCAAAAAAAAAAAAGAATAGCTCACTTGAGCTGGCCATTACTAAGCAAAACTCCTTCATTGACCTGGTATATAGCTCAGAAATTACAATCTGAGCTAAACTATTCCATAAAAATACAAGAGAATAAAAATAAAAAGGGCACATATCAACTAACTCAGCTATTTAAAATATATCAAAAAAAATAAATATTATAAATATACCTTCCCAAAAGGAGGTACCTAAACAGAAGAAGACGTGCCCGCCAGACTACGAGGGAATCTGACGCCCGACCTGCCTGGATACTTGCTGGATAAGCAAGGCTACGGAAGCCTCAGCAACATCCAGCACCGGCACCGCCAATCTCTTTAAGCTGACCCCTGAAACCGACAGCGCCACAAAGTGCATAGAAGCTGGCAGCACACCAAAAGCAGCATGATCTTTCATGAACCGGATATATTTTTAAAGATAGTATTTAGAAATATTTCATATATAAACAACCATTGTAACCAGAGCTCGCAAATAACAGTTGACCGTTTCTTGCAGTCACCAAATAACAGTTCTTTGTGCACCACTTTCGCAAAAATTCAGACCAGAGCCGTTCACCTGTTCTCTTGAACGAACGGTCTGTGCTCAACCAAAAACCTTTTATTCCTTTCCCTTTTGTTCTGGTCATTCACTGACCGTTTTGCAACGAGCGAAGAAAATAAAAGTCTTTTGCATTTGTATAAGTGTGTGTGAGTATAAGTGTGTATAAGTGTGAATGATTAGTCTATTTGCATATTTGTCACATTTGATTTTGTGCGTTTAGAGTGTTTTAATTTTTGTGTCAAAAATGGGTCGCGATTACAACAAAAAAGTGCATTTTTTTTCAATTTAATTCAGAAGACAATAAGTCTAAGTGCAATGTTTGCGGTGTGAAGTTAGCAGGCTCTCACGTAACAAATTTAAAACGACATTATAATAATATAATTGCAAAACATTCGGAACTATTTAATGAATTCGAGATTGACGACGACAAAATTCAACAAAATATAAAAAAAAGAAAAATTTCATATGAAACCAGTGAAGAATCAATCGTCTCTTCGATTATAAAGATTGTGACCACCGATGGAAAGCCTTTTTTATTTCTTGATAGCGAATGGTTTCGACAGATATTAAACCCAGTTTATAACGCGCTTTAGATGAATCCCATAACTTCTCGAAATGTTATGGAATATGTGACTGTCAAAGTGCAGACCATTAAAGAAAATATAAAAGCGCTTGTAAAGGGAAAGCTTGTATCAATGTAAATAGATGTTGCTATAAGAATGGATAAGGCTATTTTGGGCGTGAATTTACAAATGATACAATCTACTATGTCCAAAGCTGAAATCGTCATCAAGACTTTAGGCATGATACAGCTTCGTCATTCGCACACTGGAATATACATTAAAGAAAAAGTTATGGAGATCATAAATGACTACGGAATAACCCTCGATCAAGTCTTCAGGTAAAATCTTAATTGCAAAATATGTTTTAAATGACTGTTATTTAAAACATAAAACTATAACCGCAGCATTACATCGGATAATGGAAAAAACATGACAAAAGCCATTTAAATATTAAATGATGATTCGGAGTCTCTTTTTGACGATGACATTAACGGTGAAAATGTAATGGAAAAACTTGATACCATACAGCTGGCGAATATTCACCTTGTAAGGTGTGCTGCACACTCACTTCAACTGTGCGTAAACGACACACAATTTGTTAATTATTGCGTACAGAAACGAATAGGTAAGTGAAAACTTAAAATTTTTTAATATTTAAAAAATTTTTAAAAATATTCAACCTGAGCAGACGTTGGTTGAATGAGGGCAAAAAAAAAGTACATTTAAGGTTAAGATTTAAGGTGCATTCCCCAACGCAAAGTGCGCCATCATGCGAGGTTTATATCCAAGACCAGAAGAAGGAGCTTACATCCGACGGTGATGAATGTGCTGACAAAGAGGGGTCTCTGTTTTCCGCCTATTTGGATGGCGTACAGATAATCTCCCAAACTAAAGAAGAGCCATCTAAAAAACTGGTCAAAATCTATGCTGACATAGAAAATTTCGACATAATTCATGGACGCTTGCCACTAAATGCGAATATGAGTAATAAATCTATTGTTTACATCTAATAAATATGTTAAAATTGTTGCACTGAAATCAAAAGACCGTTTACGATGAGCCTTTCGTTTTTTCGCTCATCTGATGACCCTCAATAAGCGAGCATTCAGTTGGATTGCTCTCTCTGAGTTGTTGTTCAATGAGCATATCAAGAACCATGAAACTGAGAGCAGTAAACCGAAAACCAAAACACAGAGAATCGAAATATTCTGTTCAGAGCGAGAGCACACGTGCATCGTGTTTTTCGGTTGTGTTAGAGAGCAGACCTCAAAACGAAAAACGGTCAACTGTTATTTGCGAGCTCTGATTGTAACATTAATCGGAAAAAATTCTGCCTGATGAGAAGTATGGTAAAAAGTCATACAACCATTAGGTAGGAATATTTTACAAATACTGAATTTTAAAAACTAAAATTAAAAAAAAAACCAAAAAAATAGGAAACAGGGAAATAGATAGGAAAATTTTTTTATATATAAATATATATACTTTAAAATATTAAAATAAATTAAATATTCTTAATTTGAATGAGGGATAATAAAATAAGAAAAATAGATGATTACTCAGAATATTTACTAAAAATTGAAACAGAAAGAATATATACACCAACAAAATGGGCTTAATAGACAGTGGATTCCACAGCTAATGTAATCAATAAAATTTGAGTGGAAACCTGCTAGCTATATTTATACTATTAATAATAAATGCATATATAAAGCAATATAAATGGCACAACAAATGCCTGTTAAGACAGCCTGCTATGACTGTTATGGCAGCAGCGCAGATAATCTGGAAACTATTTAAAAATAAAAAAAATTTTTTTTGACAATATAATAATAATAATAAAGGCACCATAAACTTTGATAAAGCAACTATAAAAAAAAATTAGCTAAAAAATAACTAAAATACTTTTTTTTTCGCGCGGCTCCCACTGCATAGCTTACAGCCCACCTCCCGCCCAACCGACCGAAAAGCGCTGCCGTTTATCGTACGGCTCAGATCGCGGGGATAGACCCGAATTTCCAAATAGGAGCCAAGACAACCTTATAAATTTTGGCCTTGTTGGAAATTGAAAGTTTGTTTCCAGGCCTAAGGAGCCAAGCCATGCTGTTCGCCTTTGTTTTGAGCCGCCGAGTTACATCCGTTACATGGCGTTGAAATGTAAGTCGCTTATCCAGAGTGACACCGAGGTATTTGTGGGCGTTCGATTGTGTAAGGAGCTTTTCATGCAGAAACACACCTGGTGATGTGTCTTTTCTCAGGGTGTACGTCACGGAAACACACTTTTCCGGATTGACTGCGATGTTCCAGCGTAGGGCCCAATTCTCAAATTTTTTTAGGTAAAGCTGAAGCGTATCGGTGGCTGTATAGACGCAAGTATCTCTGACCAGGACTCAGTATCATCAGCAAAGGTGGCACCTAGCAGGTCATTGGGATCTGTAAGCAACATTTTGTCAGCTGAGGGCATGTCGTGCGTATACAGGCTATATAGTGTTGGACCTAACACACTTCCCTGGGGTACACCTGCTCTGACTGTTTTTGTTTGTGAGGACAGTCCGCCCTGTACTACTTTAAAGGTTCGCTCGTGTAGGAAGCTTTTTATTATCAAAAAGAGCTTTAGTAGGCTTTTAAGCTTGTGCAGAAGCCCTTCATGCCACACTCTGTCGAAAGCCTGCTGGATGTCCAGAAAAGCTCCAATGACGTTCTCCTTTCCATGGAAACTTTTCAGCACAAAGTTCACTACGCGGTGTAGCTGTTCAGGTGTGCCATGCCTGAGTCTAAAACCAAACTGAAACTTCGGAATAGCTTTTTGGACCTTTCGGGATTCAAGCAATCTTCTCAGGATGCACCTCTCAAGTTATTTGCCAAATGCTGGAAGCAGGCTTATTGGGCGATATGAGTCTAATTCCTCTGCTGGCTTCCCATTTTTATGGAGCATAATGATATTCGCCTTCTTCCAAGCGCTTGGGAAGTGTCCCCAGTCGAAGAGTAGAATTGAAAATCAGTACAAGGAATAACAAAGCTCTGGGGCATCAGCTTAATGGTTGTCGATGTGATCTTGTTTTTTGAGAGTCCTACTTGAGAGTTAAGAGGCCTACTGCTTCCGGAGAGAGAGCGATGCTGCTATGCAAGTTGCATAGGTGAACTGCGCCGCCAAGAGCTGCAATTTGAGCTGCATCTTTGATCTTCTTCATAAAAGTTTCAACCGCTTTCTCGACATCGTCCGCTGTATTTAGCTCTGTATTGAGGTTAAAGGCATGGTCAAGTTCGTACTGAAACAGCCATATATTCGCACCAGGTGGAACGAGCATCCTAATAGGGGCGGTGCTATGAGGTGACGTTGTTAGTGAAGCGATCAGCGGCAAGTGATCGGAAGATAGATCATACTCTTCGCATACAGATAGTAGACTGTTAGCTATACCTTTGTACAAGAAGAAGTCGATACATGAAGGTACATTCCTCGTGTTATACGGGTAGTGAGTGGGTTTGCCTGTAGCCAGAACTTGAGTTGAGCTGCCGGAGATAACATCGTGAAGTGCTGTGCCTCGAGGATTCGCTCTTATACTACCCCAGAGGCGATGCTTAGCGTTAAAATCACCTCCAATGATAAACTTTTGACCATGTTGACCAAGGAGATTATCAAACTCAGAGGAATTCCAAGGCAGGCCTGGAGGAAAGTACACATCTGACACCGTAATTTCGCCCAAATTAGTGGAAATTTTTACCGTCGCCATTTGTAGGTGATTAGTTGTGATCGAATGCATGTGGTAGTGCACTAATCCCTGCGTGATTACGATACAAGCTCCTCCTCTGGGGCGACCTCCTGGGTGATCTGCTCGATAGCAGCTGTAACCTATCATATTGAGGTTGGATCCGTCGTGTAGGAGTGTCTCTGAAAAAAGCATAACATCAATTTCGTTCTTGCTGAGAAACACTTCAAGCTCATTAGCATTTGGGATAATGCTACGAGCGTTCCAGGCTCCGAGGCGCAGTTCATAAGCCATTACTTGCGCTTCGTCAACGACTTAAAACCTCTGAGTTCTTTGATCTCCTCAAATAACTCAGCGATGGTTTTTTGTAGACCCGCAATGGTCTGCTGCATTGAGATGATGATTTATGCGAGAAAGCCATCAATTACCATTTGGTTGGGATGTTGAGGTACGCCTGCGTTTGTTACAGGAGCAAAGGCAGCATTCGGAAAAGTCTGGAACCTTGTATTTGAGAAAGCATTTCGCTGTTGGGAGTATTTTCCGTCAGGTCGTGTGCTCTGTTGTCCAGACGTTCTGGCCAGAAGCCTTGCCTGGAACCGGATCAGAGGAGTCAACATTCTGTGACTTCACCTTTGGATTATAGGTATTAACCACAGCGTGACCTTGGGAGGTGAACGCATTTAAAGTTTGCTCAATTGGGGTAGAAGCAGCCAAGTTGCACACCACAACCCTGTAGGCTCTGTCTTCCGGGAGGCAGAAGCGAGTGTATTGGAGATGAACTATGATAATTTTTTAGTGATAGCTCTGTGGGCATCAGAGTCACGGGGGTATATACGCAAGTTGCCATTACGCGCGATCTTGAGCTCATATGAGTTAGATGATACCGCCGAGTTCGATTACATGGGCTCTTTTTTTCGAACTTTTCGGTGAGGTTGGTAGGCTTCTCTTCTTGGATGGAACTTTTTGCCAAGAGACTGAAGCCGGCTGGAATGTAAGCGTATTACTATTTTTTTCAATTTGCCGTAATAGGCGACTATTTCCAACTGTTTTCTGGTTAGGTTTGTTTAATTGCTTTGGACTGTTACCATAAAAGGCTCCCTGCCAGTTGTGCTAGGCGGGGCGCATGCTCTGAAAGGAGCATCCCGTTCGTACCTCTCGTAACTCCGCTTTAGTGCACCCAGCGACTTCCGACATCCCGGAATCGATCGACCATACTTCTCTTGAAGCACCTCTATTTTTTAATTTCCTCGATAAAATAATAAAGTTTGATTATTTTGCCAAAAACTTTTTTTTTCGGAAAATATTTAATGAAAATAAAATTGAACTGATCTCTTTCTCAATGATGATTCGACTGAATAAGGCTGATAATTGTAGGAAATGAGTACGTTGTTTGAAAGAAAGTTGCGAATAGATCGGCAATACCCTGATCAGTAGTCGCAGATACATTTTCCAACGAAATTAGGGGGGAGAAGATACCTACATACACTTAGTATTAAGAAAATAATAAAACTGCTTCGGATCCTGTGTAAACTGGATTTTTAATGTATTTTAAGTTTTTAAGGCTCCTTGTAAACCAAGGAGGTTCAGTCGAGACGGATGGATACTTCAATGGCATGCAAGAATCGAAGAAACCGTTAAGCGTTTTGTAGAATGTTTCTGAAGCGATATTAATATCGGTGCATTCCCAGAGATCGGACCAATCGAATGTATAAATTAAATTGCTTAGTGTCTGAAAATCAGCCTTGCGAAAGCTGCAGCGAGTTTTGTGAACTCCATGGCAAGACTGAAGATTGCTAACAGTAAGAATTTCTATCGACACCTCAAGCGTTGGGTGGTAAGGATCTTCTGGGAACGAAAGTGGCATGGCTCTGGTATGGCTCCATCTGGGTCAGAAACGAAACAAAGATCTAGAAGCCGACCCTAGAGTTGTTAGTTTTTTGAGAGTGAAAGATTCAAAGACGGTTCAGGGCTTTTAGGCTTTGGGAGTTTACTCCCACAGGCTTATTAACTTTTTTTTCAACTGTACTCGGCGGATTTTATTGTACGAATATGTTCTCCGGCCAAAAGCTGGGCGAAAACATCGTATCGAACATCGGCAAAGGTACACGTATCTTAAAAGATGACGTAAGCCTCGAGAAAGTACATTTAAACTTCATCTAATGTCCTCCATTCTAACAACGGCCTCAGATTTGGCTTGGATGTAAGCCGAAATATCAATCTCTGAGGTGTTAGGGGCCAGCCGTGAAATAAATATGTGTTTAGAGGGGAGAATGAAATTGTTTTGTCTGCAAGATCTGAAGTTATACCAAAGATCACTATTTGTTCAACAGACTCGCATGTTCCCACGTATTCCCAAGTAGGACTTCCAACCTGGAATTATAATCGAAAGCGCACTTGTTAACACAGAATGTTATATAAAAAATTTAAAAATATAAAAAGCGAATGGTTAAAAGATTATGATGTTTATAATGCAAATGTAGAAAATAAAGAACTTCCGAAGTACTGAAACTTCTTAAATTTCCATCGTTATTTAACCCTCTAATGCCCAACCCCGCCTTTTGGCGGGTTGCAATAGAACTGGGTACAAAAACTGCGTAGTTAATTTTATTCAAAAAAGGGGAATCACATATATTTTAGGACATTTCATTTTGCATGTATGTGTACATCGCTGATCGTTTTTTTACTGAAACATTTCACAAGTTCAGTCCAAAGTGAAAAGTTGCAGCAAAAACAGTGATTTTGAAGATTGGACAAAAAGTTTATTTAGTGTCGTACAAGAAAAAAAAATATTGGTGAGTAGAACGCATTATTATCAATCGGTTTGTTTAAAAATTAAATTTAAAAAAAAACAATATAAGTTAAGAAATATCGACTTGGAACAAATCCCGCCTTTTGGCGTGGTTGGGCATTTAGCTGTAAATTTATTATTTATTATTATGAATAATAATTTATTATTATTAAAAAAACATGCAATATGGCCAACTGCAATTTAGAAACACAGTCTTTTTTCACAAAATGTAATATTCATCTATGCAATTCATCTTTTTTTTTTTTTAATTTTCATATGCAACAATAAAAATTAAACACAATAAAAGTCGTTTAAGTCTTCATATGGGTAAAATACAGATAAATGCCCAACCCCGCCTTTTGGCGGGTTATGTATTTTCACCTGTAGCTGGTAAACCATTAGCGTAATCAAAAAACTAACTTCATATTCGTTCGTTTTGAACCAAAATTAGTTTAAAATAATTTTTTCACTGCAATAGAAAAATTGGGCATTTGAGGGTTAAAATGGAATTAACAGAGTTATAGTCTTGGAACAGAAACCATATCAGCTAATAACTTTTATAAGCAAAAATTTCGATTGACTTATAAAACTCCTGTATACATCAAGAACTAGAGAACGTCAAAAGCCAGAAATTCAAATGCAAGTTGATAAATTGATAAAAGATCCATTGTATAACCATTTATATCAGAATATAAAACTCAACTTCAACATTTTAAAAAAAATGTAAAAATAGCACAAAATCCCTTTGAAAGAATTATCCTAGATTTCTTAAAGAATTTTGTATAACTACAAATGGTTTACTAGCATGTGGATCGGTACTATATCAAGACCGGTCAACAGCCCTTTGCCTTTTACAAAGGGCAAAAGTAATAAGGCCACAACAGAGCAAGAACTAACACCTATTCACTGGTCAATAAATTATTTCAGACCATATATGTATATATTTCTAAGTTCAAAGTTACCGCAGGCCACTTACAATGAGAAATCCAAACTTCAAACTCACAAGGTTGCGGTTGGACTTGGAAGAATATGAATATACGTTAGAATACCTCAAGGGAAAGGATAGCCATGTAGCCGATAATCTGTCCAAAATAACAATAAAATATTCAAAAATTTAGAGTAGCGCAACTCAACCCGTTGACTTTTGGAAATAAGGTGATCGAAGGGAAGTCTTTGAGATTGAGTGTAAATTTTACATGCTTATATTTTTGTTCGTTTATTTTGGTTCGCCAGTCAGATAGCCACTTTTCCACGGCCACTAGATGAGAAGAGAGTTGAGTTGTTGCTTATACAGGGTATTTGAACCGACTTAAAATCGCTTTGTCTTCCGCAAACTTAGAAATTGTTAGTTGTCTGCTTGTGGGTATGTCTGCTGTATAAAGGACGTACAGCGTTGGTCTACCTTGGGGAACTTCAGTGGGGACTTTTTCGGATTTGGTTTATTCTTATGATTTTAGCTACTTCATTCGCTCGAAATTCGAATGGCTCATGTGCTTAGTCGTTTCGAGGGACATTTTTGGTTATTGCAAAGTCGATCAAGGCAGGAATTGGTACCTGTCGGTAGTCCACTATGATGGTCTACCTGAAGGGACGTAGTCAAGCTTTCTGTTTGCCTTTATAATAGCGTTATACAACTGTTTCCCTTTAGGAGTGACGACGCGTGATCCCCAGTTGGTGTGTTTTGGCGTTGTGGTCACGTGCAGCAATAAAGTGGTCCCCTAGGATCAGTTTGGGCAGCATGCAGAGTTGTTGTCGTAGAGCTAGGTTCTGTAAGTCCCGATTTTTGGAACGTTTACGAAGGTTACATTTTGGAAGGTGGTCGCTAAGCTAAATGTTGACGTTTTTGCGCTTGCAAAGTGTAATTCTGGGGTTGTTTCTGATGGTAAAGGTGCATACTGCTCGTTAATTCTTTTGAGCTCGAGGTGTCAATATCCATGTATCGACTTTGTACCTTTCGTGTCGATTTGCGATCCCTATCTTCCTGGCTCTTTGCGAACGTAGTCGCGAATAGGGATCTCTCATGGCTTGACTCGACCTCCTGTGCCAGGGATAAGGCAGATGGCATATCTTTTGGTTTTGTCCGTGAGATTACGCTTTAAGCCTGATATAAATACCCTCAAAGCATCCTCACGGTACTTGTCACACAGTACCCTTGCAATATCCGCCTCATAAGACCGCCACCTCATCGTAATATTGTAATAAGGTGAAGCCACATTGTCTGATCGTGCCCAGCTCCAGATCTATGGCATGCATCTGTCGCTTGTCGCTATACGTGAAAACGAGGCGGCTTATAATTGCATTGAAATTTAGTACGGTTCCAAAAGGAGGACAGCACGGCATGATCGAGGCTCCCAACCTTGTTTCTAATAATAATCATTGCCTGAATTTTCGCTTGAAAATGTGGAATGCCGAAACAGCCGCTTGCCTACAACAGACTGCATTAAGGGGCTCGTTGCACTACACGTCGTCCCTAATTTGTATTGCTGTGTATGTTCTAATATGTGGGGTCTTGGGACTTGTGCCGGTGCGGTACGCAATTCTGCCACGTTGCTGGCCAGCGAATCACTAATCTGTTTAAACTGCTGCTCCTTTTTTGCTGGTCTATGCCGTCTTTTTCGGTTAATGCATTATTAATAGCCTGTAATTAATAATTTAATTGGACTGTACCAACTGCTTTAGCTGCTCAGGTTCCATTTTTAATTTCCTTGGATGGCCTTGTATAAGCCCTCGTGCGTAAATAAAGCCGAAACTACGAATCTGGCGTTCAATGCTCCTAGGGTCTAAGCTAAGAATGAGCAGCAGCGTTAATCATTCATTGAAAAATCGTTCAACAAAATAACTTGGTTTTTTATTATTAAACTGAATTATTTTTCGGAATTTTTCCAATATTATTTATTTTATTTTCTTTTTTTTTTTACGACCTTCCCGCTCTTGGGACTTGGTGGACTGCGCATTTTACGGACCGTGTCGGGCTGCCAGGAGCGGAGTCCCACTGTGTCCGTTGCCCCTTTGCTGCCGTTGCTGCAGTGACTTACTTTTGCATAAGCGTTAATTGAACGCCAACTTAGAGTATGGACTGGCAGGCCCCTCCGCGTGCCATCAAGCTTGGCAAAACAATGCCATGCAAGAAGGCCCTCAAAGCAAGGAAGTGCAGCTCGAGCAGACACTCTAGCTGGAGTTCTTCTTACTCGGAGCCCAGCGAGATCAAGCGCAAGCCCGCGCGAAATAGGCAAGGAGAGAAGCCAGACGTCACGCCTAGCACCAGCGCAGCTCTGCGCAGCAAGCTGGCAAACAACCCCTTTGCCCTCCTCTCAAGCAAAGATGATGACGACGAACATGACGAACCCAAAACTGCCTCAGAGGCAGTGGCATCTAAAACGGCAGTGAAACCGAACCCGATCCCGAAAACCCTCAAGCCTCCCCCGATCTACATCCCAGACGTGACCGACATCACCGCGGTTGTCAAGATGATAACGACTCTCGTGGGTACCAAAAAGGATTTCTCGTACAAAACGGAGAGAAATAATAATGTACGCGTAATGATGCCAGATAAGGAGTCCTACACAGCCCTACGCCAGCACCTCGTGGCACATAACAAAAGGCACCGCACCTTCCAACCAAAGAACGAGAGAGCGTACAGGGCGGTCATCAAGGGACTTCACCACTCAACGGACCAGACTGAAATTAAGGAAGAACTCCACAAATATGGCCATACTGTGAGGGATCTGCACAATCCCATTGGCAGGAAATCCAAAAAACCACTGGGGATATTTTTTGTTAACCTAGAACCAGCGAGCAACAACACAAAGGTTTTCAAAATAAAGAGGATTTGTAGGTCAGTCGTCACCGTTGAGCCCCCACTGAAGTTCAACGATGTTCCACAATGTTTCAGACGCCAATGATTCGGACACACCCAGCGCTACTGTTTCCTGGAACATCGCTGCGTGAAATGTGGTGATTCTCACGACTCTAGGTCATGCACCAAAAAAGATGCCGAGAAAGCATGCTGTTTACATTGTCAAGCTGGCCACCCTGCGTCGTTCAGAGGATGCCCTGCCTACAAAAAGGCAAAGGCACAGCTATCTCCTAAAGCCAGACCCGTTGAGAGTAGCAACAAACCACCTCTCATCCAAATACCAACTATCATCAATGGTACGAGTTACAGGGACGTACTTCTTGGAAACCATGCAACACAGCCAAGGAATCCCCAACAAACCCCTCAAACCATTCCCGAAGCCCCAAATCTCAACCAGCTTGAAACGATGTTTGCCCGCATGGAAGAAACGATTGAGAGGATGATGGAAAAGTGGATCTCATAGATGTTCTCGCAGATGTTCTCGCAGATGACGCAGTTTATAGCTCCCTTCCTCAACAGAAAGTAATGCAAATAAGACTTAATATAGTTTTTTGGAACGCAAACGGCTTGCAGAAGAGCAAAGCCGAAGTAGAGCATCTTATGAAAACAGACAATATCGATGTTATTCTAGTTTCGGAATCCCACTTTTGTCCCAGATCCCACTTTAACATTAGCGGATACGATCTGTTACATGCCAACCATCCATCTGGCAGAGCACGCGGAGGAGCAGCTATGCTCATTAGGAGTGGCATTCAGTACACGGAACTTCCCGCGTTTCAGGAGGAATGGGCTCAGTGCGCCGTGACCAGGATTTCTAGCCCACAGGGAGATATCACCATTGGTGCGGTTTACTTCCCACCCAGACACTCGATAACCGAGACCCACCTTCAGAACTTCTTCGAGTCCCTTGGACCTCGTTTTATAGCAGCAGGAGACTTTAACGCCAAACGCTCCTGGTGGGGGTCCCGCACAAACAACCCCAAAGGCATTAAGCTTTACAAGTACCTGCAGCGGAAGAGTCTGGACTGCCATTCCACTGGAGAACCCACACACTGGCCTTCCGACCCTTCAAAGCAGCCGGATCTTCTGGACTTCGCCGTCTCCAAGGGCATAGGACACTCCAAGATAACATGCTCAAGCTATGATAAACTGCTATCCGACCACAGCGCAGTAAACTTGCTCATAAACTTGCTTTCCTCCATGTACTCAGATCCCCCTCTTTCCACACCAAGCAACATAGATGCGGCCATCGAAAACTTAACCAGAGAGATGCACAATGTTGCTGAGTTTGCGAACCCACCTCCTCAAACTACCCCGAGAACACCTGAAAGAGACTTGCACTTGTGGTCTCCTGAAATCGCGACCCTCGTGGCCGAAAAAAGGCGCAGGCAAGGACCTGGAACCTGGAGACCCGCAGCACAATCTGTGGAATGTCACGAGGCACATTAAAAGACCTGCGAAGAAGATATCACCCGTGCGCAAAGTGGACGGGTCCTGGTGTCGGTCTGAGATCGAAAGAGCAGAAGTCTTTGCCGACCATTTACATAGTGCTTTCTCACCTTTCGATAGATGCACTGCCGAAGAGAGAGCTGCCATCATAAGGTTCGTAGAGAGCCCAAGTGCTCCTGGCACGCCAATAAAGCCCGTCGAACCAGAGAAGATTGTGCAGGAGATCACCTCCTTAAAAAATGGCAAGTCACCAGGTCCTGACCGAATTGATGCAACAGCACTGAAAATGTTGCCCCTAATCTGTTCCCAAAGGCTGGCTAACATCTTTAACAGCTGCCTCCGTCTAGGGTACTTCCCGAAAGTGTGGAAGCGTGCGGAAATAATTGTCCTCCTCAAGCCTGGAAAACCTGAAGCCAATCTAGCATCGTATCGTCCAATTAATCCTGTCTAAAATACTTGAAAGAATATTTTTACGTAGAGTACTGCCAGTTTTGGACGAGGCCGGACTGATCCCTGTTCACCAGTTTGGCTTCAGACGCCTTCATGGAACACCAGAGCAATGCCACCGGCATGTTGAGTGCATACTAGAGGCCTTCGAAAAAAAGAAGTACTGCTGCGCCGTTATGCTGGATGTTAAACAGGCGTTTGACAGAGTCTGGCACCCTGGACTCCTGTTCAAAATCCAACCTTCCAAGTTCCCACTTCGCCTTCCTCAAGTCGTACACAGAGGAAAGGGAATTCCGAGTGAGATGCGGATCATCAATCAGCACGCCTAGGCCTATAAGAGCAGCAGTACCTCAAGGCAGTGTTCTTGGACCCATCTTATACACACTCTACACAGCGGACCTTCCCATCACCCCCTCTCGGAACCTCACAGTAGCTACATACGCGGACGACACCGCGTTCCTAGCCTCCGCCACAAATCTTCAGGAAGCTTCAGCCATCATACAAAGACAACTGGATGCTCTAGATCCATGGCTGAAACGATGGAACATCGTGGTCAACGCGGAGAAATCCTCCCACACAACCTTCGCATTACGCAGGGGGGATTGCCCCCCCGTCACACTCAACGGGAAAACCATTCCAACGAATGACACTCCCAAATATCTAGGGCTGACCCTGGACCACAGGCTCACATGGCGTCCACACCTAATCAACAAGCGCAACCAGGCCGACCCACGACTCAGGCAACTTCACTGGCTCCTGGGCAGAAGATCCAAGCTCAGGGAAAAATTCAAACTACTCACATACAACGTAGTGCTGAAGCCAATCTGGACCTATGGGATTCAATTGTGGGGCACGGCAAGCTGTTCCAACCGCATCAGAATACAGCGGTTTCAGAATAAATGTCTGAGAACATTTTCTAACGCTCATCCGTACCACGAAAACTCAATAATCCACAAAGAGCTTGGAATTCCTTCGGTAGCAGAGGAGATCACCCGACACAGTGAAAGATATACAAAAAGACTGGACAACCACCCCAACCACCTGGCCATCAAGCTCCTAGAAAACAGCCAATCCCTAAGACGCCTGAAAAGGAAACACCCGCTTGACCTCCCCCACCAATAGACACCTAAGTCAGACTCATATGATGTACATTCCATGTACCTCCCTTAAGTTAATGTCACCCCCAAATCATTTAATAATTGTCCATTCGGACAGATTTTAAATATAATATAAGAATGATAACAAAAAAAAAAAAAAAAAAGCGTTAATCTGACACTTGCCTGCGATGGAGTTCTTGGTATGCTCAGTCGTTGTTGAAAAAAACATCTGTCTTCACACTTCACTTTCATAGCGAACGGTTGTGTTTTTTTCTTGGGCTCATCGATTTATTTATTATTGCCCTGCGAAAAACAAACTGGCGTTTGTTTAAGATAATAATCATTAAATCTAATACTTATCTTGATTCCCTTCACACTCGCGTCTGCGCGGTACCATATTTGGTGAGATTATAACAATGTATGATTTATCCAAGTAAGGTAAGGAAGGTACCTACTTCTATTATTCTTATAATTCTTATATTCTTATTGCTAGCCTAGCATCCCCTGTTGGCTGTGTGAAAACGTAGTACATACTAAATGCGCCGGTTTTACCACCTCAGTTTCGGATACAATCTCTAGAAATGTTGGTATCCACTTTTGTTGCAGTGGATGTCGCGCGGCTCTAAAAGAAATGCGAAAGTTCATGCGGCAAACTAAAAACTGTTTCAAAGAGTTGATCGGTGGTTTCCGTTAATTCAACGACCAGCTCTCTGCGCTTGATTCCCCATTTAGCAGCCTATAGCTGCTAAATGAATCTCCAAAGCCAAATTATAGACTCCGTATGCACTGATATCGCTTCTCAGCCTGATCAGCCGACACACTTACTACCCCAAGAGCAGAAGTTGGAAAATCAAATGTGGTTTCTGAATTTGACTCCATAATCGAGCATTACTCGTCTGAATTACCATCCAGGGTATCCCTTCACGTGATTCCTGCGGCACGAGTAGAGTCGACCCCCCTAAAATCCACTGATAAGGGTAAACCACCGCCCGGACCCGCTGTACGGATTGATATCACGGTGTTACCAACCGTCACACCAAAAGCTTTGCAGGTTATTCTCCCCTCTAAACACATATTTATTTCACGGCTGGCCCCTAACACCACAGAGATTGATATCTCGGCTTACATCCAAGCCAAATCTAAGGCCGTTGTTAGAGTGGAGGACATTAGATGAAGTTTAAATGTACTTTCTCGAGGCTTACGTCATCTTTTAAGATACGTGTACCTTTGCCGATGTTCGATACGATGTTTTCGCCCAGCTTTTGGCCGGAGAACATATTCGTACAATAACATCCGCCGAGAACAGTTGAAAAAAAAGTTCATAAGCCTGTGGGAGTAAACTCCCAAAGCCTAAAAGACCTGAACCGTCCTTGAAACTTTCACTCTCAAAAAACTAACAACTCTAGGGTCGGCTTCTAGATCTTTGTTTCGTTTCTGACCCAGATGGAATAACCGTTTCCAGAGCCATGCCACTTTCATCCCCAGAAGATCCTTACCACCCAACGCTTGAGGTGCCGATTGAAACCCTTATTGCTAGCAACCTTCAGTTTCGCCATGGAGTTCGTAAAACTCGCTGCTTTCCCAAGGCTGATTTTCAGAGACTAAGCAATTTAATTTATACATTCGATTGGTCCGATCTCTGGGAATGCACCGATATTAATATCGCTTTAGAAACATTCTACAAAACGCTTAACGCTTTCTTCGACTCTTGCGTGCCATGGAAGTATTCATTCGCCTCCACTGACCTTCCTTGGCCATCGCAATGAACTCGCTAAGGGTCTTACCAGACCACGCCCACAAAGGAGGCTCAACAGGCGACTTCCCAGGGACCTAATCCTAATCCGGCTGCCCACAAGACGCACAGCAAGATGATGATGAGTCAAACGATATACTCCCATCGTCTTTCTTTTATATTTCTTAGTTTTTAAGTATTGTTAATTATTGTTCGTTAATAAAGTTTGTTAAGCAACGGCGACCCCTTCGGGCAGTCGCCAAGGGGTTCCAAGATACCCTGTATGCCTTAATAAATAGTTTAATAAAAAAAAAAAAGAAAAGGGAAACTTTTTATACGCCTTCAATTTTTCAGCACACAATCAATCCTGACATGAGAATCATGGAGTACTTGAAGCCCACCCATCAGTTTTTGCATTTCAAGGATAACACGGAGCCACCTGTTGCACCCAATATGGGCGGCAATGGCACCGATGCAATTAAAATACAAAAATCCAATTGTCCCACAACATTTCCATGACACCGGATGTTAGGATCCCGCTGGAAAAACACAGATGACCCTCCTTAGTAGCGGCAAACTTTCTGATCTACAACCTTTACACCATCAGTTCTAAATCAAAAATTGATATTGCAGAAAGTATGTCCGATGACTGTGGGAAAACCTTCGCTTATCTGGAGCGTCCTTAATAAAGAAATTGTAGTCAAATTTTCGCAGTCAATTCCTTAAATCAAAATCTCTACTCATTGTATTTGCATACATTGTTTATTATACATATATATGTATAGACCTATCCCTCGATTTACACGGTACTTTTTTTAATGTTTTCGCTTTTACACGGTTTTGAAAATAAGTTTTTAAGTTATATTATTGTTTGTATCTCACTCTACTATGTGCTACTGTGTTTGAACTTGTGCTCTGTGTACACATCTCACGGTGAATCCCTAGCTTATGTGCTGACTTGCTGAACATGCACACTGTGTCTGTATTTATTCGCATACAATTAAAGTTTTATCTACGGAAAATTGTATTTGAGTAAAAGTTTCAGTTTCAGAAAGATTTAATTTTCCATTTTCATAGGCTTATAATGTCTAAAGAAGTACAATGCATTTTATTTTTATTTCTGTGTACACCTAAAAATATTAAAAAAAAATACAACTGAAAAATAGCAAAATTATGCATTTTCTGCATGATTTTCGATTTACACTTTTTTATCAGGAACGTATCTATCGTGTAAATCGGGGGATAGGTGTAATGAAATCAACATTATTTTTATTCATTTTATTATAAATTACATTTTATCTATCAATATTATTATATATTACATTATATTTATTAATATTAATTTTAACTTCCAAATTTTCAATGCGATTTGATGGAAGCGGCGAGGGGATAGCTTCTAGAATTTTTTCCAAAACGTGGATAGCTATTTCCCCAAAACACTTAGGGGCAAGTTTTCAAACGCATTTATAAGAAAATTAAAGTAAATGGAGCTGTCTGACAAAAAGTAACAAAAATACCATTTCGATATTTAATTCTTAACAATTCCATATTTTATTTAATTCAATTTGATTGGTAAATCAAAACAAAAAAAACAAAAACTTTGTCCCCATGTTCCTTTTCACTTGTTCCCCATCAACGCAAACAGGTGAAGCTAATTGACGAAGATTGTAAATTGTCTTTGCCTATCGGTTTCATTATAAAATATTTTTTTTTATCGATTCTAATCGTCGCTATTGAGCATTCGCCATATTGTCCATCTCTAATGTTGATAGCCGGTATGGGACTATTAATAGAATTTTGGGTGGTCTAAAATCAACAAAAACAAAAAATTTTAAATGTCTTAAAAATATACATCCATTAAACATCACTATGTATTCAAAAAATTATTTTCATGTTGCCGAATATTCATAATATTGCAAAAAAAAAGTGTCATGAAACTGATAGCGTGTGTACCATAAAATTTCGATGGTATAGATACGTATACTTTAGTAAATAATCTCCTAGTTGTCGCAAATTATAAAACTTGATTTGAAACATTGAAACATTTTGTACAAGCTGAATACGGCACTTAAATCTATCGCTTATACGCTAAATGTTCAAATTGTATACATACTGTATAAAGGGTAAAATTATAGGCTTAAATGTGGAGTGATAAAAAAAGTTATTAGTCACGAGTACGAGTGCGATTATTAATCTCAATGCCAAAAATCGATGTACTAATTGTAAAATGCAAAAGGTAATTACTTTAAATTGTAAGTATTAACATAACAAGTTCTTATAACCTACATATTTATATATGTGTGTATACGAAAACGAATCATACCTATGCACAGATTTAATACAGCTATCCCTCCCATTGATATACCTGTGTGTATACTAATGGACCTTTGGTTTTTTTATATATTGCAGTAATTCGGCAAAGAAAGCAAAATCAATAATTTTAGGAGAAATGATAAACATGATTAATAAATGATTAAATGTAAAAAATATTAAGAAGTATTTTACATAAATACTAACTATACTGGAAACAATACAGTGACAGAGTTCTGCCAGCAGTTCCATTACATCTCTCCTGATCTTAAAAGTATCTGTCAATTAACTCCTCGTTACGTAAATGTGATTGGACTGAAAAGGGTTTCAATTATCTCATTGAAGCCCTCTTATTCCCCTTAAAAGCACGATACCATAACTATGTCTGCAAATCTCCACAAATATTTTAAATGACGTTATTTTTAAAGAAATAATTAAGAAAATGAATACTTCGCAAAATCATCGAATAATTGAGAAATCAAAACCTTATACTTCGCTACCACTATCAGAGGATCCTCGGACACTGCAATTGGCTTTGGAGTTATCATTAGTCGGATTAAATGACAATCAACCATACTTGACACAACCTTCTCAATCTTTATCTTTACCTTTAACGACACAAAATAGATTTGATTCAAATAATGTTAATGTGTCTACATTTTCCAAACCTTTGTCGCATAATGGACTTTTATTAAACAATACCACCGCCGTCGTTTGTATAGATGATCGGGCCAAAAAGTCGCAAAATATGACCGAATGCGTTCCAGTTCCCAGTTCAGAACATGTTGCTGAAATTGTTGGTAGACAGGGTAAGTCATTAAAATAACAGTATTGGAATCATCTATATTAAAAAAAAACCAAAAATTACTAAACTTTAAAGTATTTCTGGTCATGCATATTTAATATTGTTATTATTTTAGTATATAGTATTCTAATTGTTCAGTTAATGGACGATTTCGTCAGGTATATTAATAGTTAAACAGTTTCCAGCTTTATAAATAAATGCCACAAAGATTCAGTTTGATATATGTATAAGGTCATAGTTTATTGAGATTAACAAAGGAACGGTTAAGCTCAAGGGATGGCATTTTCGCACTGCCGCTGCATTGAGGCACCTGAACTGAACCAGTTGAATAAATAGCAAACTCGCGATCAATGGCGTTCGTGTAAGCAAAGCACGAGATAGTGGCGGAAGAATGCGCTTTCAGGACTTGAGATGCGCTTATTATAAAGTTGTCAAATATCTCCCTTCCGCTTTTTTGTCTTCGGAATTTCGCGGCTATGTACAAAGCGCTACAGAGCTCGTACTAGGCAACACTATACATAATTTGAAAGGTCTTGACATAACCTACAAAACAACGCTATGCATGATTAGTTTGGATATTGCGTTCAACAGTTATAGACGTGTAAACATGGAGTTCACTAACGCCGAAATTCGCGCTATTTTAAAGTTTTCCTTCTTTAAAGGCAAATCCGCTAGAGAAACGTTCCGTGAGATTAATGGTGTTTTGGGGGATGGTACTCTATCACTTCGAACCGCGGAGGAATGATTTCGATGATTAAGAGCCGGTGAAAACGACACCATGGATAAGCCAGCCGGCGGAAGTCCTGTGACGACAAATACCGATCAAATTATGGAATACATGGAGCTAAACCGGCATATGGCATCTCGTGACATCGCCCAGGAGATGGGAGTTAGTCACCAAACCATTTTGAACCATCTGCAGAAGGCTGGATACAAAAAAAAGTTTGATGTTTGGGTGCCGCATAATTTGACGCAAAAAAACCTTCGGGACCGAATCAACGCCTGCGGTATGCTGCTGAAACGGAACGAACTCGACCCATTCTTGAAGCGGATGGTGACTGGCGACGAAAAATGGATCACATACGACAATATTAAGCGAAAACGGTCTTGGTCGAAGGCCGGTGAATCGTCCCAAACAGTGGCCAAGCCGGGATTGACGGCCAGGAAGGTTTTGTTGTGTGTTTGGTGGGATTGGAAGGAAATCATCCACTATGAGCTGCTCCCATATGGCCAGACGCTTAATTCTACCATCTACTGCGAACAACTGGACCGCTTAAAGCAGGCGATCGACCAGAAGCGTCCAGAATTGGCCAACAGGAAGGGTGTAGTGTTCCACCAGGACAACTCCAGACCACCCACTTCGTTGGTGACTCGTTAGAAGCTACGGGAGCTCGGATGGGAGGTTTTATCGCATCCACCATATAGCCCGGACGTAGCGCCAAGTGATTACCACCTGTTCCTGTCCATGGCAAACGCCCTTGGTGGTGTGAAGTTGAACTCAAAAGAGGCTTGTGAAAAGTGGCTGTCCGAATTCTTCGCAAATAAGGAGGGGGGTTTCTACGAGGAAGGTATTATGAAGTTGCCGTCTAGATGGAAACAGATCATCGAACAAAACGGCGCATATTTTAACTAAATCCGATCACTGTAACACTTTTTATAAAGCATTGAATGAAGAGCAAAAAAGCGGAAGGGAGATATTTGACAACCTTATATTTGCGGTTCTTATAAATTTACTTTATTTGTGTCTATCCTAAAGTCATCTTAATTTTAACAGTCAATACTTTTTCTAATAAAATAATTAAAAATGGGTGAAAAGGGTATCATAATTTGGTGCAAATGTATGTATATATATTCTTGATCAGCATCAACAGCCGAGTCGATATAGCCATGTCCGTCTGTCTGTCCGTATCAACGCCTAGATCTCAGAAACTAAAAAAGCTACGGACATGTGCCATATATCGTTGGATAGGTAATTAACATACGCAGTACAAGTTTGTTGTTTTATTTTGATATCACCCCCCGCTCCCCCGCAAACCGCAAAAAACTGTTAACAGTTATTAACCTAATGATATGCAATTCGGCATATGCGTTGGTGCTTATAGAAGCTATCTAATTTTTGAATTTGAACCAAATCGGATATGAAACACGGAAGTTATGCCATATGCAAAATCTATGGAAAGGGAAGCAGAAACGCAGCAAATCACGCATTGCGCGACGCCGACTGCGACGTTGACAGCGAAATGTGAATGGTTTTATGACACACGAAACTTATTTTCTTTTATACAATATTGTTTCATTTATTTATTGATACTAAATAAATAAATTGTGTGTCTAAGGGTACAGGGTATTTTGCAGTCGGGAAACTCGACTGCTGCTTCCATGTTTTGTTTTAACTAATTTTAAGCGCCGCGGGCAATGTACTGTTAGAGCTCAAAAACCTAGGAAGCCTTACCCTGTGCAAAAAAGGGAGATACTTTATCTTAATGCGAAAAAGGCGCCAGCGGTAGACAACGCTGCGCTCACATGCATACCAAATACACCGGGTAGAAAAGAGTGGAGAGAGATGACAGATACGCTAACTGACGAGAGATAAAGAAAACCGAACAAAAATATTCCAGAGATTCCAGTCCATGACACTACGAAACATAACTGGCGCTCCATGGTTAGTGACAAATTATGATATCCACAAAGATCTCAATCTACCATATATGAGAGAAGAGATAAGATCGATTGCAGAAAAATATCTTACTAGGTTATATAACCATGAAAATATCTTAGCGCTAGGCCTGTTGGATAACACCAATAACCAAAGGTGACTTAAACCATATTAAGTCCTGGACCTGCCATATAGGTCCAAAAATAGGTAGATTAATAAATAAATAAATAGGTAAGTATTGTTTATTGTCTAGATTAAGACAAATCACAAAAAAAATTTATTTATTGCTCAATGGCATATTATTTTATTCACTGTGTCCTTCACCGCTTAAGAGGAACGACAGAAGGCTACGATATAACAAGTTTTTTTTACTTAGTTCGAAGACTTACTTTACCCATCCTGTACTAAGATTTTAATGTGTAATTGTAGTCACTTACAAGGTGCTAGGTTCATGTTCAAGTGGGTCATTTACCAGAAGGGAAAAACAGCAGGATGCCTCGAAAGGGCCATTATTAGGAGGAGACCAAATAAAAATGTTATTCCAACGAGATCCGATTAAAAACATACTTAATTGTTACAATTTCAGATCTGAAAAAATTACAAAAATCTTACAATTATGTTGGTATGTGCTAACAAGAGTTCTTATCAGCTCTTTTAATGTTTATGACTAAAGCGACTTCAATGCGCTGGCAGCCTAAATTTTCTCTTTCAAATGCTGTTTATAACTTCAATAGATCTGTCAAAATACAAATGTCATGAAATGTATGTTTCATACAGTTTTGTGACCCTTTCAAGTAGATTTTCCTTGAAGGGATTGGTTATAAACTAGATTGTTTATTAGACTGGCTGTTAGCCGGATCCCATTTTCATTATTTAATATTTTTCTTTATCTACATGCTCAAGGTTTGAACACCCACATATCCTTATTTTGATGTGTTTTAGTCCAAAAAGCCACAAGAATTATAGAAATTTAATCGTTTAACGAATATTTCATAGCGCAAAACTTGCAAAATATAATATAAAAAACTTTATCTCGCAGATTAAAACCCACGAATAGACATGCATGTTAATATCGATAAAGTTAACAATAAGTAAACCCAACAACAATGCATCCCAATTTAATGTACTCTAATATGCAAGCTCAGCGTCCTAATTTCTGCACGCTGCCACTATGAAAATTGTCAATCTGTGTCGCAAATGCTTTCGCACCCACCAGCGCATGCGACTCCAAGAACATCGCCAATTAGCATAACAATTAGCATCAAATTAAAAAAAAAAATCAAAATAAATAAATGATTTAAAAAAAATAAAAAATTACAAAGTCATTAATAAAAATTGTAAAATGTTACGATCTAAAAGACTTCCTTTAGAAACTTCCGATTTATCTCGGACAAGGCATGAGTGTACGTTCTTGTAGATTAAATTCACTAGCAGGTCGCTATCGGACATAAGAATAAAATCCGATTGAATAGAATTAAAGTGATGCCACTACGTAGCAAAAGCGAAATCGGAATTCACAAAGATCGGGACGCCTCCTCCTCTTCGCAGGGGTGGGTCCCGTCTGAATGTGGTACACCTATCTTGTCAGAGTTTGGAGCTAAATATCTCCCGCTCTAACCAGTTTTCAAAATAATTTGGGATTAAAATAAAGAACTATTAAAATAAAGTTAAAGGGATCTTACTATGTAGTATTCTACGTATTCTGATAAGTAAGGATAATTAATGTTGTTCGTTTTTTGTTGAAGGGTCTAAAAAGTCAGTGGTTTTAGCTTTAAGTTTAACTCATAAAGGCTTGGTCATTTTTTTTTATTAACTATAATCGGCTGATGTTGTAGGCATATGTCGTCAGGCCAGAAGCTGGGCGAAAAATTCGTGTCGAGCATCGGCAAAAGAACACGTATTTTAAAGGGTGACTTGAGCCTCGAGTAAGAATATTTAAGCTTTCTAATATGATCCATTTTTACTTCGGCCTTTGTTTTGCCTTGGAAGTAATCCGAAATATAAATTTTAAAGGTGTCAGTGGCTAGCCGTGAGATAAGAGTGTGTTTAGAAGGTGGATTTACCTGTAGGTGTTTGGGCGTTATAATTCTCTTTTGAAAGGTAATGTTCCTTATGACTTAAAGCCTTTATAATAAGTCAAACATTGTATGTTTAGCCTTTTGAAGATTGTTATAATTTGTTCATATAGACCTTATATTAATAAAAATTTTAAAAATATTAAAATTTTTTTTTTCAGGTTGTAAAATAAAAGCTTTGAGAGCCAAAACTAACACATATATTAAGACACCAGTGCGAGGAGAAGAGCCCGTCTTTGTCGTAACAGGTCGTAAAGAAGATGTAAATAAAGCCAAGCGGGAAATACTATCCGCTGCTGACCATTTTAGTTTAATACGCGCATCAAGGAAACCTTCAAGTGACGGACAAAATTGCGGATCAATAGCGAGTGGGTCCTGCTCCAATGTCAGCGCGACTTCCCGAATGCAGGCTGGACCTCCTTGTATCCCTGGGCAAGTTACTATACAAGTACGAGTACCCTATAGAGTAGTGGGACTTGTTGTTGGGCCTAAGGGTGCAACAATTAAACATATACAACACGAAACACAAACATATATTGTAACACCGTCTCGTGAAAAAGAACCAATTTTTGAAGTTACTGGCATGCCAGACAATGTGGATTCTGCACGAAAGCAGATCGAGGCTCATATTGCCCTTCGAACGGGTTCTGGATCTGGAAATTTTGCTGCCAACACTTCACAAGAAAGTGAATCCATCGATACTAATGATTTTAGAACTGTGCCCACAATTAATTCTCTAACACAAATACTAAACGATGATTTAAATTCAGAAATATTGTCATCTATATGTAAAAATTCAATACAACATTCTCCAGATTATGTAGATAATAAAATTAAGATGATAGGAAATGAAATAGATAATCTAAACATTAATAACATGAAACCTTTGCAATCCCATCACGTAAGTAACTGCGCTCCAAAATCTGAGTTCGCCGATTTAGATTTCATATCAACAATGATGCCAAGTACTTCCGATAAACACGTATCAAGTAAGCAAAATGTTTTTCGCCATACGACATGGAAAGCTTTGTCCTTTTGTCCACCTTCATCAACTTCTACTTTAATACAATCCAACACTGGAGCAACTATAACAACTCGATCATGCTCATCGGCATCCTCAACCACTTCAACGAAAAGTGCCAATAATAGGCCCAATACGCCACCAGATATTGTAAATATATGGAAAAATATAGGAGATTCAATTGATATTGATGAAGGGATTGGGGATTCTCCTAGCATTTGGAATCAACCCACTAATATTATACCCAACGCTCATTGCTCACCCACAGCTTCAATAAGTCCAACTGACTCATTGCTAGGCCTTGCCGACCACGGATCTAACAAAAAAATGGTTCATAATGTGAAGGAGTCATCATTTTCCATCAACCAGTCACAAAGCCAAACCATTCAAGTCCAACCTCTTATGGAGAAATCATCTATTCACCGTGAATGCTTTGTTTGTAATGAAAATGAAGTTACAACTGCTTTAGTTCCCTGTGGTCATAATATGTTCTGCATGGAATGCGCTAATCAGATTTGTAATTGCATAGATGCAATTTGTCCAGTTTGTAGTTCAATCGTTTATCATGCTATGCGAATTTTAGGCTAAAATTTTTTTCATGCCCTTTGTTAATTTCTTTTTAAACATTCATTCGTTTATATTTCATTATGTATTTTTTTTTGTAAAAACTTATAGGTTATCTTAAATATATGCTCAGCTGCCAAACTGTCAAGCTTTTTAAATAATAGTTATAGGTTCTTTATATTCAAAAGTTACTTTCAACTAGTAATTTTTTAATAATTATCCGAAATTATTTTCCATACTATATTACAAAGACAACGAATATAAATTCGTATCGTTGTATCGTTGGGCGATGTAAATTGGTATTTTTATAAGAAAAATATTAGTTAATGTTTAAGATTTCTAGATTACACCATTTTCATACAAATCTAAAAATCGATGTGTAATCTTCCTATATTCATGTGTATAGTCTCCTGAGCACACGATGGATTTTTCGCATACATTCGTGACAAAACTCAATATTACAGTGACAGAGGTTCATAATGATTCATGGATCAGATATATTATAAAGAACTCTGTATGTAGGTGTGTACTTTAAAGAAGAATCATTTACCATTGTCAAGGGGAAGCCGACTATATTCAGTAGCTCTTATATAACGGAATAACTAAAATGAGTTAATATTAACACATTAACTTCATGATCCTGAGAATTAAAGGTACTGACTTCTTGATTGTGCCTCTGGGTAATTTATTATATATCGTCTGCATGTTATACACCATTCTCTCTCAAAATACAAGGTTATTATGTTATTGTTAAAACCAGATGGAAATGTGCTCGCTTTTATTAAGTATTAGGTCTGAATAAATGGCAAATATATGACGTTCGAATAACGTTCAAAATGAGTTTATAAAATCAATTAAATTAGTGATATTGATAGTGAATGTTTTGCATTCCATTTGGTCTCATTTGCCTAATATTCGGACGAGCGAAAACCAATTGAATGATTGAGCGTTTTTGGCTGCGTTTAAAATAATTCGAATTCATTTATGAATGCACGGTACATGTTTTTTTTTTTTGTATTTTTGGACTAGACATTTTTGTTGTAATATTTATTATTACTTTTCTTAAATTTTACGTTAACTATAATTTAAATGTATTGTAAAAACATTTTCTTTATATTAGATAACTGGTTGTGAAACGTTCTTTACTAATTACATAGGCATATTTTATATATTTTTAGCATCAGAAAAAAAAACTGCAAGTCTCATTCAACACTTTCATTGCTGTTGCAATAATAATTCACCCATGCATTTGCATTTTCAGTATTATTTAGTTTGTCGACCTTCAAAGTTTTTCAAAATATGAAACTGGGACATCGTGTTTTTAATGGATCTGGGGATCTCAACTTACAGTTCGCACATTTTTTTTTGAGACGGCTTTTGTTTTTCAAGATAGCATATTTTTTTACATTATCATATTTTTTATATAAACTTTACTCAGGACGATTCAATATTTTCCCAATTCATACTGTTGTTGTTTTTTTTTTGGATATGTGTATTAAATAAGTTTTTGGGTTACTTCTTATTATTTGTGGTATAATACTTGAAAAAAGTTAATTAATCATAAAGCTGCACTGAAAACTTATTCCAAGATTGTATTGGTTGTTTAAAGTGTATTTTATAAAAATAATTCCAAGAAGAATTGACTGATAATTTAGCATTAATATTAAGATCACAGAGCGCAGGACATAGATAAGGTCAAATAAAACGTATTATATTTATTTACAAGAATATTTAAGATACAACGTAACTATCTATATAAAGCTTACGATTAATGTGAATAAAAAGACTTATAAATGTAGCTTCACTCATAATAAGTATTTATTATACTATTTAAAACCATCATTACATATATATAATAAATATATATGTGCATAAATTATATATAATATATTTTATATAAATTATGGTTTGGTTTAAAGAAATAAAAGTTATGTTAAATTTGTATGACATAAATTTCATTAAGTTTGCCAAGAAAAAATGTAATAAATACCAACAATATTTCTCACAAATCTAGTCAAATACTTTAAATAGAGGCTAGAATATATATTTTTGAATGCATATAATTTTAACAAAATTTAAAAGGAAAAAATACAAACGAGTGAGACTAAATAAAGTAAATTAACAGCGCAAAAAAAAAAATTTTATATTCATTATTAGTAAAATTTTATTTTATATATATAAAAAACGAAAGCATTAATCAATGGAATCTAAAATATATATTATATAAATGTAAAATAATTAATTGGTCTCAGATAGCCTTCTCCAAAAAAGTAAAAAAAAGCCAATATACCATATACATACAAAAAGTATTTTAAAATTAAATATAACGAGGAAGGCCGACAAACATCGGCTGCGGACAAAGTTAGAATACCCTTGCAGAAAATTTAAAATTTTAAAAGTGAACGCTTTGATTTTATGTCAGACAACTTACTGAATGTAAACAAGAGCAGATGGTTCAAATACTATATATTTATCAAACATACTGCAGCAGGATGCTCGAGAGTACATTTTTTTTCTCTATATCATGAACCGAAGTAAAATTCAAACTTCCTTAGCGCTGCGGTTGCGAAAACTTGAGAGGCTTATTGTGTTCAACGACCATTCGATGCCACCTCGAGGAAACTCTTTTTATAATTTTGATTATATATAGGATATAGTCGGCCGATCTGAATTAAAAATTTTTTTTAGTTTATAATTATACCTTCCTAATTATGAAAGCATAAGCATGTATAAAACAGTATGTTGAAAAATATATTTCGTTACTATGGCATAGTCCGATCTGAACAAAATTATCGAACTTGAGCTAGCTGCCTTTAGCGTTTTAACGCCATGTGCAAAAAAAATCTATTATGTAGCTTTTAAAATGATCGAGTGAGTTTCATAGAAAAAAAAAACAGAGAGACGGTCATGATTATTCTTTTTCTCCTCATTTTCCTGATTAAAAATATATTAGCTTCATGCAGTCGGAGACGTCTCCTTCACTGCATTACAAACATAATTACTAAATTATAATACCCTGCAAGGATATAAAAATTATTAAAATACTTAATCTGCTTTTGTTAGTTTCCATTTTTATTGTAATGAAGTTTTATTTATTGTTAAATGGAAAAATTAGTTTCACTAATTTTGTTTGCTATTTAATGTTTGCCGATTTAATAAAACATAAGCTGTAAATATTTCTAAAAATGGAATAACAATTTTTTTACTCAGCTTATATTTATAAGTTCACAAAATTGGCTACTAATGTATTAACAGCGAATATTTTTATATATAAAAAATTATATATTTCTTCTTAAAAAAGTATTAAAAACATTAAATAAAATAAATAGAAACTTTTCTATTTTTATTATACAAGGTTACTGTTAAAATTTATAATTAAGAATTTATTTAATTATATATTATAAACTAAAAATATTATGGTAAAATTTCAGTCTAGTTTTGCACACCAAGATTCAAATATCTTCATATTTGAAGCGGGCACCAATTATTATTCCTCAAAATTTTTTCGAATAAATTCTGGTGCATTATGTATTGTATTTGTAATGGTAATTTTGCTAAACAACACCTATATTTTATAAACTATAATGATTACATATTTAAATTTAATAAGAAAACGTATTAAATTAATACAATTATGTGCAAATTACAAAAATGTGCAGGATTAAAGTAAAATATTTAAATATATAATATATATATGTTTATATTTATATATATTTAAATAGCTTACTGGATCCTATATATATATAATATATACTAGTAGCGAAACTACTATACTAGTAGTGAAATATCCATATTGTGTTCGAATGGAAGAATATTATCTTATCCAAAAATTTTATATAGTGAATTCCTTTAGCATATCTTGCTAATTAGTATTCAAGCATAAATAGACGTGAACTTAAACTTTGTACGAAAAATATATATATATATATATATATTATATATTATTATATATATATATATAGATATAGATATTTATATATATTTATATTACATCTTTATATAAATATATATGTATATATATACACTTATAATGTATCCTTAAATGGTTATATAATAAAATATTTCGAAAACATCTAAATTTTTTTTTGTACCACTAATTTTGTTTTATGATGTGAGACTTGAGCGTTAAATATAACGCTCTTTAAAAAAAAAAACGAAATAAACCTAACTCTGACTGGAGACGATAAAAAAAGTCCTTGCATAAAAAATTAAATGAACGCCAACAATTTTATGCAGTACCAATTAAAAAGCATCACATTCACTGAAAAGTACCGCTTCGGCTCCACGGAAATGAAGTTACTGGTGAGGGGAAATAAAGGGTGGTTAAATTTCAAGGGCCGATGTTGATTTTGAATAAAACACAAACTATTTAGGAAATTATTGAAATTTTATTTTATTATGAAATATTGGTATTATTCAATTATGTATGTAACAAAATATCGGCCAAATGAGCGCCGCGACCTCGGCTCTTTTGCGCAACAAATTCAATGACCGTGTTATCTTACGTAATGGAGATGTCAATTGGCCCCCAAGATTATGTGATTTGACACCGTTGGACTTTTTTCTTTGGGGTTATTTGAAAGAAAGGTGTACGTCGATAAGCCAGCAACAATTCAAGAGCTAAAGGATGAGATAGACATAGTCATAGACATAGACATAGACAGAGACAGAGACAGAGACAGAGACATAGACATAGACATAGACATAGACATAGACATAGACATAGACATAGACATAGACATAGACATAGACATAGACATAGACATAGACATAGACATAGACATAGACATAGACATAGACATAGACATAGACATAGACATAGACATAGACATAGACATAGACATAGACATAGACATAGACATAGACATAGACATAGACATAGACATAGACATAGACATAGACATAGACATAGACATAGACATAGACATAGACATAGACATAGACATAGACATAGACATAGACATAGACATAGACATAGACATAGACATAGACATAGACATAGACATAGACATAGACATAGACATATACATAGACATAGACATAGACATAGACATAGACATAGACATAGACATAGACATAGACATAGACATAGACATAGACATAGACATAGACATAGACATAGACATAGACATAGACAAAGAAATAGACATAGACATAGACATAGACATAGACATAGACATAGACATAGACATAGACATAGACATAGACATAGACATAGACATAGACATAGACATAGACATAGACATAGACATAGACATAGACATAGACATAGACATAGACATAGACATAGACATAGACATAGACATAGACATAGACATAGACATAGACATAGACATAGACATAGACATAGACATAGACATAGACATAGACATAGACATAGACATAGACATAGACATAGACATAGACATAGACATAGACATAGACATAGACATAGACATAGACATAGACATAGACATAGACATAGACATAGACATAGACATAGACATAGACATAGACACAGACATAGACCTAAAGACCTTACGACCTAAAGACGTTAAGACCTAAAAAGACTTAAAGACCTTAAGACCTTAAGACCTAAAGACCTTAAGACCTAAAGACCTAAAGACCTTAAGACCTAAAGACCTAAAGACCTTAAGATCTAAAGACCTTAAGACTTAAAGACCTAAAAAGATCTTAAAACCTTATGACCTAAAAAGATATTAAAACCTTATGACCTAAAAAGACTTAAAGACCTGAAGACCTAAAGACCTTAAGACCTTAACACCTAAAGACCTAAAGACCTAAAGACCTAAAGACCTAAAGACCTAAGGACCTAAAGACCTAAAGACCTTAAGACCTAAAGACCTTAAGACCTAAAGACCTTAAGACCTAAAGACCTTAAGACCTAAAGACCTAAAGACCTTAAGACCTAAAGACCTTAAGACTTAAAGACTTAAAGACCTAAAGACCTAAAGACCTAAAGACCTAAAGACCTAAAGACCTAAAGACCTAAAGACCTAAAGACCTTAAGACCTTAAGACCTTAAGACCTTAAGACCTTAAGACATAAAGACCTAATGACCTAAAGACCGAAAAACCTCAAGACCTAAAAACCTAATGACATATGGACATAGACATAGACATAGACATAGACATAGACATAGACATAGACATAGACATAGACATAGACATAGACATAGACATAGACATAGACATAGACATAGACATGGACATAGACATAGACATAGACATAGACATAGACCTAGACCTAGACCTAGACATAGACATAGACATAGACATAGACATAGACATAGACATAGACATAGACATAGACATAGACATAGACATAGACATAGACATAGACATAGACATAGACATAGACATAGACATAGACATAGACATAGACATAGACATAGACAAAGACAAAGACATAGACATAGACATAGACATAGACATAGACATAGACATAGACATAGACATAGACATAGACATAGACAAAGACATAGACATAGACATAGACATAGACATAGACATAGACCCAAAGACCTTACGACCTAAAGACGTTAAGACCTAAAAAGACTTAAAGACCTTAAGACCTTAAAACCTAAAGACCTAAAGACCTTAAGACCTAAAGACCTTAAGACTTAAAGACCTAATTACCTAAAGACCTAAAAAGATCTTAAAACCTTATGACCTAAAAAGATCTTAAAACCTTATGACCTAAAAAGACTTAAAGACCTGAAGACCTAAAGACCTTAAGACCTTAAGACTGGAGATAAAGGCCTGTACTCAGCATGTTCTCATGCACTGCTCCAGGTTCACGGAGGAGAGGGCGCAGCTAAGGGCGCTGATCGGTGCCACGCTCAGCCCTGGCGGCTTGATCGAGGCCATGATGGATAACAGCGACTTTTGGGAGCGAGGACACAACATCATCAGAGACATGATGAAGCGGATCCGAACCTACGAGATGGCCAACAGAGCCGAAGGCTAATACAGGCGAAGTACACGATATACGATGGCAGGAGAACAAATACCCAGTGACACCAGGGATGAAGGACGCGCGCCACTAGGCCAATCAACAAGGAAGGGAGTACAACCAGGCTCCATATCCTGCTCACCGAAGAAATAACTTGACTGGAAGTCCAGGTGAGCTTGCAAAGGACGGAAGAGCATACGGAGGTTTTTGTTTTTAGTACGTAGGCATAACTCTACTAGGGGGGTTATGAATCGTGCATGCCAGCTACGACGGGAGGTGGTATCTTTGGGAGATTTTAATTTTCCTACCGTAAGGAATAATAAAAAAAAAAAAAAAAATATGTTTCCCCATTCCCACATGAAAAAGCTTCTGAGCATTGATATGCTTCACTCCTTGAGCGTCCATCACAAAGTAGCCAGGAGCCTCGACTTCTTAGGAACTGCGTTGTAGGTTGTCGCAGGGACACATGACGCTGAGTATTTTGAGAAGATAAAGTTTACTGAAGCACGACTAAATGATGCACACAATAGTCAGATTAAGATCAATACAAAAACACAGTCAATCAATTAAAAGTTTCTAAAAGTGCACAAATTGACACAGGCCATCTATACGAAATTGACGCGCAATAGAATAATTGTTATGGAACTACAAAATCTAATGCTAACAATTACACTCGCAAAGATTAACGTAGTTGGTCCGAGCATTTTGGACCATGCAGATTTGGAGAATGTTTGGGTAGAGGAGCCCACCGATACCCCCATAAGGGATATTTTGTCTGTTGCGTCCGTAAAAGTCTTACAATCCCCTAACATGTTGCATTTTGTACTAAAATTCCACAAGATTAAAATGGCCTGTAACAAGATCACCATTCTTCCGGTGGCACACCATGATACGGTGTTAAGGTTAAAGGATAATGTTGTGGCAGAGTCCGCACAGAGAAGTCCGCACCGTCAAGAACTTCCTGGCCCAGACTGCGGCTGAGCGCAATGTAGACATCATGCTCCTAAGCGAACCCTACGTCTCTGGTAGTGGAGAATCATCCATGATTCTTGACGAGACAGGTAAAGCAGCCATCAAATGCTGCAGCCATCAAATGCTGCAGCTCTCTCCACGTCCAGGAACTGGCTGCTTTACCCATGCGGGGTATCGCTTATGCGAAGCTAAATCACGTGCACATGTACAGCTGCTACGCTCCGCCGAGCGACACCCCCGATCAGTTCGAGGAGTTTCTGGAGGCGCTCGTGGACCATGCGAGAGGGCGAAGCCCGAAGGTCGTTGCCGGCGACTTTAATGCCTGGGCAGTGGAATGGGGCAGCAGGACATCCAACGCCAGAGGCCGAGCTGTGATTGACGCCATGGGAATGCTGGACCTTATACTGCTGAACGACGGACGGAAGCCGACGTTCAACAATGATAGGGGTACGTCCTTTATTGACGTTACCTTTGTCAGCAGAGGGCTAGTGGACATCAACAACTGGATGGTCCATGACGTCATGACGCTGAGCGACCACTCGCTGATCTCTTTCAGTCTCTCCCCGGAGGGCATGCCTAGGAGACGGCAGAGCAGAACAGCCGGGAAAGCATGGGACACCAGGAAGATCGATGAGGCCATGCTGGCCTATCAGATCAATTCCCTGGAAATCCCAAATGGGGACGCAGAGAGTATGGCGGCAGGCCTCATGTTTATGCTCGAAGGAATCTGCGACGCAACCATGCCTAGGAAAAATAAGGCACAGCGCAAACCACCCGTTTACTGGTGGAGTGCCTCCCTAAGCCAACTAAGGTCTGATTGCCTCAGGGCTAGGAGAACGGCGCAACGAGCCAGAGGCAGTACCCACCACGCGGAACTCTTAGAGGCTTTCAGAAGGAAACGCCTTGAGTTCAAGCACGGCATCGCGGCTGCCAAAGCGCGGTCGTTTAAGGAGCTGCAGGATGGCGTAGACAGCGATACCTGGGGCCTCGCCTACAAACTCGTTACCAACAAGCTAAGGAGAAGAGCGGCAACCCCATCCGACCCGGGGGTCCTGGCTAACATAGTAGGGGAGCTATTCCCAAAGCAAACCACTCTATGGAGGCCAACAGAGGCAGCCCCTGCCCCAGATTTCCAGTGCGTCACAGAACTTGAAGTCGTCGAGGCAGCCAAGCGCATCAAACCGAACAAAGCCCCTGGACTAGACGGTATTCCTGGAGCTGTTATAAAAGCAGTGGCGCTGGGTAGACCTGAAATCTTCAGGGCCACCTTCCAGCAATGCCTTCTGGATGGAATCTTCCCAACAAGGTGGAAAAGCCAGAAGCTAGTCCTGTTGCCGAAAGGCAAGGGACCAGCACATGCTGCAAACAGCTACCGCCCTCTATGCCTACTGGATATAGTAGGAAAACTATTCGAACGTATCCTGTATACTAGAATAGAGGCAATCACCGAGAGCACCAACGGCCTGGGAAGCCATCAATATGGCTTCCGGAAAGGAAAGAGCACACTGGACGCTCTTTCGGCCGTTAGTAACATCGCCAAGACCGCTCTATCTGGTGATAGATGGTTAGGGGGCAGGAAGGAATACTGCGCTATAGTGACTCTGGACGTAAGGAACGCATTTAACACCGCCAGATGGCCCGCAATACTCGCAGCCATGAACCGCATGGGAATCCCGGAGTACCTAAGGATAGTCGTTGGCAGCTACTTTAGGGACCGGGTCCTATGGTATGATACTGAAGATGGCCCAAAAAGATACCGAGTTTCGGCAGGTGCTCCCCAAGGATCGGTACTTGGACCAATCCTATGGAACATTATGTATGATGGGATCTTGGGCATCAACAGGGCCGTAGGAGTAGAGCTGCACTGTTTTGCTGACGATGTGGCAATCACAGCTGTCTCTAAAACAATCGCAGGGTTGGAGGACAAATGCAACTCTACGATCGGTGCTGCCATCCTGTGGCTCGAGAAAGCCGGGCTAGCAATAGCGGCTCACAAGACCGAAGCAGTCCTTCTCAGCAGCAGAAAAAAGGTGGAGAACATGCTGGTCTCCGTCAATGGCACACAGGTGACCTCTCAAGAGTCCCTAAAGTACCTGGGGGTAATGATAGATCGCAGACTATCGTTCAAGGACCACGCAAGCTACGCCAGCAAGAAGGCAGCAGTCACAGCCTCTTCGTTGGCTAGGCTTATGCCTAACGTCGGAGGCCCAAGACACCCGGCCAGGAAACTGCTGGTGTCAGTAGCAAAGGCTTCACTGTTATACGCTGCACCAATCTGGAGCAATGCCACTAGCAGGGGCTCATACCTGAAAGGAGCTCGTTCGGTGCTACGGTCAATGGCCCTCAGGCTCATTAGAGGTTTCAGGACCATATCCGAGGACGCGGCGCTAGCCCTGGCAGGCCTGCCGCCAATTGATCTGGAGATCAAGGCTCTCACCCTAATGCGAAGTGGCGCTTCCAAGCAAGAGGCACACGAGTGGCTAACAGGTGAATGGCAGAGCAGATGGCAAACTTCGCGACGGGGGAGGTGGACTCATCAGCTCATCCCTGAGTTGACGGTTTGGGCAGAGTGCCAGCACAAATGCTTGGACTACCACCTAACCCAGTTTCTTACGGACCATGGCTGCTTCCGGGCCTACCTACTACGGTTCCGTCACGTAGAGTCAGCTCGATGCATGTTCTGCGTCGACGGTGAGGAAACAGCAGAACATGTGCTAATGCACTGCTCCAGGTTCACGGCGGAGAGGGAGCAGCTAAAGACGCTGTCAGGTACTCCGTTCAGCCCTAGTGGCTTGTTCGCGGCTATGCTGGCGAACAGCGAGGCTTGGGAGCTGGGACACAGCCTTATCATTAATATGATGAAGCGTGTCCGATCAGACGAGATGGCCAACAGAGCGGATGTCTAAGCCCAAACTGGCGTCCTGGGTGACGGCGGGCGAAGAATTCTACCCCAGAGTTCCCGGCTCGTCGTAATAATCATCTAAAGGGTGGAAGGAGGAGCCCCCATGGACTACACTGAAGGCAGGGAGTGCGACCTGGCCTCACATCCTGCTCACCGAAGTCATACCTTGACTGGCAGTCCCGGTGAGCGAGTAAGGACTGAAGAGCACGCGGAGGTTTTTGTTTTAGTACGTAGGCATAATTCCAATAGGGCTTATGAATCGTGCATGCCACCTACGGACAGGTGGTGGTATCTTTAGAAGATTTTAATTTTCCTACCGTAAGTCGATTAATAAAAAAAAAAAAAAAAACCGTCAAGAACTGCTTCATACCACTCGGGGTTACGCTCTGTCAATTATTTTCGGTGAGCTCGTGCGCCCAAGAACTTCACGCTGGAGTCGTGGCATATTGCGATACACAGCAGAGCGATCTACACCCATCAAAGATAGACCAGCACTCGTGCGCTTGGATAATAAAACAAACATCCACATTAGAGGCACGCACCTTATAACATTTATTGAGAGTGCCATGGTCAATGAGACCGTCTTTATAAACCATAACTTAGTCCACAAAAGGGCACCGGGAGTACCTGACTCTTTTGTCCTGAATATCTCGATGAAACACAAAATCCTGAGGCTCCCATATCTTCACCGCTTAAGGGAACGCAATCTGGAGCAAATCAGGAAATTCGAAGAAGGCGTCGACGGATACCGATTCAACAAGATAACGCTAATTTCAGGATCAATTTTCTGCTCTCTCATCTGTATCGGCCTAACCTGTCAGCGAGCCCAGTTGAAGGAAGTTATTGTCCAAATATGGTCAGCCGACGACGGCCTTAATCTTTAGGGGGAAGAATTTAACCAAGTTAACCGGACTGATCGTCCGTTCATAAGCGACGGTCAAATTGCTGACCAAGCATTTGACCGGAAGCTCTCTTATAGCCGGCAAAGCTCTGCACATTGGCTGCTATAAAACTTTTTCTATGTTACCTTTTAAGTCAATTCGTTCTGAATACTGATTCAATAAAGAGCACATGCTCTCATAACGAAACTCCGGCGATCCGCCGATATATCTTTTTATTATCACGCTATTTGAGTCTCTAGGTTAGAAGTCGTCCCAATCGTCAAAATTCTACAATTGGATTACACCTTGCACTCTCGGTGCAAAGACAGCTGCGTGGGAAATCGAGAAGAACACGCACTTGGCGAAATACAACCATCATTCCAGCATAATCAAGGGATGGAATATAATGATAATGAATGTCCTTCTTATTACTCGGGACCCTAAGAATCGAATAAATGGATAAATATATATGTCCTTACGGAACTTTACATTTTAAAGCTTAATAAATCTCTTGTAAATTAGAAAGCTTATATTGTTGAAATTTATTATTGTGGTTATTTATTGTGGCTCGTTTTTATTTAATATTCTATTCGATTTTCTTTAAAACCGAAAGCCTTAATTAGACAGGCATTTTTTCCTGATATAAACGACCAAAGACCAAAATAAAATATTTAAAATTTTAAGAAATATCTACCTATGTATTCGTTACGGTCCCTCTATGTATTTTTCTTCAGCATGCCGAAAACGTAAGGTACTGAAAATATAAAGAATAAAAATATATGAACAAATTACGTCATTTTATTTTTGTATTAATTTAATATAAAAATAAATTATTAAAAAATTTTTCCTAGTTATCAAAAATGAATGTAACTTAACCCTATATTTGAGGATTGGATTGGAGTGGCACATTAAAAAATCATGGGTTAAAATTTTTTTTTAAATTCTCGATTATCCTAATTCGTTCAAAAGCTAGGATTTTTTGAAGACTTATTCAACTGTGCTTCTCTAAGTTTACTTTCAAAACCATCGAAATGAATCAAAATAAATATATATTATTTTTCTGTTAATTCCTAGAGATTTTACGATCTAGGAAGTGTAAAAACTACCATTAAAAACGTATTTCAATTTATTTGCTGGCATAAAATATAATATTGTTATTATATATTATAATAAATATATATTGTTGGCAGGTATAAAAAGACAGGAAGTAATCGTATATTTGAAAACGTATTTATTTATTTATGCATGTATTTATGTACATACCCTCGGAGATGTAAATTTGGTTTATGTGTAAAAATCCAGTGGTTGCTTACATCATACATACATACATTAATACCAATAAAATTCATATAAACATTTTATAAAATACATATTGCATAAGAAAATGTTAACAATAATTTTTTAATTATATTTGAATTTATGAATATTTTTCTCGGAAATTATAATATTGTTATTAATATTATAACTAATTTGATCAAGCTAAATTGAAATACAAGAAGATAAGAATAAAATGTAAAATTTCCGTTATCCACGGATACACTGAAGGTATTGGATGCATTGATGCCATGCACCCTGAGGGACCATCCGTTTAGAGGTAATATCCACCAAATGTTTTGAAAATGACATTTAAGATAAAAGGTATATAAATAGTGTATCATTGAATTAAATAACTTTTTTAATTTTAAAAATTTTTTTTCGCGAAATGGCGACGGTTTAAAAAAATTTTTTTTTTCGCCAAAAAAAATCGACTTTTATTTTTTATAACTTTCGTTTTTGTTAATCGTGTGTAATTTACAAGATTATTTAATGAAGAAGCTACAGTTAAAATTTCAAGTCAATCTGATAAATTTTTTCAGTTCTACTGCTCGCCGATTTTAAAAACATGGTTTTGGGAAAAACGCGTTTCAAAGTTTCAAAATGCTATACAAGGAGCATAAAAGTGGTTCGGTTAAAATGTATTGAAACGAATTTTGAGTTTAGATCTATACTTGGGCGTTATAGATTTTATTTCTAGGATGGTTTAAGCATGATTAAAGCCAATAAATAAAAAAAAAAATTTTTTTTTAATTTTGTGGATTTTACTCCTTAAACCACGTACTTACATAAGTAGAACAGGGGAGGCGGATAATGTAGAGATTGGAGTATAGTATATTTAGTATAGTCAATATACCAAATCTTGGTGGTGCTAAGAAATCTAAAAGTCTGCTAATACCCCATTTTCCACATACTGAAATGCTTTTTTTTATATAGAGATAGAGATATACCAAATCTTGGTGGTGCTAAGAAATCTAAAAGTCTGCTAATACCCCATTTTCCACATACTGAAATGCTTTTTTTTATATCTTTACTCATTTGCCACAAAATTAGTTACCTATTAGAGTTATCAAATAATAAAATCGGTAACTTGGTAACAACAAAAATGCGGGATTTATAAGCCTCTGAATTAGGATATTGAAAAAAAAATTATAAAGCCATTACAATTTTGATTCTTTAGTACCCATAAGGATCGGCACATGTCCATTTTGTGGATGTCAATCCAATGCTGAACCCATGCCATGCCTCTACGGTGGTCCTCCTTCAGGGTGGGATTGGTCCTTTTACGAAGATTATAGTGTAGGGCTTGACTTCGCCTAACTTGTAGATCACTGGCCTTGTGGCTCAGCAATGTAATTCTAAATTGCAATGACAAAAAAAAAAAAACTGAACATGATCGAAGCCTAGTTCTATCCTAAGCGTCAATGCATTACGCCACAACTTCATTTATACAATGTGCCGCGTTTTTTATTCAAATAATGCTCAGGACTGGGTCGTATCTGACGATATTTTAAAGTGGTGACCTTACAATGCCATGCTGCTTGTTTAGTTGCTGATCGCTCGAAGGACAGCAGACGCGTTCATTGAAAAAATATTTTTGCGCCGCCGTCCGTGCCGATTCTGGCTGTAGCTTCGTTGATAATTACGATGCCTACATCTTCGGCCATTATTGCCCTGAGTTGACTTGGTATGACATTGGGCCATGCTTCCCGTGTGAATTAAATGCGCACAAGTGTTTTGACCGCTAGAAGAATTTATGCTGCGTGATCTCAGTACATTCGGTGACCCAAAAAGTGTTCTGCTCGCGTTCAGTCAGTGTGTCCTCATCAAGTTGTAGGTTGATTAATTGATGTGATACAGGATAAACGACGACCTGAATTTAGCTCTTAACCCTCTTGACTAATGGAGTGTCTTGTTCGATAAGTAATTTAAGATCGACATGATCAAGGACCATTCCTAAATCTAACCATCTGTAAAGTGAAAACCTACTTGAGGTTGTCCTTATGGATCACCCTCCCCTTAATGAGAACAGACGTTCCCAAAATTTAATTTCTAAGACACAATGAAAAATAATAATAATGGATATAGACTAGCTTCACCCTGCCACGGTTCTCTGTGGCAAATTGTAATTAATTTTAAAATATGACTCTCATTATTTCGAATCAATAAGCGGTAGGCGTAATAGTTCAGTGCGCTGCACTTTTTATTCGATTCTCCACGTTTATACGCTAAAAATTACTTTGACGAAGGTACCCAATATTTATCCAAAGTAAGGGTGTGCAACAGAATATTTACTTCTTTAAGTATGCTGTAATAGCCACGGCTTTAAGTGGCCATGTGATTAAGAGCGGTCATTATATAATAGTAGAGTCCTGACCCAGAAAAAGTCCATCTAATTATCAGGGAGCAGGGAAGGTCCCGCACCGAAATTTATTCTTATTATATTAGCCTAAAACCGCAAAGTTGCGCTGCCGTGACGCCAGCAGCGGAGCGGTTTTTATATATATTTCATATTTTAGCGTATAGAGAGAGTGTTCTCTGAGCGCATGTGATTATCTACTTTTGTAGTAACGGTTCAGCTGAATGCAGTGATCTTCTTACACTTTCCCTTGGGCTGAACCGTTTACTTTGACGTTATGTTTTAACAAAATATTCGGCTCTAATTGTATACAGTAGACACCCAATATGTGCGCATATAACATCTCCCTGCTTTTGAAAAATAATGTAACTTAGTGTAGTATTTTATTTCATTATTTTTGCATCTGTCTTTATATACTAATTGTTTTTAATTTTTATTGTTTGATATTATTACATTGTCTCTTTCTTCTATCTTTTCTACCTTAAAGGGTTCCGTATATGTCGTCGTTCGATTGGAGTGGCCTTCAACAGCTACTCCACCTTGGATCCCGAAGAAAAGGAAAGACTCTTCCGCTAGTAGTAGCTCGATTTATTCTATAATCGTTTTTTAAGGTTATTCAATATAAATTATTTTAATCCTACCTTACCGCAGAGTGCCCTCCAAAGTCTCGTGCAACAATGCACGCTAAGTTTTTCCCGGCTTATAATGGCGGCAAACAGTGTGCCCGCAAACATTTATCTATCAAATCCTATCACTATCACGAAAATACTGACTACGCCTATCGATTACACCACTCTCGTCGGGGCAAGGCGGGATCGCAGACGAAGATCATATCACCCTGGTGGCTGGGCTCCGTTCTTCGGAACCCTCCACCAGAAACGGTCTCGCAGCATGCGAACAATCCTCCACTGCTTTCTTGTAGAACCCTCAATGGGCAGCTCAGCATCCAATCCAGGCGTATCCGGCAGATTGGCCGTACCTTGCCGGACTTGTTGGGGTTTTCGACACCAAAATGTGGAAGATTATAAAATCCAAACAATTGACCCAACTATAAAATGCGAAACTACCCTAGAGGTAATTAAATCTTTCGCAAAGTTCACAGGTGAAATAACCCAATATGTAGTCTAAATGAGTCTAAATAAAATTCAAAGCGAACAATATTTTATCGCTTTAACTCTACGCTTTAATTCTACGTAATAAAATCATGGGAGCAGCACTTGATGCTCTAACTAACCATGGTACAGTTTTAAACTTTCAAGCAATTCTTTGCAGATTGGATTTTATTTATACCGATAAAAGACCAATCCATATTCTCGAATCCGAATTAAGCATCCTTAGACAGAGATGCTGAAGTATTACAGAATTCTACAACCAAGTAAACAAGAAAATGACATTACTCATAAATAAAACTATAATGAGATATGGAAAAGACAGCGAAATAACCAAAGAAAGGAATAAAACAATCAGGAGCAACGGTCTTAGAATTTTAATTTCTGGATTGAACGGTTCAATCTCAGAAACAAGCTTTTCTCTAAACCCATCAGACTTGCCAAATGCTTTGGCAAATTGTCAGGAACTAGAATCTAACAACCTTCGAGCCCAATTTGCAAATGGTTATTATGGATTTAGGAATGAAAATAAAAATCAGGGAAACAACCTAAGATTTAATCAAGTAGATTCCAGACAGAATATTAATACATCAAATAGAATGAATAATAATTGGAATAATATTTGAAATAATAATCAAAATAATAATCGGCCGCAAAAAAGGAACTTTGGACAAAATAATAATTGGAATTCAAATAACAATTCTAAAGTACAACCCCCACCAGAACCAATGCAGATAGATAGTGCCATAAGGTATCAAAATCGTCCGAATTATTGCCAGAGTAATAATTATAAAAGGGGGTATAACAATAACAGACAGAATTATAAAAATTTTACGCAAAGAAATAATTTGAATCAATACCAAGCACAAGAAACTGAACTGCAAATCCCATTAAAAAGGGAAGCAACTGGGACTGTAAGTCAATCAGCCCAGAAAGGTATGAGAATAAATAACATTGATGAAGATCATTTTTAAGATCAGAACCCTACCGGGGAATGCCACATATAACAAGAATAGATAGATATACAAAAAAAAACTAAAAATATTAATTGACACAAAAGCCTCATCTTGCTATATCAAAAAGGGAATTTATGAAAATAAGAAAGAATTGCCAACTTACAAGAGAGTATCTACAGTTCATGGATACTCAATTATAAAATATTACCATATTATATTAACCTCTATAACAATATTTAAAAAAAAAACAATTAAAAAAAATTTAACACGAAAACATTTTAAAAATTCTAAAGAACACTCAGGAAAAATGTTAAAAACACATAATGAAGGTCGTAAGGAAAAATAATATCATATAGGACAAGTTTTTTATGAAAGCTTATAAAGCAAAAACAAGATATAACAAAATAATAATCAAGACAATATTAAGTTTTAAAAAATATTATTTTTATTTTAAAATTACAGAAAATGCATTTCTTATTACTTCTAACACCATTCGTCATAGCCACTTCAGAAATAATTGATTACTCCAATCACGTATTTTTCCTGTTCAAGGACAAAAAGGATGTTCTTATTCCAACTTATTCCACGTAACTAATTTGAGTTTTTATAAAAAAATAATCGATCTAAAATCAGAATATATAAAAAAGGATACAAATAAAAGGTCACAATGGAAAATTACTTGCGGAGTATGAGTTCCGAAGACTTCCATTCGGACTGAGGAATGCTGCAAGAATCTTCCAGAGAACACTGGACGATATTCTGCGAGAGCAGATCGGCAAGTTCTGCTACGTTTACGTCGATGACGTCATCATCTTTTCAGAAGATGAAAATTCCCATGTTAACTTTGTCACCAACCATGGAGCGGGGACTGGCCCAGAAAAGTTCAAGGCCGTAAAAGAATTTCCAGAACCCAAAAACGTATTTAAGGTAAGGTCATTCTTCGGCTTGGCCAGCTATTATCATTGCTTTATCAAAGATTTCGCATCAATAGCGAGGTCCTTTACAGACATACTGAAGGGCGAAAATGGGAGTGTTAGCCGATACAGGTCCAGGAGTATCCAGGTACAATTTTCCAAAGCACAAAAACATGCCTTCGAAAAACTACACAATATAGGACGTCATCCTCAGATAACCTGACTACAAAAAAGCGTTTAATCTAACGACAGACGCTTGATCTCTAGGACATTGAGCGACAGAGAGGTCAACTATGCTATACGATTGAGTCTATGGACAAACCCGTGAACTGCTTCCAAAACCAAATAATTTTAGAAGAGGCGCGCTCTCCTTGGAAACGCACTTTTATACTGTTTGGAAATAAGAAGCGGCACTTAATCAATTTCCCGTGCAAACAGACTTTGCTAGCGGAACTTGCCAACACCATTATTTCTAATGGTGTAAATGCCTTCAACTGTGATCTTCATACGCTGGCATTAATCAAGGACGATGTGGTTCGACAAATTCCAGCCACAAAGTTCTAGCATTGTAAAAATATGGTCATCGAAATTTTCGCCGTCGTGGAAAGAAGAGAAATCCTCACCACCGAGCATAACAGAGCTCACAGGTTGGCAAAAGAAAACGTGAAGCATGTACTCTTCGAGTACTACTTCCCAAAAATGACCAGATTGGCGAGCGAGATTGTAGCCAATTGCAAAACTTGCGCCAAGGCAAAGTATGATCGACATCCGAGAAATGATGTCCACAAAATATGACCAGAAACCAAAAAAACGCTTCTTGGCAGAACAGAGTGTTCCAGGTCAGCGATGAAGTCCCAGTAAAGTCACACAGGCGACTAGGCAATAAACTCACTCCCTTATTTGAGGAAAGGACCATCGAGGCAGACTTGGGGACCACAGTCCTAATTAAAGGGAGGGTGGTCCACAAAGACAACCTCAGGTAGCCCGAGCAGATCCCGAGTTGCGGTTCCCTCGGAGTTTTTTTATTTTTTTTCTTTTATAGCCATTTGGCATAAGTTTTCACTTATTTTTTTATTATTTATAGCCACTTGGCATAAGTTTTCATTATTTTTCATTATCCATAGCCACTTGGCATAATTTTTTTATATTCTTCATTATTCATAGCCACTCGACATTATTTTTTATCATTTCTTAGTTTAATTCAGTTTACATCCTCTATTTACTATAATTGGTGGTAGGCAATTCCATTCCGAATACGTATTAATCAACCACACATATTAAAGGTCGTTTCCAACGCTTCTACTCTGTCTCCTGTGACATCGGCCCATATCACTGATTATTCCCAAGCGAATTATATTCCCGTCATCGACGGTAAAGTCTTAGTCTGAGAGGAATTCGCCTATGTTAGACACTTGGCTAATCTCTCTGAGTATAGGCGAGTGGTTGATGAAACCGACAGCATGGTCGATATGTTTCCCCAGGTGGAGATTTAAAAGATTTTGATTAATACGGACGTGTTTACAAACGCAGCGCGATAAAAATTGCAAATAGGGAGTCAGCTGTAGGATTTACCGACTTGCCGCCGCAGGGATGCAGCGTTGGACAACTCGGGCCCTGTAGCCAGCAGCGCTACCAATTGGAGTATTCAGAAGGGAAAGGACGGTATCAGCGTGCCGTCGGCAAAGGAAGAAAATCACCAATCGGATCGCCTATAGGGCCATTAGATCTAGCCGCAGGAACCGCTGCGCCGGCGGTTGTGTTGGAGGATATACCGACCAGCCCCGCAGTGCTGCACAGTTGAACAACCCGGCCACTGTAGCCAGCAGCGCTAGCAATACCAGCAACCCGAAGGCAAAGGACGTCATCAGCGTGCCGTCGCACAGGAAAGGAAGGAAATCACCGACGGGATCGCCCATAAGGCCCTTAGAATTCGCCGCGGGATTCCAAAACGAAGACTTAAGGAGCATCCTCGCCAGGATGGGTAATAAAATCAACGCGATACTATCCGCGTTCGAAGTTCGGCGCCATGTCATCATAGACGACAAGAGTGAACTGCTGGAACTCTCGGCTCTCAGCAACAGGGCCATCGAGCTTTACGAAGGAGTCTCTAAAGGGAAGCTTTCGAAGACCGCTTCTACCCAAACTGAGCCCCAAAAGCCTATACCAAAGGCTACACCAGCAAAGGAACTGCCAAAGGGGCACATGATCAAAAGTCAGGCGCCTAAAGCACAAGCACCCAAGCGCGGCAACTACTCCGCGGTGAGCTCAGAGGGTATACCCAAAGAAGATACGTCCAAGCCGTCCGAGCGAACCTCAGCGAACTGGGCAAACATGTTCGCAAAGTCCGTAGAACTCAGCAAGGGGAACTACTGCTGGAGGTAGATGGGCAAGGCTCCGACAGCGTCCCCAAATTTAAGACCGAGCTGGAAGCAACATTAAAAGACTTGGCTTCGATTCGTACGGGTGCGCAAAGAATACCACTATCCTGCAGTGCACTAGACGAGGCCACGACAGCAGATGATCTCCACAGCTGCCTTGTCTCCCAATTTCAAGGCATCCAGCTGAAACTAGAGGACATCAAAGGTCTACGTAGGATGCGGGATGGGACTCAGATAGCCTCGGTCCTGATGAACGCTAATGATGCGATTGCGGTCTTAGCGAAGGGCACGGTAACCGTGGGTTGGTCAAGGTGCCGCATCATCCAGGACGTCCGGCCCACGAGATGTTACAAGTGCCTGGGCTACGGACATCGAGCAACGTCCTGCAAGGAGATCGATCGATCAGACTGCTGCCTGCGATGCGGCGAATGAGGACACAAGGCAAGGGGATGCGCGGCACCACCAAAGTGCCTATTATGCAGCGACGAAGTGGATAAAAACCACCCGACGGGCTGTTTCGCGTGCCCGACATACAGAGAGAGCCTTAAAGAAGCGAAGTCCCGCCATAATGCAGGAGCAAATTAAGATTGTCCAGCTGAATGTTAATCATTGCGCAGCTGCTCAGAGCCTCCTGGCTCAAACTGCGGCGGAGCGCAAGGTAGACATCATGCTTTTGAGCGAACCCTACTACCCCGTCCGTGGCAACCCCACAATGGTACTGGACGAGACCGGTAAAGCAGCCATCAAGTGATGCAGCAACCTGCACATACAGGAATTGGCGGCCTCGCCGATGCGCGGAATAGCATATGCGAGAATAAAAGGAGTGCATATTTACAGCTGCTACGCCCCCCCCCCAGCGACACCCCATAACAGTTCGAGGAGATGATGGAAGTGCTGGGCAGCCACGCGAGAGGGCGCGGCCCGAAGATCATCGCGGGCGACTTCAATGCATGGGCAGTAGAATGGGGCAGCAGGATATCGAATCCCAGAGGACGAGCAGTAATAAACACAATGCTCATGTTGGACTTGGTATTGCTAAACGACGGCTGCAAACCAACGTTCAACAACCATAGGGGCTCGTCCTATATCGACATCACCTATGTCAGCAGAGGGTTAGTGGCCAACGCGAGCTGGACGTTCCACGACACTGTAACACTAAATGACCACGCGCTGATTTCCTTCGGCATCCTACCGAAGGGCACGACTTGGAGGCGGCAGAGAGGATAGTCGGGCAAGCCTGGGACTCTAGGGAGATCGACGAAGATATGCTGTCATATCAAATCGACTCGTTTCGAATCCCAAATGGACACGAAGATTCAGTGTCTCTTGGAAGGGGTCTTTCCGACGAGGTGGTAAAGCCAGAAATTAGTTCTGCTGCCATAAGGCAAGGGATCAGCACACGCCGCAACTAGCTACCGCCCTCTATGCCTACTGGACATCGTGGGCAAGCTATTCGAGCGCATCCTGTATGCCCGAATAGAGGTGATCACGGAGAGCAGCAACGGACTAGGCACGCAGCAGCACGGATTCCGGAAGGGCAGGAGCACCCTGGACGCACTTATGGCGGTGAGAAACATCGCCGAGAATGCTCTCCATGGTGACAGATGGCTGGGTGGAAGTAAGGAGTACTGTGTAATTGTCACGTTGGACGTGAAGAACGCCTTCAACACCGCTAGATGGCCAGTACCACTCAGCGCCATGCATAGGATGGGCAGGACCTCAGGAGTACCTCAGGATCGTCGTTGGAAGTTACTTCACGGATCGCGTCCTCTGGTTCGACACGGAAGCTGGCCCGAGATGCTACAGTGTTTCTGCAGGGGTCCCACAAGGATCTGTGCTTGGACCGATCCTGTGGAACATTATGTACAATGGAATCCTGGGCATCAACAGGCCCTTAGGAGCTGAGCTACATTGCTTTGCGGACGATGTGGCAATAACTGCAGTGGCCAAGACAATAACAGTCCTCGAAGAGAAGTGCAACGCGACAATTACTATAGCCATCGACTGGCTAGAGAGAGCCGGCTTAGCAATTGCGGCGCACAAGACCGAGGCAGTCCTACTAAGCAGCAGGAAGAAGGTGGAAAGAATGGTGATCACGGTCAACGGAACACAGGTGGCATCACAAGACTCCTTAAAATACCTGGGAGTAATGATAGACCACAGGCTAGCTTTTAAAGATCATGCTAGCTACGCAAGCAGGAAAATAGCAATAACAACTGCGTCATTGTCCAGGCTCATGCCCAATATAGGAGGACCAAACTACCCGGAAAGGAAACTACTGGTAGCGGTAGCCAAGGCAACGCTGCTCTATGCTGCACCAATATGGAGCAACGCCACCAAGAAAGCCATTTACTTAAAGGGAGCTCGGGCTGTGGTACGGTCTATGGCCCTTAGGCTCATTAGAGGATTCAGGACCATATCCGGAGACGTAGCACTAGCACTGGCAGGCTTGCCGCCAATCGACCTGGAGATAAAGGCCTGTACTCAGCATGTACTCATGCACTGCTCCAGGTTCACGGAGGAGAGGGCGCAGCTAAGGGCGCTGATCGGTGCCACGCTCAGCCCTGGCGGCTTGATCGAGGCCATGATGGATAACAGCGACACTTGGGAGCGAGGACACAACATCATCAGAGACATGATGAAGCGGATCCGAACCGACGAGATGGCCAACAGAGCCGAAGGCTAATACAGGCGAAGTACACGATATACGATGGCAGGAGAACAAATACCCAGTGACACCAGGGATGAAGGACGCGCGCCACTAGGCCAATCAACAAGGAAGGGAGTACAACCAGGCTCCATATCCTGCTCACCGAAGAAATAACTTGACTGGAAGTCCAGGTGAGCTTGCAAAGGACGGAAGAGCATACGGAGGTTTTTGTTTTTAGTACGTAGGCATAACTCTACTAGGGGGGTTATGAATCGTGCATGCCAGCTACGACGGGAGGTGGTATCTTTGGAAGATTTTAATTTTCCTACCGTAAGGAATAATAAAAAAAAAAAAAAAAAATATGTTTCCCCATTCCCACATGAAAAAGCTTCTGAGCATTGATATGCTTCACTCCTTGAGCGTCCATCACAAAGTAGCCAGGAGCCTCGACTTCTTAGGAACTGCGTTGTAGGTTGTCGCAGGGACACATGACGCTGAGTATTTTGAGAAGATAAAGTTTACTGAAGCACGACTAAATGATGCACACAATAGTCAGATTAAGATCAATACAAAAACACAGTCAATCAATTAAAAGTTTCTAAAAGTGCACAAATTGACACAGGCCATCTATACGAAATTGACGCGCAATAGAATAATTGTTATGGAACTACAAAATCTAATGCTAACAATTACACTCGCAAAGATTAACGTAGTTGGTCCGAGCATTTTGGACCATGCAGATTTGGAGAATGTTTGGGTAGAGGAGCCCACCGATACCCCCATAAGGGATATTTTGTCTGTTGCGTCCGTAAAAGTCTTACAATCCCCTAACATGTTGCATTTTGTACTAAAATTCCACAAGATTAAAATGGCCTGTAACAAGATCACCATTCTTCCGGTGGCACACCATGATACGGTGTTAAGGTTAAAGGATAATGTTGTGGCAGAGTCCGCACAGAGAAGTCCGCACCGTCAAGAACTGCTTCATACCACTCGGGGTTACGCTCTGTGAATTATTTTCGGTGAGCTCGTGCGCCCAAGAACTTCACGCTGGAGTCGTGGCATATTGCGATACACAGCAGAGCGATCTACACCCATCAAAGATAGACCAGCACTCGTGCGCTTGGATAATAAAACAAACATCCACATTAGAGGCACGCACCTTATAACATTTATTGAGAGTGCCATGGTCAATGAGACCGTCTTTATAAACCATAACTTAGTCCACAAAAGGGCACCGGAAGTACCTGACTCTTTTGTCCTGAATATCTCGATGAAACACGAAATCCTGAGGCTCCCATATCTTCACCGCTTAAGGGAACGCAATCTGGAGCAAATCAGGAAATTCGAAGAAGGCGTCGACGGATACCGATTCAACAAGATAACGCTAATTTCAGGATCAATTTTCTACTCTCTCATCTGTATCGGCCTAACCTGTCAGCGAGCCCAGTTGAAGGAAGTTATTGTCCAAATATGGTCAGCCGACGACGGCCTTAATCTTTAGGGGGAAGAATTTAACCAAGTTAACCGGACTGATCGTCCGTTCATAAGCGACGGTCAAATTGCTGACCAAGCAATTGACCGGAAGCTCTCTTATAGCCGGCAAAGCTCTGCACATTGGCCACTATAAAACTTTTTCTATGTTACCTTTTAAGTCAGTTCGTTCTGAATACTGATTCAATAAAGAGCACATGCTCTCACAACGAAACTCCGGCGATCCGCCGATATATCTTTTTTTTATCACGAGTTTATCATTTTTTTTATCATGAGTCTCTAGGTTAGAAGTCGTCCCAATCGTCAAAATTCTACAATTGGATTACACCTTGCACTCTCGGTGCAAAGACAGCTGCGTGGGAAATCGAGAAGAACACGCACTTGGCGAAATACAACCATCATTCCAGCATAATCAAGGGATGGAATATAATGATAATGAATGTCCTTCTGATTACTCGGGACCCTAAGAATCGAATAAATGGATATACTTTGTCCTTACGGAACTTTACATTTTAAAGCTTAATAAATCTCTTGTAAATTAGAAAGCTTATATTGTTGAAACTGTGGCTCGTTTTTATTTAATATTCTATTCGATTTTCTTTAAAACCGAAAGCCTTAATTAGACAGGCATTTTTTCCTGATATAAACGACCAAAGACCAAAATAAAATATTTAAAATTTTAAGAAATATCTACCTATGTATTCGTTACGGTCCCTCTATGTATTTTTCTTCAGCATGCCGAAAACGTAAGGTACTGAAAATATAAAGAATAAAAATATATGAACAAATTACGTCATTTTATTTTTGTATTAATTTAATATAAAAATAAATTATTAAAAAATTTTTCCTAGTTATCAAAAATGAATGTAACTTAACCCTATATTTGAGGATTGGATTGGAGTGGCACATTAAAAAATCATGGGTTAAAATTTTTTTTTAAATTCTCGATTATCCTAATTCGTTCAAAAGCTAGGATTTTTTGAAGACTTATTCAACTGTGCTTCTCTAAGTTTACTTTCAAAACCATCGAAATGAATCAAAATAAATATATATTATTTTTCTGTTAATTCCTAGAGATTTTACGATCTAGGAAGTGTAAAAACTACCATTAAAAACGTATTTCAATTTATTTGCTGGCATAAAATATAATATTGTTATTATATATTATAATAAATATATATTGTTGGCAGGTATAAAAAGACAGGAAGTAATCGTATATTTGAAAACGTATTTATTTATTTATGCAAGTTATCATACCCATGATTCAGGGGCCCTTGCCCAATTTATAAACAATTTTTTGAAATCCAATCTGAACGATTGACTTCCTTTGTTCTTTCCTTTGCTCTCAAAAGTCGCACTTCGCCGGCCTGCCACTGTTTACATAAACAAATTCAAATCTTCTCACCAAGTCTTGAGAACCAAGCCGCTGCCGGTCCACAGCTTGGCCACTTGGGTAAACAATCTTTCGTAACGTAAACACAGCCTCCTCTAGGTGACAAAGATCTAATTGCGCTTCAATCAAAATTGCATCGATCAGCATAATTGAATTTCACAACGCAGTGGATTAATTTCAGCATAAAGCTTTTATCGAAAGCCCAAGAAGTTTCCAAAGAAAAGCTCCTGGCCGAGGTTAATTGGAGGAAGGCTTAGAATCTTAAGATCAGTCTGATTCGGGACGAAGAAAAGATAAGTTCAAATATTGAAAAGTGTCTTGTAATTGTGAATTAAGTTAAAAAGAAAATCTTCAATAAAGTTATATTAAATTAAAAAAATATTTTTTTAAATATTTTAACAATAATAAATTTAATTGGCGCCCAACGTGGGGCGGTGTACTTAAAAGTTCTAAATAAATATTAACGATAACAAGTTAAATACAAAACAGAACTCGCTCCGCCAACAACCCATATTTTTAGTGGAAAAATTAAAACATCCACAATAATCCAACGACATCTAACAACTGTGACAGTGATCGTGGAAAAACTTAATTGGAAATTAATTAATGCAATAACCCAATTAAGAATTTAATATAAAAAAGGAGAACTGAATACTTAATTCAATTTACAAGAACACGATAACAAATCTAAAAATCAACATCAACCAAAAACCAAAAACTACGAGTGACTAAAGAGTTAACAAATCAAGATAAAAAGATATAAACTAAAGAAAGAAGGAAGCCCATTTGATACAAACAAGGAAGACCCCAACGGGAAAGAAGCAGAACAATTAAACAGAAGGAAGACCCCAACGGAGAAAAATCTGAACAATTTAACTGAAGGAAGACCCCAACGGAAGATAAACTAAAGGAAGACCCCAACGGAAGATACACTGACATTCCATCAGAAAGTATCGTGAGCAAAAAAGTAATATTAAGACTTTAAATTAATAAAATAAGATCAAGATAAATAGAACATTGCGAAGATTTAACATTACTAAATTAATTTAAAAAAAAAAAAAAAAAAAAAAAAAAAATTAATTAAACAGAACAATCTGGAAAATTTAATAGAAAGTTTTGATAATTTAAATTTAAAAATGGCAACCGGAGGTTCAGCACCAAACAACTCTGTGGGCGGGTTATCCAGCGCCAGCAGTCTGACTATGGAATTAATAAACAGATTAATAAGTGTACAATTAGGTGAAGTTACCAAAAAAATTGAAGGGATAGAGGTAAAATTAACTGCTAACAATAATGAAGTTGAAGATTATAAAACCCAAACATATGACCGAACTGTAAAATGCGAAACTACACTAGAGGTAGTTAAATCTTTACCAAAGTTCACGGGTGAAATAACCCAATATGTAGGCTGGAGAGAAGCGGCAGAAATCGCCATGAGTCTGTATAAAATTGAAAGTGAACAATATTTTATCGCTTTAACAATTCTTCGTAATAAAATCATGGGAGCAGCACACGATGCTCTAACTAACCATGGTACTGTTTTAAACTTTCAAGCAATACTTTCTAGATTGGATTTTATTTATAATGATAAAAGACCAATCCATGTACTGGAATCAGAATTAAGCGTCCTTCGACAGGGACGCATGACCATTACAGAGTTTTACAATGAAGTTAACAAGAAAATGACATTACTCGCAAATAAAACTATAATGACATACGGAAAAGACAGCGAAATAACCAAAGAAACTAATAAAACAATTAGGAGCAACGCTCTTCGAATTTTTATTTCTGGATTGAATGGTTCGATCTCAGAAACTCTCTTTTCTCTTAACCCACCGGACTTGCCGAACGCTTTGGCTAAGTGCCAAGAATTAGAATCAAATAACTTTCGAGCCCAATTCGCAAATAGGTACTATGGGTTCAAAAATGAAAATAAAAATCAAGGTAATAACCTTAGATTTAACTCAGTAAATTCTAGACTGAATATCAACACTTCAAATAGAATGAATAATAATTGGCCACAAAACGGTAACAGTGGACAAAACAATAATTGGAATCTTAACAACAATTCCAAAAATCAACCCCCACCAGAACCTATGGAAGTTGATAGCACCATTAGGATTCAAAATCGTCCGAATAATAACTACAATCGTCCGTATAAAAATTATAACGGGTACAATAATAACAGGCAGAGTTATAATAATTTTTCTCAAAGAAATAATTATAATCAAACCCAAACACAAAAAACTGAACCGCAAGTCCCATTAAAAAGGGAATCAACTGGGACAGTTAATCAACCAGCTCAAAAAACTATGAGGGTAAACAACATTAACGAGGACCATTTTTTAGATCAGCAACCAACAGAGGAATGCCCCATATATTAAGGGTGGATAGAAAAACTAAAAGAAAAATAAATATATTAATCGACACAGGGGCCACGGCCTGTTATATTAAAAAGGGAATTTATGAAAACAAAAATGAACTATCAATATATAAAAAAATATCCACAGTCCATGGGCATTCTATAATAAAATATTATCATATGATAAATATATTTGGAGTTAGATATTTATTTTATGAAATCGAAGGTCTAGAATCCGATCTATTAATTGGGATTAATTTATTAAGAAGAATAGGTGCTAAGCTAGATATTCAAAACGGCATCTTGGAATATAACGGGGTACAAGAGAAACTTGTATACAATGGCAAGGAAGAAAAACACGAATTGTGTTTAATTGGGGATAACAATACTCTTCCATTGAAAGAGTATATTATAAAAAAATACTTCGATATTCAAAAAGAGTATGAAGATGAATCGGTAATTGCTGAGGGAAGTTTATATAGCTTGGGATCAAAAAATCCTGAGCACGCCGACGTTGAATTATCCGTCATTAATAAAACTAATAGTTTGGGATATAAAAATCCTGAACACGCCGACGATGTTAATTCCGTCAAATTAAAATCGAAAATTTTGGGATATAAAAATCCTGAACACGCCGACGATGTTAATTCCGTCAATTTAAAATTGAATAGTTTGGGAAATGAAAATCCTGAACACGCCGTCGTAGAATTATCCGACAAGCAAAGATTAAATAATGTTAAAATATTTTCAAATCAAATAAAGGATTTAGAAAATGACATTATAAACACAATCGAAAGGGAGCATTCAAAAATAGATATGCAAATCCCATTTCGAACCGATATTCGAGGTGAAGTAAATACCGAACATGACAGAGCAATTTATGGAAAACAATATCCTTATGCTATGTCGGTGTCAGATTTCGTTAATAATGAAATCGATAGAATGCTAAGGGAACAAATTATAAGACCAAGTAGAAGCCCTTACAATTCGCCAGTCTTAGTAGTACCCAAAAAGGGTCAAAACGAAGATGGAACACCAAAACATCGACTAGTTATTGACTATAAAAAATTAAATGAAAATACGATACCTGATCGATATCCAATGCAAGATCCATCCGTCATACTAGCGAACCTGGGAAAATCAAAATACTTCTCAACCATCGACTTGGAATCCGGCTTCCATCAAATTTTAATGAAAGATTCCGATATTGAAAAAACTGCTTTTTCCATTAATAATGGGAAGTTTGAATTCTTACGTATGCCATTTGGGTTAACAAACGCCCCTAGAATATTTCAAAGAGCAATGGATGATATATTAAGAGAACAAGTCGGAAAAACTTGTCATGTTTATATGGATGATATTATAATCTTTTCCAATACAATGGAACAACATTATACTGATCTAATTCAAATAATTAATATTTTACAACAGGCAAATATGAAAATTTCTCTTGAAAAATCTAAATTCTTCAAATTAGAAACAGCATTTCTTGGTTATATTGTTTCTCACAACGTAATTAAAACTGACCCCGAAAAAATAGCAACTATTCAAAGTTATCCAATTCCAAATAATATTCGAGAGTTACGAAGCTTTTTAGGCTTAGCCGGATACTATAGAAAATTCGTCCGTAATTACGCACAAATAGCCAAACCTTTGACAAAATATTTAGGAGGAGAAAATGGAAAAGTAGCTAGACGTATGTCGCTAAAAATTTCTATACAACTTGACAATTCAGCTATACAAGCATTCAATGAAATTAAGGAAAACCTAATTGCTCAGGTAGAATTAGTACAACCCGACTACAATAAAAAGTTCACTCTAACAACAGACGCATCAGATATAGCTATAGGAGCAGTTTTATCCCAAGAGAATAAACCAATTACCTTTATTTCAAAAACACTCAATAAAACCGAACAACTATATGCTACGAATAAAAAGGAGCTACTAGCAATTGTTTGGGCATTAAAAAATCTGAGAAATTATTTATATGGAGTAGTAGGCATTGAAATTCAGACTGACCATCAGTCATTGTCATTTACAATTTCTGACAAAAATCCTAACATAGAAATGAAAAGGTGGTACTCATTCATAGAAAGCTTCACTCCTAAAATAGTCTACAAACCAGGAACAACAAATGTGGTAGCCGACGCTTTATCAAGAATAAAGTTGAACAATATTACTGAAAGTAATAATGATCAATCAGATGAATCAAGCTCAGATATAAATACTCAGCACTCTGCTGAAAGTAGTTACGAAAATACTATTCAAGAAACACGCAAACCCCTGAACCAGTTTAAACAACAACTGTTGCTAACTACTGGGAGGTTTACGGTACACGAATCAATTTCAGTCTTTGGCAAAATTAGACACATAATAGAATACGACACACCGGAAAACTTAATTACAATATTAAAGGAATATCTTCCTCCTAACATAACAGTCGGAGTACACTGTACAATCGAAGATTCATATCATATCCAATTACCATTAAAAAGTAACTTTTCAAACAAATTTCTTTTTACAAAATTATTTTTACAAGATGTTGAAAATAATGAAGATAAAGCCTTAATTATTGAAGAAACACATTCTCGAGCTCACAGGGGACTCGAAGAAAATTATAAACAAATTAGTAGATTATACTATTGGCCAAATCTATTTATTAAACTAAAAGAGTACATAAAAAATTGCCAAATTTGTAAGGAAAATAAATATAATAGATATCCGGTGAAAATTCCCATAGGAGAGGCACAAATTCCAACAAAAGAAGGTGAAAACCTTCACATTGACATATATTACGCTCAACATTTAACATTTCTAACCTGTATCGATGCTTATTCGAAATATTTGGTCATCAAAGAAATTTAAAACAAATTAAATATTGAAAATAAAGTATTGGAATTATTGCAACAGTTTCCTAGAGCTAAATTAATCATGATTGATAACGAGCCAAGCTTTACCTCGGCTCAATTCAAATCCTTTGCACAACGAAGCGGACTAGCATTAATTTATGCCGATCCGAGACATAGTACAACGAACGGACAGGTAGAAAGAGCACATTCAACTTTAACAGAATTAGCTCGCTGTATCAAGGAAGAGTTCAATATAATTGATCATTCAGAAATTCTGATTAGAGCCGCCCAAGCGTACAATCAAACTATACACTCAATAACTAATCAAAAACCATTCGACATACTGTACAATAGAGTTGAACATGAAAATAACCCACAAGCTTTAAAGCTTGCTCAAACTAAAATGTTAGAAGTTCACAATGAAAATAGAAAGACCAAAAATTACCATGTCGGTCAAATTGTTTACGAGAAAAAATACGGGGAACGAAATAAACTCAAACCAAGATATAAAAAACAAATAGTTAAAGAGGTTAAACCTAATAAAATTATAATTAACAACAGGAATAGGATCATTCATAAAGATAACATTAAGTTTTAAATGTGTTTACCTACATGATACCATTTTGTTAAATTATTAGTTCTTATTTTTTATTTGTTAAATAATTGGTTCTTATTTTTTATTTGTTAAACTATTGGTTCTTATTTTTCTTACAATTTCCAGTAAGATGATTTTATTACTGATCATTCCCTACCTTATCACTTCCGCAAGAAGCGAAATCATTGATTATTCAAACCATGAGTTTTTTCTGTTCAAGGACAAAAAGGATGTTCTTACTTACGAATCCTATAACGAATTATTTCACGTAACCAATTTAAGCTTTTATAAAGAAATAATAAATGTAGAATCTCAAAACATAAATAGAGACCCTAATAAAAGATCACAATGGGAAATCAAATACGACTTAGCAGTTATCAAACTACTATTATCTCAGTTAACACCATCTAGATCCAAAAGGGGAATTAATGAAATAGGCACCATGTGGAAATGGATTGCTGGAACTCCGGATCATGATGACTTCATGAAAATACAAGATAAAATCAATGATTTAATAGTTAATAATAATAAACAATCTATTATCAACTCCAAATTGTTCAAAGAAATAGAATCTCTTTCTGATGACTTTAAACATGTGTTTATCGATCAAGATCTACCATTAAGAAAACATCGCTTAAGACTATTAACTTTTGACCTGCAAAATTTAATCGATACTATTACATTGGCTAAAATTGATGTCTTCAATACAAAAATGTTAAACACGGAAGACATAAAAGAAATATTAAGTCACGAACAAAGACCGGTAATCATAACCGATTTAATGGATATCTCTGTGTTCAAAATTGTAATTCATAAAGACCTACTTATTATTTATATAAAATACCCTATAATTTCTAACAGATGTGACATATACTATGCCAGAGCCATTTCCAAATCAGATGGAAAACTAGTTATAAGCAATCAAGTCGCAAAATGCGATAATACCTATTATGAAATGTCTACATTTAATATCGAACTTTTTAACAACTACTGTATCATTAGTAAAGTAAAAACCTGTTTCACAAAATTATTAAATGGAGAGAAATCGACTTGTAAGAAAATTAGAGAAAAAAATCAAAAAATAGATATCATTCAAGACGGTGCCATTTTTATAAGTGGTAACAATATTGTTAACAACTCCCAGTTAAACGGATCTTTCCTTATAACATTTAACGGTACAACCACCATTAATAACATCTCTTATACAAATATTGAAAACAAAATTATTGAATATATAGCTGCAAACCATTTCACAAATTATGAAATTTCCGATTACATTTTGTCAAATAATTCTGAACTCTCCTTAGATAATATTAAAATTTTAAATCCATTCATTAAAGTTAATAATACCAAGATATCACTTTCCTTTATACTATTAATTTTAATCATTATATATTTAATTTTTTTAATTATTATTAAATATATTCACATTATATTTGTAACCAAAAAACATCGGCCAGATATAGAAGAAAGCTTTAATCATGAAGAATTTTTAACAGAATTAAGGGCCCACCTAAATGAAACTCGAAATGAATCGGGACGCTCCATTTTAGAAGGGGGAGAGTTATCATACCCATGATTCAGGGGCCCTTGCCCAATTTATAAACAATTTTTTGAAATCCAATCTGAACGATTGACTTCCTTTGTTCTTTCCTTTGCTCTCAAAAGTCGCACTTCGCCGGCCTGCCACTGTTTACATAAACAAATTCAAATCTTCTCACCAAGTCTTGAGAACCAAGCCGCTGCCGGTCCACAGCTTGGCCACTTGGGTAAACAATCTTTCGTAACGTAAACACAGCCTCCTCTAGGTGACAAAGATCTAATTGCGCTTCAATCAAAATTGCATCGATCAGCATAATTGAATTTCACAACGCAGTGGATTAATTTCAGCATAAAGCTTTTATCGAAAGCCCAAGAAGTTTCCAAAGAAAAGCTCCTGGCCGAGGTTAATTGGAGGAAGGCTTAGAATCTTAAGATCAGTCTGATTCGGGACGAAGAAAAGATAAGTTCAAATATTGAAAAGTGTCTTGTAATTGTGAATTAAGTTAAAAAGAAAATCTTCAATAAAGTTATATTAAATTAAAAAAATATTTTTTTAAATATTTTAACAATAATAAATTTAATTTGCATGTATTTATGTACATACCCTCGGAGATGTAAATATGGTTTATGTGTAAAAATCCAGTGGTTGCTTACATAATACATACATACATTAATACCAATAAAATACATATAAACATTTTATAAAATACATATTACATGATACATGATTTCCGACATCCACGGATACACTGAAGGTATTGGATGCATTGATGCCATGCACCCTTAGGGACCATCCGTTTAGAGGTAATATCCACCAAATGTTTTGAAAATTACATTTAAGATAAAAGGTATATAAATAGTGTATCATTGAATTAAATAACTTTTTTAATTTTTAAAATTTTTTTTCGCAAAATGGCGACGGTTTAAAAAAAATTTTTTTTTTCGCCAAAAAAAATCGACTTTTATTTTTTATAACTTTCGTTTTTATTAATCGTGTGTAATTTACAAGATAATTTAATGAAGAAGCTACAGTTAAAATTTCAAGTCAATCTGATAAATTTTTTCAGTTCTACTGCTCGCCGATTTTGAAAACATGGTTTTGGGAAAAACGCGTTTAAAGTTTCAAAATGCTATACAAGGAGCATAAAAGTGGTTCGGTTAAAATTTATTGAAACGAATTTTGAGTTTAGATCTATACTTGGGCGTTATAGATTTTATTTCTAGGATGGTTTAAGCATGATTAAAGCCAATAATTAAAAAAAAAAATTTTTTTAATTTTGTGGATTTAACTCCTTAAACCACGTACTTACATAAGTAGAACAGGGGAGGCGGATAATGTAGAGATTGGAGTATAGTATATTTAGTATAGTCAATATACCAAATCTTGGTGGTGCTAAGAAATCTAAAAGTCTGCTAATACCCCATTTTCCACATACTGAAATGCTTTTTTTTATATAGAGATAGAGATATACCAAATCTTGGTGGTGCTAAGAAATCTAAAAGTCTGCTAATACCCCATTTTCCACATACTGAAATGCTTTTTTTTATATCTTTACTCATTTGCCACAAAATTAGTTACCTATTAGAGTTATCAAATAATAAAATCGGTAACTTGGTAACAACAAAAATGCGGGATTTATAAGCCTCTGAATTAGGATATTGAAAAAAAAATTATAAAGCCATTACAATTTTGATTCTTTAGTACCCATAAGGATCGGCACATGTCCATTTTGTGGATGTCAATCCAATGCTGAACCCATGCCATGCCTCTACGGTGGTCCTCCTTCAGGGTGGGATTGGTCCTTTTACGAAGATTATAGTGTAGGGCTTGACTTCGCCTAACTTGTAGATCACTGGCCTTGTGGCTCAGCAATGTAATTCTAAATTGCAATGACAAAAAAAAAAAAAACTGAACATGATCGAAGCCTAGTTCTATCCTAAGCGTCAATGCATTACGCCACAACTTCATCGTCGGAATAAACATTTTATACAATGTGCCGCGTTTTTTATTCAAATATTGCTCAGGAGTGGGTCGTATCTGACGATATTTTATAGTGGTGACCTTACAATGCCATGCTGCTTGTTTAGTTGCTGATCGCTCGAAGGACAGCAGATGCGTTCATTTTTTTTTTTTTTTTTTTTTTTTTTTATTATTATTGTAAGTATTGAAACCGTGCTACAATTTTGCACCTTAACAACACAAGCAAAAAAAAAATAGTATTTATAAGCCCATCGCCGAGCGCCTAGCACGGGGATTTTATGTTAATGGAGGTGGAAACGGTGATTTATGTTCGTGGAGGGGGAAGCGTCTTCACGAAGCCTTGTCTTTTTAGCCTTCTAAGCGGCCTGGCGGGAAGCAAATTCCTGGCTAGTTCATTGCGATGAGTGGTGAGTCTGTCTCTGTACCTGCTGGTGTGTCTGTTGATCTGCTCCTCCACAGTATGCAGATTAAGGTCCCGATGTAGGGTTGAATTCCTTACATACCAAGGACAGTTGGTTATCTGCCTCAGGGTACGATTCTGGAGTACCTGGATGCGATTGCAATTAGATTTTGCTGCAATCCCCCAAATTTGCAGCCCGTAGAGCCAGATTGGGGCGACGCACTGAGCGTACACTTGTCTTTTTGCCTTAAGTGACATTTTGCTCTTTCTGCTCAGCAGCCAACGTAATTGCTGAAGTCTTAGGACGCACCTCTTGCGAGTGGCTTTAAGATGCGGCAAGAAGGTGAGTCGCTTGTCTAAAGTAATACCAAGGTACTTCACCGTTGCTGGTTGCTCCAGGATCTGTCCTTCCATTTGGATTGGTGGGATTGTTTTCATCCTTAATGTGAAGGCAGGGTTGGACGTTTTTCGAGCGTTTATTTTTAGGTTCCACCTCTTGCACCACGCTGATAGGGCTGCAACATATCCCTGCAAACCATCTGCTGCCTCAAAGCGACATTTTGAGCTATACAAAACGGCAATGTCGTCTGCATATGTGGCAATTAGAGCCTTCGAGGGGTCTTCCATATAGCCATCATCGGGTACGGGCAAGTCTGCAGTATAGAATGAGTACAGGAGCGGGCCAAGAACACTTCCTTGCGGGACTCCAGCTCTCATTTGGGCAGGCGCAGAGTAAGTGTCCCGGATCTTGACTTTAAATACCCGCCCTTCCAGGTATGACTTTAGGAGCAAGTAATAAGGTGCTGGTAGTAAATCTTTCACCTTGCAAAGGAAACCGTCGTGCCACACCCGATCAAAGGCTTGTTGGATATCAATAAAAACTGAGTTGCAGTATTCAAGATCATCAAATGCCTGTAGAATGTGCTGCGTAACCCTGTGAACCTGCTCGACAGTGCCGTGTCCCTCACGAAATCCAAATTGATGGTTCGGCACAATTCCGCACTGAGTTATAATCCTAGTAAGTCGATTAGCAATGAGTCTTTCCCATACCTTCGACATAGAGGGAAGAAGACTTATTGGCCGATAGGATTCCGGGTCGTCTTCCGGCTTGCCTGGCTTATATATCATTTGGATTTCCGCTATTTTCCATTGGGAAGGGAAGAACTGAATCCTTAGCATAGCATTAAAAATAAGTGCCATGTAGAGGATCGCACGATTTGGCAGGGCCTTCAGTGTGACGTGGCATATTCTGTCCATGCCAGGAGCCTTGTTTTTCGGAAGAGCTTTTATGGCTTCGGTAATCTCCTGAACTCTGATTGGCGTGATGGGGAGGGACATCTGAAGCGGGGTCTGCAAGCTCTCCAGGGTCTCTTCGATGTCAGCCAGCGTAGCAACGTTGTGTGGGGTGAATCTGGCCTCCAGGTGTTGAGCAAATATGTTTGCCTGTTCCTCTTCATTCCGTGCAAGGTCGCCGCCATGCTGCCTAACTGGGACCTGTCTAAACGGCTGGTTTTTCGTAGCCTTTGTGCATTTCCACAGTGAGTAATTGGCGTCAACAGTGTAGTCCATCGAGGACAGCTTGCGTTCAAAGAAGTTATTTCTGAGCTCCCTTAAGAGGATCCGTAGTCGCTTGGCTGCTCGGTTCCACAGGATTCGATCCCAAGGGTCTTGGGTCTTCTATGGTGACTACGAGGGCCAGATGGTCAGACTCTAAATCCCAATTTTGGGTAATACTCGCGCAGTAGTCCGGTACTCCATGGTGGACGGCAAAATCAATACATGTGGGCGTATGTGTGGTGACGTATGGGTATCTGGTAGGAGCTCCTGTGGCAAGAATCTTTGCCCCGATGGCGGAGATGGCTTCAGCTAGTTCTTGTCCCCTAGGGGAGTTGCAGGTGTCGCCCCATAGCCAATGTCGTGCGCTCCAATCGCCACCAACCAGGTACCTTTGTCCACATTTTCGAAGTATACTGGTGAAGAGACTTTCCCGTATTCTGTTTCCTGGTGGACAGTAGATGGAATTGAACTCCATGTCACCAAGGCCCGTAGCAACTTTCACCGATGACATTTGTATACTGCGCGTCTCTATTACTCTTTGGGGAAAATGTCGGAGAGTAGTCCTGACTAGTACCACTACTCCACCTCCACTGTGATTATTGGAGGATGGGCAGTAGGCAGGATAGAATGTGTATCCAAACACTCGAACAGTTCCACCGCGGTTTAGTCTGGTTTCAGTCAAGAGAAGGATATCAATGTCGTTGTTGTGTGCAAAAAGTTCGACTTCTCCGACTTTTCCTGAAATGCCGTTGACATTCCAGATGAGGACTTTAAGTGAATTTATGGCGAGGCTGTAGCGTTGACCTGAGAATTATTTCCAGCCCATTGCTTCATTGTGCTGGCCATATCAGACACTATTGTTTCTAGCCGTGCAAGGCGTTCATTAGCTAGCTTATTTTGCTGTTGTTGTTCTTGTTGTTGCTGTTGGAGCCACATGAGAAACTGCTGTTGCTGCTGCTGCTGGAGGTGCTGTTGCCATTCCTGAAACTGTTGTTGCTGCTGTTGCAGCAGCGACTGTATATCGATCGGCTGTTGTTGATGTAGACTTGGCTGCGTTTGAGCATAGTTCAAACGACGTTGAGCATTTCCAGAATTGCTTGGCACTGAAGCTGCGACTGCTGCATAGGAGGCACTTGTGCGGGCACTGTAGCTCCGTGGTGTCGTCTGCTCTGCTGCTGGTTGGAATGCAGTTTGGGGCACTTGTTGCCTTGCTATTCTAGCGGAGCCAAGCGCAGGAAATTCCTGCACGTACCTTGTAGCAGAATATTGATTGGCCACATTGCCATAAGGTGATCTAGTTTCGGTTGCCGATTTATTTGGAGACTCCGATGACCGACGAAGATACTCCTGGTACGACTTGCAGCCTTTGTGGCTAGCTTTATGAGCTCCCGAGCAATGGAAGCAGGTAGGTGTTGCGTCAAGAGGGCGTATACACTCACTTGTTTGATGATCCTCGCCACATCTGGCGCAATTGGGGTGTAGTCGGCAATATCTAGCAGTGTGGCCATACCGCTGGCACCGTTTGCACTGTGCGACGTCTGTGGCTTTTCTCATTCGCTCCACCCTCACCTTTTGTCTACAGAGGACTGTGATTTTGAAGACATCGTTTATTTTATCGCACGGTTTGATATTGATAAAGAAGAGATTTAGCTTCTCTTCTCTGTTAGCCCTGGATGCGGGATTATGAATGTGGAGTACCTCAAAGCCGTACTTTTGCAGACTATCTTTGATATCCTTATTTAGAGTGCTGTGGTGTAGGCCCTTAACAACAATTCGATGCGGCTTTTCTGTATTCATTTGGTATGTGTGGAACTGCAAATGATTTCTGTCCAGATGGTCAACAATATTTCTGTATGTGTCACTATCTTTGGGGAAGATTCTGGTGGTTCCTATATTGCTCTTGGTGACCACATTGTTCACATTAGTGACCTCACCAATAAATTTAAACAGGTCATTTATGCTGCAGCCTGGGACTACAATTTGAGGTGGCTTTCCCACTTTCCTTACCTGTTCGGTCTGGGCAGGGTCGTTGTTTTCAATGGTTATTTCATCCTGTTGGTTCTCTGTAGTGTCTTCTATGTCCATGTTGTAGTAGGCTAGAGGTACATAAGTTTAGTATAGCAACATAGTATATAAGTATCAAGTGTATAAACATTAATTCATGGTTCGCTCTCGGGTGGCATTCTCTCTGTTTCGCAACATCGGCTCTGTAGCAACAAGCATAGAGGCAGATCGTTAACGGAGAGGGAGTCAGTCGATTGCTAACGTTGGAAAGGCGAAGTACCATTAAATCAGAGGGCTTATAATACCCCTACAATATCAGAAGTGGGCCGATCACGAGCAAAGAAAAAAAAATGAATATAAGCAATGCATCGACGGAGCAGTTAAAAGGGTGGTTGAGTGAATTAAAAGAACCGACCACGGGAACAAAAAGAGAATTGATTTTGCGTTTGAATAATTTAACAAACGAAAAGCGAAATCAATTGGAATTATTATTAAAAAGCGAGGAAGAAGATTTCTACGGAAGCAGCAATAATAATGTTCAAAAAGGAAAAAGAAATAACGCAAAAGACGGAGAGCATAAAGAGGACGAAAGTAACGGCGAAGCTGGAGGTAACAACGAAGACGGCGATGAGAAGAGCACTGTACGCAACAACAAAAGTAACGGCGAACATGACGACAGAAGCGGGGTACGCAGTTACAACAGTGCAGACGGCGCCCGCAACAAAAACAGCGGCGACGGGAATAGCGACGAAAACGAAGTTTGCGGCAACGAAGACGGCGACGAAGATGGCAGCGGTGAGAAAAGCAACAAAGAATTTGGCGGGAACAAACGAAATACAGTGGGACAAGCTCGGCAAAATATGGATTTATTATTGCGTATGGCAACCGATGCAGTGAATGAATTTTCGGGAGATACATGTGCACGCAAATGGATCCTACAAGTGAAAAATATAGCCAGCGTTTATGGAATACATGAACCATATATAAAGATGTTGATCATCAGTAAGATGAAAGGAAAAGCATGCATGTGGTTGCATGCAGATCCAGAACGTGTATTGCTACCAACAGAGCAGTTGGCGGCTGAGCTTATATCAATGTTTGGTGAGAGGAAGTCGAAGTTAGAAACAAGGCGAAAATTTGAGGAACGAAAATGGACAGCTGGCGAAAGCTTTGTGGCTTATGTAGACGATAAGGTGATGCTTGCACATGGAATAAAAATGGATGATGAAGAATTAGTGGCGCTCCTCATTGAAGGTATTCCGAATCAAATGCTACGTAACCAAGCCCGTATCCAATGCTTTGAAGATATCCAGCACTTAAAGCGGGCATTTGCGGAAGTGAAACTACCGAAAATGATTGAAACGGACAAGAAGGTGGCATCGGTGAACAATAATGGCAGCACACTCTTGCGTTGTTTCAATTGCAATTCGAAGGGACACTGGGCCAAAGAGTGCAGGAAGCCAAAGCGCGAAAAAGGGTCATGCTATGCCTGTGGTGAGATGGGGCACTTTGCAGCAAAGTGCCTGAAAAACAAGAATCGGGATGAAAACAATTATGTAAGATATTTTGAAATTAATTTTATGAACAATTCTAAATCAAAATTTATTACTCCATGCCTCTTAGACACGGGAAGCCCCATTTCATTCATAAAAATTAGTAAAGTACCTAAAGACGTTATTGAAGTACCAGTTTTAAGTTCATTTTACGGATTAAACAAAAGTTACTTGAAAACATATGGAAAAATATTGTGTTACATTATGAAAAATTTGAATAAAATACATTTTAATTTAATAATAGTGGCAAACGAGTCTATGAGTCATGATGTAGTATTGGGAAGAGACTTTATGGAAGCATGCAACTTATGCTTGAATCTGGACACCTTGAAAATGATTACAGTGGATAAAATTGACAATCGATGTAACAAGAAAAGCGATAAAATGTTAGAAGAAACAAATATGTACAACAAGAGTAAAACAGTTAGCGATAGTGTTAGTCAAGATAGTAAAAGTCAAGTGATTAGTGACAAGGTTAAAAATAAATTAGAGAAAGCTGTCAATGTTGAAATAAGCACAGCGGAGAGGGAATTGTTTGAAATTAATGTAATAGATGACTCAATTGATTACAAAATAGGTGATCAGGTGGATCATAATATGAAATGTCAATTTATTGAGTTGGTAGAAAACTGTTATGTTAATAAAGAAAGACCGAATGAACCGGAGATTCGGTGTGAAATACAATTAAGATTAAATGACCCGAAACCGTTTAGTTGTTCTCCTAGAAGATTAGCATATACTGAAAAAGAAAAGCTGCAGATTATCTTAGATGAGTATCTAAAAAACGGAATTATTAAACCGAGTGATTCAGAGTATGCATCTCCGATAGTGTTAGTGAAAAAGAAAACAGGAGACCTGAGATTATGTGTTGATTACAGAAAACTTAACAAAATAATGGTCAAAGATAATTATCCTTTACCATTGATTGATGATCTGTTGGATAGATTAGTAAATAAAACGATATTCTCGAAGTTAGATCTTAAACATGGCTACTTTCATGTTTTTGTTAATAAGGAATCCATGAAATATACATCTTTTATGACGCCTTTAGGACAGTTTGAATTTTTAAGGATGCCAATGGGGCTGAAAAATGCACCGGCGGTCTTTCAGAGATTTATTAATAGAATTTTCGAGGATATGATAAGGCAGGGTAAAGTTATTGTATATATGGATGACATTATGATAGCTAGCGAAGGAATTAAGGAACATATGGAAGTACTTAGGGAAGTTTTTGACAGGTTGACGAGGAACAAATTAGAGCTGAGAATGGATAAATGTGAGTTTCTGCAATCGAGTGTACAATATTTAGGATTTTTAATAACAAGTAAGGGAATACAGGCCAATGACAAGGGAATAGAAGCAATTAGAGATTTTCCAATACCAGATAAGGTGCATGATGTCAGAAGCTTTTTAGGATTGTGTTCATATTTTAGAAGATTCATTAAGGGTTTTTCAACGATTGCAAAACCTTTATATGACTTATTGAAGAAAGACAAAGAATTTTCGTTTGAAGAAATAGAGTTAGAATGTTTTGAGACACTTAAGAAAAAGTTAGTGGAAGCTCCAGTGTTAGGGTTATATTGTTATAAGGATGAAATAGAGTTACATACAGATGCAAGTGCACAAGGCTTTGGTGCAGTGTTATTGCAAAAGAAAGAGGATATGAAATGGCACCCTATATTTTATTACTCGAAAGCCACAACAAAGGATGAGGCCAAATATCATAGTTTTGAACTTGAAACATTGGCTATCCTGTATGCATTAAGAAGATTTAGAATCTATGTACAGGGAAAGAGATTTAAAATTGTTACGGATTGCAACGCATTAACTCTAACGTTAAATAGAGTGGAATTAAATCCTAGGATTGCAAGGTGGGCATTAGAACTATTAGAGTACGATTTTGAGTTAGTTCATAAAGCAGGAAAGCATATGCAGCATGTGGATGCATTGAGCAGAAATACGAACATATTAGTGATAGAAACTAATAGTTTTGAAGATAATTTAATTATTTGTCAAGCAAAGGATGAAAAGTTGAAAGATATTAGGAAAAAGTTAGAGAAAACGGAAGATAAAATTTTTGAAATGAGAAATGGTGTACTTTATAGGAAGGCAAATGGTGGAAGATTGTTGTTTTGTGTACCAGAAGAAATGGAAGAAAAAATTTTATATAAATATCACAATGAATTAGGTCACTTAGGGAGAGATAAGGTTATAGATGCTATTGTTAAGACTTATTGGTTTTCGAATATGAAGGAAAAAGTTGTTAGGCATATAGGAAATTGTTTGAGATGTGTGGCATTTTCACCGAAGTCGGGAAAAGAAGAAGGAATGCTGCATAGCATCCCAAAGGGAAACGTGCCGTTTGAGATAATACATATTGATCATTATGGACCGGTAGATAATGGTAGGATAAAAAAACATCTGTTTGTAATAATAGATGGATTCACTAAATATGTTAGGTTATACGCAACAAAAACAACGAACACAAAGGAAGCAATTCTAGCTTTAAAGGATTATTTTAGATCATATAGCAGGCCGAAAGTTATAGTATCAGATAGGGGGACCTGTTTTACATCCGAAGATTTTGCAAAATGTATGGAAGAGTATAATATTAAACACATAAAGATAGCGACAGGTTCACCCCAGGCCAATGGACAGGTAGAAAGAGTCAATAGAATAGTAGGGCCTATGATAGCTAAATTAACAGACATTGAAAAGGGATTGCATTGGGATGCAGTTATTGAAGACGTAGAATTTTCTCTGAATAATACCAAACAAAGAAGTGTAGCGGAATCTCCCAGCAAGATGTTGTTTGGAATTGAACAAAAGGGAAAAGTTGTTGATGAATTAAGACAAAAATTAGAAGAGTTAGATAATGTTAGTGAAATTAGAGACCTGAAAGAAATTAGAAGAAAAGGATCGGAATCGCAATTAAAAGCACAGAGGTATAATGAAAAAAGATATAATAATAAGAAAAAAGAAAGTACGCAGTACAAAGTAGGAGATTACATTATGGTTAAGAATTTCGATAGTACAGGAGGAGTTGCTAGAAAGCTAATACCTAAACATAAGGGTCCATATGTAATAGAGAAGGTATTGAAAAATGATAGGTTTGTAATTAAAGATGTTGAAGGTTTTCAGTTGGCGCGAAATCCATATCAAGGTGTCTGGAGTAGTCAAAATATTAAACATTGGATAGGGAGTAGAAAATAAATTTGTATAATTAAAGATAAGAAAAATAAATTTGTATAATTAAAGATAAGAAAAATAAATTTGTATAATTAAAGATAAGAAAAAATAAAAAAAAAAAAAAAAAATATTTTAAGCAAATAGCGACTAAGAACAATGTAATAAGTATAAGTTAGAAAATCTCGACAAGATCAGGTGATCTTAAATGTCAGGATGGTCGAATTGTAGTAGGCTAGAGGTACATAAGTTTAGTATAGCAACATAGTATATAAGTATCAAGTGTATAAACATTAATTCATGGTTCGCTCTCGGGTGGCATTCTCTCTGTTTCGCAACATCGGCTCTGTAGCAACAAGCATAGAGGCAGATCGTTAACGGAGAGGGAGTCAGTCGATTGCTAACGTTGGAAAGGCGAAGTACCATTAAATCAGAGGGCTTATAATACCCCTACAATGTCAAGTAGGGCGAAACTATTGGTAGAGCTTGGAAGGTCAGCTTCCCTAGTCGCTCGCTTAGCCCTTGCGATAGGTGAAGAAGACTTTGCGTTTTTTCTTTTCTTGCTATTTTGCATTTGGGACTGCAACATTTTTGATGCGGCTTCACTGATCACAGTAGCTACGTCAGTAGTGACACGAGGGGCAGCAGAAGAGCAGAGTTTGCTTGTTGTAGCAGTTTCCATGGTGTCAGTGCTTGTGCTGCTTAAGTTGGTGAAGGTAATGGTGCTGGTCGTGGGAGTGATGATGTTGGTATTTGTGTTGCCAATATCAGTTTGGTTAATCCTGCAAGCCGCTCGAAACTCGGATGGGGTTTTGCCAGCAACGCGGTACATTTTTTCTTGCAAGGTCTGCTTTTTATTAAGCAGCGAGTCAGAAGCAGATTTCCCTTCGGCCATTTGGAAATGTTATATTTTCGTTTTCGCCTCAAACAAAATCAAGAACAAGATCAGCCCCTCTTGTGCGGCTACGCGCCGGTGGAGGGGCTATGCAAAGCCCGATGGGCAGCGTGCACTTATTTTGCAAGCTTTTTTGTTGCTTTATTTTACAGCTTATTGCCGACTCCGCTAGCTGCAGCGTCCAAAAACGGAGCTTTGTGCAACCAATCGCTATTAATGTAGTTACGCGACTCTGATTATGTTAACTAATTAGTTTTTGTTTTATTTTTTTTTTTTTTTTTTTTTCGGGAAACTTATAAATAAGCAAAAACGTTTTGACACTTCGGGCGATGAAGTGTCGATGCGTTCATTGAAAAAATATTTTTGCGCCGCCATCCGTGCCGATTCTGGCTGTAGCTTCGTGATAATTACGATGCCTTCATATTCGGCCATTATTGGTCTGAGTTGGCTGGGTATGACATTGGGCCATGCTTCCCGTGTGAATTAAATGCGCACAAGTGTTTTGACCGCTAGAAGAATTTATGCTGCGTGATCTCAGTACATTCGGTGACCCAAAAAGTGTTCTGCTCGCGTTCAGTCAGTGTGTCCTCATCAAGTTGTAGGTTGATTAATTGATGTGATACAGGATAAACGACGACCTGAATTTAGCTCTTAACCCTCTTGACTAATGGAGTGTCTTGTTCGATAAGTAATTTAAGATCGACATGATCAAGGACCATTCCTAAATCTAACCATCTGTAAAGTGAAAACCTACTTGAGGTTGTCCTTATGGATCACCCTCCCCTTAATGAGAACAGACGTTCCCAAAATTTAATTTCTAAGACACAATGAAAAATAATAATAATGGATATAGACTAGCTTCACCCTGCCACGGTTCTCTGTGGCAAATTGTAATTAATTTTAAAATATGACTCTCATTATTTCGAATCAATAAGCGGTAGGCGTAATAGTTCAGTGCGCTGCACTTTTTATTCGATTCTCCACGTTTATACGCTAAAAATTACTTTGACGAAGGTACCCAATATTTATCCAAAGTAAGGGTGTGCAACAGAATATTTAATTCTTTAAGTATGCTGTAATAGCCACGGCTTTAAGTGGCCATGTGATTAAGAGCGGTCATTATATAATAGTAGAGTCCTGACCCAGAAAAAGTCCATCTAATTATCAGGGAGCAGGGAAGGTCCCGCACCGAAATTTATTCTTATTATATTAGCCTAAAACCGCAAAGTTGCACTGCCGTGACGCCAGCAGCGGAGCGGTTTTTATATATATTTCATATTTTAGCGTATAGAGAGAGTGTTCTCTGAGCGCATGTGATTATCTACTTTTGTAGTAACGGTTCAGCTGAATGCAGTGATCTTCTTACACTTTCCCTTGGGCTGAACCGTTTACTTTGACGTTATGTTTTAACAAAATATTCGGCTCTAATTGTATACAGTAGACACCCAATATGTGCGCGTATAACATCTCCCTGCTGTTGAAAAATAATGTAACTTAGTGTAGTATTTTATTTCATTATTTTTGCATCTGTCTATACTATATATACTAATTGTTTTTAATTTTTATTGTTTGATATTATTACATTGTCTCTTTCTTCTATCTTTTCTACCTTAAAGGGTTCCGTATATGTCGTCGTTCGATTGGAGTGGCCTTCAACAGCTACTCCACCTTGGATCCCGAAGAAAAGGAAAGACTCTTCCGCTAGTAGTAGCTCGTTTTATTCTATAATCGTTTTTTAAGGTTATTCAATATAAATTATTTTAATCCTACCTTACCGCAGTGTGCCCTCCAAAGTCTCGTGCAACAATGCACGCTAAGTTTTTCCCGGCTTATAATGGCGGCAAACAGTGTGCCCTCAAACATGTATCTATCAAATCCTATCACTATCACGAAAATACTGACTACGCCTATCGATTACACCACTCTCGTCGGGGCAAGGCGGGATCGCAGACGAAGATCATATCACCCTGGTGGCTGGGCTCCGTTCTTCAGAACCGTCCACCAGAAACGGTCTCGCAGCATGCGAACAATCCTCCACTGCTTTCTTGTAGAACCCTCCATGGGCAGCTCAGCATCCAATCCAGGCGTATCCGGCAGATTGGCTACTCCCTTGAGTAAGTCATTTGGCGTCAACGTCGCCTCCTGTTCCGCATCCACAGACACATGCTAAGAGGACGCAAATTCACAATATTCTTCGCCTCAATCAGGAGACTCTCCAATAAATGGTCCTTCGGCGCAACTTCCTTCAGGGTATGAAGCAGTACTCTCTTGACGCACCGCACCATGCGCTCCCATACTCCGCCCTCAGACGGGTTCACTGGGCAATTGGAAACCCATTCAATGCTTCTGCTTGACAACTCACTCTGAATCTTCTCCATCTCGAACACGTCACCAAAGCGTCTGGCTTCCCTGTCAGCTCCCACGAAGTTCTTGGCGTTGTCGCTGCGCAGTCTATGTACTGGCCCTCTACAGCAGACGAAGTTCCTGATCACAATTATGCAGGAATCCGTCGACAGGTCATGCGCCAGCTCCAGTTGAATCGCTCTTGTCGTTAAGCACGTGAACAAGACGACTCAACGCTTCTCCTTGTGACGGGACACCAATAGTGGCCCAAAGTAGCCCAATCCAGTGTACTTGAATGGCCATCCACCCGCATCCAATCTGTCCTCTAGATGGGGTCCCATTACCGGTGGCATCGGCCGCACTCGCTGCAACTTGCACTCGTTGCACGATGAGATCACTCTTCGCATCACCCGCTTCATCTTCGTGATCCAGAATCTCGTCCGGATCTTAGCGATCATAGCATCCACATTTTGATGCATCATACAGGCGTGAAAATGTCGCACAATCAGCTCTGTCAGACTGTGCATATGTTACAGTATTACGGGCCTCCTCGCCTGTCCAGTTTCCACCGACATCATCTCGTCGGGATACGGCTTCAACTATGTCTGTCTGACCAACAGGTTCTCCGCGTCCTTACATTCTGCTGCAGTAAGGCCATATTCCTCGAGATCGCTTGAAGCTGGAGAATCTCTGAAACTGAATAACAAAATCGTTTGCCACGACTAATGCAAACTCACTGGGTATCTCTTCTTCATCAGGGGCATCTGGAACACGCTCAGTTCTTTCCTCAAGGCCCGGTAAGCTGGCTGCTGGCTGCCTCAAAAATGCAGGTCCTCTTAGCCACTTTGAATTCTGGCTAAGGTCGACTCTCCTCTGCGACCGCGTCGCATCATCCACCGCATTGTCGGCCGTAGGCACTCATCTCCATTGAGAAACCTTTGACGACTCCAGAATCTTCGCCACTCGGTTGCCAACAAACTTCTTATACCGGCGGTGGGTGCTGCCGATCCATCTTAGCACCGTCTTTGAGTCTGTCCATAACACCAGGTCCGTGATGGCCACACTGTGCTTCTCCTTAACAGTGTTCATCAGCCTGATTCCGAGAACTGCTGCCCGCAGCTCCAACCGTGGGATCGTCATTGTTCTCATCGGGGCGCATTTCGTCTTTGCACAAAGGCTTAAAGTGCTGAGGCCCTTTGTCCAGCTCCGAATTTAGCGAGATTCCTCCAACTTTGGCTGCAGCATCAAACACAAGCCGTACCTTGCCGGACTTGTTGGGGTTTTCAACACCAAAATGTGGAAGATTATAAAATCCAAACAATTGACCCAACTACCCTAGAGGTAATTAAATCTTTCGCAAAGTTCACAGGTGAAATAACCCAATATGTAGGCTGGATAGAAGCGGCAGAAACTGCCATGAGTCTAAATAAAATTCAAAGCGAACAATATTTTATCGCTTTAACAATTCTACGTAATAAAATCATGGGAGCAGCACTTGATGCTCTAACTAACCATGGTACAGTTTTAAACTTTCAAGCAATTCTTTGCAGATTGGATTTTATTTATACCGATAAAAGACCAATCCATATTCTCGAATCCGAATTAAGCATCCTTAGACAGAGATGCTGAAGTATTACAGAATTCTACAACCAAGTAAACAAGAAAATGACATTACTCATAAATAAAACTATAATGAGATATGGAAAAGACAGCGAAATAACCAAAGAAAGGAATAAAACAATCAGGAGCAACGGTCTTAGAATTTTAATTTCTGGATTGAACGGTTCAATCTCAGAAACAAGCTTTTCTCTAAACCCATCAGACTTGCCAAATGCTTTGGCAAATTGTCAGGAACTAGAATCTAACAACCTTCGAGCCCAATTTGCAAATGGTTATTATGGATTTAGGAATGAAAATAAAAATCAGGGAAACAACCTAAGATTTAATCAAGTAGATTCCAGACAGAATATTAATACATCAAATAGAATGAATAATAATTGGAATAATATTTGAAATAATAATCAAAATAATAATCGGCCGCAAAAAAGGAACTTTGGACAAAATAATAATTGGAATTCAAATAACAATTCTAAAGTACAACCCCCACCAGAACCAATGCAGATAGATAGTGCCATAAGGTATCAAAATCGTCCGAATTATTGCCAGAGTAATAATTATAAAAGGGGGTATAACAATAACAGACAGAATTATAAAAATTTTACGCAAAGAAATAATTTGAATCAATACCAAGCACAAGAAACTGAACTGCAAATCCCATTAAAAAGGGAAGCAACTGGGACAGTAAGTCAATCAGCCCAGAAAGGTATGAGAATAAATAACATTGATGAAGATCATTTTTAAGATCAGAACCCTACCGGGGAATGCCACATATAACAAGAATAGATAGATATACAAAAAAAAACTAAAAATATTAATTGACACAAAAGCCTCATCTTGCTATATCAAAAAGGGAATTTATGAAAATAAGAAAGAATTGCCAACTTACAAGAGAGTATCTACAGTTCATGGATACTCAATTATAAAATATTACCATATATTGACAATATTTAAAAAAAAAACAATTAAAAAAAATTTAACACGAAAACATTTCAAAAATTCTAAAGAACACTCAGGAAAAATGTTAAAAACACATAATGAAGGTCGTAAGGAAAAATAATATCATATAGGACAAGTTTTTTATGAAAGCTTATAAAGCTAAAAACAAGATATAACAAAATAATAATCAATAGTAGAAACAGAATTATTCAGAAAGACAATATTAAGTTTTAACAAATATTATTTTTATTTTAAAATTACAGAAAATGCATTTCTTATTACTTCTAATACCATTCGTCATAGCCACTTCAGAAATAATTGATTAATTGATATAATTAATTACTCCAATCACGTATTTTTCCTGTTCAAGGACAAAAAGGATGTTCTTATTCCAACTTATTCCACGTAACTAATTTGAGTTTTTATAAAGAAATAATCGATCTAAAATCAGAATATATAAAAAAGGATACAAATAAAAGGTCACAATGGAAAATTACTTGCGAACTACAAATAATCGAATTAATTTTGTTACAGCTGATATCAACTAGACCAAAGAGGACAATAAATGAGTTAGGCACTGTTTGGAAACGGTTAACTCCGGATCACGATGATTTCATTAAAATACAGAATAAAATAAATGACTTAATTGAAAAAAAAAAAATTGTTTAACGAGATAAAATCACTTTCCGATCATTTTAAAAAAAAATTTTTATTGATCAAGAATTGCCGTTACGAAATCATCATTTACGATTATTAACATTCGACATGCAAAACATAATTGATACTATTACACTGGCAAAAACTAATGTATTTAACACAAAAATGTTAAATAATGAAGACATTAAAGATATTTGAAATCACCAAAAAAGCTTCTAAATATTGCAGATTTAATGGATATCTTCTTATTCAAAATTGTACTACAAAAATAACTCTTAATTATTTAAAATAAAAATTTAAATCAAATACCCTATAATAACAAAACGATGCGTAATTTATTATGACAGATCCATTTCACAAAATGATAGAAAATTACTAATACCATGAGTAATCAGGTTGCAAAATGCGAAAATACTTTTTATAATATTTATAATAAATATCTAATTTTAAGAACGAACTTATTAATAACTATGGTATTTTAACTAAAGATAAAACTTGTTTTACCCGCTTACTAAATGGAGAGAAATTAATTTGCTCTAAAAAACGAGAAAACAAGTGAGAAAAGTTATCTTCGGCTTGCCGAAGATGGTATACCCTTGCCGATCTTTACAATGCACACTGGCATAAAGTCAAAAAATTTTGTAAATTCTATTTTAAATTAAACTATATATTATGAAAGAGCATACATTAGGGACACCAAAACGATATTTAAAAACATTTTCGTTGCAACACTGCGATTTGTATTCGATAACAAATGCATATGTTTGATCAGATGTTTGTTCAAGCAAAATTGGCGGGAAGCTTTTACTCAACTTTGTGCTTCTGTTAAAAAAACACCACGTGTCCAAATATTTTCAAATAAAATTGAAGATAAGGATCAAGGTATGCTTAATACAGATATAAATTACTGATTTCGATTTATGTGTTCCATGTTGTAATTGTTGTTGTCTTCGTTTATGTTAAGTTTAGGCAAAATCTAACCAAAGTATTCGTCTATTGTGGAGTGAGAAATAATTTGTGCCAACTAATAACTGATGTGTTTACTAAAAACTGTAATTAAATTGATCCTAGTAGTGCCTTTTGCCTAAATTAGCCTATGTTCTTTATATTTTGTTGTTAAAGGCAAGTTTGAGATTAGCCGATCGATTCAGCTGGATGAGTAGATCAAAAGAGGTCGAAATGACAAAGCCTTAGTTGACTGGGTTGTTGGCGAATTTAAATTTAATAATATTAATATTGATGAGAAAGCTAAAATCGCTAAGCAAATCAGAAGCTTTCACCTGTATATGACGAAAAATCTGGCTAAATGTAACCGTATTTTGTCGTGAAGCAAAATAACAACCAAATCGCTTCAGACTGTCAAATGGGACGACCACGACTCCCTTACAGTGATGCAGGATCACGGCTCAAAAGAAAAATGGCAACGGATCTGGCTAATATTGAAGAAAATAATAGAAGTCTTCTTATCCATGCAGCATCAATTTCAGCCAAAAAGGAAAAAATGAGCGATACTGCTTTTGTATTAAAGCATACCATTTCTACTTCATCTGCATCCACTGAAATTAGAAAGAAATTGATATTCTCAGAGCCAGTAGCGCTTACACCAATTCAGGCTCTTGCATTTTTGATTGACAGCTCTCCAACCAAAGCCCAATACAACGACATGAGAGCTTTGAATAAAACACAATTTAGCAATATTTATCCATCGTATAATAAAGTCAGCGAAGCTAAATTAGCGTGTAGACCAGCGGGAGTTCATGTGACAGAAACCAGAGCCCAAGTATCTCTCCAAAATTAGCTGAATCATACGGTCGAATTATTCTTATGCAAGAGGAGGTATTTAAGAAGCATGAAAACATAACAGATGTCAAACTGATCGCAAGCTATGGATTTGACGGTACTACCGGGCAGAGTATGTACAAGCAGAGATTCCTAGAAGATGAATCCCATCTCAAAGACGACTCAATTTTCGTTACCAGACACCGACGAGACACCGTTATGGATAAATAAAAGCAACCAATCAGTAAGATTTTGCAGACCCCTAAAGATTGAATTCGCTAACGAAACAAAAGAACTTATTTTGGCGGAATAGTCGAATTTAGAGTCACAAATACACAACCTCACAGATTTTACTTACAATTTTTCAATCGATAGAAAAATAGTTGTCACTTTTTCCCTTCATCTCACATTAATTGACGGAAAGGTGTTGAATATAATAACCGGAACGAAATCTTTCCAGGTGTGTCCTATCTGTGGAGCCAGTCCAAAGGATTTTATGAAAAACACCGAAATATCAAACTTTAAGGCTAAAATTGAAAATCTAAATTATGGCATCAGTCCTCTGCACGCAACAGATTTTTCGGGTTTGTACTTAAAATCTCATACTCACTTAAATGGGAAAAGTGGCAAACAAGGGATAAAAAAGAAAGAGACATGATAACATGCCGTAAAGAAGATTATTTTTGACTCAAATGGGATTACATGTCGATAAGCCAAAGCAAAACGGAAGTGGAAATACGAATGACGGAAACACCGCAAGAAGAGCATATAAGAGCACAAGCAACTTTCATCAATATTAGTATTAAATTATGAAATTTTGCACAGGTTTTATATTATTTTAGTAGTTATATCTTGCGAATTTCATATAAATATTCCTAAATTCAAACAATTCTGCCAACGAACTGTATCAATGTATATGGATCACTATAAATGGTATCCGATATCAGCAACTGTCCACAAAGTTTTGATTTACGGTCCGCAGATAATAGCATCCTCGGTTTTACCTATCGGTGGCTTTGGAGAGAACGCATCTGAAGCACGCAATAAATTCTACAAGCGCGATAGACGATCATATTCGAGACAAAGTTCTCGTGTTAACAATTTAACGGACGTATTTCACCGATCCATGGATTCATCGGATCCTTTACTTTCTAGCCTAAATATAAACAAAAGATCGTCTCAAAATAAAAAAAAGCGCTTTGCCAAAAGATGCACCAAATGTAGAACATATTAATAATGAACATTTTTTGGAAATCGATGATAGCGACTCGGATTCGGATCACGATGATCCATTTTCTATGCATTTGGACGTAGAAAATTATGATTAATATAATAGTATAATGATATATTAAATAGTAACATAAGAAAAATTCAGTTTAAATTTTTTATATTAAAAAGAAACACTCATGCCAAATCTACTCCTTAACTTTATATCCTTATATGGGCGGTATGGGTGGGCGTGATCCGATTCACTTGAAATTAAAAGTACGTAGTTTAAATGTCAAATGCACCAATTTTACAAAAATTCAGCTCTCTAGCTTTATTAGACTTTATGCCAAAAAAAGTAAATCTGGCCCAGTGTGGATTGGAAAGAACTTTCGTTCACCGATCCCGATTTAGATATACTACGTATATTAATAAGGGCTGATTTTTACGCACAAATTGTAGTGCCGGGAATAGTTAAAAAAGGATCAATTCATCGGCAAAAAACGATCTTATTCTTTATTATTTAAAGCATTTGGGGAAAGTCAAAAAAGTCTACAATGGTAAAGACGATATAGTTAGAGTAGTCACACCAAACTCAAAAGAAAATTTAGTGAGAGATCTTATAATGAAAATTGTTCTCCAGCTGTTGTTAATGAACTTAATAAGTCAAATAGAAGACAAGACATTTTAGGATGCTAATCACAATCATTCTGATTATAAATTTTGTAAGGAAATTAAAAACAAAGAATATACTCTAGCTGTACAAAAACGTTGAAATAAAGTTGAAAAATATACAATTTTATGTATTAAAAAATGTAATAAATATAATTTATCAGCTCCCCGGCCCTCGCAGGATGTTCAAGCACCAACTTGAACACGAGAAAAAATAATGCATACAATATAAGACTAAGATGAAAATGTAAAAAGAAGAACTTTAGTCGCCCTTGGGAGAATGTTCAAATGTAAAACGGTTTAAAATTAAACACTTAAAAATCGAAAAGTTATCGAAAACAAAATATAATTAAAATGTATAACAATCCAGGCCTTTGTGGCCCTTGGCAGAATTTTCAAGCATTGAACATGTTTTAAATATTAAAATATAGAAAGAATGTAAAAGCGATCGGACCAACAACCAAATGTATTATACATGCATTTTATGACCGATCGCTTAAAAAAAACGCACATGTAGCATAAACGCAATGCATGCATAAAGTGATACTGCCATGCACTTGATAAGGCCACAACTAGATTGTTATAACCGAACCCTACAAGAAACATGCACTCGCATGCGTAAGATAATACCACGCTGCGGGGGTAAAGGTCATAAGAAACTTAGGCGCACATACCAACGCATTAAAATGGTTGGGGGCATAGGTATGTACAAATAATTTTAAAGAACTCTAGTTCTCTCATTCATTGGAATAAGACCGATTATTTTGGGCTCCTCTTAACAGTTATTAAATACGTTTTTAAAGCGTTTCTTAAGCCCTTTCTATTAAATTGTACTCATTTTATAAGTTAATAGAAATAAATTCTAAATAAATAATAAAAATTCTTATTTTATACATTTATTAAAATATTTTATAAAATATTACTACGCTTTACTTTAAATAAAACAAAAGTTAAAAGTAAGCCTTCGAAAAAGGGTTTTTCGGTCAATAGCGGTGAATTCTGGGTTTACCTACTTTTAAGGGGAACTCCAAAAACGTAATTAGAATAAACTTGAAGTTTGCCATAAAAAAATGAGCGCGTTGGTCTGTGGCCATCCTCCTTTTGATGATGTCAAAAAGAAAGTAAATTAGAAATTTAAAAACTCATTCCAACTCTGTATGCAATGTTTTTATAGCTTTATTGATTGTGGTGTTTTTCCATATCTAAATTTAAGCTAAAGATATTTAAAAAAAATTCAGAACATAAGTTTCCTGAATTTGAATAACAAACATTCCTAATTTTTTTTAGATCGAGATCCACAAACAGTCAAACAGATGGAAGTCTTACAAAAAATCCAATTTCTTTTAATTACTTCGGAAGGGAGCGGTTAAAATTAAAAAAATGGGTTTCGTCTGATGTCACAATTAACAATTAAGAGAATCATTGTTTTCACATTTTCACCTTAATTCATTCCAAACTAAACTTCTGAAACATTTTGAAATGAAAATTATCTAATTTTCATAATTCCTTTCGATTGATTTATCCTATATACAAATGTAAACCTATATTTATCGGACTATAACACAAAATTTTTAATTCTTTGGCTATATATAAATCTTCCTACCGAACACAACAGCACGAGTTCGTTACCTTTGTGAAGTGCCATTCATAGTGTTGAGGTTTATATAATTTAAATTTTTTGTTTTTAATCAAAATCTCTTAAAATGGAATTTTATAACATATAGCAAGAACATCAGCCGAGTACAGTGAAAAAAAAAGTTAATAAGCCTGTGGGAGCTAAACTCCCAAATCCTAAAAACGCTGTACCGTCTTCGTCTTCCGTACCTAAACCTTCATTCTCAAAAAACTAACAACATACATCACTCTTACCAATCAAAATTCTAGGAGGCTTCAAAGTAAGCTCCCTAAACTGTATTCTGATAGTTCATCTTTTGCATCCCAAAATTTTAGTCTTCACAAAGACTTGGTTAAAGCCGGAGATTTTTAGCTCCGAAATTTTCCCAGACAGGTACACCACTTACAGATGGGACCGACCACTACGAAGGGGGAGGAGGCGTCCTACTCTCTGTGGACTCCGACTTCGCTTCTGAAGAGGTTAAGTTACCAAATCTTGGTGATTAAAAATTCCTATGTGTGAAAATCACTATGTCGCTTCAATCAGTGTTCATCACATGCTCATACTTACCACCTTCAGAACCGCCTACATACTGGCACCACTTATCTGCCATTCAGTTGGTTTCTAATCGAATGTCCGACAGTGACCTTCTAGGGACTCTAGGAGACTTCAATTTGCCTGACCTTATCTGGTCAAACATCGAGAATTCACCATTTTTATCACTTTCAACACATCATGATTTTACTGAGGGTATGTTCGACATATCCCTTGGTCAAATAAACCACGAAATGAATTCTTTAGGTCGGTTTCTAGATCTATGTTTCGTCTCTGACCCAGATGGAATAACCGTTTCCAGAGCCATGCCACTTTCGTTCCCAGAAGATCCTTACCACCCAACGCTTGAGGTGTCGATTGAAACCCTTACTGCTAGTAACCTTCAGTGTCGCCATGGAGTTCATAAAACTCGATGCTTTCGCAAGGCTGATTTTCAGAGACTAAGCAATTAAATTTCTACATTTGATTGGTCCGATCTCTTGGAATGCACCGATCTTAATATCGGTTTAGAAACATTCTACAAAACGCTTAACTCTTTCTTCGACTCTTCCGTGCCATGGAAGTATCCATTTGCCTCGACTGACCCTCCTTGGTTTACAAGGTGCCTTAAAAACTTAAAATAAGAGACATAAGAAAACTGGCTGTAATGTAACTTTCTCAAGATACTTAGTAGCTCGGTCAAATTTCACTGTGCATAACGTTGAGTGTTATAAAAATTATATATACCGCTGCCGGATCCAGTTTACACAGGATCCGAAGCAGTTTTATAATTTTGTTAACAACGCACTCAATTCCTACAATTATGGATCAGCCTTATTCATACAACATTCAATCAGCCAATCTTATTTTTAGACCAACTTTCTCCGAAAGCACTGGGTTACAGCACTTCTGAGGATGAAACCAGTCTATTCGCCAGGTCCTGATGGTGTTCCTGGTTGTGTACGCAGAAAAACTGCGCTAAGCCATTGTGCAGACCTCTTCTAAAACTTTTCTCTTTGTCTCTGGAAACTTCGATTTTTTTCCAAATGTGGAAGAAATCATTCATATTTCCCCTACACAAAAAAGAAAAAAATCGAATGCTACAAACTATAGAGGAATCTCTAAATTGTCAGCAATTCGTAAGCTTTTTGAAAAATTGTTAACACCTCATCTTTAACATCTCTGCAGTTCAATAACTTCTCTATGCCAGCATGGTTTCATAAAGCGTCGCTCCACCACCTCAAACCTCTTGGAGCTGACCTCCTTTATTATAGATGGCTTCCGTAAAGGCCTTCAAACAGATGTCATCTATAGGGACTTTTGTAAAGCATTTGACTCTGTCAATCACTCACTCCTTTATCCTTAGTATCCTAGGATTTCCCTCAGACCTTCTCACGTGGATTTCTAGCTACTTAGCTGGGAGAACTCAACGTGTTCTTTCTAAGGATGTACACTCTCGCCTTGTTAGTGCTACATCGGCAGTCCCCCAAGGAAGCCATCTTGGGCCACTACTTTTCACTATCTTTATCAATGACCTACCCCCTGCTATAACGAACTCTCTGGTTCCTATGTATGCAGACGACGTTAAGCTCTGTCTTCAATACAAATACCCTTCTGCCCAATATAAACTTCAGTCGGATTTGGACAATTTTCAAAATTGGTGTTCCACCAATCTCTTAAAACTTAATGGGTCAAAATGTAAGCTAATGCCTTAGCGTTCGTGCCATAACCAGGCTACATACTTTTTCTATTGGATTTCCTTAGATAGATTAACCCAGGTTAACGATCTTGGTGTCCTATTAGATGCTAAACTTAAATTTTCCGACCATATTTCTACGATGGCTAATAAAGCCAAAGATCGTGCTTGGCTTCATTAAAAGATGGTCAAGGAATTCAATGACCCTTTTATTACCAAAACATTATACGTATCTTTAGTACATGTGATTCTGAAGTACGAGTCATGCGTCTGAAGCCCTTAGTATGGGGTTCATCAAGATCGCATTGAACCCGTTGAAAATAATTTCTTGATGTTTGCTCGATGTTAAGAAACTGGGATGCAAATCTTCACCTCCCATCTTATTTAAACAGACTCCTTCTAATCAATTTACCTTCCCTAACCAATCGTGGGAAGATGCTGGGGGTCGTTTTCCTTTATAACCTTATTGATGGTAATGTAGGCAGCCAGCATCTACTAACACGACTAACATTTAACATTCGAACTTTTTGTATTTATTTTCGATTTTTGTTTCAATTTTAATAACTATTAGTTTTTCATTTCTTGTCTTATGAAATCTTTCTACATACGATACACCGTTTTCACTAGTTTTTATTTGTATTTTGACACCTTCTGAATTTAACCATGTTTGCGAAGCTATACACATAATTGGTGAATCTTTATCTGCTTTTATTTCTTGTGATTTTCTCAGTTCATTGAATACTTTTATTATTGCTCTCTTAGTTTCTAGCCAATCTCAGCTATTTACTACTATTAGAGTTGCAAACTTTGACAAAAAGACAAGACGAAACCTGCATATTACCTATTAGGTTGAAATCCATCACATATTTTTCTCTGATGTTATGCAGTTTAAGTACACCGTGGGTTTTCAACTAAAACCAATCAAAATACTATTAAAACAAAAAGGAAAAATTCAAAATGTTACTCAGTTTTTTAGGTAATATATCTTAGAACTTAAAAATATTTCGTTTAACTATTTTAAATGAATTAACGGGTAATACAAAACCAATTTCATAAAAACAATCTATAATTTGAAGCCAAAAAAGTTTAAGTACACATTGGAAAATCATAAATTCTATAGTGTTAATATTTGGTAGGACCTTCATTTACGGCAACAACTGCTTGGAGGCAACGCTGCGTAGTGTGCACCAACACATTTGTGTCCTTTTCTAGGATCTTGTCCCACTCAGACTGCAAAACTGTCATTAGGGACTTCTTTGAGGTTATTTTGTGCGTCCTTATCCTTTTGTCCAACAAATTCCAAATGTGATCAATAGGATTGAGGTCGGGAGACTGTGGAGGTGTATGCAATTGCTTGCAGTTGTAGAGCAGCCACTCCTTGACCAGATATGACGTATTTTTTGGGTCGTTATCATGCTGAAATAGGAATGCCTTCACATTCAACTGGAGCTGGTCTGTCTTTAAGATTTTCCTTCCTTGCGAGGTGTTCTTGCGTTGTCCCATCCTTATGGATGAAATTTCGCAAAGTTTGAGAGAGAACAATTTTGCCTGCTGTATTTTCAGAGCGGAAATTTTTGGGTTGGCTTTAATTGAACTATTTTTTTGGTCGGCCTGACCTGGGCTTGTATAATATATTTCAGCTTATATATATATATATTTTTTTTTTTGATCAATAAACATTGATGTTTAAATGTTGTTGTTTTTTTTTCTATTCCAGGATGTAATAATTCTCCATGTTTTTTTTTAATATGGTTTCTTTGAACTCTGCATAAGTGTTTAAATCAATTAATTTTGTTGTTGTTTTTATTCCTTTGGTTATACTATTAGATCCTATGATTTCTGCAAATGCTTTTTGGAATGTTCCAAAATCTGTTTCATGATGGATGTATAAAGCACTGTATTTTTCGCATAAATATTCTTCAATTATTTTTTAGATAGTTCTGTTGTTAATTCTTTATATTGAACTTTAATTTTTATTTTGGTAAAATAATTAATTACGTCTGTTTTGTTTTCGTTACCTTTTTTTAATTCGATTCGAGTCGAAAGACTGTAGTAATTTAAAGGTTTTTCCGTAGCTGATATATAGTTCTGGTTATTGTAGCTAATACACTTTGGGAGTTTCTCCTAGCATAGTTGCTACATAGTTTTTTTTAGGTAGATATTTTATAATATAATACAATCAAATTCTCTTAATTTGATTTTCCATCTTTGGAGTTGCATGTTTGGCTCCATAATATTATGTAACCAAACAAGTGGTTAGTGATCGTTGAGAATTTGGAATTCTCTGCCGAAAAGAAAAGGTCTGAAATATTTTGTTGCCCATACAATGGCTAACAATTCTTTTTCTATCGCGGCATAATTTATTTCATGCTCGTTAAGAGTTCTACTGGCAAAGCATACTGGTCTTTGATTTTATGATAATATTACTCCCAATGCTATGTTACTTGCATCTGTTAATGAAAACGGTTTATCAAAAACTGGATAAATTAATATTGGATCTGAAGTGATAAGCACTTTCATTTTTTTGAATACCTTAATCTAGTTTAAATCTTTAATATTTATGGTTGATCCTTTTTTTTTTTAACTTTGATGTCATTGGTTTAACAGTGTTTGCAAAATTATGTATGAATTTTCGATAGAATCCACATAAACCTAAAAATGACTTTATTTCTTTTTGTGTTTTTGGAATTGGGAATTGTATAATTGCCGCAATTTTCTTTGGATTATGTTTTATACCATCGGTCGTTATTATGTGACCTAAAAACTCTGTTTCCTTTTTTAGGAACTCGCATTTATCGAGTTGAAGTTTTAAATTAGCTTTAGGTAATTTTGTGAATACTTCTAAAGTAGTGGAAAATATTATCATATCGTTTAAATAAACCAGACAATCCGTATAATTCAAATCTTCAAGCAGATTGCTCAAACAACTTTGGAATGTTGCTGTAGCATTTTTCAATCTAAGTGGTATGCGGGTATATTCGCAGTGGCCATGTTTGGCTGTTTTTGCAATTGAATTAGTTTCCATTTCAATTTATTTGAAGGCTTTAGATAAATCAATTTTTGTGAAATGTTGGCATTTTTCTAATTTGTCCAATATTTTGCCCATTCTTGGAATTGGAAATTTGTCATTGACAGTGATTTCGTTTAGATTGCAATAATCAACCACAACACTAAATTTTGGTTTTCCTGACACTTCACTTTTCTTTCCAACTATCCAAACTGGTGAGCTAGTGATAACGAGATTTTGATTTTCGAATGATCATCTTACTTACTTGTTTGTTTAGTTCCTCGTCTACTGACTGAGGATATTTGTAGGGTTTCCTGTATACAGGATCCTCGTGTTTGGTTTGAATAGAGGGTTTTATCGTCCTTGTAAAAGGTCAAATTATCACCTTCACGATATTGAATATCAATAAACTTTCTTTTTCTTCTAAATTTTGGGTGTTCTAATCTAAATGCATTTGTTTCTTCCAACGAATTATTGATGGCGCAATTAGACGATTGATCTTTAGGTGAAGGCAATCTAGGCATTTGCGGTCTCTACTCTATCAATTATTTCGTCACCAAATTCGAATGAAATATGTTTTCCATTTAAATGGATTGTTTCTTTTGCAAAGTTTATTTTTGCATTGCAATGTTTTAGGAAGTCTCTTCCTAATAAGATTTCATAATCTTTTGAAAAATATTGAATGTAGAACTTCTGCTCTTTTGTGCATAGTTCATTGGGTGGCATAATAATGCTTCTTTATAGTAATATCGATCCATTGATCGTAAATAATTCTTTATTTTCTTTTCTTTCTCTTAGTTTGAATATATTATGTTTGATAATATTTATGGATGACCCGGTGTCATCCATACCCTTTAAGGATTTATTCCTTATTCTGATTCTGAAAAAGGAGTTTCTTCTTCTTCTGTGTCCGAAGCAGTTTAATAAAAATTTATATTCATTTTCATCTGACCGCTCTGACTCTCTCTCTGCTTTTTAACAGGCGGATTACGATTAGCGTAATGGCTAGTAGATGGTAAATTTTAATTCAGTGGATTTTGAACCCCACCTCTATCTAATTTATTCTTAAAATCATGGTATAACGGGGGATTAATAGTTGAAGTGGTCTGAGAAGTAGTGACGTTTAAATTTTTATATTGACCCGCGAACGATTTCTCTTTATTTCCCGTAAGTTTATTATCCTTGTTTTCTTTGGTTTCTTTGGTTCCCCTCCGTTTGGCCTGCTATTTGTAAACCTGATGTAGTAGTTAAGTCATATTTAGCAAGAGTCAAAAAAAATGTATCGGGAAGTTTTCTAGAAATTATTAAGATGTTAAATTATTTTTTTTCGTGGAGGCTGTGTAATTAATGATTTTTTGTTGGTTTTGCTCTAATGCTAGCTTATTACTAATTAGGACGTCTGTTTGTTCTATTTCTTCGACAAATTTATGTAAGCTTCCATTAAATTTTCTGTTTCACAGGCTTATTTGCAGGTCCTCATAAGGGGTGTTGTTTTTTAACTCTCCAATTAAAATAAAAAAAAAAAAAAAAACTGACGATTCCATATATATTAGGGTCGTCAGTTTGTTTATTAATTTTTTTTTTGCTTGTTACATTTTTTAAAATATATGTTCTGGTTTTTACAGTACAAGGCACTGACCGAATTGGATTTTTTAGTTTTAACCATATTTCTTTAAATTCTTTGAATATTCCCGAAACACTGACCAAATTGGAATATAACAGTATGGTCCTTTGGTTTTTTAATTTTTGCATAAAGCACTGATCGAATTTGATTTTTTTTGGTTGGTTCTTTTACGGATAACAATGTTTTACTATTACATTTGATTTTTCAACTTTACTCACTTCTCGCTTGCGGGTTTTTTTTAGGGTCCTTTTACCGATTTTAACTATTATCCTACCGACTGCGCTAATGACAACTCCGTAGTATCTTTCTTTAAAAAATATAATTTTTATTTCAGAATAGACCCAAAGGTGATCAAGCCTCGGTGCCAAGCTATTATTTTATTGAACGAATATTCTGTAGAGCTTTTACTTTATTTAGTGTATGTTCTGAGTGAACATCGATAGGCTTTCAGAATGGAGTAAGTTAATTTTGAGTTCTTAAATTTGATCGGAAGTTTCAGGGTTTTCCCTTGTCTCCAAAATGTTAATGGCTTTCTTTGGTGCCGATATGTCTAGATGACGAAATATGAGTCCTAGGATTTTGATTTTAAGAATTGCTTTTTTGGGGCTTCCGAAACTTGAGTGTCTGGTTAATTATGGGGACGTGTCAGTAGACGCTTTTGTTTATGTCTGATCGGGCATGGGAATGTTTATGACAGATTGGACTTTATGTTTATGTCTGATCGGCATGGGAATGTTAATGACCTATTGAACTTAGGATGCGTGTTTAAATACGCTGATCTAGTATTACTTTGTGTGATAAAATTAAAATGGGTTGCTAAGTTAAAGGAAATGTATTGGACAATGGGATACATGGAGATTTGGATATGTCTGTTTATTGACGTTAAACCTCTGCATTCAATAATCTCATTGCTAATTCCTTGGATATTAGTTTTATTGTCATCTTGTATGTTATTGAAGTAATCGCCTTCTTTTTATAAAATTGAAATGTCTGCACTGAGATTAATTGAATAAGCCTTTACTTTGTCTATTCCTGTGTATCTGAGGGCTGATGAAAGTTTCCCGAATTATTTTAGGCTACTCTTACAATTCAACAGTTCATATTATTATTTTTATTCTGGTTATTTCGGAAACCTCTATTCCATTTGCCATGGCCTCTATAATTATTACCATTATTTTGGTTATAATTATTGCCGTTATAACCATTATTGTTATAATTATTGTTATAGTTTATATTATTGTAACGGCCATTGCCTCTGTCGCAACCGTTACCTCTATAACCATGACCTCTATTAGAACTACCTCTTTTGGAAAACAATATTTAATTTACATTTCCGGTAACTCTCGTACTGGTTCGTTTGGCCGAACCTACGACAACATCCATAGTTGTGCATGTATTTGCCTGTACCACGGTTTTAACACTTTCATGTTCGGCCTTTCTTATCGTGATATAAATTTCGGCTCTGGTACTTATTATGGTGGCATGAACCGGGTAAACCTTCATGGATATACGAGGCTTCTAGAAGCGTACTTAAGTTTTCGACTTCGGTAGTAAACTGTGTGGCTGTTTTGCCCTTTTGTTGTACCGTGGATAATTTTGCTTTGATGTTTTGGGATGTATCACCTTTTTTTCCTACCTATAATTTTGTATAGCTATACAGGCCATAGTGCTTATCGGTCAGAAATGTTTCCGCTCAATATTACAAAAGTTTTACTTAATTATTAATTTTTAATTAATAATTTTGTGTATTTTTGTTTTGTATTTTCTACTGCTGCTAATGATTATCCTGCACATTGGGTTGGCATCTGTGCCCTTTAGATGGCACTGTCGGTTCCTTGGGCCATCTTGAAGTGAAGGCGGTGCCGGTGCTGGATGATGCAAAGGCCTGTTGTGAGGTGCAATTTTTGCACGTGTACTTTGCGCTTTTGATAAATGATCCTGCTAAAATTGGAACTCTAATTATAACTTCTGAGCCATCGACCATGCAGGTCGATTTTATTTTCTTTTTCTCGCTACCGCGCTTTTTATTCATATCACACTCTATTCACTCAGGTTTTTTCTATTGTCCATAATTTCATCTGAGCCGTATGATGCAGTCCAAATTTTTAATTTGTAGTTTGTAGTTGTTTAAGTGCCTCGAAGATTAGAGGCTCCTGCCTCACGGTCGCCATATAATGAAAGGTATCCTTTTCATTTGTTTAGTAGTATTCACGAATAAGTTCCATAAGTTGGTTTTCGTTTCAAGTGGAGCATAGCTCCGTTTATTGACATATATAAAATGATCTTCATACGTTCATAATCGAACTAATACTGAATCTTATATAATATATGAATATGCTTAAGCTACGAATGTGCCTTCGCTGCCTGGTGAAGCCAGCAGAGAAGCGGCCGCATTATGTATTCTTATATTATGTATAAATGTGTTGCGAACAACAACAAAGAACTAATAATTCGTTGCTTTGCTTGCACTCCCATTTTTTGTGGAGCTTCTTCATCTCCCTCTGGTTTGCTGCTTGGATTGCCAGTGAATTATGTTATGGATGATGCCCTTGGCAAACAGCCTAGCTCTTCAAAAACCGGGTGTTCCAACTTCAAAAGGTGATTCCGGAATATGCCAGTAGGAATCTCCCACGTGGCCCCATGCTGGACAAATCTTCAACCCGTGGTGATATCACCAAAGCCGTTGATGGGTGTGCCATCTGAATTGCGATCTTCTGCACTTACGCTGGGAGCTGTGGCTTCCCGCAAATCCATTTTTGTATTGCGTCTTATGCCTGCAGATGACGTTAGGTGTCACCTTTCAAATAATCTTACCATAGCTCCCTCAGAACTTTTTGTGACCAAATTTAATTTAAAACATGAACGTAGCATGTCTTCATTTAAAATAACGTTACGAGAGGCTTGCCTTGCTACAGCTTTCGACCCTGCAAACTGGCCCGAGCACAATATCATGAATTCTTGACCAGAGATTCTCAAGGTTCCAGTCCTGTAGCTATTTAAAAAACTAAGCAACAAAATTTTTTCTTCTTGCTACCAAAACGTTCGCAGAATTCTCGGTAAACTGAACATATTCTTTACTAACAGTGCTTCCATTGACTTTGATGCTATTGTGCTAACAGGAACCTGGCTTTGCTCATGTCATAGACAATGAAATTTTTGTATTGAAGTACACTGTTACACACGAGTTACACTAGCTATGGGTGATTAAAATTTTTTCCTCATTTCATGGATCAACTCGGACGATAATAACTCGCTGCCATCCACTAACCAAAATGACGTCCTTGATGGCTTAGCCGACTCTGCCATTTTCCAACTTAACCCTATAAGGAACTCACGTGGCAGGTCGCTAGCCCTCATTTTCTCTTATACGTCCTCTTCTGCCACAATAGCAAGGTCTCCTTCCTTATCTACTCCTGAGGACTCTCACTATCCAATACTCTTAGTTTTGATAGCGCACAGTCTCGTCAGAAATGCTTTAAAAAAACCAACTATTGTGACCTAAGAAATCAACTGGCTAATATTGACTGGAGTTATCTTTCAAATTTCAGCAATATCGATGATGCTGCCGACTCTTTTTATGAAGTATTTCATATCGCCATAAATAAATCTGTCCCTGAAACATTGACTCCATCAACGTCCAAACCGCCATGGTTACATACGCACCTCTCTCCTTGAAAAAAAGGAAATCTAGAGCTTACAAAAAGTCATTAAAGTCTCCAACCTTGTTACATCATTCTAATTACCTTCTAATCCGCAACTAGTTTGTTGACCTTAACAATCAACCATATAAAATTATATTTCTAAATGCAAACTCAATTTTCGAAATGATCCAAGCTCTTTTTACTCTTTTGTAAACTCTAAACGTAAATCCAATCTTATTTTCACAAGGCCCAGACAATGTACCTAGCTACATCCTCAGAAGGCGCTCCGATCTTCTTACCTTACCTCTCACTATACTATCTAACCTATCCTTGAAGCAAACATCCCTAACTAAATTATTGAGTGAATCATACGTTATACCAATTCATAAAAAAGACTCTAAGGCTTCCATTGAGAACTACTACTATCTCCGCTGCAACAGCATGGATTTGTCAAGCTTCGCTCGACAACAACTAATCTACGTGAATTTTCGCCAATAATCAATCAATGTTTCCAACATTTCTTGCACACTGATGTAATTTATACTGACTTTAGCAAAGCATTTGATTCATTAATCATCAGCTCTTCCTACGGAAACTCTCGCTTATTGGTTTTCTTCCAAATATCCTTATGTGGATTGCTTCCTACCTTTCAGATCGAGACATTCATATCTCATCGGGTGTCCCGCCGTGTAGTCAGCTAGGACCACTGTTGTTTATACTCTTTGTAAACGATCTTCCCAATGTGATTAGTTATGCCTCTACGCTTATGTATGCTGATGATGTCAAGGTATGCTATACCTTCTCGGAACATTTTCTGCACAGGCATCTGCAACTAGACCTAGATGAGGTCTATAAGTGGTGCTCAAGCAATCTTCTATTCCTAAACTGCTCCAAATGCAAACTTATGACATTTCATCTCAGTGTACCGCTTATTATATCTTACTCTCTCGGAAATCACGTCCTTGATCGTGTTTCCACAATCAATAGTCTTGGAGTTTTTTTTTATCATAAACTTAAGTTTAATGATCGCATTTCTGTGACAGTGAATGAAGCCAGAGGAATGTTAGCCTTTATCAAACGATGGTCTAAAGAATTTAACGATCCTTTTACCACCAAATTCCTGTATATCACCCTAGTTCGTCATATCCTTGAATACTGCTCGTGCGTTTGGAGTCCTCAATACTCCTCTCACCAAAATAGTATTGAGTCGGTGCAAAAGCAGTTTCTGTTATTTGCACTAAAATCCCGATATTCGTCTCCCGCCATACCGTTGCAGGCTTAAATTGTTAAAGTTACTTCCTTTGAAGGCCGAACCCCGAACCTGTGCTGGTGTCATGTCTCTACATATGCTTATCCATGGCATGGTTAATTCCAAACACCTTCTAAGCCAACTATATATTTGCATCACTAAAAAAAGACTAGGTCCTTCCGACCCCTATGGTTACCTATTTGCAGATCCAACTACGCTGAACAAAATCCTATTCGCATTATTTGCAAAAACTATAATCTTTTATCACATACTTTATCCGCTGAACTCTCCGTTAATGTTAATATAGTAATTTGAAAATTTTGAAAATCATTGTTAAATTGTTAAATATAATTTAAAAAAAAAAATGCCGTGTTTCCTGCGAAACCCTTATGTTAAAGTCAATGAAGCATCTTGGTATAATTTTTTTTTTTTTATTTAATTGAGCCTTAGAAACTAAATTCAGGAGGTACAATGTTTATTGCCAGAGCATCTTAGCTGAGCAGCTATCAGGCAGTTTAGTGTATTAATTGTTCATGTGTACCTTATTTATAAAGAGTAAAAAATTGTTAATTTTTTTCGTTAAGTATTTTTTTTATATTTTTGTTTTTAGTGTTATGGAGAAAAAAAGGTGATTTTGTAGCGATTTTGGCATCTGTATCTGCTTGTTCATTTCCGGTTATTGCTGCGTGTCCAGGGGTCCATATCAGCTTTAGATGTTTGGTGTTAGTGGCGATTATTGCTGTTGGACTGTTGGTTCGTTATTGTTGCTGTTTTGTATATCAGCGAGAGTGGAAAGAGAGTCCGTGCATATTTTGTAATTTCATTTTTTTTCTTGCGCTTGCGAGTTCTGCTGCGATCGGCATCACTTCTGCTTCTTCTCTGAAGATTTATGTGTATGCTGATGAACCGAAAGCTTTTAAGATTATGTTTTCTTGCGTTACAACACTAAGTTCTGTAATGTTGTCTTTTTTTTAAGCGTCCGTATAGATGAATTTCCATGGGCGATATTCGTGTCTTGTTTTGTTAAATTTTTGTTGCTATATTTCGTTGGGTGTTGTATTTTTTATGTGTTTTGTAAGTTCTAGTATGACAGATTTGATTTTGTAGAACCATGGTAGGACTTTTTCTTCATTTTTGTTATTTTGTATAATAAGGATGTTGAGTGCTGCTTCTTTTTTGGTAATAAGTTGTAGACTGGATGAGAGTCATGGTGTTCCTTTTCGTTTAGGTTGATTGATGATTGTTTCCTGTAGAGTTGAGCTGAATGTGTTGGATATCCCATTAATTTGTCTTTCGATGATTCATTGGCATCTGGTTGCAAACTCCGGAAGTCCATTTTCTGATGGGAGTGGTTCGGAAAGCAATAAAGAAAGTCGGCTGATGGCGTGGTAGGGTAAGCAAAGTTTTTTATGTTGGTTTTGTTTGTTTTGCCATAAATACAGAGAGTCTGTTTTGGATAATACAATTGATCTTGTATCGTTTATCCGTGAGGTGGTGTTACAGATAAGCTATTTAGACATTTCATAATGTTTAATCTATTGTTAAGTAATTTTATTAATGTTTTAATCTGTTCGTTCCAGGAGTGTTTAGTGTTAAAGATTGATCCTAAGATTTTAAGTTATCAACTAAATGCCTTGGTCTTACATTGGATCGCAGACTCACCTTGGCCAAAACATGAACAAACATTTTTGGCTGTTATTTGGCTAATAAGGTAACCATCTACAAGCAAATTATCGCGCCGATTTGGAGGTATGGGTGACAAATATGGGTATTAGCTTGTTATAGCCAAATCCAAAGAGTACAGACGGCCCAAAACAAAACACTCAGATTGATCACCGGATGCGAGTGGTACATTCGTAACTCGTCCCTGTACAAAGATCTCAAGCTGCCCACAGTCTTTGACGATTAATAACCACTGCAGCCGCTACAATATAATAAAGGAACACACTGGTACAACCACTTCTCTTTGGAACGTTGCTAACGAGGCTAAAAAGGCGTCAGCCGAGGGACCTAATAACACGATCCCTTAGCGGTCGATCCCGTAGATGACTTTAAATTAGTATTTAGTCAAATTATTGTATAATTAATTTTTAAGTTTTAAGCTAGGCAAATGTCTAGCCGGCGAGCTTTTTGGGCTGAAATAATAGTTAGCAAGACCCCGGTTGCCTTAATAAATATTTTACAAAAAAAAAAAGGTATATTGATAGTGTTGATTTCTATTTCTATGTTTGTACAGTTTTGTTTTTTTGCATATAAGGTGAGACGATTTCTATTTTGATATTTTTGTCCCTGTAAACTGGAACAAAATCAGTCAAAAGTTACTGGGATAACGTGATTTTCGACGATGATGTTGTATTACAACGATGGACCCAACAGAGTGTGGTGCAAAGCTCTAACTTCGCTGGAGAACCGCAACATCATACCGAGAGTCAAACTACCGTTTTTCGGAATCAATTCACAGCCTTCTAAATGTAACTGGACGAGAGAAATGGAGGATTATATTTTGCTACATAAACACTTAACTAACTTACATTTAACAGTTTGGCGGGGAATTTAGAATCTTACGATATAATGCGGGTAGGGAAATCAGAGGCGTGGATCCTCTTCAGACGTCGGAGGTAGAGAGCATTGGCGAGATCACTTGCCAGAAAGTTTGGGTGTGTTGCCAATTTCTCCGCGTATCGGCTGCTGTGGAGGTTGATCTCATCACCAATCAGAGTAATCCAGATTTTGAGTTCCCTTATCTTATGTATATTGGTATTGTTGGTTTCTATTTCTATGTTTGTCCCGAAGACCCTCAAGCCTCCCCCGATCTACATCCCAGACGTGACCGACATTACCGCGGTTGTCAAGATGATAACGACTCTCGTGGGTACCAAAAAGGATTCCTCGTACAAAACGGAGAGAAATAATAACGTACGCGTAATGATGACAGACAAGGAGTCCTACACAGCCCTACGCCAGCACCACGTGGCTTAACAAAACCCTTCCAACCAAAGGACGAGAGAGCGTACAGGGATGTCATCAAGGGACTTCACCACTCAACGGACCAGACTGAAATGAAAATGATGATGAAAAATGATATGATGAAAAAGTTGATATCGCAGATGTTCTCGCAGATGATGCAGCTTGTAGCTCCCATCCTCAACAGAAGGTACTGCAAATAAGTCTTAATATAGTTTTTTGGGACGCAAACGGCCTGCAGAGGAGCAAAGCCGAAGTAGAGCATCTCATGAAAACTGACAATATCGATGTTCTTCTAGTTTCGGATTCCCACTTTTGTCCCAGATCCTACTTTAACCGACCATCTGGCAGAGCACGCGGAGGAGCAGCTATGCTCATCAGGAGTGGCATTCAGTACACGGAACTTCCCGCGTTTCAGGAGGAATGGGCTCAGTGCGCCGTGACCAGGATTTCTAGCCCACAGGGAGATGTCACCATTGGTGCGGTTTACTTCCCACCCAGACACTCGATAACCGAGACCCACCTTCAGGACTTCTTCGAGTCCCTTGCACCTTGCTTTATAGCAGCCGGAGATTTTAACGCCAAACACCCGGAACGCCCGGAAGACAGAGCCTACAGGGTTGTGGTGTGCAACTTGGCTGCTTCTACCCCAATTGATCAAACTTTAAATGCGTTCACCTCCCATGGTCACGCTGTGGTTAATACCTATAATCCAAAGGTGAAGTCACAGAATGTTGACTCCTCTGATCCGGTTCCAGGCAAGGCTTCTGGCCAGAACGTCTGGTTTATAGACATCAAAAAGGCTATTAATAACAGAGAAGCTCTAAAAATAAATAAAGTTGGCCGTCAAAGAGTCAGAGTGGAACTGCCGAGAAAAAATGTTACTTTGCGTCAATGTTACCGATGTTTTGGCTTTGATCACCAAAAACTATTGCATCAAGGAGCCCAGATGTGGTAGATGTAGTTTGCCTCATTGGACTGGTTCCAGTCAATGCCAGGCAAAGACCTACGACGTCCTGGAGTGCGTTAATTGCCATGGAAAACATGAGGCAACTCACAAGGGCTGCAGAATTTACGTCCAGAGACTCAAAACTGGAAAACTGGAATCAAAATTACTCCCATGACCCGCGTAGAACATCCACAGCCCATGCGCAACATCAAACAACAAGCTATTCCATCCTCAATTGTGCGGCGGGGCCTATCGTATGCAGATGCGACTAGAACTGGACAACAGAGTACACGACCTGATGGAAAATACTCCCAACAGCGAAATGCTTTCTCAAATACAAGGTTCCAGACTTTTCCGAATGCGGCGTTTGCTCCTGTAACAAATGCAGGCGAACCTCAATATCCTAACCAAACGGTAATTGATGGCTCCCTCGCACAAATCATCATCTCAATGCAGCAAACCATTGCTGGTCTACAAAAAACCATCGCTGAGTTATTTGAGAAGATCAAAGAACTCAGAGGTTCTAAGTCTTTGACGCAGCGCAAGTAATGGCTTGTGAACTGCGCCTCGTAACCTGGAACGCTCGTAGCATTATCCCAAATGCTAATGAGCTTAAAGTGTTTCTCAGCAAGCACGAAATTGATGTTATGCTTATTTCAGAGACACTCCTACACGACGGATCCTACCTCAATATGATAGGTTACAGCTGCTATCGAGTAGATCATCCAGCACTTCACGATGTTATCTCCGGCAGCTCAACTCAAGTTCTGGCTACAGGCAGATCCACTCACTACCCGTATAACACGAGGAATGTACCTTCATGTATCGACTTCTTCTTGTACAAAGGTATAGCTAACAGTCTACTATCAGTACGCGAAGAGGATGGCCTATCTTCCGATCACTTGCCGCTGATCGCTTCACTAACAACGGCACCTCGTAGTACCGCCCCTATTAGGATGCTCGTTCCACCTGGTGCGAATATAAGGCTGTTTCAGGACGAACTTAACAATGCCTTTAACTTCAATACAGAGATAAATACAGCAGACGATATCGAGAAAGCGGTTGAAACTTTAATGAAGAAGATTAAAGATGCAGCTCCATAAAAATGGGAAGCCAGCAGAGGAATTAGACTCCTATCGCCCCATAAGCCTGCTTCCAGCATTTGGCAAATTACTTGAGAGGTGCATCCTGAGAAGATTGCTCGAATCCCGGAAGGTCCAAAAAGCTATTCCGAAGTTTCAGTTTGGTTTTAGACTCAGGCATGGCACACCTGACAACTACACCGCGTAGTGAAGTTTGTGCTGGAAAGTTTCCATGGAAAGGAGTACGTCGTTGGAGCTTTTCTGGACATCCAGCAGGCTTTCGACAGAGTTTGGCATGAAGGACTTTTGTACAAGCTTAAAAGCCTACTAAATCTTAAACTCTTTTTTATAATAAAAAGCTTCCTACACGAGCGATCCTTTAAAGTAGTGCAGGACGGACCCCACGGAAGTGTGTTAGGTCCAATACTACCATATATAGCCTCTATACGCACGACATGCCCTCAGCGGACAAAATGTCGCTTACAGATCCCAATGACCCGCTAGTTGCCACCTTTGCTGATGACACTGCAGTCCTGGCCAGAGATACTTGCGTCTATACAGCCACCGATACGCTTCAGATTTACCTCAAAAAAATTGAGAACTGGGCCCTACGCTGGAACATCGCAGTCAATCCGGAAAAGTGTGTCTCCGTGACGTACACCCTGAGAAAAGACACATCACAAGGTGGGTTTCTGCATGAACAGCTCCTCACACAATTGAACGCCCACAAATACCTCGGTGTCACTCTGGATAAGCGACTTACATTTCAACGCCATGTAACGGATGTAACTCGGCGGCTCAAAACAAAGGCGAACAGCATGGCTTGGCTCCTTAGGCCTGGAAACAAACTTTCAATTTCAAACAAGGCCAAAATTTATAAGGTTGTCTTGGCTGCAATTTGTAAATATGGCATCCAAGTGTATGCCATCGTCGCAAAGTCGCACCTCAACAAAATTCGTATGGCGCAGTCGCAAATTTTGCGTAAACTATCTGGAGCGGCTTGGTACATCCGCAACAAAGACATTGAAACGGAGCTGAGGGTACCAAGGATTGGCGATGTCATAAATAAGCAAGCAATCGCGTACATAAATAAATTGGGAAAACAGCCTAACCAGTTGGCTCGAAAACTCTTGAAGAGAAGACAAGTAATGGGACTGAGAGCGAGAAGCAGGCTCCTGCGCATTCACCCAAAAGATCTGCCAAGAAGATGTATAAATTAATTAATTTAATTAAATAATGCCTCTAGACTCCCTAATTAGGTTTAAGTATGTAAATATGTAAGTACTCGATAGAAATTATGAATCGCTGCAGTAGAAGTTACTATAAATAGTAACAGAAGACTGCAATGTAAATAAATACAATTTTAATAGAAAAAAAGCCAGTTTTATGAACTACATGGCTAGATTTAGGTCTCGATACAGCTAGGGTTTCAATGGAACCCTTCTTAGATACGGAAGTTGTTAATACGTTTGAGCAGTTAAATATCGTATTAACTAGAGAATTAAGGCGTACAATTGTGCTGATTTACATGCCAAACTAGGAGAGCGGAAGAAGAAGAAAAATGAGAGCTTTCATGAGTATATGTTGATTGATGATATGTTGATACAGGGAACGATCGACGCAGAGTCCCTTATTGGTTACATTGTGGATGGTTTAGATATGCCAAGTGAATTCAAATATAGCCTGTGCAGCTTCAAAGAATTTCACGAGCTTAAAGAGAAATTCGAGATATACCAACGCAAGTGCATGTCCAATCAAGTCAAGTCGTACAGTGGTGGTAAGAAAAACACCTACAATGCCAGCCACCGAAAGCTTCTTGCTTTAATTGCCGGTAAGCTGAGCACCTGAGAAAGGATTGCAAGACAGATACAAAATGCTTCAAGTGTGATAGCGGGGAACATATTGCATGGGACTGTCCACAAGTATCAAGATCTGTTGCAGGTGGATAAAAATATTAAAGATGACGCCCTGCTTACATGCTTCGCATCAAAGTTTCGTTTCACATTGGACGAGGAGGGGTTCACTTTCCCCAAGGTGTCAGCGCGACCAGACATTGCTGGACATAATGAGGTAAGTATATAAAATATTGTCGAAAACGAAAATAACTTAGGTGTTTTTGAACAGTTCAAGCCGATAATGAAGCTGCTGGTCGACAATTTCAAGTCAGCTGAATCTCCAATCGAGTGTCCTGTACAAATGACGACCGTACCAGGCGAACAAATAAAACCATTTCGTCACCATTTCGTTATAATTCAGCTATGGAAGCGTCTGCCGTAAAAGAGCAAGTGGAAGTCCTGAAGGATGAACTGTCCCAGAGCTACCGCGAATTGTGTAATCTTGCAGCCGAGCACGACCTGCTAATGTTGCAAGCCCAGAGGAAGGCAGTCGACTTACATCGTCTGGAAGAGCTGGAAAAAATGAACGCCGAGTTGATCGCAAAACAGCAGGACATGGAGCTTCAAGTGGAGGAGCTGAACGAGGCCAAGAGTCGGGAGAAGCACCTGACCCAGCAGAAGACCAGCAGCTGCAGGATGCTCGGAAAACCATCGGGGAGAAGGTGATGGATCTGGAACAGTCCAAGCTCAAGACCACACTCGAGAGCGAAAAGCTGATCCAACAAATAACGCAGGCCCAAAAGGACATCCAGATGCAAGCCAAGGACTTCGAAAAGGCCACCAACCAGGCCAAGCAGGTTGCACAGCAGGATTTACAGGACTTAGGCCTGAAACTGGACAAGGCCAACCAGGAAATTGAAGATTACAAAGAAGCAAAGGAGACCAAAAATGAGGACATCGAAGCTCTTAAGGAGGAGTTGGCTCAAATCAAGGAGCAAAAGTCCCAAGCCGAAAACAAAATTGTTGAGAAATAAAGACAGTAACAGAGTTAAAGGACCGGGAAGAGGAATGACTGAAGCAGCAGCTGGACCAGGCCGCAGAAGACAGCCGGAAGACGTCGCCTACCAGGAGAAGCAGCCCAGGCGGATAATTGGCGGCTAAAGGAGAAGATCTGCGATGTCCAGAAGGAAGAGAACGCAAAGAGTCTGCAGGAAATCGAGAGACTGAGCTCGCAGCTGATGAATGACCAACAGAAGGTCCTGGAGCAGACGGAACTGATTTCCAAGGGCCAGAAAAAGGCCATCGAGCTGGCCAAACTCGCTGAGAAGCGTTTTGAGGAGTAGCTATGCACCGAGCAGTGGAAGTTCGAGGAGAAGCAGTCGGCCACGATCAATCAGTTAATGAGCGAGACCGAGTCGCTTCAACGGGAGCTCCGTTGAATGGGAGCACCAAGTGAAGCTGGCCAAGCTGGAGGACCAGTTGGCAACGCTGGAGGAGCTGCGCGTCCAGACGGAGTCGGATAGTGCCGCCACCCATGAGCGAGTAACGAAGCTGGGGGCTAGAATGGTCGCCCAGGAGAACGAGATGCTGCGTCGTCTGGGTCAGATTTAGAATATCAGAATTGCCGAATGTAAAGTAAAGTTGGGCATCGATAGATATCAACGTGCCTGCTATGCGATAGTACACGATATAAGGAAGTATCATCATCAGATCGAATGACTGCAAAGGAGTATGGAAGAAAAACTATCGAGGGCAAGACGTTAAAAGAGCGGAACTTTAGGATCGTGAAGTCAAGTTGGCAAGTAGTAAAGGAAGTCATCGAGGAATCAAGTCCGAGTATAGAATTTGGTGTGTCGGAGGGTCAATCGTCGTCAAGTCGTTAAATAGTCAAGTGGTCAAGTTGCAGCCATTGTCAGCAGAGTCGAGAGGTCGCTGTTCCATTATTTTATAATATATCGAGCATAACTATACCAATAAACTGGCTTTAATGCCTTTCATAAATTCAAGAATTTTCACCAAATCATTATTTAATTTTTTCAAAAATTTTGTTTTGATTTGTCTTGGCTATATTGTTCGTTAAAGTCGGGGAATCTCTGTTATCTCACCCCGCTTACGTCGCACGCATCGCATCAAACTCAGTCAAGTCATCAAAGTAACTAGTACTTCTTTCTACGGTTCGAAAGAACTGTGCAGCAGTGGCGGCACCCCTATTGTCTTTGCGCCTGTGTGCGCCGCACAGTTCGCACACAGAGATGGCACCGCCCTGATTGTATGCGGTCGGAGGGCGAGATGGGTAACGAAAATCAAAATTTGCAGTTCAACGCTAAAGACGAAAAGGCGCTTGTTAGCATCATATTATATGTGAAGCCTTACAAATAAATAATGTGAAGCATTGCAAAAGTGCTATGGAAGCTTGGGACAAATAAAGTAAAATACATACAACGAAAGTTTGTTCAAGTAGTTGCTTAACATGAAGATGGGTGAGGATGAGAGCATTGCAACGCACGTCAATAATTTTTCCGATACTAACGAAATGTTCGCGATTATTTTGTTTTCTAAGTACCGTAAGGAACGCAAGTGACGATTACTCGGAAAAGAATGAGCAAAAGGTATTCGCGTCGCATACGGAAAAACGGCTTGAAACATCTAACAGTAGTTCCAATGTGTAGCAGAAAAGCAAATCGAATGTTGTCTGTTGGTCGGGGGATCGTCGCGAGCACATTTTCACAAATTATAAAGCAAAAAAAGAGGGCTGCTAAGCCAGAACAAAACAAAAAGCACTTCTCCATTTTAGTTGTTGCTGCGGTCAATGAGTTAGAATGGAACATGTGGTGTTTGGACAGTAGTGCAACGACGCACTTGTGTGGTGAACAATCGATGTTTATAGAGTTTCATGAGCGCAATGAAAATATTATGCTGGCTGGAGATAATAACGTGGAAGAAGGCGGGCGCCGTACTGTTCGGTTGTTTTGACGGAGCGCCAGAAAAAAAACACGACCGTTCGCAGTGAAAGTGAAGTGATTCGTGAGCGCTATAGAAGATTATGTTGGCTAAAGATAATTACGTGAAAGCAGGCGGTCGCGGTACTGTCCGGTTGTACTGGCGGAAGAAAAGTTTTAAGTTGATCAACGTTTTATATGTAAAATATCTGCAGTGTATCCGTATCGAAATGCAGTAAAATTGGATTTAGTGTACAGGATTATGGAAATAGAAATTGATTATTTATTTTTGAGAATGATGTCAAAAAATAATTTGTTTCACACCCGTAGCCGAGTGGGTATGTGGGACATAATCGGTTGTTGAGCTGTGCCGCCCGGTCCGAACTAAAACGGCACAACACTAGAACAACGCAACAATCACAAGAAACTGCCTGAAGGCATCACTTGCTCTGGCAATAATTATTGTACCTCCTGAATTTAGTTTCTAAGATACAATTAAACAACAAAACTTTGTTTCACAGTCTAATGTAACGCAAATGAGAGAACGGCATAATCGGTTCGGACCTAAAATTTGGAACTTTGCGACATATGATCAAGAACAACATGGTGTTCGGCTTAGATGCAGGCGTAGGTAATGAAAAATAACATGTTTGTGAATCGTGGGAAAAATATGCGAAAAGAAGTTATGAAATGCCTCGGAGAATCGGTCAGGTGATGTTCTTGGCTTAGTGCACAGTGAAATTTGTGGACCCATGAGTAAACCCTCAATTGGTGGTATTTCGCAAAGTTTATTGACGTCTCTTAAAACAAGAGACGAAATTTCTTAAAGATTCTTAACCAATAAAAGGCGTATGATGAGCAAATCAGAAGCGACAATGACCCGTGGAAAATTTGAAAATTTCTTGGTGAATAGTGGCATCAAACGGAAACTAACTGTTCCCCACACTCCTCAACAAAATGGTGTGGCGAAGCGTGCCAATAAAACAATGGTGGAAATGGCGCGGAGTAATGTGCAATCTGAAGTTGACGAGACGTTTTGGGAAGAGGCCATTAACACGGCAGCCTATCTGCGAAATCGATGTGAGACGTCAACATTGTCCTGTGTGACGCCTTCCAAAGCGTGGTCAGGCAAGAAGTCGACGGTGTTCCATCTGATTGTTTGGTTCGAAGGCCATTGTACTGGACAAAACTCACCGGAAGAAGTTCGAGCCAAAAGGTCAGATACTCCGGGACTTTGAAGGCGTATCGGTTGCATAACGCCGAGAATCGAACAATAGTGGTTGCGGCAGATGTCATATTTCTTCTCTAAAGTTGTTCGAGCTTGAAGTCCAGTCAGCTGTTGATTCTGAAGGCCCGCAGTCTGATGTGGTTAATGAGGCGAATCCTGTTCAAGGAACTGCAGCCACTGAAGAGCATCACTGTGATGAAGCTGAAGAAGGATCAGAGATCGTCTGCTAAAGACGATCTAAGGTGCATCAGGAGAGGATCCGGGCGACCGCAAAAGGTACTTACTGGTCGACCTGAACGTCCACGTAAACAATAAAACGTGGCTGCAAATTACATTCTGGTCCCAAATCCTGTCAGCGGGACAGAGCGTGAAGCTGTATAAGTCAATGTACGGTCTCAAGCAAAGCGGCCGTGTCTGGAACGAGAAATTGAACGAGTTGCTTCAGAAGTTTGAATTCGTCCCTTGCGCCAGCGAACCCTGCATATATAGACGAATGGTGTACGTTGAAGATTGAATAATAGCTAGTACGAGAAGGGAAGAACTGAACAGCGTAAAGGCGCTTATATCGGGCGAATTCATTGGAGTCGATGGCGGCGCTCTGACTCATTTCCTTTGCATGAAATTTCAGCGGAATGGTGAACTTCGTTTTGTTCCTTTCGCGGGTAAACCGTGCCTAAATCTATAATATAAAAATGAATTGCAAAATGTATTGGTAAGCGCATAACTCAACAACGCCTGGACCAATTTGGCCTAATCTTTTTTTAAAATGTTCGTTGAAGTTCAAGGATGGTGATTTTGTAGTAAATGATACAACTCGGAAAGTTCTAAACTGATTGTGCTCAAACTCAAACACGATACTTTGCAATATCCAGTATCCTTCTGAGATGGTTCCGAGGGTTATAACTTCAACATAAATATGATAAATCCAAGTAAATCCAAGCAGAAACGAATAAAAAGTTTTATAAAGACACTGGGAATGGGAATTATATTTTAAAATCCCTTACTATGAATGAATTTATGAACAAAATCAGAATGAGCCACAGGGAAGCTTGGCAGGATAAAGCTAGTACTTAATAAATATACTTAACAATTAATTTCATAGCGAACGGTCGTGTTTTTTTCTGGCGCTCATCGATGTATCAATTATTGCCTTGTGAAAAACAAACCGGCGTTTGTTTAAGATAATAATTATTTAAATCTACCTATCTCGATTACTTTCGCACTCGCGTCTGCATGGTACCATATTTGGTAAGATTACAATATTACATTATTTATCCAAGTTAGATACTGTGCCCTACTTCTATTCCCTATTTCTTACATTTTTTGCAATTTTTATTATTGCTTCTATCACGCTCTTATTAAACAAGTATAGTGGTTTGAGGCTACTATATTTTATTGACGAATTAAGGTGCATCAGGTGAGGATCAGGTCAACCTGGACTCCCACGGAAATAAAACGTGATGAATGTCATGACTGCAAATTACATTTTGGTCCGAAATCCTGTCAGCGACCGTGTCTGGAACGAGAATTAAACAAGTTGCTTCAGAAGTTTGAATTCGTGTACATCAATATTTTTTGCGGCAAGAATTGCTCGTTGACTTAAGCAAGCATAATTTTGACAATTCTCACTAATTTTTGGGAAAACATTTTCAATAAGAACTAATTGAGACTCTACAAATCGGCAAAAGTCGTCGGTAAGATTAATTAATCCAGATCAGCTGGGACTTTTCCATTTCCAACAACTAACAATTGGTTAGAAAATTGTTAAGCACTTTGATCATTTTGAAGTTTAACTCTTACATTAGTGGTTAGCGATAATGTTTTTACGTTATTCCATAAAGGTGATGCCTTCAAGCAAGCATTCAATTCATCTGCAGGCGTTCCACGGGGAATTAATGGAAACGTCTGCCTGAAATCGCCTGATATTATTTCGCCGAAGATCCTGCAGTGTAAAGTTAAGTGCTTCAAGTGATTTCTTATGTGCCATTGTGTACTCGTCCGAAACAATAAGCTTGCATTGCGAATGCCCAAACTATGCCACATCTTGATCGAATAGTATCCAAAATCAATGAAATGGAAGAATAGACCACCAGTATTATTGTCCCCCGTTTGCATTAATGTTTCGTATACATGTTTTTGCTGTCCATTCGGCAACGGCATTATTTCGAACAAATTCCGGCAATGTATCAACATTGTATTGCAGCTCTCGATAATTCTTGGTTGAATGCATTGTGCACCAATCGATTTAGCGCAATCATTCCTATTACAATCAGTAGCTTGTTTGCAATAGTCAAGCATAGATCCTCAAAATCAATCAGAATCAATCATTCATTGTAGATTTCATTGGTTATTTCGCTGTCATAATTATTCGTTTGAATGCGCAAGCGATGCAAGATATCTTTACATATGACTTTGTGTTTGTTCGATAACTGAATTGGTAGTGAAGGAAAACATGTGGTAATGATAATTAAGAGGAGCGTTCGTATTTGGTACGCATTTGATGAAACGACTTAATCCGCAAGTGTTAAATTCCAATGCTAATCCTTTGTAATCGATATGTTTGGCATTGGTAGCCATTCACAGTTTTCAAACGCGCAAATGATTTTGGTTCACATACATTTACCAACAGCAATCGAAAATAAAAACATTCATCATTTTTTAGTATGAACAGTACACATGCGACACATGTGGCCATTCTGGAACTGGGGTTCCTTGTTTGCGACGTTGGAATTTCTTTCCAAGTGTAATATTCTTAATTGTAATATTTCAACGTACATCAGCGTAGCTACGAATAGATCTGCATTGCAAAGAAGCTAGTCAATGTTGTCGATGGTTGTCTCGCAGCTCGTTGTGCCGCATTAGCCTCAGTGAAGTAAACTCTTTGGCCATTTTCCAAATGCACTGCTAACAACTATGGGACAACTATGGGATATCTTTCATGAATTTGAAATGACAATAATCGCCACAGCGCTTCATTAGTACTGACGTATCTGCCCATTTGAAAGTTGCTGATTTTGTCATTCGCTTTTTCAGGCGCAATACCAAACACAGCCATGTCGCTGCCTTTTGTGACGTACTTGCACAAATATTTGATTGATTTGGCCCAATGACAACTTTCAACGTGTGCATGTGTTTCGAAAATTCGTGATAGCAGCGGGTATATGGTAATATGGTACAATGAATTCATTTCCGATCTCAATCTCTTGATTTTGAACTGGAACTTTGATAGTTCGACCATTATCTTCTTTTGAACGCCGACGATAAACTGGATATCCATGGCTCCCTGTGACTGTTTCAGGAACTAGCGGTAGCGGATACCGTTTTGTGCTCTGTCCATCAGCCATGAAAGGCGATAATAAATTTAATGCACCGCACGGTCCATGCACCATCTGTGTCGTCACAATGTCGTGTAGATGGGGATCAGTGGCTGGATCAGGAATTCCAGCTAATATGATGTTATTGACTTCATGTAAATGTAATTTGTTCAGCAATCAAATTAGGATATGAGTATGAGTACGCTACTGCCATTCGACCGAGTACATATAAAAACGTGTGCCATAAAAAACTTACTTAGATAGATACTAACTAAGCACATCCATCATAACCTTGAGTTTTTGTTGAAATACTCTGGCGATTATGTCATGTTTATCTTGCGGTTTTTGGCCCAGTTTCAACTCACGTTCAAATTTCCGTCCACTTCGGATTGTATGTGAGCGTAATAATTAATTTCGCACGTACGTCATAGCGTCTTGAGCGTATTCATCCATGTGGCATACATCCGATATAAGATGATGGAAGAATCGTCAGACGTTCAATATTCTGCACATCTCTATCTGAATGAATAGCATCACGCAAGTGTATATAGTCCGCAAATCGTAGCTTTGCCTGATTGAATCGGATGAACGCTAAACGTTCGGTTTCGACTGCGACATACATGTCGACAGCGAATTGCTGGAATAGCCGACGGCACTTCAGAATGACATTCTCCTTATGTGTACGAATCATTATAGGATACGCATAGTATTTCATTGCGCTTTGATTTTTATTCGATAAGACGCCTGAAAATGCAAAATTATATTATATTATGGTATATAATAGCAATAATTAGTGTGTGAATATTGTACCTGTAATTGGATCGACCATGTTCAACGTGATGTCGTATCCGTCTTGCCCTTGCCAATAAATGATTGCATATTGTAACGTATCGTACAAACTATGTGTCTCGTTTACACGATGCATGATATTGCTTCTTCGCTGAACGACAATGTCTCGCGATTTAGTTGGATCGCCATCAATAAATGCAGCAACATCATATGCATATCCGATGGCATTCGTTCCAATAATGTTTTGAACATATTAGCCACTGCATTATGAGCATTATTACATTCAGCTGATCCACCATCGACGAAATGAAATATATTTGCAGAAATTGTTGCGAGTCATCTGGTGTTGGCACCATAAAACCATGAAAATGATATATTTGTCCTTGTATCTGTAATACGTATGTATATGTAGTTGTTAGGTGTTGGAATTCTTTGTGTTGGTGTGAGTGATTGGTTATGTGTGTTGTATCTTTTACCTTGCAAGTCGGCCTGGAGCCGTCTTCTTGAATGATATTAGCTCCAAAGGAAGTCATGCGAAAGCAGTTATTGTATTCAAGGATGTGTTTAAGAAATTGGCTGGAATCGGATCAAGCGTCTGTATGATGCCAATGCTATTCGTGTGCTCCCGCGTTGTCTCAATCGGGCATTTTCTCTTATTATATTTTGTCTTTGCAGCACTTGTTGCTGGCTTGCATGTCTTGTGCGGCGGCCGATGTTCGCACGTCGTCCTCTAGGCATTTTGGACTATGCACAGAGTGGTGAATTAAACCTCAAATGCACGATACCCAAAATTTACACAGTTCAACGTAATTGATTTGATGGTTTCCAGATGAAATGTTAGGAAACGAATAACCTGTTTTTTTTAAACCTTTTTTCACAATTTCACAGTAAACACAATACCGGATTGTCACATGAAATTAACTGAGCAGAGAACAATGAGTAGCTTTCAAACACTGTATAACGCACCGGCGCCATCTACTTAAAATATTGGTTTGTGGTACATGCTGTGTATCAGAGATGGCGCTGTATGTGAAAAAAGATTTTGGCGCTTTTCTGTTGAGATCTTTTCCGAGACCTTTCCAACGCATGCAAAATATAAATATAAAACCCGATTCCCTGAGCGGTAGGGGTATGTACCGGGACTAAGTCAGCAGTCCTACGGTGGTTCCACCTCGCTCGATTCGCTGGGAGCTAGGGAAATGTACCGGGACTACTATTCATTAAGTTGCACTCAAGGGAATATGACAAATTTGTGTGCACATATGTAAGGTGGCAACATACAAAAGTGCTGCTACCTACCCTCTTTAACACGGAGTTGGCAGTCGTCGATCGGCAGTCGTCGTTGCGCAGTCGTCAATAGTCAGCAGTCGAGAGCAGTCCAGTCGCGGTCGTTAAATTAGTCGTATTTTATCATCATATCATTAACCATAGAACCTACATTTAATACAAATAAGCATCCGTTTAATAATCAATCTTACATTTGGGGGCTCGTCCGGTTCAATGTGTGTTAGTTCAAGAACTGTCGCAGTTGTATCAGGTGCAGTGCCTGTGGTGTGAAAAGTGAAAAAGTAGAAAAGCCGTCAAGAAATTGTTTGCGCAAAATGGTTATGTGTTGTAGAAGTTGGTTAAAGTCGAACAGTTGTAAAGTTGAGCAGCAGTAAAGTCGCAGTTACAACAGATAACTTCTTACCAAAAAAAACAGTCGGAAACTTGCGTTCTCGGAATTTCTATTTCACAACCGTTGTTAAATTAGTCTTCTGTATAGCAAAGTTGAAAAGGGAAACAAGAAAGAGCGCGAAAGAGAAAAAAAAGCCGAGTGTGTACAAAGTAAAAGCCCACGTAAAAGAGCACAAGTAACGAGAGCGTTGACGCAGTTTTAGAAAAATCAGAGATAATGTCACGGGATGAAAGCAATGACGTTACAGTTCAAATGCAACAACTCATATAGTTGTTGGCATTAGAGGTGGAAGTTGACGCACGTAGAGAAACCCAAATGAAAATATGAGTTGACAATTTTGAGAAAATCGTGAGTGATTTTGATGGCTATTCAGTGTCTGTCTCAAAAGTGGATCGAAATATTTGAACGTAATGCTGATGCCTACGAACTGTCCGAAAAACAAAAGTGTGTACAAGCGAGGGGAAAAATGACTGGGGCGGCCAAGTTGTTTTTAGAGTCAGAGTGCGTGAGTGATTTTGAAGAGCTCAAAGAGAAACTCATAGAAGAATTTGAGTGCAATTGAAACAGTGCTGATATACATAAGAAAATCTCGAAGATGCTGCCTTGTTGCCTTATATTGTACTCGGTCTCAATATAAAAAGCGAATTTAAATGTGCTATGTTTCGTTGTAAGTGTATAAAGCGCTCAAAGAGGAATAATTTATGAACTAGTTCGCGAGCAGGAAAATAAGAACTCAGAAAAAAGTTCGGGGACGGCTGTAAAAAAAAACAAGCAAACAAACAAAGAGAAAAAGAAGGAATTTTGTTTTAACTGTGGCTAAACTAAATACTTCAGTTCAACGAGAACGGTCATATTGCGCGTGATTGCAAAAAGAAAGTCGAGACATTACAAATAATTCTGGATCGTAGCTGCGTCAAAACAATTGCTATAAATGGTGTAAGAGCTGAAAGCCTGGTCGACACAGGCTCTGATGTAACAATTGTGAATGAGTACGTTCTAAAAAAATTGAACAATGATGAAATGAACAAATGCGAGTCTACGTTGCGCGGTTTGGGCAATGCCTGTACCAAACCAAACGGATGTTTTGACAAAAAGGTTGAAGTAAATCAAGCGCAGACTGAACATAAATTCCTCGTTGTATCAAGCTGTAACTTGAACCATGAAGCGCTGTTGGGGTATGACTTCATTAAAAAGATCTGTTTGGCTTCCGATGGTAATGGGTTTTTGTTTCATGAGCTAGAAACAAAACAGACTGCAACAGATGTATCCTTTTAATGTATACAGCGTATTTAAAGAGCCAAATATCATCTCAGTGACGCCGAAGTATCAAAATCAGGTCGCGCAGTTGATTAAGAACAGCTATCAGCCACCTGCTGTCCTTACACAGTGTCCAATCCAGCTACAAAGCCATCCAGATAGAGTGCTGAAACCATTCTGCCAATCACCGAGTCGGTTCTCCGCCAAAGAAGCTGAAGCTGTCAAAGCCCAAGTTGAGGTCTGGTTTGAGAAAGGCATCGTGAGAAAGTCGTCATCCCACGTAGCAAGCAGAGTTGTTGTTATTAAGAAGAAAGATGAAACGTTCAGAGTCTGCATAGACTACCGCAAACTGAATAGTATGGTGTTGCAGGACTGCTTTCCTGTGCCTTTAATCGAAGATGTCCCGGAGAAACTACAAGCTGCCAAATATTTCACAATAATGGACTTGTAAACGGATTTTTCTACGTGCCAGTAGAAAACGAAAATTAATATTTGTTTACCGATATGTTCATGTTACTTACAACTTACCTTTGTGCTTAGTTGCTGTACAAGTGAGAGAGGACTCACCCGAGGATTTTTTCATAAAAACATTTCATAGCTTGGTGTCTTAGCTTGGTGAGTTTTTGTTGACCAGCGGGCCAATCTTTTCTTGTACCTCCTTCTCCATTACTTCGCAGGTCCATTAAGCATGTATTTTCCCAACTTTTATAAATTTAGGCATTGAATGGTGAATTTGCATTGAAGTTGTTCAGCAAACTCCTATGTTTTTTTTTCATTTTTTTTTCATTTGTTTTGTTTTGGTAGGCATATGTTAATAGGCCTTCTTATCTTCCTTGCGGCACTCCATAGATTCTTAACAGGTTTACTGGGCCTGCGGCAGTTACACGGAGCTTCCTTAATTGATTTTTAATCCACTTGGTGACACGATTTAATCCTGTTGTGTCAAGGCGATTTCTGATTCCAAACATGCCTCAGTTCTTAGTTTTAATGTACGTCAACGTCAAAATATATTTATGTATGTAAAGATCATTAAATTCTTCAGACCATGGTTTAATGAAGCCAAGCACACTTTTACTATTATTTAAAACAGAATAGTCTAAACCTGGTCTAAAATAGACTAACCTAATAATCTAGATCGTTAACCTGAGTTAATCCCACAAAGAAAGTACGTAGCCTAGTAAGGGCTCGAGCGATATAAATACATAAGCTTGAATTTCGTTTCTAATTCTTCTTTAAGTTTGTTAGACGGCAGATCATTTGCAGCGGTCAGATATTTCCAGGATATTTTATAGAATATTGCAAAGGCTATAACTTAATTCTTTCATTTGATTGGTTGGATCTTTGGGAATGCATTCTTGTAAATTCCTGTAGATTGAACAAATAGAATATAAGGTTTAACTTAGTCTTAGTTTCTAAAAGTCAGCCTTACGGAAGCAACGAACTTTATGAACTACATGGAAACTTTGTGTCGATACAAGTAAGGGCTTCGATGGAACATGTGCCTTTAAGGGATTAGTCATAAAATGCATCATTTTTTGTTTTTTAATTATTTTGGTTTTTGGTCCGATTCCTTTTACAATCTTCTAATATGTTTATATACACTTGTTTAATGCTGAAATTGAGCCGACAAAGTAAGTGTTGATCGTGTGAACGTGTAGTTTTAACAGTGCACGCAGGCAGCGGTGCTTACGCATGAGTATGTATATGTATATATAATGCATTGTCTGAAATTTATATTTCCAACACTCCTTCTCAACACAGTACCATATTCATTTTCAAGTTAATTCTATCAATCTTAAGTATAACAATTTTGCATTTATATAAACAAAATCAAGAATTAACTAATATTTTTTTTTTTTTTTTTTTTTTGTTATCATTCTTATTTTATATTTAAAATCTGTCCGAATGGACAATCATTAAATGATTTGGTGGTGACATTAACTTAAGGGGGGTACATGGAATGTACATCATATGAGTCTGACTTAGGTGTCTATTGGTGGGGGAGGTCAAGCGGGTGTTTCCTTTTCAGGCGTCTTAGGGATTGGCTGTTTTCTAGGAGCTTGATGGCCAGGTGGTTGGGGTGATTGTCCAGTCTTTTTGTATATCTTTCACTGTGTCGGGTGATCTCCTCTGCTACCGAAGGAATTCCAAGCTCTTTGTGGATTATTGAGTTTTCGTGGTACGGATGAGCGTTAGATAATGTTCTCAGACATTTATTCTGAAACCGCTGTATTCTGATGCGGTTGGAATAGCTTGCCGTGCCCCACAACTGAATCCCATAGGTCCAGATTGGCTTCAGCACTATGTTGTATGTGAGTAGTTTGAATTTTTCCCTGAGCTTGGATCTTGTGCCCAGGAGCCAGTGAAGTTGCCTGAGTCGTAGGTCGGCCTGGTTGCGCTTGTTGATTAGGTGTGGACGCCATGTGAGCCTGCGGTCCAGGGTCAGCCCTAGATATTTGGGAGTGTCATTCGTTGGAATGGTTTCCCCGTTGAGTGTGACGGGGGGGAAATCCCCCCTGCGTAATGCGAAGGTTGTGTGGGAGGATTTCTCCTCGTTTACCACGATGTTCCATCGTTTCAGCCATGGATCTAGAGCATCCAGTTGTCTTTGTATGATGGCTGATGCATCCTGCGGATTCTTGGCGGAGGCTAGGAACGCGGTGTCGTCCGCGTATGTAGCTACTGTGAGGTTCCGAGAGGGGGTGATGGGAAGGTCCGCTGTGTAGAGTGTGTATAAGATGGGTCCAAGAACACTGCCTTGAGGTACTCCTGCTCTTATAGGCCTAGGCGTGCTGATTGATGATCCGCATCTCACTCGGAATTCTCTACTAATATGTACTTTAAAATAATCCCATTAAATTAATACATTTCTCATGTTTAATCCTGCTCAAATTAGGGCAAGGGGGTATGCGGAACTGTCAATTGTCACTTGATTCCCCTATTTACTAACAATTGTTCAAACGCGCCACTCAAGTATCCACGACCCTTGTCGCTTCTCAGCGCTTTCAGTTTCTTGCCGCTTTGATTTTCCGCAAATGATTTAAACTCTTTAAATCGGTCAAAAATTTCGTCCCGTGTTTCAAAAAATACACAAACATGTATCTAGATTGGTCATCTATAAAAGTCAAAAATACCGTGCACCACCAATAGATTCTATGTTTATTGGACCGCAAATGTCAGTGTGCTCCAAAGCTAATATTTCTGTTGCGTGATTTTCACTTGCCTTTGGAAATTTCTTGACACAAATTTTGCATTTTGCACATGTCTCAAACAAGTTTCCACTATTTAGTTTCGATTTTATGCTTTTACCAAATATTCTTTGATCATTTTTTTAAGACTAGCAAAGTTTATGTGTCCGAATCTGTCAAATATAATATTATATATAATTTTAAATGTCAACAAATGTTTCCGTTTTTGCGCTTCAAGTATAACTGTGCCATCACTATCAATTATTTTTGCATTGTTTTTAGAGAACTTAACGAAAAGTCCATTGTCTATCGCCTTTGCCACCGACATAAAGTTACACTGCAGTTCTTTTATATACAGCACATCAACTAGTTTAATTAGAAACTCATGCCATTTCACTCGCACTGTACCACGACCTTCATTGCGATCATGTTTTTATTCCCGCCAACCATGGCAAAAATTAATATTGATAGCCGGTACTTACATAACCAACATTTATTTACCTAAATTTACCTAACGTTAATTTAATTCAGGCAAACTGTAATATTCGTATTTAGTTTGGTTAAAGTGAATATAAATACGGTCAGATATTACATCTAGAGACAATTCAGAAGACACTACATTATAACGACAATTATAGTTGTATTGCGGGGAATCATGTGGGGTATGGAATAGTTTAAGAATAGAAGATTATTCTACAACAACAACAAACAACATACAACTATAATTGTCGTTATAATGTAGTGTCTTCTGAATTGTCTCTAGATGTAATATCTGACCGTATTTATATTCACCTTAACCAAACTGAATACGAATATTATATTCTGGAGCACTACCTAAGCAGACTATCCAAATCCAATTATCAAATTTTATATGGTACAATTAAATATCAGAATATGCAAGGATAATCTAAACATCGTCAGCGATCATCCGGTACACCGGGGATCGAAGGAGGGCTTTTAAAGGCGAATACAACGATTTATATAAACAAAAGCTTAAATACATTAAGTAAGTGTAATCGTATTCGTAATCTCTATTGTTGTCAGTTATTGTTTCAGTGTATTCGTCCAGTGTGTCTTCATAGTCGTTTTGTTCTTCTTGAGATTATATTAACTTTTCGTATTCTTCTAGTGTAGAGTCTGTCTGTTCCTCCTCTGGCTGTTTTTCTGAGATAGTCTGAATATTGAAAGTTCTTTGTCTTTTGAATTGTTCTTGAGTTTTTGGTGGTGGTCTTTTGCCGACTTCAAATTGTGGTCTATTGGTGTAATTTATTTGTCGGGATTGAATACTTTTGTCAACGTCCATTGGTTCTATAGGTCGGTCTGGCATGTTATTAAAAAATGGTCTTGCTACGTATGTGGCATTTGCGAATTCTGATTATTGAAAAATGGTCTTGGCTGCGGTTGTCCAAACCCGTTTTCAGTTGGTCTGGTCATTACATATGGATTTCTAGGTGGAATGGGGGGTCGAGGTTGGAATCCTGTATTGTTTGAAGCATTTAAGAACCTTACGTTATTGGGGTTCTGAACCTGGCGTGTAACTACTCTTTGTGTTTGTAACTGTGGTTGTTATTGTCTTTTGACAAAAGTGTCCTTTGATTAGCGCGGAATGCCTGATTTTCTAATTTCAAGCATAAATGGAGCGCAGATGGAAGATCTGTAGGTTCTTTTACACCAAGCAGGCGTGACAAATCTCGACGAAGTCCTCTTATAAAGGTATCTAAGGCTTTGTCTCTATATAATTTGGTCATAAATTGTTGGGATTCTAGGCTCATTTCCATAGAACTTATTTTGTTCAAAATTAACGAAAGATGTCTGTATACGACTTGGTGAAATTCTTCGACTGATTGATTTGGCCTTTGGACTATAATGGTCATCTGATATTCTACGGTGCTCAAATCTCTTTTATCTGCATAATGAAATGACAAGCATTTCGAAATGGCTTGCCAATTTAGAGGCACATTATATGACTCCAGGGCAATTTCTGCATTACCTGTAATTTTATTACGAATAGTGTGTAAGATACCGAAAAATTTTGCTGTACCCCTAGTATGCTCATATGTCTTTAATATTCTATCTACCCCTTTTTTCCATGAACTAAATTCCGATGGATCACCTGAAAACTCACGTAAACTTTTCACTATGTCTGGTACCCTATCTAGGTCTGTTAAATTTCTTTGAAGGTCCGGAAAAATTCCTTGATTTTCTGCATTTGTAAAATCGAATGTTGGGTTTCTAGCCCTTTCTAGTATGACTGGTAGTTGCTCGTCTAATATTCGCCGAATTGTGGCGTTAATTACTTCATTCTCTGCCTCGTTCATTGCGTTGTTTTCGTTTGTCGTGTTCCTGTTCTGTTGTTATGCGTCTTGTCTCTGATTTTGTCGTTGTAAATTTAATTGTGGTATTCGTAAAGTTTGTGGAAATATCAGATTGTTACGATTTGCCATGTATTTGTTAGAACATTTGTTTTAGTATTTGTATTTTCATAGATAGTATTTTGTATGATATGGATTTCGATTCAACTTATTACTTATTATTAATTAATTATTTGTTTGAATAAAAAAAGTTTTAATATGTAGAAAATTATTGAAATATTTTTTTTTGAAAATTGACTTAAGTGATTAAAAGAATTTAAATGTTTTAATTTCTATTTAATTAGAGAAATTTACCTTATAATTTTTTGTATTTATTATTCAAATTGTACTAATTGATATTTATTACTTTATTTGTTTTTTTTTTTTTTTTTGAAAACCAGTAGCTGGTTTTGCCCTTCTATTCTGGAGGGTCCTCTTGAGATTCGCAGAATTGGATTTTCTTTATACTGATATTTGCATATGTTTTATTTAAAAAAGACTTGGCAAATACAGTGTATTATTTTGTTATCGCTTTACGCTTTTTTATTTCGTATTAACTTAATCTGTGATTTTATTTCACTTTCTATAAAACGTTAAATTCGTTTAATCACTTAATTAATGTCTTTGCTTAAAATTTATTTTATTTGTTCACTTTCGGTTTTCACTTAATTTTAATTTTAATTGTTTGTTTGGTTAGATTTCGTTTATAAATTTTTCACTTATTCACCAGCTTACATAATTTGATGTGGCCACTCCTCCTGGTGATCCGGATGTCTTCCTTTTTGGTATTCTACTCGGGATCCTGCGATTCACACACAATTGGGGGATGTTCTACGGGCGTACCTGATAAAACGTGTGGTCCACCTATGAGCCGATAGGTTTTAATTAGTCAGCCTTTGGTTTCAAAGGAGCTTCGTCCTAATGGTTATAGAACAGTCAACGTTGGAAGTCCTTTAAAGTTGCCAGCAATGCGTACTTGCTGGTCCTGTCACGGTCGCCAGTTAATACTCAGTATTTTTAAAACAGAATAAGAACAGTTTTATTTAGATGTTGGTCGAAGACTGATTTTACAAACTTAAGTCTACCCTAAGCTAGCTGTGGTTTTCCGGGTGTTGCAGTTGGCTTCGCTGTCGTCGTAGGCGGCAGCAATGTCAACAAGAATTGCAACATTGCTATTTTGGCCGCTGGTGGTCTGTGTCGCGATAAATTCTTAGAATTTATTGCAGCGGCGGATGTAAACGATTTTTAGTTAGCAATTTTTATTTTTAATTAATTTATGATTTATGGGCCATTGACCCTTTGGTTGATTTCATGTGAATACAATACATTCTATTCACTTTGTCGCGTTATTACGAATTTGGACAATTGTGTACTTAACTCTTCCCCCTCAAATGCCTGCTTGTCCTCAAGTAGGTCTTAGAAGTAGGGAATGTTATTAAACTCGGGTTGAATTACTTTACGAAGGTTGGTTTGGATCTGCAGCGTTATGTTTTCCTTTGGTTTACATAGGTATCTTGATAAAATCATAGTTATCACTATAGAAATGAGTACCATGGATATGGCTACTCGATTTACTACAGTATGTGTTTTTAGTTCGTCAATGTGTTTTATATTTTTGATATTTATTTTTGCTAGGGATTCCAAGGTGAGTAATTGTAAGCGTTTTTCTTCTGTGGGAGTAATTTGAATAATTGGTATTCCCGGTTTCAAAATAGTCGTTTCTCTGTTGCTAAATTTATCGTTGTGTATTTTAAGTGCGTCATTCCAAAAGTGGATTAGGTAAGTACCTTTTAATTTTATTAATTCGTTATTGTGAGTTATATTGCCACTAAAATCGTTTAATAAAATCAAGCTGTTGTCGATTCTTTCTATTGGTTGTATGTGCTCCGCGTTGCTATAAACACACAGCGCTTCCTTTCCCTGAACAAGTTTTACAATGCATTGTGTTTTTCTTAAATTTATTGCTTTATCTTTTTGAAAAATTTTGATGTGATTTATATTTTTCAAATTTTTTGGAATTTGAATTATTACATTTTGTGATATGAAAATTTCTTCGTTTCTAAGTGAACTATTGAATTATTTCTCACTACTGATTTTATTATCATGTTCTCATAGTTAGTTGGTTCTAATTCTGGGATTTTTATGATGTAGATCAGTGTGGTTTTGTTATGCAATACCGACACGTCTACTAATTCTAACATCTCTTCGGTAGATAAAGATGTTATGTTGCTTTTTTCAAAAATGTTATGTACTTCATTTATTTCTTTCTGATTTACCAATATTGTATTTATTATGTTTAATTTTGCCCATTGCATGGCATATTTAACATTATTTATTTCCTCTTTAATTAATCTAACCTGGTTTTGCAATCTTATAGATATTTCATTGCTTAAATATTCATTTTTGTTAATTGAGTTAGTTAATATGTTTGATATTGAGGTCAAGTTATTTATTCTGTCTTGTAACTGTCTATTTATATTTATCTGGTCGTTATTGTTGGAAATTAAATTGTTAAGGTTATTTTATATCATTGTCAAGTCGTCATGATCTGGACTCCCAGCAACATACTTCCAGGCAGAGCCGATCCAATTAATCAATGAAAGAAAAAATGTTGTTCTTTTTATAAACTAATATGCAAAGGTTTTTTAAGGGTATGGGCCGAACCCTCACGTTCGGATCGATACCCGCAAACGGACAATAATTAAAATTTAGCGGATATTTATTTATTAGTATATTTTATTATTTTTTTATAATATAATTTCGGACTGCTAGGACATAGTTAATTCTAGGCGGTTTTCGGACCTATGCATTCTTTATATTACTCTTATGCACAATTCCACCAGCTTCTGTGATAATAGTTGTATTTCTGTCTTCTTTTACTATTTCTTTTTTGAAGCGCTTTGTTAACTTTGAGCCTAATCTAGTATTCTGTTTTACGAATATTTCTTGTCCCGGTACATATGTTTTAATTTCATTATGTTTTTTATTATGGTTTTCTAGATCTTGTAATTGTTTTTGTTTAAATTTGTCTATATTATCCTGTCTACTTTTCTCATACTGTTCCGGATTAGTAGTTACATTTCTTCCGAAGAATACCTCAAATGGTTTCTTTTTAGTTACGGAGTGTATTGTATAATTGTATTCGTAAACAGCTCTCTGTAGTAATGTTTTATATTCTTGTTTAGTTTTCAAACATCTCATTATTTCAGATAGCGTAGAATGAAACCTTTCTATTTGTCCATTAACTGAACTTTTATATGGGGGAACTGTAAATATTCCTATGCCTAACTGATCTTTCATCATGAAACTGATACTTGCTGAGTTGAATGACCTTTCATTGTCCATTACAACGAATTTCGGGACACCATAATAAAATAATATGTCATTCAAGGGTTTCTTAATATGTTCTATTGCTTTTGATTCTATAATTTTTGCCTGAGCCAATTTTGAGAATTTGTCTATTGCGGTGAGTACTAATTTTTTTTCAGTTGAGAATATGTCAATGTGTATTGTGTGTCCTGGGTATTCTGGAATTGGTGTTTTTTGTAGTTGTGGATTCGTTGGTTGTCTATCGTATTTTACTTCTTTACAAACGAGGCATTGTTTTACTATCGTAACTATTTTTTGTTTCATTTTGGGAAAGTAATATTTTTCTGAAATTTGCAATTTGTTTTCTTCAGCATTCCTATGAGCTCTATTATGTGTTTGTAAAATAACTTCATCTTGTTCAGTTTCTTTCGTTATGTCCTCTACCTTTGATTGTGTAAAACTAATTTTGAATGATGAGAAGTTGTCTGGATATAAACTTTTTATTTGTCCCATTAGATCTTCTGTTGTGTAGATTCCATTTATAACAGACGGATTTAAATATTTCTTTAGTATTTGAATTAGATCACTATCGGAAAATTCGGACTTGGAAATTACGTGTCTATGGAAGGTTGGAAAGGGTATTATAAACTTATAATCAGGTGGCTTTTCTTTATGAATGAAAATTTTGTTTTTGAATACGTTAATTGGAGCCTCAATACTTGGAATAAGATTATGACTCGAGCTCTGTGCACTATGTTGTGTTGCAGTCATTGAATTTACTTCGCTTTGTTTCGGCATTCGTGATAATGCATCGGCTACTACATTTTCTTTTCCAGGTTTGTAAATTAATTCTTTATTATATTCGTCCAGGTAAGATTTCCATCTTCTAACTGCTATGCTGCCTCTCCAGCTACAATCGTGTGTCAGGGGTTCGTGGTCTGTGTAAATCTTAACTTTGGAACCACCATATAGGTATCCATTAAAAAATTTCACTGCCCAATATATGGCTAGCATTTCTTTACGTGCGGTCTCGTATTTTTCTTCGGTTTTTGATAAAGTTCTGGATATAAAGGCTATTGCGAAATCTGTCGGATTAGTAAAGAACTGCTCCTATTGCGTGATCGGATGCATCAGTGGTCAGTGTGAATTCCTTATTAAAATCGGGATATTGTAAAATAACATCGTCAGATATTAGAGTATTTTTTAACTGATCAAAGGCTTTCAAACTTTCTTCATTGATTTGTATAACTTTTTTAGCTGAGGCCCCTTTGGATATGCGACCATCTTCACCTCTCAACAGTATTGTGAGTAGCTTAGCGATTTTGGCATAGTCCTTTATGAACCTTCTATAGTATCCTGATAACCCAAGGAATGATTTCAATTCTTTAAGTGTCTTAGGGCACGGGTAGTTGGCTATTGCTTTTACTTTTTCAGAATTTGTCTCGATACCTTTATCTGATATGACAAACCCTAGAAATTCTACTTTGGTTTTAAAAAACTCACACCTGTCTAATTGCCATTTGATATTGCCTGCATTTAAGGTTTGGAATATTAGGTATTTTTGCAATGTGTTTCTTCGTCTTTGCTGAACACAATTATGTCGTCAATGTAAATGTATCAAATTTTACCTATGTGTTCTCTAAGAATGTCATCTAAGGCACATTGAAATATGGAAGGAGCGTTTTTCAGCCCAAATGGAAGTCTAGTAAGTAATTCGTACTTTCCATTATTTACTGAAAATGCTGTTTTCTCAATGTCTTTTTCTTTCAGGAGAATTTGGTGGAACCCACTCTTGAGGTCTAACACCGAAAATAATTTATTGTTACCTAATTGTGCAAGTACTCCATTAATGTCTGGTATAGGGTATCTATCAGCTATTGTACAACTATTTAATTTTCTGTAGTCGATTACCATTCTGTATTTTTTTATATTTGAAGCGTCTAACTTTTTCTGCACAAACCACACAGGTGAGTTGTATAGGGATCTTGATGGACGTATTATATTATTATTTAGAAGTTCAGCGATTTGTTTATCAATTTCATTCTTTAAAGACATTGGGTATGGATAAAATTTGGAGTATACTGGCGTATCATCTCTAGTGCGAATTTCTGCTCTAACGTTTGTAGTAAATGTTAATTTTTCATTAGGCTCTGAGAAAAGCTTCGGATTCTTTTTTAATAGTAGGTTTAACTCGGATTTTTGTGTTGTTGTGAGATGCTCGATTCTAGGAATTATAATGTTTATTACTTCAAACTTTCTTTCTTTAATGGTAACTCTTGTTCCGTTTCTTAAGGACATGGTTTTCTTGTTTGTGTCGATTACAGCACCTAAAGCTTTTAAGCTATCATTACATAATATTGCGTCGAACGTTTTGAGAGTTGGGAGTAAGAAAAAATTTTATGTTACATTTGGATCGTTAAATAAGTTTGCTAGTTTATGATGAGTAATTTTTATGTTGCCTCCTACAGAGACAGCTTGAAATGGATTTTGATTTGGTATCGGGTTTGCAACTAATTTGGGTTGGAAGTAATTTCTATTAGAGCCAGTATCTATTAATATTTTCAAGATTTGTTCACTCCTCACCTTGCACTCAAAGTATGGCAATGAGGAGTCCGTTTCTCTAAAAAATTTAGGTAAGTGTAATCGAATTCGTACTCTCTATTGTTGTCATTTATTGTTTCAGTGTATTCGTCCAGTGTGTCTTCATAGTCGTTTTGTTCTTCTTGAGATGATATTAACTTTTCGTATTCTTCTAGAGTCTGTCTGTTTCTCCTCTGGCTGTTCTTCTGAGATAGTCTGAATATTGAAAGATCTTTGTCTTTTGAATTGTTGTTGAGTTCCTGGTGGTGGTCTTTTGCCGACTTCAAATTGTGGTCTATTGGTGTAATTTATTTGTCGGGTTTGAATACTTTTGTCAACGTCCATTGGTTCTGGTCTAGATTGAGGTTTGGCTCCTGTAGGTCGGTCTGGCATGTTATTAAAAAATGGTCTTGCTACGTATTGTGGCATTTGCGAATTCTGATTATTGAAAAATGGTCTTGGCTGCTGTTGTCCAAACCCGTTTTCAGTTGGTCTGGTCATTACATATGGATTTCTAGGTGGAATGGGGGGTCGAGGTTGGAATCCTGTATTGTTTGAAGCTTTTAAGAACCTTACGTTATTTGGGTTCTGAACCTGGCGTGTAACTACTCTTTGTGTTTGTAACTGTGGTTGTTGTTGTCCTTTGACAAAAGCGTGATTAGCGCGGAATGCCTGATTTTCTAATTTCAAGCATAAATGGAGCGCAGATGGAAGATCTGTAGGTTCTTTTACACCAAGCAGGCGTGACAAATCTCCACGAAGTCCTCTTATAAAGGTATCTAAGGCTTTGTCTCTATATAATTTGGTCATAAGTTGTTGGGATTCTAGGCTCATTTCCATAGAACTTATTTTGTTCAAAATTAACGAAAGATGTCTGTATACGACTTGGTGAAATTCTTCGACTGATTGATTTGGCCTTTGGACTATAATGGTCATCTGATATTCTACGGTGCTCAAATCTCTTTTATCTGCATAATGAAATGACAAGCATTTCGAAATGGCTTGCCAATTTAGAGGCACATTATATGACTCCAGGGCAATTTCTGCATTACCTGTAATTTTATTACGAATAGTGTGTAAGATACCGAAAAATTTTGCTGTACCCCTAGTATGCTCATATGTCTTTAATATTCTATCTACCCCTTTTTTCCATGAACTAAATTCCGATGGATCACCTGAAAACTCACGTAAACTTTTCACTATGTCTGGTACCCTATCTAGGTCTGTTAAATTTCTTTGAAGGTCCGGAAAAATTCCTTGATTTTCTGCATTTGTAAAATCGAATGTTGGGTTTCTAGCCCTTTCTAGTATGACTGGTAGTTGCTCGTCTAATATTCGCCGAATTGTGGCGTTAATTACTTCATTCTCTGCCTCGTTCATTGCGTTGTTTTCGTTTGTCGTGTTCCTGTTCTGTTGATATGCGTCTTGTCTCTGATTTTGTCGTTGTAAATTTAATTGTGGTATTCGTAAAGTTTGTGGAAATATCAGATTGTTACGATTTGCCATGTATTTGTTAGAACATTTGTTTTAGTATTTTTATTTTCATAGATAGTATTTTGTATGATATGGATTTCGATTCAACTTATTACTTATTATTAATTAATTATTTGTTTGAATAAAAAAAGTTTTAATATGTAGAAAATTATTGAAATATTTTTTTGAAAATTGACTTAAGTGATTAAAAGAATTTAAATGTTTTAATTTCTATTTAATTAGAGAAATTTACCTTATAATTTTTTGTATTTATTATTCAAATTGTACTAATTGATATTTATTATTTTATTTGTTTTTTTTTTTTTTTTTTTGAAAACCAGTAGCTGTTTTTGCCCTTCTATTCTGGAGGGTCCTCTTGAGATTCAGAGATTTTTTAACTGATCAAAGGCTTTCAAACCTTCTTCATTGATTTGTATAACTTTTTTAGCTGAGGCCCCTTTGGATATGCGACCATCTTCACCTCTCAACAGTATTGTGAGTAGCTTAGCGATTTTGGCATAGTCCTTTATGAACCTTCTATAGTATCCTGATAACCCAAGGAATGATCTCAATTCTTTAAGTGTCTTAGGGCACGGGTAGTTGGCTATTGCTTTTACTTTTTCAGAATTTGTCTCGATACCTTTATCTGATATGACAAACCCTAGAAATTCTACTTTGGTTTTAAAAAACTCACACTTGTCTAATTGCCATTTGATATTGCCTGCATTAAGGGTTTGGAATATTAGGTATTTTTGCAATGTGTTTCTTCGTCTTTGCTGAACACAATTATGTCGTCAATGTAAATGTATCAAATTTTACCTATGTGTTCTCTAAGAATGTCATCTAAGGCACATTGAAATATGGAAGGAGCGTTTTTCAGCCCAAATGGAAGTCTAGTAAGTAATTAATTAATTTCTATTTAATTAGAGAAATTAACCTTATAATTTTTTGTTTTTATTATTCAAATTGTACTAATTGATATTTATTACTTTATTTGTTTTTTTTTTTTTTTTTTGAAAACCAGTAGCTGTTTTTGCCCTTCTATTCTGGAGGGTCCTCTTGAGATTCAGAGATTTTTTAACTGATCAAAGGCTTTCAAACCTTCTTCGTTGATTTGTATAACTTTTTTAGCTGAGGCCCCTTTGGATATGCGACCATCTTCACCTCTCAACAGTATTGTGAGTAGCTTAGCGATTTTGGCATAGTCCTTTATGAACCTTCTATAGTATCCTGATAACCCAAGGAATGATCTCAATTCTTTAAGTGTCTTAGGGCACGGGTAGTTGGCTATTGCTTTTACTTTTTCAGAATTTGTCTCGATACCTTTATCTGATATGACAAACCCTAGAAATTCTACTTTGGTTTTAAAAAACTCACACCTGTCTAATTGCCATTTGATATTGCCTGCATTTAAGGTTTGGAATATTAGGTATTTTTGCAATGTGTTTCTTCGTCTTTGCTGACCACAATTATGTCGTCAATGTAAATGTATCAAATTTTACCTATGTGTTCTCTAAGAATGTCATCTAAGGCACATTGAAATATGGAAGGAGCGTTTTTCAGCCCAAATGGAAGTCTAGTAAATTCGTACTTTCCATTATTTACTGAAAATGCTGTTTTCTCAATGTCTTTTTCTTTCAGGAGAATTTGGTGGAACCCACTCTTGAGGTCTAACACCGAAAATAATTTATTGTTACCTAATTGTGCAAGTACTCCATTAATGTCTGGTATAGGGTATCTATCAGCTATTGTACAACTATTTAATTTTCTGTAGTCGATTACCATTCTGTATTTTTTTATATTTGAAGCGTCTAACTTTTTCTGCACAAACCACACAGGTGAGTTGTATAGGGATCTTGATGGACGTATTATATTATTATTTAGAAGTTCAGCGATTTGTTTATCAATTTCATTCTTCAAAGACATTGGGTATGGATAAAATTTGGAGTATACTGGCGTATCATCTCTAGTGCGAATTTCTGCTCTAACGTTTGTAGTAAATGTTAATTTTTCATTAGGCTCTGAGAAAAGCTTCGGATTCTTTTTTAATAGTAGGTTTAACTCGGATTTTTGTGTTGTTGTGAGATGCTCGATTCTAGGAATTATAATGTTTATTACTTCAAACTTTCTTTCTTTAATGGTAACTCTTGTTCCGTTTCTTAAGGACATGGTTTTCTTGTTTGTGTCGATTACAGCACCTAAAGCTTTTAAGCTATCATTACATAATATTGCGTCGAACGTTTTGAGAGTTGGGAGTAAGAAAAACTTTAATGTTACATTTGGATCGTTAAATAAGTTTGCTAGTTTATGATGAGTAATTTTTATGTTGCCTCCTACAGAGACAGCTTGAAATGGATTTTGATTTGGTATCGGGTTTGCAACTAATTTGGTTTGGATGTAATTTCTATTACAGCCACTATCTATTAATATTTTCAAGATTTGTTCACTCCTCACCTTGCACTCAAAGTATAGCAATGAGGAGTCCGTTTCTCTAAAAAATTTAGGTAAGTGTAATCGTATTCGTACTCTCTATTGTTGTCATTTATTGTTTCAGTGTATTCGTCCAGTGTGTCTTCATAGTCGTTTTGTTCTTCTTGAGATGATATTAACTTTTCGTATTCTTCTAGTGTAGAGTCTGTCTGTTCCTCCTCTGGCTGTTCTTCTGAGATAGTCTGAATATTGAAAGATCTTTGTCTTTTGAATTGTTGTTGAGTTCCTGGTGGTGGTCTTTTGCCGACTTCAAATTGTGGTCTATTGGTGTAATTTATTTGTCGGGTTTGAATACTTTTGTCAACGTCCATTGGTTCTGGTCTAGATTGAGGTTTGGCTCCTGTAGGTCGGTCTGGCATGTTATTAAAAAATGGTCTTGCTACGTATTGTGGCATTTGCGAATTCTGATTATTGAAAAATGGTCTTGGCTGCTGTTGTCCAAACCCGTTTTCAGTTGGTCTGGTCATTACATATGGATTTCTAGGTGGAATGGGGGGTCGAGGTTGGAATCCTGTATTGTTTGAAGCTTTTAAGAACCTTACGTTATTTGGGTTCTGAACCTGGCGTGTAACTACTCTTTGTGTTTGTAACTGTGGTTGTTGTTGTCCTTTGACAAAAGCGTGATTAGCGCGGAATGCCTGATTTTCTAATTTCAAGCATAAATGGAGCGCAGATGGAAGATCTGTAGGTTCTTTTACACCAAGCAGGCGTGACAAATCTCCACGAAGTCCTCTTATAAAGGTATCTAAGGCTTTGTCTCTATATAATTTGGTCATAAGTTGTTGGGATTCTAGGCTCATTTCCATAGAACTTATTTTGTTCAAAATTAACGAAAGATGTCTGTATACGACTTGGTGAAATTCTTCGACTGATTGATTTGGCCTTTGGACTATAATGGTCATCTGATATTCTACGGTGCTCAAATCTCTTTTATCTGCATAATGAAATGACAAGCATTTCGAAATGGCTTGCCAATTTAGAGGCACATTATATGACTCCAGGGCAATTTCTGCATTACCTGTAATTTTATTACGAATAGTGTGTAAGATACCGAAAAATTTTGCTGTACCCCTAGTATGCTCATATGTCTTTAATATTCTATCTACCCCTTTTTTCCATGAACTAAATTCCGATGGATCACCTGAAAACTCACGTAAACTTTTCACTATGTCTGGTACCCTATCTAGGTCTGTTAAATTTCTTTGAAGGTCCGGAAAAATTCCTTGATTTTCTGCATTTGTAAAATCGAATGTTGGGTTTCTAGCCCTTTCTAGTATGACTGGTAGTTGCTCGTCTAATATTCGCCGAATTGTGGCGTTAATTACTTCATTCTCTGCCTCGTTCATTGCGTTGTTTTCGTTTGTCGTGTTCCTGTTCTGTTGATATGCGTCTTGTCTCTGATTTTGTCGTTGTAAATTTAATTGTGGTATTCGTAAAGTTTGTGGAAATATCAGATTGTTACGATTTGCCATGTATTTGTTAGAACATTTGTTTTAGTATTTTTATTTTCATAGATAGTATTTTGTATGATATGGATTTCGATTGAACTTATTACTTATTATTAATTAATTATTTGTTTGAATAAAAAAAGTTTTAATATGTAGAAAATTATTGAAATATTTTTTTTTGAAAATTAACTTAAGTGATTAGAAGAATTTAAATGTTTTAATTTCTATTTAATTAGAGAAATTTACCTTATAATTTTTTGTATTTATTATTCAAATTGTACTAATTGATATTTATTACTTTATTTGTTTTTTTTTTTTTTTTTGAAAACCAGTAGCTGTTTTTGACCTTCTATTCTGGAGGGTCCTCTTGAGATTCAGAGATTTTTTAACTGATCAAAGGCTTTCAAACCTTCTTCATTGATTTGTATAACTTTTTTAGCTGAGGCCCCTTTGGATATGCGACCATCTTCACCTCTCAACAGTAGTGTGAGTAGCTTAGCGATTTTGGCATAGTCCTTTATGAACCTTCTATAGTATCCTGATAACCCAAGGAATGATCTCAATTCTTTAAGTGTCTTAGGGCACGGGTAGTTGGCTATTGCTTTTACTTTTTCAGAATTTGTCTCGATACCTTTATCTGATATGACAAACCCTAGAAATTCTACTTTGGTTTTAAAAAACTCACACTTGTCTAATTGCCATTTGATATTGCCTGCATTAAGGGTTTGGAATATTAGGTATTTTTGCAATGTGTTTCTTCGTCTTTGCTGAACACAATTATGTCGTCAATGTAAATGTATCAAATTTTACCTATGTGTTCTCTAAGAATGTCATCTAAGGCACATTGAAATATGGAAGGAGCGTTTTTCAGCCCAAATGGAAGTCTAGTAAATTCGTACTTTCCATTATTTACTGAAAATGCTGTTTTCTCAATGTCTTTTTCTTTCAGGAGAATTTGGTGGAACCCACTCTTGAGGTCTAACACCGAAAATAATTTATTGTTACCTAATTGTGCAAGTACTCCATTAATGTCTGGTATAGGGTATCTATCAGCTATTGTACAACTATTTAATTTTCTGTAGTCGATTACCATTCTGTATTTTTTTATATTTGAAGCGTCTAACTTTTTCTGCACAAACCACACAGGTGAGTTGTGTAGGGATCTTGATGGACGTATTATATTATTATTTAGAAGTTCAGCGATTTGTTTATCAATTTCATTCTTCAAAGACATTGGGTATGGATAAAATTTGGAGTATACTGGCGTATCATCTCTAGTGCGAATTTCTGCTCTAACGTTTGTAGTAAATGTTAATTTTTCATTAGGCTCTGAGAAAAGCTTCGGATTCTTTTTTAATAGTAGGTTTAACTCGGATTTTTGTGTTGTTGTGAGATGCTCGATTCTAGGAATTATAATGTTTATTACTTCAAACTTTCTTTCTTTAATGGTAACTCTTGTTCCGTTTCTTAAGGACATGGTTTTCTTGTTTGTGTCGATTACAGCACCTAAAGCTTTTAAGCTATCATTACATAATATTGCGTCGAACGTTTTGAGAGTTGGGAGTAAGAAAAACTTTTATGTTACATTTGGATCGTTAAATAAGTTTGCTAGTTTATGATGAGTAATTTTTATGTTGCCTCCTACAGAGACAGCTTGAAATGGATTTTGATTTGGTATCGGGTTTGCAACTAATTTGATTTAGATGTAATTTCTATTACAGCCACTATCTATTAATATTTTCAAGATTTGTCCACTCCTCACCTTGCACTCAAAGTATGGCAATGAGGAGTCCGTTTCTCTAAAAAATTTAGGTAAGTGTAATCGTATTCGTACTCTCTATTGTTGTCATTTATTGTTTCAGTGTATTCGTCCAGTGTGTCTTCATAGTCGTTTTGTTCTTCTTGAGATGATATTAACTTTTCGTATTCTTCTAGTGTAGAGTCTGTCTGTTCCTCCTCTGGCTGTTCTTCTGAGATAGTCTGAATATTGAAAGATCTTTGTCTTTTGAATTGTTGTTGAGTTCCTGGTGGTGGTCTTTTGCCGACTTCAAATTGTGGTCTATTGGTGTAATTTATTTGTCGGGTTTGAATACTTTTGTCAACGTCCATTGGTTCTGGTCTAGATTGAGGTTTGGCTCCTGTAGGTCGGTCTGGCATGTTATTAAAAAATGGTCTTGCTACGTATTGTGGCATTTGCGAATTCTGATTATTGAAAAATGGTCTTGGCTGCTGTTGTCCAAACCCGTTTTCAGTTGGTCTGGTCATTACATATGGATTTCTAGGTGGAATGGGGGGTCGAGGTTGGAATCCTGTATTGTTTGAAGCTTTTAAGAACCTTACGTTATTTGGGTTCTGAACCTGGCGTGTAACTACTCTTTGTGTTTGTAACTGTGGTTGTTGTTGTCCTTTGACAAAAGCGTGATTAGCGCGGAATGCCTGATTTTCTAATTTCAAGCATAAATGGAGCGCAGATGGAAGATCTGTAGGTTCTTTTACACCAAGCAGGCGTGACAAATCTCCACGAAGTCCTCTTATAAAGGTATCTAAGGCTTTGTCTCTATATAATTTGGTCATAAGTTGTTGGGATTCTAGGCTCATTTCCATAGAACTTATTTTGTTCAAAATTAACGAAAGATGTCTGTATACGACTTGGTGAAATTCTTCGACTGATTGATTTGGCCTTTGGACTATAATGGTCATCTGATATTCTACGGTGCTCAAATCTCTTTTATCTGCATAATGAAATGACAAGCATTTCGAAATGGCTTGCCAATTTAGAGGCACATTATATGACTCCAGGGCAATTTCTGCATTACCTGTAATTTTATTACGAATAGTGTGTAAGATACCGAAAAATTTTGCTGTACCCCTAGTATGCTCATATGTCTTTAATATTCTATCTACCCCTTTTTTCCATGAACTAAATTCCGATGGATCACCTGAAAACTCACGTAAACTTTTCACTATGTCTGGTACCCTATCTAGGTCTGTTAAATTTCTTTGAAGGTCCGGAAAAATTCCTTGATTTTCTGCATTTGTAAAATCGAATGTTGGGTTTCTAGCCCTTTCTAGTATGACTGGTAGTTGCTCGTCTAATATTCGCCGAATTGTGGCGTTAATTACTTCATTCTCTGCCTCGTTCATTGCGTTGTTTTCGTTTGTCGTGTTCCTGTTCTGTTGATATGCGTCTTGTCTCTGATTTTGTCGTTGTAAATTTAATTGTGGTATTCGTAAAGTTTGTGGAAATATCAGATTGTTACGATTTGCCATGTATTTGTTAGAACATTTATTTTAGTATTTTTATTTTCATAGATAGTATTTTGTATGATATGGATTTCGATTGAACTTATTACTTATTATTAATTAATTATTTGTTTGAATAAAAAAAGTTTTAATATGTAGAAAATTATTGAAATATTTTTTTTTGAAAATTGACTTAAGTGATTAGAAGAATTTAAATGTTTTAATTTCTATTTAATTAGAGAAATTTACCTTATAATTTTTTGTATTTATTATTCAAATTGTACTAATTGATATTTATTACTTTATTTGTTTTTTTTTTTTTTTTTGAAAACCAGTAGCTGTTTTTGCCCTTCTATTCTGGAGGGTCCTCTTGAGATTCAGAGATTTTTTAACTGATCAAAGGCTTTCAAACCTTCTTCATTGATTTGTATAACTTTTTTAGCTGAGGCCCCTTTGGATATGCGACCATCTTCACCTCTCAACAGTATTGTGAGTAGCTTAGCGATTTTGGCATAGTCCTTTGTGAACCTTCTATAGTATCCTGATAACCCAAGGAATGATCTCAATTCTTTAAGTGTCTTAGGTCTTAGGTAGTTGGCTATTGCTTTTACTTTTTCAGAATTTGTCTCGATACCTTTATCTGATATGACAAACCCTAGAAATTCTACTTTGGTTTTAAAAAACTCACACTTGTCTAATTGCCATTTGATATTGCCTGCATTTAATGTTTGGAATATTAGGTATTTTTGCAATGTGTTTCTTCGTCTTTGCTGAACACAATTATGTCGTCAATGTAAATGTACCAAATTATACCTATGTGTTCTCTAAGAATGTCATCTAAGGCACATTGAAATATGGAAGGAGCGTTTTTCAGCCCAAATGGAAGTCTAGTAAGTAATTAATTAATTTCTATTTAATTAGAGAAATTAACCTTATAATTTTTTGTATTTATTATTCAAATTGTACTAATTGATATTTATTACTTTATTTGTTTTTTTTTTTTTTTTTTAAAACCAGTAGCTGTTTTTGCCCTTCTATTCTGGAGGGTCCTCTTGAGATTCAGAGATTTTTTAACTGATCAAAGGCTTTCAAACCTTCTTCATTGATTTGTATAACTTTTTTAGCTGAGGCCCCTTTGGATATGCGACCATCTTCACCTCTCAGCAGTATTGTGAGTAGCTTAGCGATTTTGGCATAGTCCTTTATGAACCTTCTATAGTATCCTGATAACCCAAGGAATGATCTCAATTCTTTAAGTGTCTTAGGGCACGGGTAGTTGGCTATTGCTTTTACTTTTTCAGAATTTGTCTCGATACCTTTATCTGATATGACAAACCCTAGAAATTCTACTTTGGTTTTAAAAAACTCACACCTGTCTAATTGCCATTTGATATTGCCTGCATTTAAGGTTTGGAATATTAGGTATTTTTGCAATGTGTTTCTTCGTCTTTGCTGAACACAATTATGTCGTCAATGTAAATGTATCAAATTTTACCTATGTGTTCTCTAAGAATGTCATCTAAGGCACATTGAAATATGGATGGAGCGTTTTTCAGCCCAAATGGAAGTCTAGTAAATTCGTACTTTCCATTATTTACTGAAAATTCTGTTTTCTCAATGTCTTTTTCTTTCAGGAGAATTTGGTGGAACCCACTCTTGAGGTCTAACACCGAAAATAATTTATTGTTACCTAATTGTGCAAGTACTCCATTAATGTCTGGTATAGGGTATCTATCAGCTATTGTACAACTATTTAATTTTCTGTAGTCGATTACCATTCTGTATTTTTTTATATTTGAAGCGTCTAACTTTTTCTGCACAAACCACACAGGTGAGTTGTATAGGGATCTTGATGGACGTATTATATTATTATTTAGAAGTTCAGCGATTTGTTTATCAATTTCATTCTTTAAAGACATTGGGTATGGATAAAATTTGGAGTATACTGGCGTATCATCTCTAGTGCGAATTTCTGCTCTAACGTTTGTAGTAAATGTTAATTTTTCATTAGGCTCTGAGAAAAGCTTCGGATTCTTTTTTTAATAGTAGGTTTAACTCGGATTTTTGTGTTGTTGTGAGATGCTCGATTCTAGGAATTATAATGTTTATTACTTCAAACTTTCTTTCTTTAATGGTAACTCTTGTTCCGTTTCTTAAGGACATGGTTTTCTTGTTTGTGTCGATTACAGCACCTAAAGCTTTTAAGCTATCATTACATAATATTGCGTCGAACGTTTTGAGAGTTGGGAGTAAGAAAAACTTTAATGTTACATTTGGATCGTTAAATAAGTTTGCTAGTTTATGATGAGTAATTTTTATGTTGCCTCCTACAGAGACAGCTTGAAATGGATTTTGATTTGGTATCGGGTTTGCAACTAATTTGGTTTGGATGTAATTTCTATTACAGCCACTATCTATTAATATTTTCAAGATTTGTCCACTCCTCACCTTGCACTCAAAGTATGGCAATGAGGAGTCCGTTTCTCTAAAAAATTTAGGTAAGTGTAATCGTATTCGTACTCTCTATTGTTGTCATTTATTGTTTCAGTGTATTCGTCCAGTGTGTCTTCATAGTCGTTTTGTTCTTCTTGAGATGATATTAACTTTTCGTATTCTTCTAGTGTAGAGTCTGTCTGTTCCTCCTCTGGCTGTTCTTCTGAGATAGTCTGAATATTGAAAGATCTTTGTCTTTTGAATTGTTGTTGAGTTCCTGGTGGTGGTCTTTTGCCGACTTCAAATTGTGGTCTATTGGTGTAATTTATTTGTCGGGTTTGAATACTTTTGTCAACGTCCATTGGTTCTGGTCTAGATTGAGGTTTGGCTCCTGTAGGTCGGTCTGGCATGTTATTAAAAAATGGTCTTGCTACGTATTGTGGCATTTGCGAATTCTGATTATTGAAAAATGGTCTTGGCTGCTGTTGTCCAAACCCGTTTTCAGTTGGTCTGGTCATTACATATGGATTTCTAGGTGGAATGGGGGGTCGAGGTTGGAATCCTGTATTGTTTGAAGCATTTAAGAACCTTACGTTATTTGGGTTCTGAACCTGGCGTGTAACTACTCTTTGTGTTTGTAACTGTGGTTGTTGTTGTCCTTTGACAAAAGCGTGATTAGCGCGGAATGCCTGATTTTCTAATTTCAAGCATAAATGGAGCGCAGATGGAAGATCTGTAGGTTCTTTTACACCAAGCAGGCGTGACAAATCTCCACGAAGTCCTCTTATAAAGGTATCTAAGGCTTTGTCTCTATATAATTTGGTCATAAGTTGTTGGGATTCTAGGCTCATTTCCATAGAACTTATTTTGTTCAAAATTAACGAAAGATGTCTGTATACGACTTGGTGAAATTCTTCGACTGATTGATTTGGCCTTTGGACTATAATGGTCATCTGATATTCTACGGTGCTCAAATCTCTTTTATCTGCATAATGAAATGACAAGCATTTCGAAATGGCTTGCCAATTTAGAGACACATTATATGACTCCAGGGCAATTTCTGCATTACCTGTAATTTTATTACGAATAGTGTGTAAGATACCGAAAAATTTTGCTGTACCCCTAGTATGCTCATATGTCTTTAATATTCTATCTACCCCTTTTTTCCATGAACTAAATTCCGATGGATCACCTGAAAACTCACGTAAACTTTTCACTATGTCTGGTACCCTATCTAGGTCTGTTAAATTTCTTTGAAGGTCCGGAAAAATTCCTTGATTTTCTGCATTTGTAAAATCGAATGTTGGGTTTCTAGCCCTTTCTAGTATGACTGGTAGTTGCTCGTCTAATATTCGCCGAATTGTGGCGTTAATTACTTCATTCTCTGCCTCGTTCATTGCGTTGTTTTCGTTTGTCGTGTTCCTGTTCTGTTGATATGCGTCTTGTCTCTGATTTTGTCGTTGTAAATTTAATTGTGGTATTCGTAAAGTTTGTGGAAATATCAGATTGTTACGATTTGCCATGTATTTGTTAGAACATTTATTTTAGTATTTTTATTTTCATAGATAGTATTTTGTATGATATGGATTTCGATTGAACTTATTACTTATTATTAATTAATTATTTGTTTGAATAAAAAAGTTTTAATATGTAGAAAATTATTGAAATATTTTTTTTTGAAAATTAACTTAAGTGATTAGAAGAATTTAAATGTTTTAATTTCTATTTAATTAGAGAAATTTACCTTATAATTTTTTGTATTTATTATTCAAATTGTACTAATTGATATTTATTACTTTATTTGTTTTTTTTTTTTTTTTTGAAAACCAGTAGCTGTTTTTGACCTTCTATTCTGGAGGGTCCTCTTGAGATTCAGAGATTTTTTAACTGATCAAAGGCTTTCAAACCTTCTTCGTTGATTTGTATAACTTTTTTAGCTGAGGCCCCTTTGGATATGCGACCATCTTCACCTCTCAACAGTATTGTGAGTAGCTTAGCGATTTTGGCATAGTCCTTTATGAACCTTCTATAGTATCCTGATAACCCAAGGAATGATCTCAATTCTTTAAGTGTCTTAGGGCACGGGTAGTTGGCTATTGCTTTTACTTTTTCAGAATTTGTCTCGATACCTTTATCTGATATGACAAACCCTAGAAATTCTACTTTGGTTTTAAAAAACTCACACTTGTCTAATTGCCATTTGATATTGCCTGCATTAAGGGTTTGGAATATTAGGTATTTTTGCAATGTGTTTCTTCGTCTTTGCTGAACACAATTATGTCGTCAATGTAAATGTATCAAATTTTACCTATGTGTTCTCTAAGAATGTCATCTAAGGCACATTGAAATATGGAAGGAGCGTTTTTCAGCCCAAATGGAAGTCTAGTAAATTCGTACTTTCCATTATTTACTGAAAATGCTGTTTTCTCAATGTCTTTTTCTTTCAGGAGAATTTGGTGGAACCCACTCTTGGGGTCTAACACCGAAAATAATTTATTGTTACCTAATTGTGCAAGTACTCCATTAATGTCTGGTATAGGGTATCTATCAGCTATTGTACAACTATTTAATTTTCTGTAGTCGATTACCATTCTGTATTTTTTTATATTTGAAGCGTCTAACTTTTTCTGCACAAACCACACAGGTGAGTTGTGTAGGGATCTTGATGGACGTATTATATTATTATTTATAAGTTCAGCGATTTGTTTATCAATTTCATTCTTCAAAGACATTGGGTATGGATAAAATTTGGAGTATACTGGCGTATCATCTCTAGTGCGAATTTCTGCTCTAACGTTTGTAGTAAATGTTAATTTTTCATTAGGCTCTGAGAAAAGCTTCGGATTCTTTTTTAATAGTAGGTTTAACTCGGATTTTTGTGTTGTTGTGAGATGCTCGATTCTAGGAATTATAATGTTTATTACTTCAAACTTTCTTTCTTTAATGGTAACTCTTGTTCCGTTTCTTAAGGACATGGTTTTCTTGTTTGTGTCGATTACAGCACCTAAAGCTTTTAAGCTATCATTACATAATATTGCGTCGAACGTTTTGAGAGTTGGGAGTAAGAAAAACTTTTATGTTACATTTGGATCGTTAAATAAGTTTGCTAGTTTATGATGAGTAATTTTTATGTTGCCTCCTACAGAGACAGCTTGAAATGGATTTTGATTTGGTATCGGGTTTGCAACTAATTTGGGTTGGAAGTAATTTCTATTAGAGCCAGTATCTATTAATATTTTCAAGATTTGTCCACTCCTCACCTTGCACTCAAAGTATGGCAATGAGGAGTCCGTTTCTCTAAAAAATTTAGGTAAGTGTAATCGTATTCGTACTCTCTATTGTTGTCATTTATTGTTTCAGTGTATTCGTCCAGTGTGTCTTCATAGTCGTTTTGTTCTTCTTGAGATGATATTAACTTTTCGTATTCTTCTAGTGTAGAGTCTGTCTGTTCCTCCTCTGGCTGTTCTTCTGAGATAGTCTGAATATTGAAAGATCTTTGTCTTTTGAATTGTTGTTGAGTTCCTGGTGGTGGTCTTTTGCCGACTTCAAATTGTGGTCTATTGGTGTAATTTATTTGTCGGGTTTGAATACTTTTGTCAACGTCCATTGGTTCTGGTCTAGATTGAGGTTTGGCTCCTGTAGGTCGGTCTGGCATGTTATTAAAAAATGGTCTTGCTACGTATTGTGGCATTTGCGAATTCTGATTATTGAAAAATGGTCTTGGCTGCTGTTGTCCAAACCCGTTTTCAGTTGGTCTGGTCATTACATATGGATTTCTAGGTGGAATGGGGGGTCGAGGTTGGAATCCTGTATTGTTTGAAGCATTTAAGAACCTTACGTTATTTGGGTTCTGAACCTGGCGTGTAACTACTCTTTGTGTTTGTAACTGTGGTTGTTGTTGTCCTTTGACAAAAGCGTGATTAGCGCGGAATGCCTGATTTTCTAATTTCAAGCATAAATGGAGCGCAGATGGAAGATCTGTAGGTTCTTTTACACCAAGCAGGCGTGACAAATCTCCACGAAGTCCTCTTATAAAGGTATCTAAGGCTTTGTCTCTATATAATTTGGTCATAAGTTGTTGGGATTCTAGGCTCATTTCCATAGAACTTATTTTGTTCAAAATTAACGAAAGATGTCTGTATACGACTTGGTGAAATTCTTCGACTGATTGATTTGGCCTTTGGACTATAATGGTCATCTGATATTCTACGGTGCTCAAATCCTTTTATCTGCATAATGAAATGACAAGCATTTCGAAATGGCTTGCCAATTTAGAGGCACATTATATGACTCCAGGGCAATTTCTGCATTACCTGTAATTTTATTACGAATAGTGTGTAAGATACCGAAAAATTTTGCTGTACCCCTAGTATGCTCATATGCCTTTAATATTCTATCTACCCCTTTTTTCCATGAACTAAATTCCGATGGATCACCTGAAAACTCACGTAAACTTTTCACTATGTCTGGTACCCTATCTAGGTCTGTTAAATTTCTTTGAAGGTCCGGAAAAATTCCTTGATTTTCTGCATTTGTAAAATCGAATGTTGGGTTTCTAGCCCTTTCTAGTATGACTGGTAGTTGCTCGTCTAATATTCGCCGAATTGTGGCGTTAATTACTTCATTCTCTGCCTCGTTCATTGCGTTGTTTTCGTTTGTCGTGTTCCTGTTCTGTTGATATGCGTCTTGTCTCTGATTTTGTCGTTGTAAATTTAATTGTGGTATTCGTAAAGTTTGTGAAAATATCAGATTGTTACGATTTGCCATGTAATTGTTAGAACATTTGTTTTAGTATTTTTATTTTCATAGATAGTATTTTGTATGATATGGATTTCGATTCAACTTATTACTTATTATTAATTAATTATTTGTTTGAAAAAAAAAAGTTTTAAAATGTAGAAAATTATTGAAATATTTTTTTTTGAAAATTGACTTAAGTGATTAAAAGAATTTAAATGTTTTAATTTCTATTTAATTAGAGAAATTTACCTTATAATTTTTTGTATTTATTATTCAAATTGTACTAATTGATATTTATTACTTTATTTGTTTTTTTTTTTTTTTTTGAAAACCAGTAGCTGGTTTTGCCCTTCTATTCTGGAGGGTCCTCTTGAGATTCGCAGAATTGGATTTTCTTTATACTGATATTTGCATATGTTTTATTTAAAAAAGACTTGGCAAATACAGTGTATTATTTTGTTATCGCTTTACGCTTTTTTATTTCGTATTAACTTAATCTGTGATTTTATTTCACTTTCTATAAAACGTTAAATTCGTTTAATCACTTAATTAATGTCTTTGCTTAAAATTTATTTTATTTGTTCACTTTCGGTTTTCACTTAATTTTAATTTTAATTGTTTGTTTGGTTAGATTTCGTTTATAAATTTTTCACTTATTCACCAGCTTACATAATTTGATGTGGCCACTCCTCCTGGTGATCCGGATGTCTTCCTTTTTGGTATTCTACTCGGGATCCTGCGATTCACACACAATTGGGGGATGTTCTACGGGCGTACCTGATAAAACGTGTGGTCCACCTATGAGCCGATAGGTTTTAATTAGTCAGCCTTTGGTTTCAAAGGAGCTTCGTCCTAATGGTTATAGAACAGTCAACGTTGGAAGTCCTTTAAAGTTGCCAGCAATGCGTACTTGCTGGTCCTGTCACGGTCGCCAGTTAATACTCAGTATTTTTAAAACAGAATAAGAACAGTTTTATTTAGATGTTGGTCGAAGACTGATTTTACAAACTTAAGTCTACCCTAAGCTAGCTGTGGTTTTCCGGGTGTTGCAGTTGGCTTCGCTGTCGTCGTAGGCGGCAGCAATGTCAACAAGAATTGCAACATTGCTATTTTGGCCGCCGGTGGTCTGTGCCGCGATAAATTCTTAGAATTTATTGCAGCAGCGGATGTAAACGATTTTTAGTTAGCAATTTTTATTTTTAATTAATTTATGATTTATGGGCCATTGACCCTTTGGTTGATTTCATGTGAATACAATACATTCTATTCACTTTGTCGCGTTATTACGAATTTGGACAATTGTGTACTTAACTGGTATGTAAAGATCATTAAATTCTTCAGACCATGGTTTAATGAAGCCAAGTACACTTTTACTATTATTTAAAACAGAATAGTCTAAACCTGCTCTAAAATAGACTAACCTAATAATCTAGATCGTTAACCTGAGCTAATCCCACAAAGAAAGTACGTAGCCTAGTAAGGGCTCGAGCGATATAAATACATAAGCTTGAATTTCGTTTCTATTTGGACAATTGTGTACTTAACTGGTATGTAAAGATCATTAAATTCTTCAGACCCTGGTTTAATGAAGCCAAGTACACTTTTACTATTATTTAAAACAGAATAGTCTAAACCTGGTCTAAAATAGACTAACCTAATAATCTAGATCGTTAACCTGAGCTAATCCCACAAAGAAAGTACGTAGCCTAGTAAGGGCTCGAGCGATATAAATACATAAGCTTGAATTTCGTTTCTAATTCTTCTTTAAGTTTGTTAGGCGGCAGATCATTTGCAGCGGTCAGATATTTCCAGGATATTTTATAGAATATTGCGAAGGCTATAACTTAATTCTTTCATTTGATTGGTTGGATCTTTGGGAATGCATTCTTGTAAATTCCTGTAGATTGAACAAATAGAATATAAGGTTTAACTTAGTCTTAGTTTCTAAAAGTCAGCCTTACGGAAGCAACGAACTTTATGAACTACATGGAAACTTTGTGTCGATACAAGTAAGGGCTTCGATGGAACATGTGCCTTTAAGGGATTAGTCATAAAATGCATCATTTTTTGTTTTTTAATTATTTTGGTTTTTGGTCCGATTCCTTTTACAATCTTCTAATATGTTTATATACACTTGTTTAATGCTGAAATTGAGCCGACAAAGTAAGTGTTGATCGTGTGAACGTGTAGTTTTAACAGTGCACGCAGGCAGCGGTGCTTACGCATGAGTATGTATATGTATATATAATGCATTGTCTGAAATTTATATTTCCAACACTTCTTCTCAACACAGTACCATATTCATTTTCAAGTTAATTCTATCAATCTTAAGTATAACAATTTTGCATTTACATAAACAAAATCAAGAATTAACTAATATGTACTTTAAAATAATCCCATTAAATTAATACACTTCTCATGTTTAATCCTGCTCAAATTAGGGCAAGGGGGTATGCGGAACTGTCAATTGTCACTTGATTCCCCTGTTTACTAACAATTGTTCAAACGCGCCACTCAAGTATCCACGACCCTTGTCGCTTCTCAGCGCTTTCAGTTTCTTGCCGCTTTGATTTTCCGCAAATGATTTAAACTCTTTAAATCGGTCAAAAATTTCGTCCCGTGTTTCAAAAAATACACAAACATCTAGATTGGTCATCTATAAAAGTCAAAAATACCGTGCACCACCAATAGATTCTATGTTTATTGGACCGCAAATGTCAGTGTGCTCCAAAGCTAATATTTCTGTTGCGTGATTTTCACTTGCCTTTGGAAATTTCTTGACACAAATTTTGCATTTTGCACATGTCTCAAACAAGTTTCCACTATTTAGTTTCGATTTTATGCTTTTACCAAATATTCTTTGATCATTTTTTTAAGACTAGCAAAGTTTATGTGTCCGAATCTGTCAAATATAATATTATATATAATTTTAAATGTCAACAAATTTTTCCGTTTTTGCGCTTCAAGTATAACTGTGCCATCACTATCAACTATTTTTGCATTGTTTTTAGAGAACTTAACGAAAAGTCCATTGTCTATCGCCTTTGCCACCGACATAAAGTTACACTGCAGTTCTTTTATATACAGCACATCAACTAGTTTAATTACAAACTCATGCCATTTCACTCGCACTGTACCACGACCTTCATTGCGATCATGTTTTTATTCCCGCCAACCATGGCAAAAATTAATATTGATAGCCGGTACTTACATAACCAACATTTATTTACCTAAATTTACCTAACGTTAATTTAATTCAGGCAAACTGTAATATTCGTATTTAGTTTGGTTAAAGTGAATATAAATACGGTCAGATATTACATCTAGAGACAATTCAGAAGACACTACATTATAACGACAATTATAGTTGTATTGCGGGGAATCATGTGGGGTATGGAATAGTTTAAGAATAGAAGATTATTCTACAACAACAACAAACAACATACAACTATAATTGTCGTTATAATGTAGTGTCTTCTGAATTGTCTCTAGATGTAATATCTGACCGTATTTATATTCACCTTAACCAAACTGAATACGAATATTATATTCTGGAGCACTACCTAAGCAGACTATCCAAATCCAATTATCAAATTTTATATGGTACAATTAAATATCAGAATATGCAAGGATAATCTAAACATCGTCAGCGATCATCCGGTACACCGGGGATCGAAGGAGGGCTTTTAAAGGCGAATACAACGATTTATATAATCAAAGGCTTAATAATAATTATTGGATCTTTTCAGGAATTATGAGACTAAAAAATTAATTTTAAGCGATTTTCAACAGTATTTTTAACTGTGGTATGGAATGAACGGACCTAATGATCAGCGCTGGGTCGGAAGGTCGTTGCGCCGAAGTCGGGATTGGTCGCAGATCCGAGAGTTAATAAGACAGTGGAGACTACTATCCTTAAACTTAAGGTGTGTTCTTTTGGCTTCGATGTGCCTGGGCCAGGTGAGCCTTCGTTCGAGGTGCACTCCGAGATACGTAACTTCATTTGCTTTCGGTATTATGGGGTTGTTTAAAGTGAATGAAGGACAGTCTTGTCGATTGAGTGTAAATGTTACATGCTTATATTTTTGTTCGTTTATTTTAATTCGCCAGTCAGATACCCACTTCTCCACGGCCCCTAGGTGAGAACAGAGTTGATTTGTGGCTTATACCGGTCATTTGGATCGACTTAAAACCGCTGTGTCATCCGCAAACATAGAAGTTGTTAGTAGTCTGCTTGTGGGTATGTCTTATGTATAAAGGACGTACAGCGTTGGTCCAAGTACGCTACCTTGGGGAACTCCAGCGTTTATAGCATAATCGTCAGACTTGTCCGAGTTGCATCTCACAGCAAAGGTTCTGTTGTAGAGATCAACTTCGGGAGTTTTGGGTGTTTTGAGGAAGCATTGTTTCAATTTTGAACATTAATCCATCTAGCCAGACCTTGTCCAAAGCCTTAGAGATATCAAGAAATAGTGCAGTGCAATATTAACGTTTTTTAAAAGCAGATCGTATTTCTGATGTAATTCGATTGACTTGTTCAATGGTTCCATATTTCTCTCGAAAACCGAACTGATGCGCTGGAATAAGATTGCGTGTCCTCAAGTAGGGCGTTATTCGGGTCATCAGACATTTTTCAAATAGTTTTAAAAGACAAGACAACAGGCTAATAGGCGTGTACGATGAGGTAACTGAGTGGTCCTTGCCTGCCTTCGGTATTATTACTATGACCAATTTTTTCCATCTCTTTGGATAGTACCCGAGTTTTGTGATAGCGTTAGGAATAGTGGAAATATATAGCAAGGAAATAGTGCATAGAGCACAGTATCGAGCATAGAAGCTCGATAATCATCTTTGGAGTTATTGGATCACATCCTGGGGACTTTTTGTGTATCCTTGATGATTTTAGATATTTAATTCGCTTGAAATTCGACTCGCTCGTGTGGTGCTTGATCGTCGCCTGTAACCGTGGGTAATACAAACGAGCTTGTAGAAGGGTTCGGGTGGAACACACGTTGAAGATGCGTTGCAAATGTGGCAGCTCTATCTTTATCGCTGCGGGCCCAACCACCAGTGAGGTTCCTTAATGGTGATATCGCTCAATGTGTAAACTTATGTATTTTCTGTATTTGACCTAGTTTGCTCTCTTTGATATTAATCTGTAGCGTGCATTGTAGTCTCAGGGCGTTGGAGAAGGTTGAGATTTAAGAGGACTGGCGAGTGGTCACAAAATAGATCCCGTAAGGATTCGGCACTGATGAGGTTTCGAGGAATATTTTTAGTTATAGCGAAGTCGATCAAGTCAGGAATTCGTTCGGGTCGGTAGGCCAGTATGATGGTCTGCCTGAAGAGACGTAGTCAAGCTTTCTGTTTGCCATTATGATGGCGTTATACAACTGTTTCCCTCTAGGGGTGACGAGGCGTGATCCCCAGTGAGTGTGTTTGGCGTTGTAGTCATCTGTAGCAATGACAAAGACCAGAAATTGTTGTTCGGAAACATTGAAGTAGGGGGGGGGGCAATATACCGCTGCGAGGAAAAGATTGCCGCTTCCTAGTTGTACATTTATGGATGTGGCCTTCAAGTAGTTTTTTCCAAACTCGCTATGATAGTGGTGTTTGATACGATTCCTAATCAGGATACCGGTTCCGCCGTGTGCTTTTCCATCTGGATGATTTGTTTCGTAAAACAAAAAGCCACTTATTTGAAAGTTGTACTTAGAAGTGAGATGTGTTTCTGACAGTAGCAGGACGTCAATATGACTGCATGACTCAGAAATTGAGATATTTCAAGTTTATGCCGTGAGACGCCGTTGGGATTCCACAATAATATTCGTAAAACAGCCATTGATTGTTTGGAGTCCTGGGATACAAGCATCTTCATGAGGATATTTTGGTTAGCATAAGGTCTTGCATGGTAGTTCCTATGAAGGACATCATCTGCTGCTGCAGAATATGCATCAAAGTTTTAAGGCTACTTTGTTGTTCGTCGATGATGAGGGATTCGGTGTCGGATCAGTTTGGGTAGCATCCAGAGTTGTTGTCTTAGAGCTTGGTGCTGTTAGTCCCGATTTTAGGACGTTTGCGAAAGTCACATTTTGGGAGGTGGTCGCAAGACCAAATAAGGACCTCTTTACCGTTTGATCGTATAGGGACATTCTGTGCGTTATTGAGGCGTGCAGACGTTACTCGGTGATTAAGCCGGCTTTTAAGGTCTTTGTATATTGGATAGCCTCTATAGTTTGCTGTGTGGTTACCCCACAATTTCTTCACTTTTTGGAGACGGGATCACTTTTGTTGGTCGTGCGATGAGCCGAGTCATGAAGCTCTCCACAGACGACACAAACTGAATGCAAAGTGTAGTATGCTCTTCTATGGCCATATTCTTGGCAATTAGTGCATTGCACGGGGCCTTTGCGCTTATGTGGTTCTTCTACAGCAATTCTACGATGCAGAAGAAACTGTAGCTTGTAAATAGGATGCACTTCATTTTTCCTGATGGCTTTAGTGTCAGGATCCAGCTCGACTTTAAAGAGTGGTTGCGGCTTCCTGTCTTTGTTCAGGATATTAAAGACAGTTTTCGCCTTGAAACCCTTATCGTTTAATGCCTGTTTGATCTCTGAGGGTGTTACGTCAGGCTTAATACCCTTAAAAACCACTTGGAGACCTTTACGACTTTTTAGTTGGTATGTGTAGTAGTTTTTATTATTTTTGCTTAGGTAGTGTGTAAGAGTGCTAAAGTTCTCTTCAGTTTTTACCTGGACCTTGTATGCTGCCCTTTTTTTGGTGTATTAGGTGGAAATTGTCTTTTCCAACATGTTCAATTATTTTGTTAACCAGATTATTCGAGCTTTTCTTTCAGATGTATATAGGTGGGGAATTTGGCTTCTTTTTGTCCCCTCCTCAGTGCTGGGCATTAGATCCATACCAATAATTGCCAGTATTCCAAATCTGTTGGACTCCTGGGTCTCAGTTCATTGAATTAGAGCGTGCCGATTGATTTTTATTTTATTTCCTGCTGCAGATTTTTTTTTTGGGCTCAAATTTCTTTTATTTTGGATGTAGCGATCCAACACAGATTGCATTGTTTTTGGCATTGTTGCTGATTCAGCAGAAGCGAGCGTTGCAGTGGCCACAGTGCGTACGGTTGATACCGTTGCAGTATTTGTTGTTGTTGCCAGTGCAGTGGTTAATGAGGTCGAAGTTTCACATATTACAAAAAGGATTACCATGATTGCAGGATTACCATCTCTGCCTCTGTCAACTTTGCAGCCTCTGTCTGCACCTCGGTTTACATTTATGTCAGTTTGTAATCAATTCTGAAACCCTCGGTGGATGACAGAACAAAATTCTAGTTGGTTTGTTGTTGTCGAGCGTTGCTTGACAAACCTATGTTATAAACCAATGTTATAACCATTTCGGGCAGCAGAGTCTACAATGTCAGAATCAGCATCCGCCTCAGCAGACAAAAGCGCCAAGCGATTGTTATTCAATGCCATTGCAGTAAAAGTAGAGGGCTTCTTATTGAGCGGCAACTTTTGCGGCTTGGAGAAGGGGGCGAGACACGCCATTTCGTTTCATGTTGACAATACGATCATGTGCTTGAAAGAGACACTTCGCTTCAGGAGGTTTATTGAGCGGTGATAGTGTTGTCGGCGGTCCATTGTCATAAAGCGTAGTTGGGCAAATGCTAGTGGCCACGGATATGCAGTCGGTCTATATAGGAGTACAGATCAAGTTGGCTTGTACATTTGCAATAGTGGAGGTAACACTGGTATTGGTGTTGCTGCTGATTGTCGGCATTGAGCAGGAGACCGCAGATTGTGTTGGCATACCTTCCAGGCTAGCAAAAAAATCTGCACGGCTGGCACGGAGTGGGAGCGTATTTCTCCTGGGTACTTTCCTCATTTCCTCAAATTTATCGCACGCATTGCTAGATTGCGATTGAGCAAAAATTCTTTGTTATATTAATTGGCTTTAAACTTATTCCGTGTAATGCATGATGGTTTACCATACATGTAAGGTAAATTCTAACAACACAGGTTGGAACTTGCTTATGGCTGATAAGTTTCGCGAACCGATGCCGTCACCGTTTTGTTTTTAACTGTAGTTGAAATAACAAACTAATATTATAGTTTGCTAAAATTAATCAAATTTCTTTTCAAATGTTTCAAAAGTTCATCAAATATGTATCTTTAAAAGAAAAAAGTTTAAACTTAAGGAATCGTTCATCGACTTACTTTGTATTGGAAAAACAATCTAGTTTTTAAACTAGTTAAAGTTAAAAAACTTGTGAACTCACGTTCTGGACTTCTGTATTTTATTCTGTATTTTATTTGCACGGACCAATTACGCCTCCGGCCCAAAATCCGCACCAAACAGTTATTTCTGCGGATGCATTGCCACTTGGTGAACTTCGTGTGGATTGGTGTCGTCCCAAATACGGCAAATTTACTTGTTGACATAGCCATTCATACAAAAATCATTGCGACCGTAAAACGGGCGAAGTCCGCGGAACGTTGCTCGAACTGAAGACCCATTTTTATAAAACAATTTTACTATTTGCACGTGCTGCTCGACACTGCCGTCATGGTTTAGCAGGACTAATTCAATATAACACATAACTTGACATTTGTCACTCAAACATCATGGCCGCAATGAGCTGTCAAAGTTAGGGCGTCCCTATTGTAAAACCCTTTAGTAGACTCAGAAAAAGGGCTAATGGTTTTCGTGAAGTTCGGAATCAATGTAATTATCTTTTAAAATTATTTTAAAAGATGCCTGCCGTGGAATTTCTAAGCTGTTTGCGATGCCCAAGCCGCCTGAAAAACTCATTAACATACATCGCAATGGTTATATTTACGTTGGTGTTGGTGTATTTGTACGTATTTCAAATTTAACGTTAGTTGTGTAGATCAGTTTTTGGTTGGGTTCATCAAAATAATTGGAATATTTTTTTAATAAATCTAGGTGTAATAAAGAGTTTTTTAAATTTTTAGAACTCTTGTGAGCGAGGAGTCGTGATGTCGGAACACGGGTTTTGGGAATTTTGCAATAATACGGATAATTTTTCATATAAAATCCGTCTGACAGTTTCTTCCATTTCGATTTGTGTATTTTGTTGATAAATTTCCGGTCTTTGTATTACTCTATGTTAGAATTTAAAACGATTTTTTTATAGAAAAATATTTTTATTTTTAGTGATTAAACAAATTTATGTTTTTGGATGAAACGTAGGGTATTTAATTGTTAGCACAAATTTTTTGAAGATATTTAATGTATTTAATTATTATATTTCTATAAAAACTCGTGGCTGGTTTTACTCTTCTATCGTGGAAGGTGCTTTAGGTAAATGGGTTTACTTATACTTTTGTTTGCAAGGCGCCACAAACACAGTTATTTATTGATTGGTCGCTTAACGCTTTTTTTGATAACGGTAATTTTCTGATAAAACTTCTTTTGTTTTCTTTAATATTTTTTCGTTTCACTTCATTTTACGTTTTCACTTAGTCACTAACTTACTTTATTTTTTAATGTGGCTGCACCTCCTAATGGCGCGTGTTTTAGATTGATTTACATAAACTTAAATTTATCCTAAGCTAGCTGTGGGTCAGTGGCAGCGACGTCGGTGGCGCTGGCGTTGGCGGCTAAGCTGTTGGCAGAACTGCTGGATCGACATTCTTCGCGCTGCTAAATATCTGCTAAATTGATATTTATTTTTGATATTAATGATTCCTTAGAATTTTATTTATGCTATTGAATGGTTCGACAAACTTGTATTTAACTTGAAAATGTTTCTTCAACTTGTATGACCATGCTTTGTTTTTGAACTTAAATTTATCCTAAGCTAGCTGTGGTAAGTCATAAAATGCATTGTTTATTATTGGTGGTTGGTCCGACCCCTTTCACATTTTTTATTTGTTTTTATATGTAAAGTTGTTCAATGCTTGAACATTGTGACAAGGGCAACAAAAGTGTGGATTGCTATACATTTAAATTACATTTTCCTTTCGATAGACTGCATTTAATTAATTTGTAAAGCGTTAATAGTTGTTCAATTTTTACTTGTCCAATTAAATATTCACCTGAGGGCCACAAAAGTTTTTCCATTTTACATTGATATTGACTTATTTTTTTTTTGTAAATTTAGGAAACATAAATTTCCCATGATCAAGTTTGTGCATCATCATTCGCGCATCTATACTTGAACAGTGGGGACGTGTTTATATTCTCTGCTTCGAAAATATACAAAATACTCCAAGTAAAAAGTAATTAATTACCAACAATTTACCACAAAAATTTACCGAAAACTTAATTAAATTAAAAGAAAATGGAGCAGGCGGCAGAAAATAAAATAAAGATCAATCGCCACACTTTAAGTCAGCGAACTGAGACCCAAGAGTCCAACAGATTTGGAATACTGGCAATTATTGGTATGGATCTAATGCCCAGCACTGACGAGGGGACAAAAAGAAGCCAAATTCCCAACCTATATACATCTGAAAGAAAAGCTCGAATAATCTGGTTAACAATATAATTGAAAATGTTGGAAAAGACAATTTCCACCTAATACACCAAAAAAAGGGCAGCATACAAGGTCCAGGTAAAAACTGAAGAGAACTTTGCACTCTTACACACTACCTAAGCAAAAATAATAAAAACTACTACACATACCAACTAAAAAGTCGTAAAGGTCTCCAAGTGGTTTTTAAGGGTATTAAGCCTGACGTAACACCCTCAGAGATCAAACAGGCATTAAACGATAAGGGTTTCAAGGCGAAAACTGTCTTTAATATCCTGAACAAAGACAGGAAGCCGCAACCACTCTTTAAAGTCGAGCTGGATCCTGACACTAAAGCCATCAGGAAAAATGAAGTGCATCCTATTTACAAGCTACAGTTTCTTCTGCATCGTAGAATTGCTGTAGAAGAACCACATAAGCGCAAAGGCCCCGTGCAATGCACTAATTGCCAAGAATATGGCCATAGAAGAGCATACTACACTTTGCATTCAGTTTGTGTCGTCTGTGGAGAGCTTCATGACTCGGCTCATCGCACGACCAACAAAAGTGATCCCGTCTCCAAAAAGTGCAGAAATTGTGGGGTAACCACACAGCAAACTATAGAGGCTATCCAATATACAGAGACCTTAAAAGCCGGCTTAATCACCGAGTAACGTCTGCACGCCTCAATAACGCACAGAATGTCCCTATACGATCAAACGGTAAAGAGGTCCTTATTTGGTCTTGCGACCACCTCCCAAAATGTGACTTTCGCAAACGTCCTAAAATCGGGACTAACAGCACCAAGCTCTAAGACAACAACTCTGGATGCTACCCAAACTGATCCGACACCGAATCCCTCATCATCGACGAACAACAAAGTAGCCTTAAAACTTTGATGCATATTCTGCAGCAGCAGATGATGTCCTTCATAGGAACTACCATGCAAGACCTTATGCTAACCAAAATATCCTCATGAAGATGCTTGTATCCCAGGACTCCAAACAATCAATGGCTGTTTTACGAATATTATTGTGGAATCCCAACGGCTTCTCACGGCATAAACTTGAAATATCTCAATTTCTGAGTCATGCAGTCATATTGACGTCCTGCTACTGTCAGAAACACATCTCACTTCTAAGTACAACTTTCAAATAAGTGGCTTTTTGTTTTACGGAACAAATCATCCAGATGGAAAAGCACACGGCGGAACCGGTATCCTGATTAGGAATCGTATCAAACACCACTATCATAGCGAGTTTGGAAAAAACTACTTGAAGGCCACATCCATAAATGTACAACTAGGAAGCGGCAATCTTTTCCTCGCAGCGGTATATTGCCCCCCCCCTACTTCAATGTTTCCGAACAACAATTTCTGGTCTTTGTCATTGCTACAGATGACTACAACGCCAAACACACTCACTGGGGATCACGCCTCGTCACCCCTAGAGGGAAACAGTTGTATAACGCCATCATAATGGCAAACAGAAAGCTTGACTACGTCTCTTCAGGCAGACCATCATACTGGCCTACCGACCCGAACGAATTCCTGACTTGATCGACTTCGCTATAACTAAAAATATCCCTCGAAACCTCATCAGTGCCGAATCCTTACGGGATCTATTTTGTGACCACTCGCCAGTCCTCTTAAATCTCAACCTTCTCCAACGCCCTGAGACTACAATGCACGCTACAGATTAATATCAAAGAGAGCAAACTAGGTCAAATACAGAAAATACATAAGTTTACACATTGAGCGATATCACCATTAAGGAACCTCACTGGTGGTTGGGCCCGCAGCGATAAAGATAGAGCTGCCACATTTGCAACGCATCTTCAACGTGTGTTCCACCCGAACCCTTCTACAAGCTCGTTTGTATTACCCACGGTTACAGGCGACGATCAAGCACCACACGAGCGAGTCGAATTTCAAGCGAATTAAATATCTAAAATCATCAAGGATACACAAAAAGTCCCCAGGATGTGATCCAATAACTCCAAAGATGATTATCGAGCTTCTATGCTCGATACTGTGCTCTATGCACTATTTCCTTGCTATATATTTCCACTATTCCTAACGCTATCACAAAACTCGGGTACTATCCAAAGAGATGGAAAAAATTGGTCATAGTAATAATACCGAAGGCAGGCAAGGACCACTCAGTTACCTCATCGTACACGCCTATTAGCCTGTTGTCTTGTCTTTTAAAACTATTTGAAAAATGTCTGATGACCCGAATAACGCCCTACTTGAGGACACGCAATCTTATTCCAGCGCATCAGTTCGGTTTTCGAGAGAAATATGGAACCATTGAACAAGTCAATCGAATTACATCAGAAATACGATCTGCTTTTAAAAAACGTTAATATTGCACTGCACTATTTCTTGATATCTCTAAGGCTTTGGACAAGGTCTGGCTAGATGGATTAATGTTCAAAATTGAAACAATGCTTCCTCAAAACACCCAAAACTCCCGAAGTCGTATCTCTACAACAGAACCTTTGCTGTGAGATGCAACTCGGACAAGTCTGACGATTATGCTATAAACGCTGGAGTTCCCCAAGGTAGCGTACTTGGACCAACGCTGTACGTCCTTTATACATAAGACATACCCACAAGCAAACTACTAACAACTTCTACGTTTGCCGATGACACAGCGGTTTTAAGTCGATCCAAATGACCGGTATAAGCCACAAATCAACTCTGTTCTCACCTAGGGGCCGTGGAGAAGTGGGTATCTGACTGGCGAATTAAAATAAACGAACAAAAATATAAGCATGTAACATTTACACTCAATCGACAAGACTGTCCTTCATTCACTTTAAACAACCCCATAATACCGAAAGCAAATGAAGTTACGTATCTCGGAGTGCACCTCGAACGAAGGCTCACCTGGCCCAGGCACATCGAAGACAAAAGAACACACCTTAAGTTTAAGGATAGTAGTCTCCACTGTCTTATTAACTCTCGGATCTGCGACCAATCCCGACTTCGGCGCAACGACCTTCCGACCCAGCGCTGATCATTAGGTCCGTTCTTTCCATACCACAGTTAAAAATACTGTTCAAAATCGCTTAAAATTAAGATTTGAAACCTTATTTTTAGGTTCATAATTCCTGAAAAGATCCAATAAATACACAAAGTTTAAAAAACAATAAAAAAAAAATGTATTTAAGCCTTTGATTATATAAATCGTTGTATTCGCCTTTAAAAGCCCTCCTTCGATCCCCGGTGTACCAAATGATCGCTGACGATGTTTAGATTAGCCTTGCATATTCTGATATATAATTGTACCATATAAACTTTGATAATTGGATTTGGATAGTCTGCTTAGGTAGTGCTCCAGCAATCTTCTATTCTTAAACTATTCCATACCCCGCATGATTCCCCGCAATACAACTATAATTGTCGTTATAATGTAGTGTCTTCTGAATTGTCTCTAGATGTAATATCTGACCGTATTTATATTCACTTTAACCAAACTGAATACGAATATTATAGTTTACCTGAATTAAATTAACGTTAGGTAAAAATAGGTAAATAAATGTTGGTTATGTAAGTACCGGCTATCAATATTAATTTTTGCCATGGTTGGCGGGAATAAAAACATGATCGCAATGAAGGTCGTGGTACAGTGCGAGTGAAATGGCATGAGTTTGTAATTAAACTAGTTGATGTGCTGTATGTATATAAAAGAACTGCAGTGTAACTTTATGTCGGTGGCAAAGGCGATAGACAATGGACTTTTCGTTAAGTTCTCTAAAAACAATGCAAAAATAATTGATAGTGATGGCACAGTTATACTTGAAGCGCAAAAACGGAAAAATTTGTTGACATTTAAAATTATATATAATATTATATTTGACAGATTCGGACACATAAACTTTGGTAGTCTTAAAAAAATGATCAAAGAAAATTTGGTAAAAGCATAAAATCGAAACTAAATAGTGGAAACTTGTGTGAGACATTTGCAAAATACAAAATTTGTGTCAAGAAATCTCCAAAGGCAAGTGAAAATCGCGCAACAGAAGTATTAGCTTTGGAGCACACTGACATTTGCGGTCCAATGAACATATAATCTATTGGTGGTGCACGGTATTTTTGACTTTTATAGATGACCAATCTAGATACATGTTTGTGAATTTTTTGAAACACAGGACGAAATTTTTGACAAATTTAAAGAGTTTAAATCATTTTCGGAAAATCAAAGCGGCAAGAAACTGAAAGCGCTGAGAAGCGACAAGGGTCGTGGATACTTGAGTGGCGCGTTTGAACAATTGTTAGTGAACAGGGAAATCAAGTGACAATTGACAGTTCCGCATACCCCCTTGCCCTAATTTGAGCAGGATTAAACATGAGAAATGTATTAATTTAATGGGATTATTTTAAAGTACATATTAGTTAATTCTTGATTTTGTTTATGTAAATGCAAAATTGTTATACTTAAGATTGATAGAATTAACTTGAAAATGAATATGGTACTGTGTTGAGAAGAAGTGTTGGAAATATAAATTTCAGACAATGCATTATATATACATATAAGTTAACTAAGTTAACTGGACCGATCGTCCGCACCCCAGCTCCGGTCAAATTGCTGACCAAGCATTTGGCCGGAAGCCCACGCATAGCCGGCAAAAGCTCTGCACATTGGCAGAGACCGCTATGAAGCTCTTCTTTGTTAGCTTTTAAGTTTCAGTTCGTTTTGAAGCCTCATTGAATAAAGAACACAAGCTCATATGAGAACAACTCCGGCAATAGCCGTTATTCTTTTATTAAAATAAAACTGACTGAGTCCCTAGGCCAGCAGTTAAGAAGGGTAGTCCCCCTTCCATCATAATCTTCTTAATTGGCGCTCAACTAGTGGTAGGAACCACCACCCACCACCACCACCATCACAAACACCGCCCACACAGCGAAAAATTTACGAAATTTACGACAGCGGTGCGGGAAAAGTAATGGGAATTAGTGATTGTTCAAGTTTCGGGGTGTGGACTGTCACCCGCTCTCCGCTCCCTCTTACGCTCCCCACTCCCTCTCACGCTCTCCCGCTCTTCACCACAGAGTCTCCGAGGAGTCTCCGCTGCGCTTGGGAGAATTCAACTCATTAGAATAAGCATCAGTACAAAAAATAACCTCTATCAATAAAGATACGCCCGGTCGCGCCCGCGCTCACCAACAAGTCGCCAAGTGGTTTTTTTTCGAGTCTATTTTCAGCAACTAGGAAATTTCCAGGACCAGCAACCCCGTCATCCTAACATTTTGGTCCTTCGAGCCGGATATCCTGGATTTTTCAAGTTTGTCCATCAGCGACCAACTTATAAGATAAGTACGAAACTTCCATCCCCTTTAATTGCCGGTCTGCAGCAAAAGGTTCGAAAATCCAATTTCGTTCAATTTGCTGAGATTTATTGTCAAATCAAACGGATTTATCCGACAAAAGGCAATTAAAGAAACGGTACTTATCCATTCTCATGGGCGCCGCCATATTACCCACTAAAATTCTAAGTCCCAATTTTCCGAATATTTAAATATTCATTCAGTCCAAGAAATGCAAAATTCCAAATGTGAAGAAAGTGAAATTAATTTGCGCCAAGTTCAGTGAAAATTCCTAAAGTCCAACACTCTGCCAAAAGTGGCAAAAATTCTATTCTCGTTTCACTGTGTCCAACGCAAGCCAAATTCTTTTCGCAAATTTCGCACATTTCTTTGCTTCAACTCCGCAGTCCGCTTAACACAATTCGCTTTGCTATACTTTCAAATACAACGAACAATACAGGTCGTTCACCTTGCATGCATTACATCTCCATATACATTACACATATTAACGGCATACATTGCGCAGATTATCTGCATTCCCTTTCACCAAAGTATAACCAAAGTTTACCTAAGTTTTGATTGTTTCCCGTCGGCAAGTCCATACCACAAATAAAATTTATTCCAAGTGCCGACGCGGAAAAGGCGTTTTATTTTCATCCATAAATTCAGTAATACGGCCAAATACAAGTCGTTCACCCGACAAATATTTCCTTTTCGTATTGTTTGGATATTAGGTTGTGGTTGTTTTAGAAGTATTTACAACGCGGAGAAAAGACTTCAATTCCAGTCATTCCATTTTCTCCGTTTCCAGTTGTAAATAAAAGAATAAAATTTTCTGCCTTCTAATAAACATTTTATATCACCGTGTTCCAATTTCCAAGGGTCCCAACCATAAATAAGGTGGACCCAATTACCGTAAATCACAGGTCATTTATACAATTCGCTGTTCACTCCGAGTCACCTGTCCGATCAGTCTAAACTACGACGTTTCCACTTCGTAAATTTTACACCACTTAAAATATTAAGTGCAGTCTGAGGAATCTGTCAACTGTTTCAGAAGGTTGACCGGGCTCCAAAACCGCTTCCCTTCCATTTCGTATTTCTTCGATTATGCCCATCGGGGACGATAAGAAGAAATTGTCCGCTGACAAACCCAGGTCTATTTTTTCACCACAAGAGCCTAAGAGACCAATCCCAAGCATTTCGGTGAGAACGCCGACGACGCAGATTTCCGACGACTGTGCTACTCCATCCAAAGCCACAGTACAGCGCATAGCTAAAAATATGGCTGCTTCAGATCGAGCGCTAGCCAAATTCATTTCGGTTTCTGACCGCTTAAGCGAATTTGAGGCTCAGATCAACACTCCGGAATCCGCAGCTCCAACTGTCACGATGCTTGGCGTCCGTCGCGACCAAGTCCGAACCCTATGGGACAAGGTTGAAAAGGAATACGATCTCTGCTCAGAGTGCCTTGTGTCAGCAGGCGAAGCGGCAGCAAGCAACATGCCTATTCTCAGGGCTAAATACAATTATTGCTATTCAGTCTATGAAAGGTGCGTTGCCCAGCTCGTTGATAAAATCGAGCAGGGCACTTCTCAGTCCATCCCAACCGCGAACGCTGCGCCCCAGGCCTACATTTCCTCTGGCTGTCGGTTGCCTCCATGCGATACAGAAGTTTTCACAGGCGACTATCTTCGCTGGCCGACTTTCCGGGATCTTTTCACAGCCATTTATATCAATAATCCACGGCTGACTCCGGTAGAAAAGTTATTCCATTTAAATGCCAAAACAAGTGGCGACGCGCATGCCATAGTTTCGATTTCGCCTCTCACCAACGAGGGTTTCTGCTCTGCGTGGGAAAACCTGATAGAGCGTTTCGAAAATAAACGATTGTTGGTAAACAGTCAATTGAAAATACTGTTTAATGTGCAGTCGATACCACAGGAATCTGGGGCGGCCTTGAAGGTACTGCAAAGTACTGTTCAAGGTTGCTTGACTGCCTTAGAACTGTCAGGCATCAACACTGAGAACTGGGACTGCCTGCTGGTATATCTGTGCTCATCCAAGCTCCCGAAGATAACTCTCTCCTTATGGGAGCAGTCGCTACATAAGAAAGCCGACATCCCGACGTGGGGAGAGCTGAACACCTTCCTTACAGAACGTCATCGAACCTTAGAGGCCATCGATGATGTGAGACCGTCCGTACCGAGTCAGTCGCATTCCAAAGCGATAAACTCAAGTGGGCCCTCTAGAAAATTAAATTCCTATGAGACGAAAGTGGCTCCAAAATTGAAAAGTTGCGACTTGTGCAACAAGGAGAACCATCCTGTCCGTGTATGTCCGCGTTTTCTCCAAATGTCGGTTGACGACCGGTCAGCCTACATTAAACGGAAGCAGTTATGCTTAAACTGCTTCGCAAAGGGACATCAGCTTCGTGAGTGCAAAAGCACTCACAATTGTTTTACTTGCCGTGGCCGGCATCACACGTTGTTGCACCGAAACAACCTCTGTTCCAGCAATTCCAGCCCTTCAAATTCTGCAAGGCCAATTTCCGCTAATCAGGCCAATTTCGTTCCAAATGAGCAAGCCGGTGTTCAGAATTATTTCGCCACAGGCTCAAGAGCTATCCTTCTTGGCACTGCCATAATCAATATTTCCCATCTTGGCACTAACTTTAAGGCACGCGCCCTGATCGACTCCGTATCAGAGGCGACATTCATAACCGAGCGACTGTTCAATCTAATTAGATTGCCATTCCAGGTGGTTCAAGCCCAAGTCTCGGGCTTAAACCAAACAGTAGCTGCTCAGTCCAAGAAGCTCTGCAGTTTCACCATCCGATCTCCGACTAGGCCCGCGTTGCAGTTGGAGACGACGGCCTATGTCCTCCCTCAACTAGCCGGAAATCTGCCTTCCTACCCAATTCCGCAAAATTTCCTTCGGGATCTTCCCGATTTTCCATTGGCGGATCCAAATTTCTATGAGAGCGCACAAATAGATGTACTTATCGGAGCCGACATCCTGCCTTCGGTGCTTCTGAGTGGAGCAAAAACCAACATCTGTGGCTCTCTCTTGGGGCAAGAGACCATTTTCGGCTGGGTACTAACTGGGCCAGTGTCAGCCTCAGCCCAAAGCAGAATTTCCTCTTTTTCGACGCAGATCTCCCACGCGTACGATAATTCACTGGACAAACTCCTCACAAAATTTTGGGAGGTGGAGGATATACCAACAAAGTTGGTAAAAGAATCCGATTCCATGTGCGAGAAGAATTTCCTCCAAACGACCACGAGAAACGAGTGCGGCAAATATGTCGTTACTCTGCCCTTTCGCGACCCAGAACATATCGGTTCCGGGCTAGGGCATTCTAGGTCTTTCGCGTTGGCTCAGTTCTTAAGAAATGAGCAGCGTCTAAAAAGAGATGAGGCCTTAAAAGCGAGATACGATTCGGTGATCCAGGAATATCTCGACTTAAAGCACATGCGACAAGTGCTTCCTGCCCATGATTGCAACGCCTATTATATGCCACATCACGCCGTCTTAAAACCGGAGAGCGTAACTACTAAACTCCGTGTAGTATTCAATGCCTCCAGCCCTTCATCGAATGGTGCCAGTTTAAATGATATCCTTCATGCTGGCCCTGTCTTACAGTCCGACTTGACCATTCAAATTCTGAAGTGGCGCTATTTCCGATACGTGTTTAACGCCGATATCGAAAAAATGTATCGGCAGATCTGGGTAGATCCGAAACACACTCCATTCCAGCGAATACTTTTCCGTAACCATAGAGGGGAAATCAGAGATTTCGAATTGAAAACAGTAACCTTTGGAGTCAATTGCGCGCCTTTCCTGGCCATCCGAGTACTGCAGCAGCTAGCAGCTGACGTAGAACTCAGCCATCCAAAAGCTAGTAATGTCATTCGAAATTTCATGTATGTGGATGATGTTCTAGCCGGAGCGGACTCCACGGAAGAAGCTCAGCTCATGGTGCAAGAGCTCCGAGACGCTCTGAATTCCGCCGGATTTCCATTGAGGAAATGGACCTCCAACCAAAAGGAAGTTTTAGCGGCCATCCAGAGCAACCATCTCTTAAATACTGATTTTCTCGAGATCGATTCAGAAAGTACTGCCAAAACCCTCGGCATTCGCTGGAAAGCAACCTCCGACGAATTCTTCTTCGTCCCGCCAGAGTTGGCTATCGAAACGTCCTTTACAAAACGCCAAGTCCTGTCCCAAATTGCCAAATTGTTCGACCCTGCAGGCTGGTTAGCGCCGTTTATCGTTCGAGCTAAAATTTTCATGCAGGAGATTTGGCTGCAGGACCTTGGGTGGGACGAAAACATTCCAAATGAGCTTTTTCAGCGATGGCGTAATTTTCTCCAAAGTTATTCAGTTTTAGAGCAGATACGCATTCCACGCTGGCTATCGTTTCGTCCAGATTTCAAGGTCGAACATCATGGCTTTTGCGATGCATCGCAAAAGGCTTATGGGGCGGCAATATATGTCCGCGTAGAAGTGGGCAGCACCATTATGGTGCAACTCCTAACCGCGAAAACCCGGGTAGCACCAGTCAAAACGGTTTCGCTCCCAAGACTGGAGCTGTGCGGAGCGTTATTGCTTTCCGAAATGGCTGCAGCCATCATTCCGCAGATGCCTACGAGTAACTCCGAACTTTACTGTTGGACGGACTCCACGATAGTGCTTGCATGGTTAAGCAAGCCAGCGTGCCAGTGGACTACATTTGTAGCCAATAGGGTGACGAAGATCGCCCAGGCCACAAAAACAGAGAATTGGTCTCATGTTCAATCTGAGCATAATCCAGCAGACCTGGCAAGTAGAGGAGTTTCCCTCCAAGATCTTGCCGATAGCCAGTTATGGTGGCACGGACCGACTTGGTTGCAAAATCCACGCAACCAATGGCCAACTCAGGTCGACAACGCTCCGGTGACCGACCTGGAAAAGCGTGCTCTAAAAGTCAATCTTGCAAAAGCTCCTTCTGAAGAGTTGTTGTCACGTTTCTCCAAGCTAGAGAAAGCTTTACGAGTCCTTGCTTATGTTCATCGCTTCATTCAGCGGTGCAGGAAGCAGACATCTTCATCTGATGTGCATTTGTTGGCCACTGAAATCGCCGCCGCCGAGCGGTTCCTAATTTCAAACACTCAGCGCAGAGAATTCCCTGTGGAATATCACTGCCTAAGTGAAAAGCGTCCAGTGCCAAGTTCAAGTGCCATCCTAAGCATGAACCCGTTTCTAGATCCGCAAGGACTGATCAGGGCATGCGGCCGTGTGGCGGCTTCCGAAAGCCTTCAATACGATGAACGCCATCCAGTGATTCTTCCGTACAACTGCCTGCTTTCTCGCCTCCTTGCGAATTTCACTCATCGTATAACTCTCCATGGTGGTAACCAGTTAATGGTGCGCCTCATCCGGTCAAAATACTGGATTCCGAGAATTAAGAACCTGATGAAAGCAGTAGTTAATTCGTGCAAAGTGTGTGTGATCCACAAAAAGCGGCTGCAAAGCCAACTGATGGGTGTCCTGCCCAAAGAAAGAGCATCGTTCTCCCGACCATTCACGTATACGGGCATGGATTACGCCGGTCCGTTCGATATAAAGAACTATACGGGAAGAGCATGTCTTATTACAAAGGGGTATGTGTTAGTTTTTGTTTGTTTCTCCACCAAGGCCATCCACTTAGAGCCTACATCTGACTTAACGACCGAAAAGTTTCTTGCCGCTTTCTCTCGTTTTGTATCCAGGAGAGGGTGTCCACGTCAAGTCCAATCAGACAATGGCAAAACCTTTGTTGGCGCTGCCACCCTGCTTTCCCGCGATTTCCTTCAAGCCGTAAAAGAGTCGGTGACGAATGCCTATATTCATCAAGAGATGCAATGGCAATTTATTCCTCCGGGAGCACCCCATATGGGAGGCCTTTGGGAAGCAGGCGTAAAAAGTTTCAAGACGCTATTTTACAAATGCACTGCCACACGAAAATACACGTTCGAAGAGCTCTCCACGCTCTTGGCAAAAATAGAAGCGTGCCTTAACTCCAGGCCGCTCTCTCCCATGTCTGAGGATCCGACAGATTTGCTGGCTCTGACGCCAGGTCATTTCCTTGTCGGGGGACCCCTTATGTCCACTGTGGAACCCGAAGTAAAGGGGGAAACGAAATCCATTCTTAATCGGTGGCAGCAATTGAAAGCTCTTCATCAGCAATTCCGTGTGCGATGGAAAGAAGAGTACCTCAAAGAACTCCACAAGCGCTCCAAATGGCAGGCCCCGTCCAAAAATCTCCGCATCGATGACATGGTCGTCATCAAGGACGACAACTTGCCCTCTAATGAATGGCGGCTCGGCAGAATTGAGTCTGTTTTCCCAGGAGCCGACGGCAACGTCCGTGTAGTAAATATCCGTACTGCGCGTGGAGTTGTTAAACGTCCAGTAGCAAAAGTGGTGCTTTTGCCGACGGAGTCTTCCGAATCTCGACAATAATAAGCGCTCCTAGCGTCCTTAGTTGTAGTTCACTAGCACTAATCATGCATTATTTTTCATTTCGTTTTCGATCTCCGTTCGACATTCGACTACGCGCAGCATGGCCCCTCGTCGACAAAACGCACGCAGTGCTCGTGCCGTGGAGAGCAGACGTACCCGAGGTATTCAATCCTACCGATGCCGAGTCTGCCGCGGTATCCATCCTCTTCGGAAGTGCGCGAGGTTCCTAAAGCTCAGCGCTGAAAAGCGTTTGCGAGCAGTCCTCATCAACAAATACTGCGCCAATTGCCTCGCTCACGAGCATTCCACGGGAGACTGCCAAAGCGGTGATCGTTGCAAGAAGTGCGACCGATCCCACCACACGCTGCTCCACATGCACGAGCAGGTTAGCTCGTTGTCGCGGTCGCGAGCCCGCTCACGTCTCCAACCGGTGCCAACCCGGCAAGCAGCTTCGGCCTCGTCCCAACGTTCCCGCCGGCACAATCCGCCAACTCAGCGTAGGAGTTCATCGCCACGACGCCCGGAATCGACCACGCCAGGCCCATCGCTCTCGTCGTTGCTGCAACGCCACAGCGTGAACATCCTTCCCACAGCGCTAGTCAAGTTGGAGACCGGGACGAAGACCTTCGAGACCGCAGCACTCATCGATCCGTGCAGCCCCATGAGCTGCATCGACGCTTCGTTGGCGTCAGCCTTTACGCTTCCGATGACCAATGTTGGCGACGAGAAGGTCTGCACGGCGACGATTCGCTCCAGGATCGACGCGAATACTAAGCTGGAGGTCGTGCTCAAGATCGAGCCCAGGGTGCGGATCCGCACACCTGTCCGGGCATTGAGCGACACCATAGTATCCAGGTATCGGGACATCATGCTGGCTGATGACCAGTTCCATCGGCCGGCTACCGTCTCCATGGTCTTAGGAGCAGATGTGTATCCTAAGGTTATCCAATCCGGATTCCTGACTTTCGACGAGGGAATGCCGGTAGCTCAACAAACTGTGTTTGGGTGGATCGTGTCCGGTGCCTGCAGCCTGCCGTAGGATGGCTATGTTGCAACCCCAGTGATTGCAAGGGGGGCGGAATGTTCAAGTTACGGGGTGTGGACTGTCACCCGCTCTCCGCTCCCTCTTACGCTCCCCACTCCCTCTCACGCTCTCCCGCTCTTCACCACAGAGTCTCCGAGGAGTCTCCGCTGCGCTTGGGAAAATTCAACTCATTAGAATAAGCATCAGTACAAAAAATAACCTCTATCAATAAAGATACGCCCGGTCGCGCCCGCGCTCACCAACAAGTCGCCAAGTGGTTTTTTTTCGAGTCTATTTTCAGCAACTAGGAAATTTCCAGGACCAGCAACCCCGTCATCCTAACAGTGATCAAACAAACACACATACACCAGAAAAAATTATGTGAGTGGGAACCGATGCTAAATGCATTTTAAGTCTGCACAGAAACGTACATTTTTTAAATAAAAAGTACAAAACATAGTAACAAAATAAATTAATAACCAGCAGGTACACTGAAACATGGTCTCGTGTCAATGGGAATAAAAGCAAAATAATATAATTATTCTTCATAACAGCGCATACGTTCATTTGTTATTGTTGTTTTTTGTTTCCGTTCGATGTAAGCGCGACATTCGACGCTGCAGTCTTTGTCTTTATTTTTTTGTTTTTGTTTGTCTTTGGTCAACTGCTACCCACACAGGCAGCTTTTGCATACCCAAGTGAATTGGACTGCTCATGCAGCCCACATTCTCACAGTATAGGAATAGTAGACCGTACTCCACAGACTCAGAGTCTGATAACGAAAATCAAACTTCCCCTCTAAGATACGTAACCGCGAATCCCCCTGAAATGGCGATCGACCCAGAACAGCTCAAAGCTGTAATACAGGCAATTGTGGCCAATGCTTTGGCGGACGAAGCTGCCAGAAATGAACTCGCGCGAAATGAAATGCGTCAGAAAATTCAAGAGCTGGCCAGCCAGTTGGCAACAACACATGTCGCGTCCACCTCAGCAGGGGCCCCCGTTATTAGAACATACGAGCCCATAGACATAACTAATAATTCCCCATGTAGCATGACTTTAGATGCCGTTAAATATTTGCCTGAATTCTCGAGATCACAGGAATCGTATGTTTCGTGGCGACAAGCGGCGATTGCTGCGTATCGCATATTCAAAGATTTCAACGGCACCTCTCGCCATTACGAGGCTGTGACAATTATTAGGAACAAAGTTAGGGGCGCGGCCAATAACGTTTTATCCTCGTTTGGCACTGTACTGAATTTCGATGCTATTATAAATCGGCTCGATTTCACTTATAGTGACAAGCGTCCAATGCATGTCATTGAACAGGACATGAGTACTTTAAGACAGGGGAACAACATGACCCTGTTACAATATTATGATGAGGTCGAGAAAAAACTCACCCTACTCACAGATAAAGCTCATATGTCCCACGAGCCATCGGTGGCAAAAATATTGTGCGAAAAGTTCCGAGAGGACGCCTTGCGTATTTTCATCTCGGGACTTAAACGTAACCTCACTGATGTGCTTTTCGCGGCAAAGCCGAAAGTCATGCCGTCAGCTTTGGCCTTAGCACAAGAAGTAGAATCTAACCACGAGAGGTACGTTTTTGCAGCCAGTTTTGCAAAAAGTCAAGAAGACAAAGATCGCAAACCTGCTGCAAAAACGCAGGGTCGTCAACTTGACAGGTACGACCACCGTGACCTACAACATTATAACACCAAAAACCCATATTTTAGTAGGCATAAGGCACAGGTGCACGCCGACCCGCAAAGTGCAAAAAATTACAAAGGCAACGGCACAACAGAGCCTATGGAGGTCGATCCATCATTTTCTAAATTGCTGCAGACGACCCAGGCAAATGCCTACCAGAACAGAAGACCAGCCACCTCTGAGCGCACAGGCGCTGTGAGGAAACAACAAAAAATTAACTTCATTATGCAGAATGCGGAAGAAAACACAGGAGCATATGTCGCCGCCGCCTCCAAAGCGGCATCGAAAATAGACGACGATACCATTGCCGAGTATGATTCTGACTACGTCAATTTTTTAGGGGAAAATCCCTGTTACCCGTCATCAGACGACGAGTAGCGGGGGTGCTAATGAATTTCCTTTTAGACACCGGCGCGTCAAAAAATTTCATCCGACCTCGCAAAGAGCTAAAGAATATCCGCCCGGTGAACTCCCCTTTCAAAATTCACTCAATCCACGGCACCACCACCGTTACAAAAAAATGCTTCGTCTCAATTTTTGATTTAAAAGCGACCTTTTTCATTCTACCAGACCTTACAACATTCGACGGGATAATCGGGGCCGATCTGTTAACACAGGCCGGTGCATCACTTTGCCTTGCTTCCGCCCAACTCAAGTGGGGTAAGGAAGTTGAGAAGATTTCATTCCATAAATGCACCGACGTCAACTTCACTAACGTGGAGTGCACAAATGCACCACCCTTGGCGAAGAAGGCATTTCTGGGGATGTTAAGGAGCCGAAAAAACGCCTTCGCAGATCCCAACGAGGCCCTGCCATATAACACATCGGTAGTGGCCACGATAAGGACGACTAGTGAAGAGCCCATTTACGCAAAATTATATCCATACCCAATGGGGGCAGCAGATTTCGTCAACAACGAAATCCAAGACCTGCTTAAAAATGGCATAATTCAGAAGTCGGTGTCTCCTTATAACAACAATATAAGCAAATTAATGCCATAGAAGAACAGCACGCGGAATCATGCGTTGCGACCATTCACAGTGAGATTTCCCTCACTCACACCATAGAAACAACGGATAAGCCCCTAAACTGCTTCCAGCCCCTAAACTGCCCCTAAACTGTTTCCGCTGAAACGCTCTTTCGTTCTCTTTAAAGACAAGAAACGACATTCGATCAACTTCACCGATAGGGAGTCATTGCTCAATGACCTTGCGGATACAATAGTCCCCAGGGGCGTAAACGCCCTCCATTGCGATTTGCACACGCTAGCAACGGTACAGGACGAATTAGTCCGGAGATTCCCGACTACAAAATTCTGGCACTGCAAAAACCGTGTTACAGACATTTTTGGGGTCGAGGAAAGAAGGGAAATCATATTAGCAGAACACAATAGGGCCCACCGGTCGGCCCAGGAAAATGTGAAACAAGTTCTCACAGAGTACTACTTCCCAAAAATGGCCAAACTGGCCAATGAAATTGTCCAAAACTGCAAAACATGCGCGAAAGCCAAATATGATAGGCATCCGAAGAAACAAGAGATTGGCGAGTCACCGATTCCCTCTCAAATAGGAGAGATGCTACACATAGACATTTTCTCGACGGATAAAAAATATTTTCTCACTTGCATTGACAAGTTTTCGAAATTCGCCGTCGTACAGCACGTGCCGTCAAGAACAATTGAGGATTTGAAACCGGCCTTGTTACAGGTCATGAATTTCTTCCCAAAGGCCAAAGTGATTTACTGCGACAACGAACCATCGTTAAAATCGCACACGATCACGGCCATGCTAGACAACCATTTCGGCGTCAGCATCACCAATGCGCCACCCCTTCACAGTGTATCAAACGGGCAAGTGGAGCGTTTTCACAGCACTCTACTGGAGCTCGCCAGGTGCCTAAAAATTGACAAGGGCTTAAGTGATACCGTGGAAATAATCTTGGTAGCCACTACCAGATATAACAAATCAATCCATTCGGTCACCGATAAGAGGCCAGTCGACGTAATACAAGAATACACGGACGGCACACAAGAACGGATTGCTGACAAAATTAAGAGGGCCCAGGACGCGCTAAGGTCTAGGGAGAATGCTTCTCGACAAAACAAAGTCTTCGAAGTGGGCGAAAAGGTTTTGGTCAAAACTAACAGAAGGCTTGGCAATAAACTCACGCCCTTGTGTGAGGAAAAAACCATACAAGCAGACCTGGGGACCACGGTCCTCATTGAAGGGAGGGTGGTCCACAAGGACAACTTAAAATGACTCTCTCGCTTAATTTTAAATTTTTTTATTATCACCAGCCATTTGGCAAACTTCCATTTAGTAGACATTAAGTCCGTTGCCAAAGGCGCGATGTTTTAGTTTTAAGATAAAAGTAATTGGTGATGGGATAAACCTCAGCGAACAAGAAAAAGAGAATTAATACTAGAATACAAGATCGAATTAACCAATTAACAACAACTGTAAATCAAATCCTACAAACTCATAAAAAGACCCAAATTGACACCGGCCATTTATACGAGACACTGCTGGCTAGGAATAGAATACTAATGATGGAGTTACAGAATTTAATGTTGGCTGTAACACTGACGAAAATCAATATTGTCAGTCCAAATATCCTAGATCATGCAGATTTAAAATCAGTTTGGCTGAAAGAGCCCACAGATACCCCTATAGGAAATTTTGTCCGTTGCGTCCGTTAAAATTTTACAATCTCCTAACATATTACACTTCATTATTAAGTTCCCCAACATTAAGATGGCCTGCAACAAGATCACCATCCTTCCGGTGGCACACCGCGATACGGTGTTGAGGTTAGAGGATAATGTGGTGGCAGAGTGCAATGGAGAAGTCCGCACCGTGAAGAACTGCTCCATATCACCTGGGGCGATGTTCTGCCAGCTATCCATGGTGAGCTCGTGTGCCCGGGAACTCCACGCTGGAGTCATGGCGCATTGCACTACGCAGCAGAGCGACCTGCATCCGATCACTTACGTCGACGAAGGGATGATTGTCATCAACGATAGACCAGCACTAGTGCGCGTGGACAAGGGAACCAGCATCCACATTAAAGGTACGCAATTAATAACATTCATTGAGAGTGCTATGGTCAATGAGACCGTCTTCATAATCCACGACACGGTCCAGAAACGGGCACCGGGAGTAGCTAACTCCCCTGTCCTGAATATATAAATGAAACATGACATCCTGAGCCTCCCATATCTTCACCGCTTGAGTGAAAGGAATTTGGAGCAAATCATAAGATTCGAGGAAAAAGTCGACGGATTCCGACTAAGTCAGATAGCGCTAATTGCAGGAGCAATTTTATGCGCTCTTATCTGCTTTGGTTTACACTGCCTGCGTGCCACAAGGGCTAGAAGATCCGCAGCCCAACTTAAAGAAATCCTCACCCAAATAGGGTCGACCAAGGGCGGCCTTAATCTTGAGGGGGGGATAGTTAACTAAGTTAACTGGACCGATCGTCCGCACCCCAGCTCCGGTCAAATTGCTGACCAAGCATTTGGCCGGAAGCCCATGCATAGCCGGCAAAAGCTCTGCACATTGGCAGAGGCCGCTATGAAGCTCTTCTTTGTTAGCTTTTAAGTTTCAGTTCGTTTTGAAGCCTCATTGAATAAAGAACACAAGCTCATATGAGAACAACTCCGGCAATAGCCGTTATTCTTTTATTAAAATAAAACTGACTGAGTCCCTAGGCCAGCAGTTAAGAAGGGTAGTCCCCCTTCCATCATAATCTTCTTAATTTATACATACTCATGCGTAAACACCGCTGCCTACGTGCACTGTTAAAACTACACGTACACACGTTCAACACTTACTTTGTCGGCTCAATTTCAGCATTAAACAAGTGTATATAAATCCATCGAAGCCCTTACTTGTATCGACACAAAGTTTCCATGTAGTTCATAAAGCTCGTTGCTTCCGTAAGGCTGACTTTTAGAAACTAAGACTTAGTTAAACATTATATTCTATTTGTTCAATCTTTAGGAATTTACATGAGTGCATTCCCAAAGATCCTACCAATCAAATGTAAGAATTAAGTTATAGCCTTTGCAATATTCTATAAAATATCCTGGAAATATCTGACCGCTGCAAATGATCTGGCGTCTAACAAACTTAAAGGAGAATTAGAAACGAAATTCAAGCTTATGTATTTATATCGCTCGAGCCCTTACTAGGCTACGTACTTTCTTTGTGGGATTAACTCAGGTTAACGATCTAGATTATTAGGTTAGTCTATTTTAGACCAGGTTTAGACTATTCTGTTTTAAATAATAGTAAAAGTGTGCTTGGCTTCATTAAACCATGGTCTGAAGAATTTAATGATCTTTACATACATAAATATATTTTGCCGTTCGATATTGAAGTACGGGTCATGTGTCTGGAGCCCTCAATACGGTGTGCATGAAGACCTTATTAAATCTGTAAAAAAGAACTTCTTAAATTAAAAGGTGCATATCTCTACCTTCCTTCTTATGTCAGCAGACTCTTACTAATTAACTTACCATCTCTAAAAACCCTTAGATATATGCGGGGTGTCGTTTTCCTACACTACCGTATTTACTGTAAAGATGACAGCTAGAATCTATTAACACGCTTTAAATTGTTGTTCTATATTCCTAAGCCGTTCTAGTGCAATTTATGCCCAGTATGAGCCTTTTGGGCTATTGTGTTCGGATTAAAACGACCTCTATGGCATTATTCAATATACATTTATTATATCAAATCTTAAATTTTCACCTACCTTTCAGAGCAAACAAACGGGCGGAAGGGTGCTTTACGCTATGGAGTGGTTGCTTTAAGACAGACAAACGAAGCAACGGTCTGACGGACATGCTTAAATAGACTTAGAAGGTGATCTTTATCAACAATGTATACAGTATTATAATACAGTCTGCTAAGGTATAAAGATGAGCTGTTAAAAATGGCTTACTGTGTACCTATAACATATTTCAGTAACAAAGACCGAAACACTAAAGGTCCTTAGTCGAGTTTCTTCAGTGACATGAACACCAGCGCCTACTTATTGGAGTGTTTGAAGATGCTGTTTGTCAACTAATGTCATCAATCATTCACCTATGCAGTTAACAATCAAAATAAATATATGGAATGCAAACGATGTATGTTGTATGTGTATGTTGTACACTACATTAAAAATAAGAACTGAGGCATGTTTGGAATCAGAAATCGCCTTGACACAACAGGATTAAATCGTGTCACCAAGTGGATTAAAAATCAATTAAGGAAGCTCCGTGTAACTGCCGCAGGCCCAGTAAACCTGTTAAGAATCTATGGAGTGCCGCAAGGAAGATAAGAAGGCCTATTAACATATGCCTACCAAAACAAAACAAATGAAAAAAAATGGAAAAAAAACATAGGAGTTTGCTGAACAACTTCAATGCAAATTCACCATTCAATGCCTAAATTTATAAAAGTTGGGAAAATACATGCTTAATGGACCTGCGAAGTATTGGAGAACGAGGTACAAGAAAAGATTGGCCCGCTGGTCAACAAAAACTCACCAAGCTAAGACACCAAGCTATGAAATGTTTTTATGAAAAAATCCTCGGGTGAGTCCTCTCTCACTTGTACAGCAACTAAGCACAAAGGTAAGTTGTAAGTAACATGAACATATCGGTAAACAAATATTAATTTTCGTTTTCTACCGGCACGTAGAAAAATCCGTTTACAAGTCCATTATTGTGAAATATTTGGCAGCTTGTAGTTTCTCCGGGACATCTTCGATTAAAGGCACAGGAAAGCAGTCCTGCAACACCATACTATTCAGTTTGCGGTAGTCTATGCAGACTCTGAACGTTTCATCTTTCTTCTTAATAACAACAACTCTGCTTGCTACGTGGGATGACGACTTTCTCACGATGCCTTTCTCAAACCAGACCTCAACTTGGGCTTTGACAGCTTCAGCTTCTTTGGCGGAGAACCGACTCGGTGATTGGCAGAATGGTTTCAGCACTCTATCTGGATGGCTTTGTAGCTGGATTGGACACTGTGTAAGGACAGCAGGTGGCTGATATCTGTTCTTAATCAACTGCGCGACCTGATTTTGATACTTCGGCGTCACTGAGATGATATTTGGCTCTTTAAATACGCTGTATACATTAAAAGGATACATCTGTTGCAGTCTGTTTTGTTTCTAGCTCATGAAACAAAAACCCATTACCATCGGAAGCCAAACAGATCTTTTTAATGAAGTCATACCCCAACAGCGCTTCATGGTTCAAGTTACAGCTTGATACAACGAGGAATTTATGTTCAGTCTGCGCTTGATTTACTTCAACCTTTTTGTCAAAACATCCGTTTGGTTTGGTACAGGCATTGCCCAAACCGCGCAACGTAGACTCGCATTTGTTCATTTCATCATTGTTCAATTTTTTTAGAACGTACTCATTCACAATTGTTACATCAGAGCCTGTGTCGACCAGGCTTTCAGCTCTTACACCATTTATAGCAATTGTTTTGACGCAGCTACGATCCAGAATTATTTGTAATGTCTCGACTTTCTTTTTGCAATCACGCGCAATATGACCGTTCTCGTTGAACTGAAGTATTTAGTTTCCGCGACGCAATTTTTTCTCTTATGCTCCAATGAGCCACAGTTAAAACAAAATTCCTTCTTTTTCTCTTTGTTTGTTTGCTTGTTTTTTTTTACAGCCGTCCCCGAACTTTTTTCTGAGTTCTTATTTTCCTGCTCGCGAACTAGTTCATAAATTGCGTATTCCTCTTTGAGCGCTTTATACACTTACAACGAAACATAGCACATTTAAATTCGCTTTTTATATTGAGACCGAGTACAATATAAGGCAACAAGGCAGCATCTTCGAGATTTTCTTATGTATATCAGCACTGTTTTAATTGCACTCAAATTCTTCTATGAGTTTCTCTTTGAGCTCTTCAAAATCACTCACGCACTCTGACTCTAAAAACAACTTGGCCGCCCCAGTCATTTTTCCCCTCGCTTGTACATACTTTTGTTTTTCGGACAGTTCGTAGGCATCAGCATTACGTTCAAATATTTCGAACCACTTTTGAGACAGACACTGAATAGCCATCAAAATCACTCACGATTTTCTCAAAATTGTCAACTCATATTTTCATTTGGGTTTCTCTACGTGCGTCAACTTCCACCTCTAATGCCAACAACTATATGAGTTGTTGCATTTGAACTGTAACGTCATTGCTTTCATCCCGTGACATTATCTCTGATTTTTCTAAAACTGCGTCAACGCTCTCGTTACTTGTGCTCTTTTACGTGGGCTTTTACTTTGTACACACTCGGCTTTTTTTTCTCTTTCGCGCTCTTTCTTGTTTCCCTTTTCAACTTTGCTATACAGAAGACTAATTTAACAACGGTTGTGAAATAGAAATTCCGAGAACGCAAGTTTCCGACTGTTTTTTTTGGTAAGAAGTTATCTGTTGTAACTGCGACTTTACTGCTGCTCAACTTTACAACTGTTCGACTTTAACCAACTTCTACAACACATAACCATTTTGCGCAAACAATTTCTTGACGGCTTTTCTACTTTTTCACTTTTCACACCACAGGCACTGCACCTGATACAACTGCGACAGTTCTTGAACTAACACACATTGAACCGGACGAGCCCCCAAATGTAAGATTGATTATTAAACGGATGCTTATTTGTATTAAATGTAGGTTCTATGGTTAATGATATGATGATAAAATACGACTAATTTAACGACCGCGACTGGACTGCTCTCGACTGCTGACTATTGACGACTGCGCAACGACGACTGCCGATCGACGACTGCCAACTCCGTGTTAAAGAGGGTAGGTAGCAGCACTTTTGTATGTTGCCACCTTACATATGTGCACACAAATTTGTCATATTCCCTTGAGTGCAACTTAATGAATAGTAGTCCCGGTACATTTCCCTAGCTCCCAGCGAATCGAGCGAGGTGGAACCACCGTAGGACTGCTGACTTAGTCCCGGTACATACCCCTACCGCTCAGGGAATCGGGTTTTATATTTATATTTTGCATGCGTTGGAAAGGTCTCGGAAAAGATCTCAACAGAAAAGCGCTAAAATCTTTTTTCACATACAGCGCCATCTCTGATACACAGCATGTACCACAAACCAATATTTTAAGTAGATGGCGCCGGTGCGTTATACAGTGTTTGAGAGCTACTCATTGTTCTCTGCTCAGTTAATTTCATGTGACATACCGGTATTGTGTTTACTGTGAAAAAAGGTTTAAAAAAAACAGGTTATTCGTTTCCTAACATTTCAATTGGAAACCATCAAATCAATCACGTTGAACTGTGTAAATTTTGGGTATCGTGCATTTGAGGTTTAATTCACCACTCTGTCCATAGTCCAAAATGCCTAGAGGACGACGTGCGAACATCGGCCGCCGCACAAGACATGCAAGCCAGCAAAAAGTGCTGCAAAGACAAAATATAATAAGAGAAAATGCCCGATTGAGACAACGCGGGAGCACACGAATATCATTGGCATCATACAGACGCTTGATCCGATTCCAGCCAATTTCTTAAACACATCCTTGAATACAATAACTGCTTTCGCATGACTTCCTTTGGAGCTAATATCATTCAAGAAGACGGCTCCAGGCCGACTTGCAAGGTAAAAGATACAACACACATAACCAATCACTCACACCAACACAAAGAATTCCAACACCTAACAACTACATATACATACATATTACAGACCAGCACCAACACCAGATGACCCGCAACAATTTCTGCAAATATATTTCATTTCGTCGATGGTGGATCAGCTGAATGTAATAATGCTAATAATGCAGTGGCTAATATGTTCAAAACATTATTGGAACGAATGCCATCGGATATGCATATGATGTTGCTGCATTTATTGATGGCGATCCAACTAAATCGCGAGACATTGTCGTTCAGCGAAGAAGCAATATCATGCATCGTGTAAACGAGACACATAGTTTGTACGATACGTTACAATATGCAATCATTTATTGGCAAGGGCAAGACGGATACGACATCAAGTTGAAGATGGTCGATCCAATTACAGGTTCAATATTCACACACTAATTATTGCTATTATGTACAATAATACAATATAATTTTGCATATTCAGGCGTCTTATCGAATAAAAATCAAAGCGCAATGAAATACTATGCGTATCCTATAATGATTCGTACACATAAGGAGAATGTCATTCTGAAGTGCCGTCGGCTATTCCAGCAATTCGCTGTCGACATGTATGTCGCAGTCGAAACCGAACGTTTAGCGTTCATCCGATTCAATCAGGCAAAGCTACGATTTGCGGACTATATACACTTGCGTGATGCTATTCATTCAGATAGAGATGTGCAGAATATTGAACGTCTGACGATTCTTCCATCATCTTATATCGGATGTATGCCACATGGATGAATACGCTCAAGACGCTATGACGTACGTGCGAAATTAATTATTACGCTCACATACAATCCGAAGTGGACGGAAATTTGAACGTGAGTTGAAACTGGGCCAAAAACCGCAAGATAAGCATGACATAATCGCCAGAGTATTTCAACAAAAACTCAAGGTTATGATGGATGTGCTTAGTTAGTATCTTTCTAAGTAAGTTTTTTATGGCACACGTTTTTATATGTACTCGGTCGAATGGCAGTAGCGTACTCATACTCATATCCTAATTTGATTGCTGAACAAATTACATTTAAATGAAGTCAATAACATCATATTAGCTGGAATTCCTGATCCAGCCACTGATCCCCATCTACACGACATTGTGACGACACAGATGGTGCATGGACCGTGCGGTGCATTAAATTCATTGTCGCCTTTCATGGCTGATGGACAGAGCACAAAACGGTATCCGCTACCGCTAGTTCCTGAAACAGTCACAGGGAGCCATGGATATCCAGTTTATCGTCGGCGTTCAAAAGAAGATAATGGTCGAACTATCAAAGTTCAAGTTCAAAATCAAGAGATTGAGATCGGAAATGAATTCATTGTACCATATTACCATATACCCGCTGCTATCACGAATTTTCGAAACACATGCACACGTTGAAAGTTGTCATTAGGCCAAATCAATCAAATATTTGTGCAAGTACGTCACAAAAGGCAGCGACATGGCTGTGTTTGGTATTGCGCCTGAAAAAGCGAATGACAAAATCAGCAACTTTCAAATGGGCAGATACGTCAGTACTAATGAAGCGCTGTGGCGATTATTGTCATTTCAAATTTATGAAAGATATCCCATAGTTGTCCCATAGTTGTTAGCAGTGCATTTGGAAAATGGCCAAAGAGTTTACTTCACTGAGGCTAATGCGGCACAACGAGCTGCGAGACAACCATCGACAACATTGACTAGCTTCTTTGCAATGTGTAAAGCAGATATATTCGTAGCTACGCTGATGTACGTTGAAATATTACAATTAATAATATTACACTTGGAGTCAATCAACAAAAAAATTCCAACGTCGCAAACAAGGAACCCCAGTTCCAGAATGGCCACATGTGTCGCATGTGAACTGTTCATCCTAAAAAATGATGAATGTTTTTATTTTCGATTGCTGTTGGTAAATGTACGTGAACCAAAATCATTTGCGCGTTTGAAAACTGTGAATGGCTACCAATGCCAAACATATCGATTACGAACGATTAGCATTGGAATTTAACACTTGCGGATTAAGTTGTTTCATCAAATGCGTACCAAATACGAACGCTGTTCTTAATTATCATTACCACATGTTTTCCTTCACTACCAATTCAGTTATCGAACAAACACAAAGACATATGTGAAGATATCTTGCATCGCTTGCGCATTCAAACGAATAATTATGACAGCCAAATACCAATGAAATCTACAATGAATGATTGATTGTGATTGATTTTGAGGATCTATGCTTGACTATTGCAAACAAGCTACTGATTGTAGTAGGAATGATTGCGCTAAATCGATTGGTGCACGATGCATTCAACGAAGAATCATCGAGAGCTGCCATACAATGTTGATACATTGCCGGAATTTGTTCGAAATAATGTGCCGTTGCCGAATGGACAGCAAAAACATGTATACGAAACATTAATGCAAACGGGGGACAATAATACTGGTGGTCTATTCTTCCATTTCATTGATTTTGGATACTACTCGATCAAGATGTGGCATAGTTTGGGCATTCGCAATGCAAGCTTATTGTTTCGGACGAGTACACAATGGCACTTAAGAAATCACTTGAAGCACTTAACTTTACACTGCAGGATCTTCGGCGAAATGATATCAGGTGATTTCAGGCAGACGTTTCCATTAATTCCCCGTGGAACGCCTGCAGATGAATTGAATGCTTGCTTGAAGGCATCACCTTTATGGAATAACGTAAAAACATTATCGCTAACCACTAATGTAAGAGTTAAACTTCAAAATGATCAAAGTGCTTAACAATTTACTAACCAATTGTTAGTTGTTGGAAATGGAAAAGTCCCAGCTGATCTGGATTAATTAATCTTACCGACGACTTTTGCCGATTTGTAGAGTCTCAATTAGTTCTTATTGAAAATGTTTTCCCAAAAATTAGTGAGAATTGTCAAAATTATGCTTGCTTAAGTCAACGAGCAATTCTTGCCGCAAAAAATATTGATGTACACGAATTCAAACTTCTGAAGCAACTCGTTTAATTCTCGTTCCAGACACGGTCGCTGACAGGATTTCGGACCTAAATGAAATTTGCAGTCATGACATTCATCACGTTTTATTTCTGTGGGAGTCCAGGTTGACCTGATCCTCACCTGATGCACCTTAATTCGTCAAGAAAATATAGTAGCCTCAAACCACTATACTTGCTTAATAAGAGCGTGATAGAAGCAATAATAAAAATTGCAAAAAATGTAAGAAATAGGGAATAGAAGTAGGGCACAGTATCTAACTTGGATAAATAATGTAATATTGTAATCTTACCAAATATGGTACCATGCAGACGCGAGTGCGAAAGTAATCGAGATAGGTAGATTTAAATAATTATTATCTTAAACAAACGCCGGTTTGTTTTTCACAAGGCAATAATTGATACATCGATGAGCGCCAGAAAAAAACACGACCGTTCGCTATGAAATTAATTGTTAAGTATATTTATTAAGTACTAGCTTTATCCTGCCAAGCTTCCCTGTGGCTCATTCTGATTTCGTTCATAAATTCATTCATAGTAAGGGATTTTAAAATATAATTCCCATTCCCAGTGTCTTTATAAAACTTTTTATTCGTTTCTGCTTGGATTTACTTGGATTTATCATATTTATGTTGAAGTTATAACCCTCGGAACCATCTCAGAAGGATACTGGATATTGCAAAGTATCGTGTTTGAGTTTGAGCACAATCAGTTTAGAACTTTCCGAGTTGTATCATTTACTACAAAATCACCATCCTTGAACTTCAACGAACATTTTAAAAAAAGATTAGGCCAAATTGGTCCAGGCGTTGTTGAGTTATGCGCTTACCAATACATTTTGCAATTCATTTTTATATTATAGATTTAGGCACGGTTTACCCGCGAAAGGAACAAAACGAAGTTCACCATTCCGCTGAAATTTCATGCAAAGGAAATGAGTCAGAGCGCCGCCATCGACTCCAATGAATTCGCCCGATATAAGCGCCTTTACGCTGTTCAGTTCTTCCCTTCTCGTACTAGCTATTATTCAATCTTCAACGTACACCATTCGTCTATATATGCAGGGTTCGCTGGCGCAAGGGACGAATTCAAACTTCTGAAGCAACTCGTTCAATTTCTCGTTCCAGACACGGCCGCTTTGCTTGAGACCGTACATTGACTTATACAGCTTCACGCCCTGTCCCGCTGACAGGATTTGGGACCAGAATGTAATTTGCAGCCACGTTTTATTGTTTACGTGGACGTTCAGGTCGACCAGTAAGTGCCTTTTGCGGTCGCCCGGATCCTCTCCTGATGCACCTTAGATCGTCTTTAGCAGACGATCTCTGATCCTTCTTCAGCTTCATCACAGTGATGCTCTTCAGTGGCTGCAGATCCTTGAACAGGATTCGCCTCATTAACCACATCAGACTGCGGGCCTTCAGAATCAACAGCTGACTGGACTTCAAGCTCGAACAACTTTAGAGAAGAAACATGACACCTGCCGCAACCACTATTGTTCGATTCTCGGCGTTATGCAACCGATACGCCTTCAAAGTCCCGGAGTATCTGACCTTTTGGCTCGAACTTCTTCCGGTGAGTTTTGTCGAGTACAATGGCCTTCGAACCAAACAATCAAATGGAACACCGTCGACTTCTTGCCTGACCACGCATTGGAAGGCGTTACACAGGACAACGTTGACGTCTCACAACGATTTCGCAGATAGGCTGCCGTGTTAATGGCCTCTTCCCAAAACGTCTCGTCAACTTCAGATTGCACTATACTCCGCGCCATTTCCACCATTGTTTTATTGGCACGCTTCGCCACACCATTTTGTTGAGGAGTGTGGGGAACAGTTAGTTTCCGTTTGATGCGACTATTCACCAAGAAATTTTCAAATTTTCTACGGGTCATTGTCGCTTCTGATTTGCTCATCATACGCCTTTTATTGGTTAAGAATCTTTAAGAAATTTCGTCTCTTGTTTTAAGAGACGTCAATAAACTTTGCGAAATACCACCAATTGAGGGTTTACTCATGGGTCCACAAATTTCACTGTGCACTAAGCCAAGAACATCACCTGACCGATTCTCCGAGGCATTTCATAACTTCTTTTCGCATATTTTTCATTTTTTCCCACGATTCACAAACATGTTATTTTTCATTACCTACGCCTGCATCTAAGCCGAACACCAAGTTGTTCTTGATCATATGTCGCAAAGTTCCAAATTTCAGGACCGAACCGATTATGCCATTCTCTCATTTGCGTTACATTAGACTGTGAAACAAAGTTTTTGTTTTTTAATTGTATCTTAGAAATTAAATTCAGGAGGTACAATAATTATTGCCAGAGCAAGTGATGCCTTCAGGCAGTTTCTTGTGATTATTGCGTTGTTCTAGTGTTGTGCCGTTTTAGTTCCAGTCTGTTTGTGTAACTGGGATTCGAACCCGGACCGGGCGGCACAGCTCACCAACCGATTATGTCCCACATACCCACTCGGCTACGGGTGTAAAACAAATTATTTTTTGACATCATTCTCAAAAATAAATAATCAGTTTCTATTTCCATAATCCTGTACACTAAATCCAATTTTACTGCATTTCGATACGGATACACTGCAGATATTTTACATATAAAACGTTGATCAACTTAAAACTTTTCTTCCGCCAGTACAACCGGACAGTACCGCGACCGCCTGCTTTCACGTAATTATCTTTAGCCAACATAATCTTCTATAGCGCTCACGAATCACTTCACTTTCACTGCGAACGGTCGTGTTTTTTTTCTGGCGCTCCGTCAAAACAACCGAACAGTACGGCGCCCGCCTTCTTCCATGTTATTATCTCAAGCCAGCATAATATTTTCATTGCGCTCACGAAACTCCATAAACATCGATTGTTCACCACACAAGTGCGTCGTTGCACTACTGTCCAAACACCACATGTCCCATTCTAACTCATTGACCGCAGCAACAATTAAAATGGAGAAGTGCTTTTTGTTTTGTTCTGGCTTAGCAGCCCTCTTTTTTTGCTTTATAATTTGTGCAAATGTGTTCGCGACGATCCCCCGACCAACAGACAACATTCGATTTGCTTTTCTGCTGCACATTGGAACTACTGTTAGATGTTTCAAGCCGTTTTTCCGTATGCGACGCGAATACCTTTTGCTCATTCTTTTCCGAGTAATCGTCACTTGCCTTCCTTACGGTACTTAGAAAACAAAATAATCGCGAACATTTCGTTAGTTTCGGAAAAATTATTGACGTGCGTTGCAATGCTCTCATCCTCACCCATCTTCACGTTGAGTAACTACTTGAACAAACTTTCGTTGTATGTATTTTACTTTATTTTTCCCAAGCTTCCATAGCACTTTTGCAATGATTCACATTATTTATTTGTAAGGCTTCACATATAATATGATGCTAACAAGCGCCTTTTCGTCTTTAGCGTTGAACTGCAAATTTTGATTTTCGTTACTAATATCGCCCTTAACCAACCGACCGCATACAATCAGGGCGGTGCCATCTCTGTGTGCGAAGTGTGCGGCGCACACAGGCGCAAAGACAATAGGGGTGCCGCCACTGCTGCCTAAATTATTTTTGTTACCTTAATGATTGTGTTTTTTGTAGTGCAGTATCGATATGTAAGTACATACAATAGGCGCAAAATAGGCCTTGTAAAAAACAAAGTATTTATTAGGCTTATTTAACAAGTTTCTCAATGTTTAATGTTTATTATTATTGACGTTTCCGGTTTCATTTTACGCTTAGGGTTTTTGTTAACATTATATACGAGCGCCACGTTTAAACGGCGGCAGTTTCTTCGAACCATAGAAAGAAGTACTAGTTATTTTGATGACTTGACTGAGTTTGATGCGATGCGTGCGACGTAAGCGGGGTGAGATAACAGAGATTCCCCGACTTTAACGAACAATATAGCCAAGACAAATCAAAACAAAATTTTTGAAAAAATTAAATAATGATTTGGTGAAAATTCTTGAATTTATGTAAGGCATTAAAGCCAGTTTATTGATATAGTTATGCTGGATATATTATAAAATAATGAATCAGCGACCTCTCGACTCTGCTGACAATGGCTGCAACTTGACCACTTGACTATTTAATGACTTGACGACGATTGACCCTCCGACACACCAAATTCTATACTCGGACTTGATTCCTCGATGACTTCCTTTACTACTTGCCAACTTGACTTCACGATCCTAAAGTTCCGCTCTTTTAACGTCTTGCCCTCGATAGTTTTTCTTCCATACTCCTTTGCAGTCATTCGATCTGATGATGATACTTCCTTATATCGTGTACTATCGCATAGCAGGCACGTTGATATCTATCGATGCCCAACTTTACTTTACATTCGGCAATTCTGATATTCTAAATCTGACCCAGACGACGCAGCATCTCGTTCTCCTGGGCGACCATTCTAGCCCCCAGCTTCGTTACTCGCTCATGGGTGGCGGCACTATCCGACTCCGTCTGGACGCGCAGCTCCTCCAGCGTTGCCAACTGGTCCTCCAGCTTGGCCAGCTTCACTTGGTGCTCCCAGCGACTCGGTCTCGCTCATTAACTGATTGATCGTGGCCGACTGCTTCTCCTCGAACTTCCACTGCTCGGTGCATAGCTACTCCTCAAAACGCTTCTCAGCGAGTTTGGCCAGCTCGATGGCCTTTTTCTGGCCCTTGGAAATCAGTTCCGTCTGCTCCAGGACCTTCTGTTGGTCATTCATCAGCTGCGAGCTCAGTCTCTCGATTTCCTGCAGACTCTTTGCGTTCTCTTCCTTCTTGACATCGCAGATATTCTCCTTTAGCCACCAATTATCCGCCTGGGTCAGCTGCTTCTCCTGGTATGCGACGCCTTCCGCCTATCTTCTGCGGCCTGGTCCAGCTGCTGCTTCAGTTGTTCCTCTTCCCGGTCCTTTAACTCTTTTACTGTCTTTATTTCTCAACAATTTTGTTTTCGGCTTGGGACTTTTGCTCCTTGATTTGAGCCAACTCCTCCTTAAGAGCTTCGATGTCCTCGTTTTTGGTCTCCTTTGCTTCTTTGTAATCTTCAATTTCCTGGTTGTCCTTCTCCAGTTTCAGGCCTAAGTCCTGTAAATCCTGCTGTGCAACCTGCTTGGCCTGGTTGGTGGCCTTTTCGAAGTCCTTGGCTTGCATCTGGATGTCCTTTTGGGCCTGCGTTATTTGTTGGATCAGCTTTTCGCTCTCGAGTGTGGCCTTGAGCTTGGACTGTTCCAGATCCTTCACCTTCTCCCCGATGGTTTTCCGAGCATCCTGCAGCTGCTGGTCTTCTGCTGGGTCAGGTGCTTCTCCCGACTCTTGGCCTCGTTCAGCTCCTCCACTTTAAACTCCATGTCCTGCTGTTTTGCGATCAACTCGGCGTTCATTTTTTCCAGCTCTTCCAGACGATGTAAGTCGACTGCCTTCCTCTGGGCTTGCAACATTAGCAGGTCGTGCTCGGCTGCAAGATTACACAATTCGCGGTAGCTCTGGGACAGTTCATCCTTCAGGACTTCCACTTGCTCTTTTACGGCAGACGCTTCCATAGCTGAATTATAACGAAATGGTGACGAAATGGTTTTATTTGTTCGCCTGGTACGGTCGTCATTTGTACAGGACACTCGATTGGAGATTCAGCTGACTTGAAATTGTCGACCAGCAGCTTCATTATCGGCTTGAACTGTTCAAAAACACCTAAGTTATTTTCGTTTTCGACAATATTTTATATACTTACCTCATTATGTCCAGCAATGTCTGGTCGCGCTGACACCTTGGGGAAAGTGAACCCCTCCTCGTCCAATGTGAAACGAAACTTTGATGCGAAGCATGTAAGCAGGGCGTCATCTTTAATATTTTTATACAACAAAATTTTTTTTTACCTCAGCTCCATCGACGCACACGGCTCCCGTAAAAGTACCCAGCGGCAAAATTTTTACATTTCCTAGGCCTCGCAGTATAGTGAAACATTTTTCCAGTTTCACGTCGGTCAGTTTCTTAAAAACTGAGTTACGAACGATTGAAACATCCGCTTCAGTATCCACCAGACATTTTATTTTAAGTCTGTTCACAATTATCGCTTTATGTCGTTTTGAAGACCGAACCACCTGCACAGATCTGGATACTTGTGAACACTCCCTTGCAATATGTTCCCCGCTATCACACTTGAAGCATTTTGTATCTGCCTTGCAATCCTTTCTCAGGTGCTCAGCTTACCGTCAATTAAAGCAAGAAGCATTTCGTTGGCTGGCATTGGAGGTGTTTTTGTTGCCGACTTGACGACTTGATTTGATTGGACATGCACTTGCATTGGTATATCTCGAATTTCTCTTTAAGCTCGTGAAATTCTTTGAAGCTGCACAGGCTATATTTGAATTCACTTGGCATATCTAAACCATCCACAATGTAACCAATAAGGGACTCTGCGTCGATCGTTCCCTGTACTGCTATGTTTTTCATAATGAACATATACTCATGAAAGCTCTCATTTTTCTTCTTCTTCCACTCTTCCAGTTTGGCATGTAAATCAGCACTTCTCATTGTATGCCTTAATTCTCTAGTTAATACGTTATTTAACTGCTCAAACGTATTAACAACTTCCGTATCTAAGAAGGGTTCCATTGAAACCCTAGCAGTATCGAGACCTAAATCTAGCCATGTAGTTCATAAAAACTTGCTGATTTCGTAAGGCTGACTTTCACAGACTAAGCAACTTAATTTCTTCATTCGATTGGTCCGATCTTAATATCGAAATTAATATCGCTTTAGAAGCATTCTACAAAACGCTATCTTCGACTCTTATATGCCATGGTATCCACCCGCACCGACTGATCCGTCTTGGGTTACAAGGAGTCTAAAAAGCTTAAAATATATTAAGAACAGCCTCTTTAAGATATATAAAAACTGGATAGAATATATCAATATTTCAAGATACCAAGTATCTCGGTCAAACTTCACCGAGCATAATACTGAGTGTTATAAGAATTATATTTACCATATTTACCGCCGCCGGATCTAGTGAGTGAACCATACCTTCCTGGTGTGGGAAACTCAGGGGTGCTACTTGATGAATTAGGCAAGGCGGCTATTAAATGTCACACAAGCCTATGTAGGGAAGAGTGGGAAACCGTACCAATGCGCGGCATACTCGAAAATATAAGGAGTACACTTTTACAACTACTACATTCCACATAGCGACAGTCCCATGCAATTTGAGGACATGCTTGGAAAGCTTGTTGAACACGCTAGTGGGCGCAGACCAGGAGTCATAGGAGGTGACCTCAATTCCTGGGCTACAGAATGGGGCAGTCGGACTTCTAACCCAAGAGGCCGAGCAGTGATCGATGCCACGAACTTGCTAGACTTCGTATTGGTAAACGACGGTCTCAAACCGACGTTTAATAACGACAAAGGTACATCTATCATCGATGTCACCTTTGCTAGCAGAGTCCTAGTGACTAACGCAAACTGGATGGTGCAAGAGGACATAACGCTGAGAGATCAAACCCTGATCTCGTTCAGTGTCCGAGCGATGAGGCCAATGCCCAGTCTGCGGAAAAGTGCACTAGGGCCAGTTTGGGACATCAGGAAACTGGACGAATGTTAGCATACCAGATCGAGCTCATGGAGACCACAAATAGACACGCGGACACCAAGGTGGCAGCGCTCATGGATTTGCTCAAAGAAACGTGCAATGCAGTGATACCGAGGAAAACGAATGCGAAACGAAAGCCCACGGTCTACTGGTCTCTCTACATCAGCTTCGGGCGGAAGCCTCAGGGCAAGGAGGCAAGCGCAACGATCCAAAGGGCAACCGCACCACGCCCAGTGCATCGACAGTTTAAGAAAGGCATATCTGCAGCAAAAGCGAATGCATTCGAGGACCTGCTTGGAAGCGTAGACGACAGCCCCTGGGGAATCGCTTGCAAAGCAGTAAGCAAAAAACTTAATGCCGCTGTTGCAGGAACCCCGCAGGAACCAGCCACCCTGGCTAACATCGTATCGGAGCTGTTCCCAATCCAAGACCCGTTATGGCAATCCGCTCTCGGACCCCCTGCCTCCGACTTTCCGTGTAACAAAACATGTGAAGTCGAAGTAGCAAAGTTGATCAAGCCGAACCGAGGATGGTATCCCCGGAGCAATCGTTAAAGCAGTTGCAACCGCAAGTCCTGAGGTCTTCGGGGACACATTCTAACAGTGTCTTCTGGACGGACTCTTCCCCAAGCGTTGGAAAACGATGAAGCTAGTCCTCTTGCCGAAAGGCAAGAGGCCTGCAAATGTAGCAGGCAGCTATCGCCCCTTATGTCTGCTGGACATTGTGGGCAAACTCTTTGAGCGCATACTGTACGCGCGCATAGAGGTTACCACAGAGAGTCCCACAGGCCTTAGAAGCCAACAGTATGGCTTCCGAAAGGGGAAAAGTATGCTTGACGCTCTCAGCCCAGTGTCTCTATTGCACAGACCCAGTGGAAACAGCAGACCCCTTTTTTTTTGTACTGCTCTAGGTTCGTCGTAGAAAAGGACCATCTAGAGTCACTCGCTGGGGCTCCTCTCAGCCCGAGAATCTTGATTTCCGCTATGTTGGCGGACAAAGGGGGTGGGGAGGGAGGGGGTGAATATGATGAGGCGTGTCCGAACGGACGAGATGGCCAACAGGAAGGATGGATGAGGAGTACTCCCGTGTGGTGGCGGGGCAAGATTTCTACCACAGTGCGCTAGGCACGCCGTAAAACGCGGCTAAAGAGTCAAGGAAGGAGCGTCACACTGCAGTACAAAGCATATGGAGAGGGAGTACGATTTGGCATCACATCCTGCTCACCGATGAAATACCTTGACTGTCAGTCCCGGTGAGAACAACAAGGACTGGTGGGAGAGCATATTAACGGTTACAAAGATAAGTACCAAGATCAATTCTTCCCCATAAAAAAACAAAAAAATCATGTAATAGCATTACAAGAAACTCACCCTACCAACAACAACACAATCTTTCACATGCCCAAACAATTTCACTTATACAAGTAAAGTGATTAAAGTCCATTAGCTCCCAAGGCTAGACGAGGAGTAACTCTATTCATATCTAATGATATTCAACATTCCAATTCAACATACTGTCCATTGCCGCAAAAATAAAAAGTAAAACTCCGTTTGTAGTAATAATTATATATATATCCCATACAGATAATTGCGTTGAACAAGATTTTCATGATCTGGTCAACAATTTAAATAAGCCCCATCTCATCCTAGGAGATGTAAATGCATGGCACTAACTTTGGGGCTCTTCTACAAACAATGAAAAGGGAAATTCAATTGCAAAATTTGTACAAAATAGCAACTTAATAGTACTAAATAACTGAAACCATACATACAACACAATATATTCGAAGACGCGTCAAGATAATTATAATCAATTGTTTTTAGTGAAGTGAATGGTCATTAATAAAAGACAAATAAACAAATCGAAAGCGAAAGAGACGCTTCGTGCGAATACATATTTTTTTCCTTTTTTTTTGCGTTTGAAATATAAAAACATAAACATAAGTTTCAAACAAATAAATAAAAAGCACTATGAGCCAGAAAGAGGCTCGAGATCAGAGACAACGAAAGCAAGACGATCGCCGGCTCCCAATTCAACGTAAGCTTAGCCCTTAAAATTCCGATACAGAAAACAAGCCGAAAAATATACGGTCACTTATATGGTCACTTCCCTTCGCTATGGAAAAAGTCGATCATCATTATGATACCTAAACCGGGAAAGGATCATACAGTTCCATCATCATATAGACCAATAAGTCTACTACACGCATGGCAAAACTCTTCGAAAAATGTCTGATGACATTTGTACCGGAGCATCAATTTGGTTTTCAGGAGAAACATGGAACAATCGAACAAGTCAATCGAATCACAACTGAAATTCGAACTGCATTCGAAAAGAGAAAGTACTGCACTGCCATTTTTCTCGATGTGGCCCAAGCATTTGACAGAGTCTGGTTAGATGGCCTAATGCATAAAATTAAATCAACACTCCCTGAACGCATCCATAAGCTTCTAAAATCGTACCTCTACAATAGAGTGTTCTCAGTTAGATGCGGGACTGATACGTCTGAGGACCACATCATAGAAGCTGGGGTTCCTCAAGCAGCGTACTTGGCCCAACACTTTACCTGCTATATACAGCCGATATGCCACATCGAGTCAGATGACTATATCTACATTTGCCGCAGTCCAGAGCCGCTCTAAATGCCCACGGCAAGCTACTGCACAACTTGGTATCTACCTGGTACATCTCGAGAAATGGCTTTCCGACTGGAGAATAAAAGTCAATGAACAAAAATGTAAACACGTAACATTTACAGTGTATTAAATAACACTGTTATACCGAAATCAAATGAAGGTATGTACCTAGGTATTCATCTTGACAGGCGACTCACTTGGCGTAGACACATCGAGGCAAAAAGAACACACCTCAAACTAATAGCTAATATAGTACATTGGCTTCTTAGTATACGTTCTCCCCTAAAACAAGAATACAAGGTCTTACTGTACAACTCCGGCCTAAAACCGAACTGGACCTATGGCTCCCAGCTATGGGGGAACGCCAGTAACAGCAGCGTAGAAATTATCCAGCGAGCCCAATCGAAAATCCTGAGAACCATCACCGGCGCACCGTGGTATGTTCGAAGTAAAAACCTACACAGGGATTTATTCATACTCCCGGTCAGAGACGAAATAGCCAAACAAATGGAAAAATATAGCAACAAACTACGTGCCCATCCGAACAGCCTTGCGAGAGACTTAACACGGCTATCTAGCCGAGCCCGACTTCGTCGTAATGATATGCCAACCCAATGCTAATTATTAGGGCCACAAAAACCCATATCAGTTGCAATAATAACTGTTAATTAAGTACTTCTTAAGATTTATAAACTTATTGTTAGTCTCATAAGGAAAAGCTTCAATAAATAAAGCAAAGCTAAAAAAAAAATATATATATATATACGCGACAATACTACCTTGATAAACAATGAAGCGCCCGCAAACAACAATAGATTCGCTTTGCTTGCAGATACCAACGAGAACGTGCCACTGAAATTCGTCGATGACGAACCAAAGAAAATAAAGCCTCCCTCAATTTACATCCGCGAGAAGAGCACAAACGGTTTGGTATATTCTTTGATTGGCCTTATTGGGAAAGATAGCTTTTATATAATACCCCTCGTAAGAGGTACTATTAATGAAATCAAACTTCAAACGAAAACGGAGGAAAACTACAGAACAGTCATAAACTATCTTACTGCAAACAAAACATACCAGCCTAAAAGTAGCAAGGGTCTACAAGTAGTATTAAAGGGCATTGACCCTGATGTAAAGCCCGAAGAGATAACTCAGGCGCTAAAGAAAAACGGATTTTGCCCCAAATGCGTACACAATATCAAAAATAGAAACAGGCAGCCGCAACCACTCTTTAAGATTGAGCTTGAACCAGAAAACAAGCATCTAAAAAAAACGAGGTTCATCCAATTTATAAACTCCAGCTCCTTCTGCATAAACGTAACGCTCCTGTACAATGTATGAACTGCCAAGAATACGGTCATATGAGATCGTAGTGCACACTTCGCCCAGAGTGTGTAGTCTGTGGAGATCTCCACGTCTCCACACACTGCCAAGCTAATAAAGAAAATGCAAGCGCGATGTAAGTGCGGTAACTTTGGGGGTAATCACACAGCAAACTACAGAGGCTGCCCAATCTACAAAAAGCTGAAAACCCGTCTCCACAAACGAATGAACACGGCACGGGTACACCAAGGAACAGCTACGCTGACACCATTGGAAACAAATCCAGAAGTACCTTTTTCGAAACCAACAAGTATTGCTCCCTATTCTATACCAAGCACTAATAAGATAAGTTTTGCAAACGTTTTAAAATCAGGTATGACGCCTCCAACTCAAAACTCCCAAACCTCACATGAAGAACAGACAAAATTGGACACACAACAAAACTATAGGCCATCTGAGCAGCAAGAAACGAAAAATGAAGCTATGATGCAAGCCTTACAACAGAGCATGATGAAATTCATGACATATATGCGAACCACCATTCAAGACATAATGCGTAGTCAAAACCTTTTGATACAAATGCTTGTCTCCCAACAATCAAAATAAATAATGGCTACCTTACGCATAGCTACGTGGAACGCCAATGGCGTTTCACAGCGCAAGCTTGAGCTAGGTCAATTCCTACACGAGAAGCATATCGACGTAATGCTTCTTTCGGAAACTCATCTTACAAGCAAATACAATTTTCAAATAAGAGATTGCCACTTCTATGGTACAAATCACCCCGATGGTAGAGCACACGGTGGGACCGGCATTCTAATTAAGAACCGTATAAAGCACCACTTTTACAAAGAGTTTGCTGAAATTCATCTTCAGGCCACATCTATCAATATACAGCTGGAGGACAACACTCACCTCACACTAGCGGCCGTATACTGCACCCCCCGTTTCACAATATTGAAAGATCAATTCCTGGATTTCTTCCATGCACTAGGACCACACTTCATTGTAGCAGGCGACTACAATGCTAAACATACTCACTGGGGATCGCGCCTTGTGAATCCAAACAGAAAACAGCTTTATAAGACTTTAATTAAAGCCACTAATAAACTTGATCATGTTTCCCCTGGGAGTCCCACATACTGGCCATCAGACCTCAATAAGCTGCCTGGCTTCGCAGTCACGAAAAATATTTCTCGTAGTTTGGTAAGAGCTGAATGTCTGCTAGATCTATCATCTGATCACTCGCCTGTAGTAATTCATTTCAGATGGTACGCACAAAACGTCAACGCACCTTACAGACTGGCTTCGCACAAAACAAACTGGCTCAGGTATAAAAAATATATAAGTTCACACATTCAGCTAAACCCAAAACTCAATACTTAATCTGATATAGAGAGCTGCACAGGTACACTGGAATCCATTCTTACGGAAGCAGCTCGTAATGCAACACCTAAAATCACAAAACGTTACAATTAATCCGAATAAGACTAACGCACAAATCGAGCAACTCGTCCACGCAAAATGACGCATACGTAGAGAATGGCAATCTTCCAGATCACCATCTGCAAAACGAAAGCTAAAAATAGCCACACGGTAGCTGACCAACGCTCTGAAACAAGAGGAAGAATACGCCCAGAGCCGATATATAGAGCAACTTTCACAAATAGGTACTAAACATAAGTCACTGTGGAGAGCCCACCCAACTCTTCACCCACCGACTGAAAAGTTTTCCTCAGGCGGCTGGACACGTAGTGATGCAGACAGAGCCAACACATTTGCCGCTGACCTACAAAATGTTTTTACGCCAAACGAGGCTACTAGCACATTTGCGCTACCGTATTCAACCGCAAACTGCCACCAGCAACACACCCCAATTGTGTTTTGTCCAAACGAAAAATCTAACATAATTAAAGAACATCTCAGCATGAAAAAATCCCCCGGCTACGACCTTATCACCCTGGAAATGATCATCGAGCTGCCACATTCTGCAGTTCGTTAACTAACGTAGCTCTTTAATGCCATCGAAAATAGACGTATCCCAAGCATTTGACAGAGTCTAGCTAGACGGCCTAATGTTTAAAGTTAAAGCAGCTTCAACCGAAAGCACACACAAACTTCTAAAGTCATACCTATATTTATACATACATACCTAAGTTTGCAGTGCGGTGCAACACTGCCACTTCCACTGACCACGAAATTAAGGCTGAAGTCCCCCAAGGCAGCGTTCTTGGGCCTACTTTATACCTCATCTATACTGCTGACATTCCTTCAAATAGTCGCCTACCAGTGTCCACGTTTGCCGACGATACAGATATCCTTAGCCGTTCAAGGTCCCCAATCCAAGCTACAGCACAGCTGGCATTGCACCTCATAGACATTGAGAAGTGTCTTTCTGACAGGCGAATAAAATTAAAGGAAAAAAAATGCAAGCACGTGACATTTACGCTAAACAGACAAGATTGCCCACCACTTTTGTTGAATAACATACCACTCCCGAAAGCAGATGAGGTAACGTACCTAGGAGTACACCTTGACAGAAGACTTCCATGGCGCAGGCACATTAAAGCTAAAAAACCCCATCTTAAACTCAAAGCGAACAACTTACACTGGGTCATCAACGCTGGCTCTCCGCTCAGCCTGGACCACAAGGTCTTACTCTATAATGCTGTATTGAAACCCATCTGGTCCTATAGCGCACAGCTATGGAGCTACGCCAGCAACAGCAATATTGACATCATGCAGCGAGCACAATCAAAGATTCTGAGAACCATCACTGGGGCACCGTGGTATGTTAGGAACGAAAACATCCAAAGAGACTTAAATATTCCACCAATCATCAATGCAATCACAGAACTTATGGAAAAATATCATTACAAGCTTTCCTCGTACCCCAACCACCTATCGAGAAACCTAACCCAGCTCAGTAGTCGTTCCCGTCTCCGACGAAAGGACCCACCAACCCAGCGAATAAATTTTTAGGGACGTCTAGGCTCAGAACAGTTGGAAAAATAAAACAACGGTTTAGTAAAAATTTGTAATAGGTAAGATTTTTAAACTTATTGCTAGTTCTTATACCAGAAGATTCAATAAATAAAAGCAAAGTTAAATAAAAAAAAATTAAATAAAATACACACAACACATTTACAAATGTGTATATCTCCATATGCTCCCCACCACTAAACCTCAACGCATCCAGGTGAACAACCAATGACCTACACGAAAGTGATCAATTTCCAATATTCATTCAATTCCCACTTCAACCCCAACAAAACTAAGCGCAAACAGCCTATTGGTGGAATGCAGAACTATAGTCCTATTAAATAGAAAAACTTAAATGCCTTAATAATCTGAGATCTTTAAGCTCAGAAAACATGCTGAAATACAAAAAGGCCAACGCTTAAATTTGAAGCAAAAACGGGAAAAATCCGCATTTGCAAAGTTTACTTAAGACATTAACCCTAACACCACAACGAGAACACTCTGGAATAATGTATACACAACTAGAGAGTTAGAAAAAACACCCACATTCACACAATAGAAACAGGGGTAGAAAACACCTGCGACTTTACTATGATAGCTAAACACTGGTCAGACTATTTAAAAGACGTCAATTTCGCAGTCCATTTTCAACAAAACAAAGCACACTATCTTACTCCACATTGAAACACCCATCACACCAATAGAACTCCAATCTTGCCTCGCCAGCCTTAAAAGAACTACCCCTGGACATGACAATACCAGTTATCAAATACTTAAAAAACTCTTAAATACCAAAACAAATAAACTTCTACAAACCTTTACAATAGAATACTAGACACTACAATCATTACGCATCAATAGAAATAATAGGAATGGGATAAAAATAATAATTCCAATAAACAAACCAAACAAACCAAACAACCCAAAAAACCTACTAAACAGCTACCGCCCAATATCACTTCAATCCTGCATATCCAAAAGTATAGATAAAATAATATCAAAAGAATCATGTGGACCCTCAACCAAGAACACCTCCTCCCTCCAAATCAATATGCATACAAAACAAACAGATTCACAATAGACCTACTGTTATTATTAGATAACCACATCTGCAACAAGCTCGCAATAAAAATCCACATATCCATGTTGTCAATAGATATCACAAAAAAATTATCAGAAGTTAATCTCCAATACACTCACTTCTGCCTCCCGGAAGACAGAGCCTACAGGGTTGTGGTGTGCAACTTGGCTGCTTCTACCCAATTGAGCTAATTTTAAATGCGTTCACCTCCCAAGGTCACGCTGTGGTTAATACCTCTAATCCAAAGGTGAAGTCACAGAATGTTGACTTCTCTGATCCGGTTCCAGGCAAGGCCTCTGGCCAGAACGTCTGGTTTATAGACATCAAAAAGGCTATTAATAACAGAGAAGCTCTAAAAATAAATAAAGTTGGCCGTCAAAGAGTCAGAGTGGAACTGCCGAGAAAAAATTAATGTTACGCTTATTTCAGAGACACACCTACACGACGGATCCTACCTCAATATGATAGGTTACAGCTGCTATAGAGCAGATCACCCAGGAGGTCGAGCCATAGGAGCCACAGCTTGTATCCTAATCAGGCAGGGATTAGTACACTATCACCTGCATTCGATCACAACGAATCACCTACAAATGGCAACGGTAAAAATTTCCACTAATTTGGGCGAAATTACGGTGTCAGCTGTGTACCTTCCTCCAGGCCAGCCTTGGAATTCCTCTGAGTTTGATAATCTCCTTGGTCAACATGGTCAAAAATTTATCATTGGAGGTGATTTTAACGCTAAGCATCGCCTCTGGGGTAGTATAAGAGCGAATGCTCGAGGCACAGCACTTCACTATGTTATCTCCGGCAGCTCAACTCGAGTTCTGGCTTTAGGCAAACCCACTCACTACTCGTATAACACGAGGAATGTACCTTCATGTATCGACTTCTTCTTTTACAAAGGTATAGCTAACAGTCTACTATCAGTACGCGAAGAGTATGACCTATCTTTCGATCACTTGCCGCTGATAGCTTCACTAACAACGTCACCTCATAGCACCGCCCCTTTTAGGATGCTCGTTCCACCTGGTGCGAATAGAGGCTGTTTCAGTACGAACTTAACAATGCCTTTAACCTTAATACAGAGATAAATACAGCAGACGATAAAGAAGATGAAGAAGAAATTAAAAGACGAAGACGAAAAATTAAAGATGCAGCTCAAATTGCAGCTCCTGGCGGCGCAGTTCACCTACGCAACTTGCATAGCAGCGTCGCTCTCTCTCCGAAAGCAGTAGGACTTTTAACTCTCAAGAAACGTCTTCGGCGTGGGTTCATCAGGACCAATGACCTAATAATTGCCAGATTGTACCGAAGGATATCAAATCGGGTGAGAAAAGTACTGGCCAACGTGAAAAGAGAAGCAACTGACGCGTTCCTCGGGAAAGCTACTGCCGATGAAAACTCAAAATTCGCGCTCTGGAAGCTCACGAAGAGAATCAAGAGACAAGTTGCCCCAAAGTTTCCAGTTCGTAACCCAGATGGCACTTGGGCAAATCACCTCAGGAAAGAGCTGAACCGTTTGCCAGAAACCTGGAGGAAAGATTCCAGCCGTTCGAGGCAGCATCGCCAAGACGAAAACAACTGGTTGCTGAATTCCTGGAAGCCCCATTGCAGATGGCTCTTCCTGTAAAGCCTATAAAACTCACGGAATTGGAAGATTATATCAAATCCCTTTGCAACAACAAGGCTCCTGGTGAGGATCACATTGACAACCGCTCCATTGAACTGATGTCCCACAAAGCTTTGTTATTCCTTGTTCTCATTTTCAATTATGCTCTTCGACTGGGACACTTCCCAAGTGCCTGGAAGAAGGCGAATATCATTACGCTCCATAAAAATGGGGAGCCAGCAGAGGAATTAGGCTCCTTTAAAGTAGTACAGGACGGACTGTCCTCCCAAACAAAAAGAGTCAGAGCAGGTGTTCCCCAGGGAAGTGTGTTAGGTCCAACACTATATAGCCTGTATACGCACGACATGCCCTCAACTGACAAAATGTCGCTTACAGATCCCAATGACCTGCTAGTTGCCACCTTTGCTGATGACACTGCAGTCCTGGCCAGAGATACTTGCGTCTATACAGCCACCGATACGCTTCAGTTTTACCTAAACAAATTTGAGAACTGGGCCCTACGCTGGAACATCGCAGTCAATCCGGAAAAGTGTGTCTCCGTGACGTACACCCTGAGAAAAGACACATCACCAGGTGTGTTTCTGCATGAAGAGCTCATCACACAATCGAACGCCCACAAATACCTCGGTGTCACTCTGGATAAGCGACTTACATTTCAACGCCATGTAACGGATGTAACTCGGCGGCTCAAAACAAAGGCGAACAGCATGGCTTGGCTCCTTAGGCCTGGAAACAAACTTTCAATTTCAAACAAGGCCAAAATTTATAAGGTTGTATTCATCGCCGCAAAGTCGCACCTCAACAAAATTCGTGTGGCGCAGTCGCAAATCTTGCGTAAACTATCTGGAGCGGCTTGTACATCCACAACAAAGACATTGAAACGGAGCTGAGGGTACCAAGGATTGGCGATATCGTAAACAAGCAAGCAATCGCCTACATAAATAAATAGGGAAACCACCCTAACCAGTTGGCTCAAAAACTCTTGAAGAGGAGACAAGTAATGGGACTGAGGGCGAGAAGGAGGCTCCTGCGTATTCACCCAACAGATCTGCCAAGAAGATATATGAATTAATTAATTAAATTAAATCATGGCTTGAGTTCAGACCGTCGGTTAAGCATCCGGGCAATCGCTGACATCCTACTTGTCAACATTTGCGGTACATGGAATAGTGACGGAGGATTTGCAAATGCGAAAGTTCTGTGCGAAGCTTGTGCCGAAGGTGTTGACGGAGGAGCAGAAAAACGTTCGAGTTTTGCGCTGTGAAGAATTGTTGGAATCGATTAGAAATGATCCAGGTTTTTTAAAGTTTACTGTAACTGGGGATGAATCCTGGATGTTCGAGTACGATCCAGAATCCAAACGACAGAGCTCCGAGTGGCACACACAATTTTCTCTCAGACCCAAGAAGGCGCACATGAGCAAATCTCGTATCAAAACAATGCTGATTGTCTTCTTTGACGTCCGAGGAATCGTCCATTTTGAGGTTGTACCGCAAGGAAAATTGTCAACGGAGCCTTTTACCAAGAGGTACTCAAGAGACTCAAACGCCGAGTCGTACGCGTCAGGCCAGACATCAAAGACGTTTTCATGCTCCACCACGATAACGCCCCCAGCCACACGGCCTTCGTCGTCACCAACTTCTTGACCCAGAAGAAGATCTCAGTTGTGCCCCAGCCTCCTTACAGCCCTGACTTACCTCCGTGCGACTTTTTTTTGTTTCCCCTACTGAAGAGAGAGCTGAAGAGAGAGCTAAAGGGAAAACACTGGGAGTCGGTGGAGAACATCCAAGCTCGCGTAACAAGGTTCCTGAAAGGAATTTCTGTCGAGGAGTTTCAGGGTGCTTTCCAGGCGTGGCATACACGTCTCCGCAAGTGTATTGACGCAGGAGGGGACTATTTGGAAGAATTTTAATAATTTGTACTGATTGGATCAACAAATATATTTTTCTTAGAAAATGCGCATTACTTTCATAACGCACCCTGTATGTAGATCTACAACAACTTGGGAACAGGACACTAAAATTTCTTACTAGAAATACTAATACGACTAACATTTCACATTCCAAATAGACTATTAGTAGATGCTGGCTGTCTACATTACCATTAATAAGGTTATCAATGAAAACGACCCCCAGCATCTTTCTACGATTGGTTAGGGACGGTAAATTGATTAGAAGGAGTCTGTTAGAATTGAGTCCAGTTCCCTAAGAGTCCCCTAAGAGCAAACATCAAGAAATTCTTTTGAACGGATTCAATGCGATCTTAACTGATACTGAGGGCTCCAAACGCATGACCCGTACTCCAGCACTGGACGTACCAAAGATACGTATAAGGTTTTAGTAATATAAGGATCATTGAATTCAGAGTGTTTTAAGAGTCGAATCATCATTGAGAAAGGGATCAGTTCGATTTTATTTTCATTAAATATTTTCCGACAAAACAAAAAAAACAAAAAAAGTTTTTGGCAAAATAATCAAACTATATTATTTCATCGAGGAAATTAAAAAATAGAGGTGCTTCAAGAGAAGTATGGTCGATCGATTCCGGGATGTCGGAAGTCGTTGGGTGCACTAAAGCGGAGTTACGAGAGGTACCACGAACAGGATGCTCCTTTCAGAGCATGCCCCCGCCTAGCACAACTGGCAGGGAGCCTTTTATGGTTAGCAGCCCAAGTCAATTAAACAACCCTAACCAGATAACAGTTGCAAATAGTCGCCTATTACCGCAAATTGAAAAAAATAGTAGTACGCTTACATTCCAGCCGGCTTCAGTCTCGTGGCAAAAAGTTCGAAAAAAAGAGCCCATGTAATTGAACATAGAAACGACCTCGCTTTAAATAAATTTGCTGCTCTTGCAAACCTAGATGACGGTCAAGAAGGCGAAATTAGCATGGACATTCTCCAGGTCAAAACCGTTGCAGAAGAAGAAACTGGACAAGTAAAAATTCCAGTGGCAAAAAAGTCACCTAAACCTAGCCACATAACAGTACTTGCTGTCAGCGACGTACCTGCCTTAGAAAGACTGTCTGTCGGCGGTATCGTCTGACTCATATGAGCTCAAGATCGCGCGTAATGGCAACTTGCGCATATACCCCCGTGACTCTGATACCCACAGAGCTATCACTAAAAAATTATCTGAAGTTCATCTCCAATACACTCACTTCTGCCTCCCGGAAGACAGAGCCTACAGGGTTGTGGTGTGCAACATGGCTGCTTCTACCCCAATTGAGCAAATTTTAAAAGCGTTCACCTCCCAAGGTCACGCTGTGGTTAATACCTATAATCCAAAGGTGAAGACACAGAATGTTGACTCCTCTGAACCGGTTCCATGCAAGGCTTCTGGCCAGAACGTCTGGTTTATAGACATCAAAAAGGCTATTAATAACAGAGAAGCTCTAAAAATAAATAAAGTTGGCAGTCAAAGAGTCAGAGTGGAACTGCCGAGAAAAAATGTTACTTTGCGTCAATGTTACCGATGTTTTGGCTTTGATCACACCAAAAACTATTGCACTAAGGAGCCCAGATATGGTAGATGCCATTTGCCTCATTGGACTGGTTCCAGTCAATGCCAGGCAAGGACCTATGACGACCTGGAGTGCGTTAATTTGCCAAGGCAAACATGAGGCAACTCACAAGGGCTGCAGAATTTACGTCCAGAGACTCAAAAGCCGAAAAACTGGAATCAACATTACTCCCATGACCCGCGTAGAACATCCACAGCAAAAAAAACCGCTTCACTAACAACGTCACCTCATAGCACCGCCTCTATTAGGATGCTCGTTCCACCTGGTGCGAATATAAGGCTGTTTCAGTACGAACTTAACAATGCCTTTAACCTTAATACAGAGATAAATACAGCAGACGATATCGAGAAAGCGGTTGAAACTTTTATAAAGAAGATCAAAGATGCAGCTCAAATTGCAGCTCCTGGCGGCGCAGTTCACCTACGCAACTTGCATAGCAGCGTCGCTCTCTCTCCGGAAACAGTAGGACTCTTAACTCTCAAGAAACGTCTTCGGCGTGAGTTCATCAGGACCAATGTACTAATAATTGTACAATCTGTCAATTAAGAAGGATATCAAATCGGTTGAGAAAAGTACTGGCCAACCTGAAAAGAGAAGCAACTGACGCGTTCCTGGGGAAAGCTACTGCCGATGAAAACTCAAAATTCGCTCTGGAAGCTCACGAAGAGAATCAAGAGACAAGTTGCTCCAAAGTTTGCAGTTCGTAACCCAGATGCCACTTGGGCAAAATCACCTCAGGAAAGAGCTGAACCGTTTGCCAGAAACCTGGAGGAAAGATTCCAGCCGTTCGAGGCAGCATCGCCAAGACGAAAAGAACTGGTTGCTGAATTCCTGGAAGCCCCATTGCAGATGGCTCTTCCTGTAAAGCCTATAAAACTCACGGAATTGGAAGATTATATCAAATCCCTTTGCAACAACAAGGCTCCTGGTGAGGATCACATTGACAACCGCTCCATTGAACTGATGCCCCACAAAGCTTTGTTATTCCTTGTTCTGATTTTCAATTATGCTCTTCGACTGGGACACTTCCCAAGTGCCTGGAAGAAGGCGAATATCATTACGCTCCATAAAAATGGGGAGCCAGCAGAGGAATTAGACTCCTTTAAAGTAGTACAGGACGGACTGTCCTCCCAAACAAAAAGAGTCAGAGCAGGTGTTCCCCAGGGAAGTGTGTTAGGTCCAACACTATATAGCCTGTATACGCACGACATGCCCTCAACTGACAAAATGTCGCTTACAGATCCCAATGACCTGCTAGTTGCCACCTTTGCTGATGACACTGCAGTCCTGGCCAGAGATACTTGCGTCTATACAGCCACCGATACGCTTCAGTTTTACCTAAACAAATTTGAGAACTGGGCCCTACGCTGGAACATCGCAGTCAATCCGGAAAAGTGTGTCTCCGTGACGTACACCCTGAGAAAAGACACATCACCAGGTGTGTTTCTGCATGAAGAGCTCCTCACACAATCGAACGCCCACAAATACCTCGGTATCACTCTGAATAAGCGACTAATAATAATAATAAGCGATTTCAACGCCATGTAACGGATGTAACTCGGCGGCTCAAAACAAAGGCGAACAGCATGGCTTGGCTCCTTAGGCCTGGAAACAAACTTTCAATTTCAAACAAGGCCAAAATTTATAAGGTTGTCTTGGCTGCAATTTGGAAATATGGCATCCAAGTGTATGGCATCGTCGCAAAGTCGCACCTCAACAAAATTCGTATGGCGCAGTCGCAAATTTTGCATAAACTATCTGGAGCGGCTTGGTACATCCGCAACAAAGACATTGAAACGGAGCTGAGGGTACCAAGGATTGGCGATGTCATAAATAAGCAAGCAATCGCGTACAATAATAAATTGGGAAACCACCCTAAACAGTTGGCTCGAAAACTCTTGAAGAGGAGACAAGTAATGGCTTTTTAGGCATTAGAGTTTTCATGGTACGGATGGGCGTTAGAAATTGTTCTCAGGCATTTATTCTGAACCCTCTGGATTCTGATGCGGTTAGAACAGCTTACCGTGCCCCACATCTGTATCCCATATGTCTAGATTGGCTTCAGCACCACTTTGTAAATAAGCAGTTTGAGTTTTTCTTTGAGCTTGTATCTTCTCCCCAGGAGCTAGTGCAGTTGCTTAAGTCGAAGGTTGCCCTGGTTGCGCTTGTTGATCAGGTGAGGGTGCCATGTGAGCCTGCGGTCCAGGGTCAGCCCTAATTATTTGGGAGTGTTATTCATGGGGATGATTTTCCCTTTGAGTGTGACGGGGGGCAATCCCCCTGCGTAATGCGAAGGTTGTGTGGGAGGATTTCTCCGCGTTGACCACGATGTTCTTTTGTTTCAGCCATGGATCGAGAGCATTCATAACGGCGCAGCAGTACTTCTTCTTTTCGAAGGCCTCAAGTATGTTCCCAACAAGCCGGTGGTATTGCTCAGGTATCAAAGCGTCTGAAGCCAAACTGGTGATCAGGGATCAGTCCGGCCTCGTCCAACCCTGGCAGTACTCTACGCAAAAATACTCTTTCAAGTATTCAAGCCAGCAAACTAATCGGACGATACGAGGCTAGATTGGCTTCATGTTTTCCAGGCTTGAGCAGGACAATTAATTCAGCACGCTTCCACACTTTCGGGAAGTACCCTAGACGAAGCCAGTTGTTAAAGATGTTAGCCAGCGTTCGGGAACAGATTAGAGGCAATATTTTTAGTGCTGTTGCATCGATTCGGTCAGGACCCGGTGACTTGCCATTTTTAAGGAGGCGATCTCCTTTACAATCTCTGGTTCGACGGGCTGTATTGGCGGGCCAGGAGCACTTCGGCTGTCTACGAACCTTATGGTGGTAGCTCTCTCTTCGCGAGTGCATCTGTCGAAAGGTGAGGATGCCCTATGTAGATGATCAGCAAAAGCTTCTGCTATTTCGACCAGGAACCGTCCACTTTGCACACGGGTGATATTTTCTTCGCAGGTCTTTTTATGTGCCTCATGACATTCCACAGATTGTGCTGAGGGTCTTTAGGTTCTAGCTCCTTAAGGAAGGGTCGGTACACACTGCTTTGAAGGGTCGGTAGGCCTGTGTGTGGGTTCTCCAGTGGAATGGCAGTCCAGACTTTTCCGCTGCAGGTACTTATAGAGCTTTATGCCTTTGGGGTTGTTTGTGCGGGACCCCCACCAGGAGTGTTTGGCGTTAAAATCTCCGGCTGCTATAAAGCAAGGTGCAAGGGACTCGAAGAAGTCCTGAAGGTGGGTCTCGGTTATCGAGTGTCTGGGTGGGAAGTAAACCGCACCAATGGTGACATCTCCCTGTGGGCTAGAAATCCTGGTCACGGCGCACTGAGCCCATGTCTCCTGAAACGCGGGATGTTCCGTGTACTGAATGCCACTCCTGATGGTCATAGCTGCTCCTCCGCGTGCTCTGCCAGATGGTTGGTTAAAGTAGGATCTGGGACAAAAGTGGGAGTCCGAAACTAGAAGAACATCGATATTGTCTGTTTTCATGAGATGCTCTACTTCGGCTTTGCTCCTCTGCAGGACGTTTGCGTCCCAAAAAACTATATTAAGACCTATTTGCATTACTTTCTGTTGAGTACGGGAACTATAAACTGCATCATCTGCTAGAACATCTGCAAGATCAACTTTTCCATCATCCTCTCAATGCGTCTTCCATGCGGGCACGCATCGTTTCAATCTGATTGATGATAGTTGGTATCTGGATGAGAGGTGATTTGTTAATGTTGACAAAAAAGCAACAAGCGACTTGTAATTGCTTTTGGAAAATTGACTAAAAGACAAACCCAACGCAGACCGCTACTCAATGCCAAGTATACCCATGATTCTAGCGAACCTGGAACAGGCAAAATTTTTCACATTGTTGACCTAAAGTTAGGGTATCACCAAATTCATCTCGAAGAGTATGACCCCGAAAAACCCCATTTTCAGTAATTGAAGGAAGTATGAGTTCTACCGCCTTCCATTTAGTCTTAAAAATGCAGAAAGCATTTTTCAAGGAGCCAACATATGTGAAAGAGTTCGCACCTTTAACATACCCAACTGAAAAGCGAAAACGGCTCAGTAAGTAAAGACATGTCGAAAAAAGTCTTCGTCGAATATTCTTAAACTCACGGCATTGCATTTGATCGTATGCGAAACATCGGCGACATCTTATCTCAAGAAGGTGGGCCAATCAGCCAGTTTTCCCGTACATTCAAAGAAGCGGAATCAAATTAATCTACAAACGAAATGGAGCTATTAGCCCACGTATGTTTTGGATGGGAACGCAAAAGCAAAAACAAAATGGTGGAAAGCTCATATAAATGAACATAACTCGATGTTTTATAAACCACAAAAGGGGAATTTCGTAACTGACGCACTATCTCGACAAATTATGAACGCCTTGCAGGACAGCCCTAGATCAGACGCTGAAACTATTCACAGCGAACTATCATCAACCTACATGGTTCAAACCACTGACAAGCCAGTAAATTACTAAAAAAACCATATAATACTGGCCGCAAGACCATTTGATCATCTTCACTGATAAAAATACCGCCTTTGAGAAGCGTAAAGAAGTGGTGAACCCAGAAGTCGTAAATGCAATACACTAAGATTTACGGACTCTAGCAGGTTTTCAAAACAGCTTGGTAGCATATTTGCCAACTACTAAATTCTAACACTGAAAAATATGGTACCACCCATTACAGGTAAAAACGGGCACCACTTATCTGCCATTCAGTTGGTACCTAATCGAATGTCCGACAGTAACCTACTAGAGACTCTGGGAGACTTCAATTAACCAGAACTCATTTGGTCAAATATCGAGAATTTACCATCTGTATCCGTTTCAAAACATCTTGATTTCACTGAGGGTATGTTCGACATCTCCTTCGGTCAAATAAACCACGTCAGGAATTCTTTAGGTCGGCTTCTAGATTTATGCATTGTTTCTGACCCTAATGGAATTACCCTTTCCAGAGCTATACCACTTTCGACCCCAGAAAACGCTTGAGGTGTCCATCGAAACCGTTACTGGTATCAATATTAAGTCACGCCATGTAGTTAATAAAACTCGCTCCTTCGTGAGGATGACTTTCACAGACTAAGCTATTTAATTTATACATTCGATTGGTCCGATCGCCGCTTTAGAAACATAAAACAAAACGCTTAACACATTCTTCGATGGAAGTATCCATCCGCCTCAAACGATTCGCCTTGGTTTACAAGAACTCTACAGAAGTTAAAATATATTAAGAGATATACAAAAAACTGGCTACGATGTAAATTTCTCAAGATGCTTAGTAGCTCGGTCAAACTTCACCGTGCATAAAGCTGAGTGTTATAAGAATTTTTTTAAATATACGTATGTGTATGTATACACATGTATCTTCTCCCCCCCCCCCCCTAATTTCGTTGTGATTAGTGAGCAGGGTATTGCCGATCTATTCGCAACATTCTTTAAAACAACGTATTCACCTTTTACAAATACGGATCAGCCTTACTCATATAATATTTAATTAGCCAATCTTTTTTGTCAGACCATATTTCTCCGAAAGCAGTGTGTTATCAGATCTTCTGAAGATAAAACAGTCAAATCGCCAGGTCGCGATGGTATTCCAGGCTGTGTACTGAAAACCTCCGATAATCCATTGTCCAAACCTATCTTCTAAAACTTTTCTGTCATCTCTAGAAGCTTCGATCTAAGAGCTACTTTGGGAGCCCCCCAAGAATGGCATCTTGGGCCGTTACTTTTCACTATTTTTATTAGTGACTTACCCCCTGCTCTATAGAACTCTTTGGTTCTTATGTTTGCAGACGTCGTTAAGCTTTGTGTTCAATATAAATCCTTTTTGCCCAACATAAACTTCAGTCTGATTTTGACAATTTTCAAAAATGGTGTTCTACCAATCTCTTAAATGTTAATGGGTTAAAATATAAGCTACTGTCTTTTTATCGTTCGTGCCCTAAACAGGCAGCACACTTTCTCTATGGGAAATCCTTAATTAAGAAATATTAACAAAGGTTAATGTTCTTGGTGTCCTATTAGATTTTAAACTTCAATTTTACGACTATATTTCCGCGATGGTTCATAAAGCCAACGTCTTTATTAAAAGACGGTGTAAGGAATTTAATGACCCTTATATAACTAATACGAAAATTTAGTACTTGTCATGAGTCTGGAGCCCTCTTCTTGATGTTCGCTCTTAGGAGACCAAACTGCGATGGAAATCTTCAACTCCCTTTCTAGTTCAGCAGACTTCTACTAATCAATTTATCGTCTCTAACTTATCGTAGAAAGATGCTGGGTGTACCTTAATAATGTAGACAACCAGTAACAGTCCCAAAATTTAACATTCCAAATAAGTAGACCGACTAGACATTTTAGTCCTCTTTTGCTAAGCTGCTGTAGATCAACATATGCCCAGCATGAGCGTTTTGGGGTCAGTTTTCTGACTACAACGGATTTTATTGTATTTCTACACTTCGCACTTCTTCTTCTATTGGCTGTACGTTATGCAGCGGGACCCGTGCGAAGAATTAAATTTCTGGGACTGCAAAAATATGGTGACATAACAGATAAAAACGAGCAAGTAGAGATCATCACTGCCGAACATAATCGTGCCCTATTGCCGAACAAGCCGGCAAGGAAAATATTAAACAAGTCCTCCGTTACTATTTTTTTCCTAAAATGAGTAAGTTGGCCAGCGAAATTGTGTGAAAATGTAGGGATTTGCACAAATTGCAAAAAAAGACCAACACCCGAAAAAGCAAGACCTCGGGAGAACCCAATTCCAACATATACATGATAAATGCTACATTTCGAACTATTTACTGTAATAATGCGGATGTATTTAATTCTAAAACAATAACGCTGAAAAAAAAACAGACACAACAATGTCGTTACAATTTACCCATATCAACCCATACAATTTATACAATTTATTTATATTTATTTATACAATTAGCAATAGCTAAGGGGAGAATACTGACTATACTGACCATTCTTATGCTAATTACATACCCATAATAGATGGACATCTTTTAGTGTTTGAAGACCGAGAATATTTAAGGCACTCTAGTAATTTTTCCAATTTCGTAAAAATTATAGATGACACTGGGAAAATATATGAATTGTTACCCTATTCGCACAAGCGGAAACCAACTAAAGGCAACGGGAAAAATAAAATTATTATAGAAACTAAAAGCAGATTGGCTTACACACCACATCTTTATGAAGCTATTGACTAGAAATAGAATACGTACAATCAACTACTGCATTGTAAGCAAGACATCAGCGATTTGATGAAGCTAGAGGGACTTTCCTAATTTCAAATAATAATATAAAAATAATTTTTTTTTTGTTTTTTTTTTCTTTTTTTGTATTTAGTTACATTGCAGTCTACTGTTACTATTTATAGTAACTTATAATGCAGAGATTCATAATTTCTATCGAGTATTTACATATTTACATACTTAAACCTAATTAGGGAGTCTAGAGGCATTATTTAAATTAATTAATTAATTTATATATGTTCTTGGCAGATCTGTTGGGTGAATGCGCAGAAGCCTTCTTCTTGCCCTCAGTCCCATTACTTGTCTCCTCTTCAAGAGTGTTCGAGCCAACTGGTTAGGGTGGTTTCCCAATTTATTTATGTACGCGATTGCTTGCTTGTTTATGACATCGTCATTCCTTGGTACCTTCAGCTCCGTTTCAATGTCTTTGTTGCGGATGTACCAAGCCGCTCCAGATAGTTTACGCAAGATTTGTGACTGCGCCACACGAATTTTGTTGAGGTGCGACTTTGCGGCGATGCCATATACTTGGATGCCATATTTGCAAATAGGAGTCCAATACAACCTTATAAACCTTATAAATTTTGGCCTTGTTTGAAATTGAAAGTTTGTTTCCAGGCCTAAGGAGCCAAGCAATGCTGTTCGCCTTTTTTCTGAGCCGCCGAGTTACATCCGTTACATGGCGTTGAAATGTAAGTCGCTTATCCAGAGTGACACCAAGGTATTTGTGGGCGTTCGATTGTGTGAGGAGCTGTTCATGCAGAAACCCACCTGGTGATGTGTCTTTTCTCAGGGTGTACGTCACGGAGACACACTTTTCCGGATTGACTGCGATGTTCCAGCGTAGGGCCCAGTTCTTAAATTTTTTTAGGTAAAGGTGGAGCGTATCGGTGGCTGTTTAGACGCAAGTATCTCTGGCCAGGACTGCAGTGTCATCAGCAAAGGTGCCAACTAGCAGGTCATTGGGATCTGTAAGCGACATTTTGTCAGCTGAGGGCATGTCGTGCGTATACAGGCCATATAGTGTGGGACCTAACACACTTCCCTGGGGTACACCTGCTCTGACTCTTTTTGTTTAGGAGGACAGTCCGTCCTGTACTACTTTAAAGGATCGCTCGTGTAGGAAGCTTTTTATTATCAAAAAGAGTTGAGGATTTAGTAGGCTTTTAAGGTTGTACAGAAGTAAAAATAAATAAAACCAAATATATATAAAAAAAAATTCCAAAATCTCCCCTCATACAAAAATTAGTGTGTCCATGAAGACACGCGTTAGAAGTGAAACTTCAGTCCTACCGTGTCACTATAGTCATATTTACAATATTTGTTTTTGATTATCTGGGTTGAGATAAAAATTATAAAGGAACCCAGGTTCTCGCTATGAATCATTTTATATTATGTTGATAAGCGTTGAAAATCTTGTTGAATAAAAAGCATTGACTGAGCATTTCTCTGTCCATGATAAAATATGTTTTTCTTGTCCTCTACAACAATGTATTGCGATATGCGCACATATTGAGTATCTAGTGTATACAAATACAGCCGAATATTTTATCAAAACATAAATACTAGCACATTGTACAACTTTTATACAATGTTCAAGTGAGCAGTTCAGCACAAGTGCAAGTGTAAGTAGATCACTCTCTTAAGCGTTCCCACGCTATCCATATACTGACCATTAGAACATGCGCGCATATAACACTCCCCTTTCCCTTCAGCACTGAGTAGCAGCGACACATATAAGCTAAAATAATAAATATATAAAAAAGCCGCTCCGCTGCTTGCGTCACCGGCAGCGCAGCTCCGCGGTTTAGGCTAGCACTTTTATATAAAAAAATATATTCATTGAATAAAGCAAATGCAACTGACACAGACGTGTCCAACTAAATAAAATCCGTGACCTAAATTAATTATAAATGGACATCTGACCATCCCGATATACTATAACCCTTTTAAATTTGTTACCCGAGATAGTGCTACATACAGAACCTTCCGAGAGTGAGTTTTTTCGCGACTTGTAGATGGTGGTGGCACAACCTGATACAAGAGGTAGGTAACGCCTGAAAGAGACAGTCACTTGTGGTCTCCTGAAATCGCGGCCCTCGTGGCTGAAAAAAGGCGTCTCGGAAGAGTCTTGTTTTTCTCGCGCAACTTCAGGGACAAGACAGCACTTAATCGTGCCGCCAAGGAACTGACTCCATCCATAGATTTCTTGAGGAGCTGGAAAGTGGCAGCACAACCTTTGGAATGTCACGAGGCAAAAAAGAAGACCTGCGAAGATGATATCACCCGTGTGCAAAGCGGACGGTTCCTGGTGTCGGTCTGAAGTCGAAAGAGCAGAAGCTTTTGCTGACCATCTAACAGTGCATTGTCCCCTTTTGACAGATGCACTGGCGAAGAGCGAGCTGCCACCATGAGGTTCGTAAACAGCCCAAGTGCTCCTGGTCCGCCAATACAGCCCGTCGCACCAGAAGAGATTGCGCAGGAGGTCGCCTCCTTAAAAAATGGCAAGTCACCAGGTCCGGATCGAATCGATGCATCAGCTCTGAAAATGTTGCCCCTACTCTATTCCCAAACGCTGGCTAACATCTTCAACAGATGCCTCCTTCTAGGGTACTTCCCGAAAGAGTGGAAGCAAGCTGAAATTATTGTCCTCCTCAAGCCTGGACTATCGTCCGATTAGTTTGCTGGAAATCCTCTCTAAAATACTAAGCAATCCTGAATCCAATCTGGACCTACGGCATACAGCTGTGGAGTAAAACAAATGCCTGAGAATAGTTACCAACGCCCATTCCTACCACGAAAACTCCATCATATACAAAGAACTTGGAATTCCATGGGTAGCAGAGGAGATCTCCCGACCCAGCGAAAGGTACAGAAGACTGGACAACCACCTCAACAATCCTAGACAATAGCCAATCCCTAAGATGACTGAACATTCAACATTCTGATTCCTCTCTCGTATCCAGATCCAATGTGACACCGTTTCCACTACATACGGAGGAGACAGTAAGAAAGAGCGTGTGTTTTACTAGTCTTAAACTAGTCACGAAAGCAAGCGAGGCGGTCGCCTTATCCCCTCCATTTCGCCCCACGAAAAGGTAGCCGATATGGATTTCACGTCAAAAATATAAAAAAAACATATACAGGATAAAAGCATCCCAAGATGCCCCCAAGGCCAGCCGAGGAGTAGCTTTACTCATATACTTAAAAATATTCAACTTTAGGTACAATTAACAAATTTCCAATCCCACAAAATATCCTTTGTTGCACAAATACAAAGGAAAACTCCGTTTATAGTAATACAGAAACCTGGAGGAAAGATTCAAGCCGTTCGAGACAGCATCGCCAAGACGAGTACAACTGGTTGCTAAGTCCTTAGAAGCCCCATTGCAGATGGCTCTTCCTGTAAAGCCTATTAAACTCACGGAATTGGAAGATGATATCAAATCCCTTCGCAACAACAAGGCTCCTGGTGAGGATCACATCGACAACCATTAAGCTGATGCCACAGAGCTTTGTTATTCCTTGTTCTGATTTTCAATTCTGCTCTTCGACTAGGACAATTCCCAAGCGCCTGGAAGAAGACGAATGTCATTATGCTCTATAAAAGTAGGAAGCCAGCAGAGGAATTAGACTCCTATCGCCCCATAAGCCTGCTTCCAGCATTTGGCAAATTACTTGAGAGGTGCATCCTGAGAAGATTGCTCGAATTCCGAAAAGTCCAAAAAGCTATTCCGAAGTTTCAGTTTAGTTTTAGACTCAGGCATGGCACACCTGAACAGCTACACTGCGTAGTGAAGTTTGTGCTGAAAGGTTTCCATGGAAAGGAGTACGTCGTTGCAGCTTTTCTGGACATCCAGCAGGCTTTCGACAGAGTGTGGCATGAAGGACTTCTGCACAAGCTTAAAAGCCTACTAAATCCTCTGCTCTTTTTGATAATAGGATGGACTGTCGTCCCAAACAAAGAGAGTTACAGCAGGTGTACCTCAAGGAAGTGTGTTAGGTCCAACACTATATAGCCTGTATACGCACGACATGCCCTCAGCTGACAAAATGTCGCTTACAGATCCCAATGACCTGCTAGTTGCCACCTTTGCTGATGACACTGCAGTCCTGGACAGAGATACTTGCGTCTATACAGCCACCAATACGCTCCACCTTTACCTAAAAAAATTTAAGAACTGGGCCCTACGCTGGAACATCGCAGTCAATCCGGAAAAGTGTGTCTCCGTGACGTACACCCTGAGAAAAGACACATCACCAGGTGTGTTTCTGCATGAAGAGCTCCTCACACAATCGAACGCCCACAAATACCTCGGTATCACTCTGAATAAGCGACTAATAATAATAATAAGCGATTTCAACGCCATGTAACGGATGTAACTCGGCGGCTCAAAACAAAGGCGAACAGCATGGCTTGGCTCCTTAGGCCTGGAAACAAACTTTCAATTTCAAACAAGGCCAAAATTTATAAGGTTGTCTTGGCTGCAATTTGGAAATATGGCATCCAAGTGTATGGCATCGTTGCAAAGTCGCACCTCAACAAAATTCGTGTGCCGTAGTCGCAAATCTTGCGTAAACTATCTGGAGCGGCTTGGTACATCCTCAACAAAGATATTGAAAAAGAGCTGAAAGTACCAAGGATTGGCGATGTCATAAACAAGCAAGCAACCGCGTACGTAAATAAATTGGGAATCCACCCTAAGCAGTTGGCTCGATAACTAAGGGCGAGAAGGAGGCTCCAGCGCATTCACCCAACAGATCTGCCAAGCAGATATATAAATTAATTGATTAAATTAATTCATGCCTCTAGACTCCCTAATTAGGTTGAATTATGTACATATGTAAATACTCGCTAGAAATTATGAATCTCTGCAGTATAAGTTATTTTAAATAGTAACAGTGGACTGCAATATAAATACCATATATACAATTTTAATAAAAAAAATAATGACACGAAAAAAAGTTTATAGTAATAAGTAAATAGTAAATAAGTACTAAGCAAATTTGGCGTTATTCCAAGCTAATATTTATAAACAATCAATCAAAATAAACATTATTATGGTAACAACACAAACAAATCAGCAGCACAAATTCAACAAATCATTAATGCAATTGCAAATAATACAATTCCCATTTTAAACCCCAACAAAACTAAGCGCAAAATAACCTATTGGTGGAATGAACAACTATAGTTCTTAAAAATGGAAATAGTCACATGTCTCAATGTTCTCCAAAGATCTAGGTCACAAAACATGCTAAAATTAAAAAACAAACGGTAAATTCAAATGACAGGTATAACTCCACTGAGCTCCGTTAAGAAAATGTTTTATTCATATTCATATATTCATATTTGTATTTAAACATATAAAGATTTTACAATTATGTTCTTATGTACTAAAAAGAAACATTATCAGCTTTAATGGATTGGAATGCGCCTGAGGCCTAAGTGTTTTGTGAACCTTTCATTTGCATGGTGGTGTCTTGGTGTCTTCGGTTGCGTTTACATGTGCCTTCTAGAGATCATTCATAAAATTTATTATTTATTATTTAACATTCCTCTTTCCCCATATGCAATGCTTTAATGGTTAAAGACTTTAATGGTTTAGTAAACTAACCTAAGAAATATTCCGAACAAATAACCGATGCCGGATATCTCCATGATGATTTTTAACTGCGGAACACAATGGAGCACACAGGTCGGCCCATGAAAATGTGAAGCAAGTTCTCACAGAATAGGCATCCTAATAAGCAAGATATCGGTAAACCACCGCTTTCTTCTCATGTGGGGGAACAAGTTCTTGAAATTTCCCATCCTTCAGCACGTGTCCTCAATAAGTACACTATTTACCAATGGCCAAAGTGATTTATTACGACAACGAACCATCAATGAAATTTACAGCGTATCAAACGAGCAAGTGGAGCGTTTTCACAGCACTCTATAGAGCTCACCAGATGCCTTAAAATTGACAGGGGCATAAGTAATACTGTGGATATAATCTTGCCACCACCAGATATAACAAATCAATACACTCGTCGTCGATGAGAGACCAGTAGTTGTGATACAAGAATGCACGAACGACGCACAAGTATGGATCACTGCATCATCTCGGTAAAAAAGAGTCTTTGAAGTGGCCGCAAAAGTTTTAGTGAAATCCAATAGAAGGCTCGGCAATGAGCCAACACCCTTATGTGAGAAGAAAGCCATACAAGCAGATCTGGGGACCACGGTCCATATTGAGGGGAGGTAAAAAGGTATAAAATCGAATCAATCAATTAACTACAATCATTAACTCAAAATTCGCAACTTAACCCCGGCCATTTTACATGAGATAGTGCTCGCCTAATGCTAATGACGGACTTACAAAATTTATTGTTGGCTGTAACTCTAGCAATTATAATAATAATAATAGATCAGGGCGGTAGCCGAGTGGTTAAGTCGGTTGCTTTCCCTGCCCCTGCCAATGTGCAGAGCTTTGCCGGCTATGTAAGAGCTTCCGGCCAAATGCTTGGTCAGCAATTTGACCGGTGCTACTCTAACCACTCTAAACAGTAGACCTTCGCACAAGAAATATTCAAGGATATGACGAACTAGGGTGATATACAGGAATTTGGTGGTGAAAGGATCGTTAAATTCTTTATACCATCGTTTGATAAAGGCTAACATTCCTCTGGCTTCACAGAAATGCGATCATTAAACTTAAGTTTATGATCAAAAAGAACTCCAAGATCATTGATTGTGGAAACACGATCAAGGACGTGATTTCCTAGAGAGTAAGAGACAATAAGCGGTACACTGAGATGAAATGTCATAAGTTTGCATTTGGAGCAGTTTAGGAATAGAAGATTGCATGAGCACCACGTATAGACCTCATCTAGGTCTAGTTGCAGATGCCTGTGCAGAAAATGTTCCGAGAAGGTATAGCATACCTTGACATCATCAGCATACATAAGCGTAGAGGCATAACTAATCACATTGGGAAGATCGTTTACAAAGAGTATAAACAACAGTGGTCCTAGCTGACTACACGGCGGGACACCCGATGAGATATGAATGTCTCGATCTGAAAGGTATTCTTACCTTACAGTTTATCAGGAAAAAGTTTGCACACTGAACATAAATTGTATTTTCTGCCTTAATGCAAATATAAAGGATTTTATTAAAATACATGAATTTTTTTATTTATCTTTTCTTTTTATTTTTATATTAATAAAACGGAAGACCTTAACTTTTACATTAATAGCAAGTTTGCTAACCTAAACCAGTTATAATCATTATGCGTAAAAGATAAGTCCAGAATTTAAAAAAAATCGATCAAATCGGCAGTACCCGATTACTTCTTTATACTAATACTTATACTTATACCTTTAATGATTTTATTTTTATTTGATTAAAAAATTGATCCGATTATACTATCGGATGTTTTTTGGGTATTTTTTTTTAATAGGATTCAGTTCGACCATCTTTATTGTCAGCTGACATCTGTCGAGTGCTTTATGTTCAGTTTTGTTTGGTAATTCTTGATGAATAGGTTAACAGCTGAGCAGCAATACCAAATCGTTGAATTTTATTTCGAAAATCGGAGGTCGTTTGTGAAAGTGCACCGTTTGCTTCACCCGCTTTCTGGTGCTCATAATCGAGGATCACTTTTGTCTCAGAGGTATGGTAAACAAACAAAATTGCCGCATATGGGCCGACACCAATCCACAAGCATACCATGAGCAACCGATGTACCCAGAGAAATACACAGTTTGATGCGGCTTATGGGCTGGCGATATCATACGAAGGAATGAATGTTACCGTCAACGGAACCGCTACCCAGCCATGCTCGACGAATTTTTGTTTCCAAAAGTACGTGGGAATGGTCTAGAAGACATTTGGTTTCAACGAGACGACGCAACATGCTACACAGCCCGTCAAACCATCGACTCATTGGGCGAAGTGTTCGGTAACAGCGTTATCTCCAGAAATGGTCCTGTTCCATTGGTACACCATTGGATTATTTTTTGTGTGGGTATTTAAAGTTGTTGGTCTATGCGAACAAACCCACTACTATTCCGGCCCTAGAAGCCAATATTGAACGAGCTATTGCCGACATACGGCCCAAGATGCTTGAAAAAGTGGTTGAAAATTGGACTTCCAGGATGCAGTTTCTGAAAAACTCACGTGGTGATCATTTGCCCGAAGTTATATTCCATCATTAATGCCATCAAATTATCAACCTGTGCATTTTCTTTTTCAATTTGAAAACATAAACCTAAAAATCGCCCTTTATAAGCAAAAAATACGTGTAAGTTATAAGAGAGCACAAGAATTAACCATAAAAAGTTTACTAGTTCTGCGAACGGACGCCGCTTCAGATCTCTGATTCGAAAAGCTTGCAATTTTCCTAAAAAACTGTAATATAACCACTAAACTAATAAAAAATCTTTAAACATAAATTCCATGAAATAATATGCGGGATGGAGGTTAAAAATGCAACTCCTTTAAATCATTTACAAGTTTATTTCTATTCTACTGTATAGTCATCAGTGAACAATGCGAACGTCTATGGTACACTTTTCAAATTCACTTTAATTTTTTATTATTTTTTAGCCAATTCCGCTGAAAGCCAGTCAAGTCCTTCATAAAGTCCGTGACCCTGAGTGGCGCAAGTAGCTTGAATGAACCACTAAAAAATGTATAAACAAAAACTGCAAATTTAGGATATGGTACACTTACATGACGGTTCCTTAATTCGTTTAGGTGCAGCTTGTCTGTAAGTTCGGCAGCACTCATTGCGTTCGGCAGATCTTGTTTGTTGGCAAACACTAAAAGCACAGCGTCGCGTAACTCATCCTCTTGAAGCTTGAAATGTACAGAATAATATTAACCATTTTTCTGTTTTAAAATAACTACATACCATGTTTTGTAGTTCTTTTTCAGCTTCATTAATTCTATCTCGGTCATTGGAGTCGACAACAAAAATCAATCCTTGCGTATTTTGGAAATAGTGACGCCATAGAGGACGAATTTTGTCTTGACCACCGACATCCCAAACGGTAAAACATATATTTTTATATTCAACGGTTTCCACATTAAAGCCGATAGTTGGAATGGTAGTCACAATTTCTCCAAGTTTGAGTTTGTAAAGTATAGTCGTCTTTCCAGCAGCGTCCAGGCCAACTATTAAATTTTTGATACAATTCTTTTACAATTTAAAGATAATTTATATTAAAGGTATACCCATAAGAATGCGCATTTGTTTTTTGCCAAAAAGACGTGTCAGCAGGCTAGATATAGTAAGACCCATTTTTTTTGTTTAAAGTTGTTACTTTTTTCGATAGGTTTTATGCTTTTCTTTGACGTGTAAGCCAGTCATTCGTTTAGTGAGGTCGTATTTAAATGTGAATATAGAAGTTAGCCGGAAAATTCATTTGATGTAAAATACTGTTATGGATTTGGTATATTTTAATATTTTTTCTTCTAGCCTAGTAGTTAGATATAAAGCAACTGATTTGATTTGATTTTTTAATTGATAATGTTGAGAGCAAAGGAGTCCAAAATTTAAGTGGTTGGAATTTCGGCGTGAAATAATTAGTTCAAACATTTTTTTTTATATTTTATTTTTTCATTAATTGTACCTTAGACACCAAATTCAGGATATTTATTGCCAGAGCAGCTGACGCCTTCATCCAATTTAGTTTGTTTATTGTTTTTGTGTAGCTTATTTAATAACGGTTTATTATTTATGTTTTTTACATTAACATTTGTGAGGAATTGGTTTGGGGAAAGGGGTTCTCAGTGATGTGGTTGATGATGTGTTCGACTGTGAAGGAATTTCTGTTACGATAGGGGCTGACAGTTGCTGGTGTTTTTTTGAATATGAATTTCGTGTATGAATTTGGTGTGGATTAATATGAATAAGGTGAATAAGATGGCATGATTTCTGTTGATTGTTGTGTTCTTTTTTGATTCTCTATATGGGTTAATAGTTTTTTTAAAAATGGTTCTGTTTATTATTCTGTTTTATTATGGGTATTTGTTTTGTTTCTCTATTTTGGTTAATGGTTTTATAGAGATGGTTTTAGTTGTTCCAAATTGTTTTTAGATTTTTTTTTGTGTTATTGTAAATTATTTTTTTTATATCATTTTCATTTTTAGTGTTGTAGAGAAAAAGAGGTGATCTTGTAGCGTTTTTGCTGCTGTTTCAGCTTGTTCGACTCCATTTATTTCTGCGAGTCCTGTTGTTCATAGCAGCTTTAGATGCTTGGTGTTTGTGCCGATTATGTGCCGTATTTGGCTGACTGTTGGTTCTTTATTATTAATATTTTGTATAGCGGCAAGAGTGGACAGAGTCCGTGCATATGATGAATTTTTCTTTTTTTCTTGCGCTTGCGCGTTCTACTGCGATCAGCATCGCTTCTGCTTTTGCGATAAAGATTGATGTGTACTCTGGTGTAACGACAGAATTTTGGACTGTGTTTTCTTGAAGCTGTGATGTTGTCTTTTTTTGAAGCGTCCGTAAAGATTAATTTACATTTGCAGTATACGTGTCTTATTTTGTTGAAGTTGTGTTTATAGATTTCAATGGGTGTTGTATTTATACTCTGTGCCCATTAAAAATGGGTGAAAAGGGTATAATAATATGGTGCAAATGTATGTAACAGGCAGAAGGAAGCATCTCCGACCCCATAAAGTATATATATTCTTGATCAGCATCAACAACCAAGTCGATATAGCCATGTCCGTCTGTCCGTCCGTCCGTCTGTCTGTCTCTCCGTATCAACGCCTAGATCTCAGAAACTACAATAGCTACAGACATGTGCCATATATCGTCAGATAGGTAATTACCATGCGCATTACAAGTTTGTTGTTTTATTTTGATATCACCCCCCGCTCCCTCTCAAACCGTAAAAAACTGCCACGCCCACAATTATTAACCTAATCCTATGCAATGCGTTGGTGCTTATAGAAGCTATCTAATTTGAACCAAATGGGATAAGAAACACGGAAGTTATGTCACGTGCAAAATCTATGGCAAGGGAAGCAGAAGCGCTGCAAAACACGCATTGCGCGACGCCGACTGCGACGTTGACATCGAAATTTGTATGGCTCTATGACACACGAAACTTATTTTCTTTTTTAATAGAATATTGTAAGCATTTCTAAGGGTACAGGGTAATTTGCAGTCGGGAAACTCGAATGCTGCTTCTTACTTGTTTTTATATTTTTTTTAAGTTCTATTATGACAGACTGATATTTGTAGAAGCATGGTCGGACTTTTTATTTATATTTTTTATTTGGTATGATGAGGATGTTGAGTGCTGTTGCTTTGTTTATAATAAGTTGTAGACTGGATGGGATTCGTGAAGCTTATGACTGTTTGTGTTTAGAGATAAGATGGGTTTGCTGATGCTCCATTGGAATCTGATTGCCAAATCCGGAAGTCCAGCTTTTGCCAGCATTTTGTTGATGGAAGCAATTCGGAAAGCACCTAAGGAAAGTCGGACGAAGCCGTGGTAGTGGAGGATAGTTTATGATGTTGTCTATTTATTCTATTTTGAATAATACACTTGATGTTTTAATGTTTATCAGTGAGGTGGTGTAGCAGTTAAGGTTTTTACCATTAATATTAATGATATCTGATATTAATGATAATATTATCTAAGTACGGTAAAACTGGACCGCATTAATTTCACTCAAAATTAACAATTAAAAATATTCCTTAAAAATTTGAATTCGTTTTTTATGATTATTCGTTAAAAAAGAGGCGCTTCATTCATTCATTCCAAGCTTCTGTTGCACTTTTGCAATGCTTCACATTATTTATTTGTGAAGGCTTCAATGTAAGCAAGCCTCTTTTCTTCTTTAGTGTCGAACTGCGCATAATGATCTTCGTTACCAATCTTGTCATTGACCAACCGACAGCTTATCACTTGTATAGCCCATGCACTATAATGTATCTCTCAAGCGCGAACATTGGCGAACCCATTTTGCAAACTTTCATGAGCAGTCAACCTCCAGAAATGCTTTTTTACTTTCACAAGTGATCACTTCTTAACTAGCCACTGAGCCCATATCGTGTTGAAGATTAGTTTTATTTAATAATGAATGTAAACTTAACGACGGTCTAGAGATGAGGTGGTATGAGAACATGCAGAGTCAAAGGAGATCGAAGTTTTTTAGAATGGGAGGAAGTAAAAACCACAGAAAAAATAGAACAGATAGATAGAATAGCGAGGAACTTTTTCCGATATATTGAAAGAAAGCTTACAAGAATTATTTTGAGTGTCGCAGAATGAAAAATTATCAGGCATTTTGAAAAAAAAAGCATACAAGAATGATCAAAGAAATCAATACAATTATTTAAAGGACCCTTTAGAATAACAAAAGTATTACGAAATAACAAATACGTTTTGGAGGGTGTGGAAAATATTCAGCTTTCAAGGTTCTCCCTCTATACAGGGTTTTGGGCTGTTACTAATATATGCCCTTGGCTAGTTAAGTAAAACAACCTAGAGATTGTTCACTAGCTGTTAAGAAATCAGGAGCTTTCAGGTCAGCAAGGCCGAGTTATGGCAGCTAAGAACCATAATATTGTAAACCATATCTATTAAGTAACGTCAAAATACTCTGTATACATCGATAAGACATCATACTTTGTAAATATTAACATTAACGTTCTCTGTAAACATTAACAGTAACATTCTCTGTTAAAAGTAAAATAAGATGGAGAAAAAAAGATCAGTCTGTTTCGACAACAAAAGAAACGAGGCCCACACTTGGCATTACTCATTACGGACGGCTAGGATCGGACTAGCGTGGAATGATGACCTATCGTAAAATTTGAGGGGAAATGCTCATGTTCCTGAGGCTAACTCTTGATCTTGATCAACTGATAACTCTCTAACTGTAAAACCTATGTAGAAAAATGATGTCTCCCCTCCAACATGGATTAACCAATCTGCCCACTCAATATTATTTTGCAGAGTTTGCAGAGTTAACATTTTTTTTATTTTTTTGTTTAACGTTCTTATTTTTAATTTAAAATCTGTCCTAGTGAACAGTCATTAAATGGTTTGTGGGTGACATTGACATAAGGGATGTACATGGAATGTATTTTAAAGGGGTTGACTTAGGTGTCTATTGATGAGGGAGGTCAAGCGGGTGTTTCCTTTTCAGTCGTCTTTGGGATTGGCTATTATCTAGGAGGTTGATGGTCAGGTGGTTGGGGTGGTTGTCTTTTTTTGTATCTTTTGCTGAGACGGGTGATCTCCTCTGCCACCCAAAGAATACTAAGCTCTTTATGAATGATGGATTTTTCGTGGTACGGATGGGCGTTAGAAACTGTTCTTAGACATTTATTTTGAAACCGCTGATGATGGCTGATCTTTCCTGGGGATCAGTGGCGGAGGCTAGGAAGGTGGTGTCATCGGCATATGTGTCTATTGTGTGGTTCCGGGAAGAGGTGATGTGAAGGTCCGCTGTGTAGACTGTGTACAAGATGGGTCCAAGAACACTGCCTTGAGGTACTGCTCTTATAGGCCTAGGCGTGTTGATTGATGATCCGCATCTCACTCGTAATTCTCTTTCCTCTGTGTACGACTTGAGGAAGGCACAGTGGGAACTGGGAAGGTGGGACTTGATTTTGAAAAGGAGTCCAGGGTGCCAGACTCTGTCAAATGCTTGTTTGACATCCAGCACAACGGCGCAGCATTACTTCTTCTTTTCGAAGCCCTCAAGTATGCTCTAAGCCCGGTGGTATTGCTCAGGTGTTCCATGGAAGCGTCTGAAGCCAAACTGGAAATCAGGGATCAGTCCGGCCTCGTCCAGTACTGACAGTACTCTACACAAAAATACTCTTTCAAGTATTTTGAAGAGGATTGCCAGCAAACTAATCGGACGGTACGAGGCTAGATTGGCTTCAGGTTTTCCAGGCTTGATTAAGACAATTACTTCAGCACGCTTCCACTCTTTCGGATACTACCCTAGACGGAGACTACTCTTAAAGATGTTAGCCAGCCTTTGGGAACAGATTAGGGGCAACATTTTCAGTGCCGTGGCATCGATTCACAAAGGACCACTAAAAAATGTATAAACAAAAACTGCAAATTTAAGATATGGTACACTTACATGACGGTTCCTTAATTGGTTTAGGTGCAGCTTGTCTGTAAGTTCGGCAACGCTCATTGCGTTCGGCAGATCTTGTCCGTTGGCAAACACTAAAAGCACAGCGTCGCGTAACTCAACCTCTTGAAGCTTGAAATGTATAGAATAATATTAACCATTTTTCTTTTTTAAAATAACTACATACCATGTTTTGTAGTTCTTTTTCAGCTTCTTTAATTCTATCTCAGTCATTGGAGTCGACAACAAAAATCAACAAAAATGACAGGTGCTGGTTCTTTTTTTGAATATGAATTTCGTGTATGAATTTGGTGTGGATTAATATGAATAAGGTGAATAAGATGGCATGATTTCTGTTGATTGTTGTGTTCTTTTTTGATTCTCTATATGGGTTAATAGTTTTTTTAAAAATGGTTCTGTTTATTATTCTGTTTTATTATGGGTATTTGTTTTGTTTCTCTATTTTGGTTAATGGTTTTATAGAGATGGTTTTAGTTGTTCCAAATTGTTTTTAGATTTTTTTTTGGGTTATTGTAAATTATTTTTTTATATCATTTTCATTTTTAGTGTTGTAGAGAAAAAGAGGTGATCTTGTAGCGTTGCTGCTGCTGGTTCAGCTTGTTCGATTCCGTTTATTTCTGCGAGTCCTGTTGTTCATAGCAGCTTTAGATGCTTGGTGTTTGTGCCGATTATGTGCCGTATTTGGCTGACTGTTGGTTCTTTATTATTGATATTTTGTATAGCGGCAAGAGTGGACAGAGTCCGTGCACATGATGAATTTTTCTTTTTTTCTTGCACTTGCGAGTTCTACTGCGATCAGCATCGCTTCTGCTTTTGCGATAAAGATTGATGTGTACTCTGGTGTAACGACAGAATTTTGGACTATGTTTTCTTGAAGCTGTGATATTGTCTTTTTTTGAAGCGTCCGGAAAGATTAATTTACATTTGCAGTATACGTGTCTTATTTTGTTGAAGTTGTGTTTATAGATTTCAATGGGTGTTGTATTTATACTCTGTGCCCATTAAAAATGGGTGAAAAGGGTATAATAATATGGTGCAAATGTATGTAACAGGCAGAAGGAAGCATCTCCGACCCCATAAAGTATATATATTCTTGATCAGCATCAACAACCAAGTCGATATAGCCATGTCCGTCTGTCCATCCGTCCGTCTGTCTGTCTCTCCGTATCAACGCCTAGATCTCAGAAACTACAATAGCTACAGACATGTGCCATATATCGTTGGATAGGTAATTACCATGCGCATTACAAGTTTGTTGTTTTATTTTGATATCACCCCCCGCTCCCTCTCAAACCGTAAAAAACTGCCACGCCCACAATTATTAGCCTAATCCTATGCAATGCGCTGGTGCTTATAGAAGCTATCTAATTTAAACCAAATCGGATAAGAAACACGGAAGTTATGTCACGTGCAAAATCTATGGCAAGGGAAGCAGAAGCGCTGCAAAACACGCATTGCGCGACGCCGACAGCGACGTTGACATCGAAATTTGTATGGCTCTATGACACACGAAACTTATTTTCTTTTTTAATAGAATATTGTAAGCATGTCTAAGGGTACATGGTATTTTGCAGTCGGGAAACTCGAATGCTGCTGGTGGGACTTTTTATTTATATTTTTTATTTGGTATGATGAGGATGTTGAGTGCTGTTGCTTTGTTTATAATAAGTTATAGACTGGATGGGATTCGTGCAGCTCATTTGCGTTTCAATTGCTTAATGACTGTTTTTGTTTAGAGATAAGATGGGTTTGCTGATGCTCCATTGGAATCTGATTGCCAAATCCGGAAGTCCAGCTTCTGCCAGCATTTTGTTGATGGAAGCAATTCGGAAAGCACCTAAGGAAAGTCGGACGAAGCCGTGGTAGTGGAGGATAGTTTATTATGTTGTCTATTTAGTCTATTTTGAATAATGCACTTGATGTTTTAATGTTTATCAGTGAGGTGGTGTAGCAGTTAAGGTTTTTACCATTAATATTAATGATATCTGATATTAATGATAATATTATCTAAGTACGGTAAAACTGGACCGCATTAATTTCACTCAAAATTAACAATTAAAAATATTCCTTAAAAATTTGAATTCGTTTTTTATGATTATTCGTTAAAAAAGAGGCGCTTCATTCATTCATTCCAAGCTTCCGTTGCACTTTTGCAATGCTTCACATTATTTATTTGTGAAGGCTTCAATGTAAGCAAGCCTCTTTTCTTCTTTAGTGTCGAACTGCGCATAATGATCTTCATTACCAATCTTGTCATTGACCAACCGACAGCTTATCACTTGTATAGCCCATGCACTATAATGTATCTCTCAAGCGCGAACATTGGCGAACCCATTTTGCAAACTTTCATGAGCAGTCAACCTCCAGAAATGCTTTTCTCTTTCACAAGTGATCACTTCTTAACTAGCCACTGAGCCCATATCGTGTTGAAGATTAGTTTTATTTAAGAATGAATGTAAACTTAACGACGGTTTAGAGATGAGGTGGTATGAGAACATGCAGAGTCAAAGGAGATCGAAGTTTTTTAGAATGGGAGGAAGTAAAAACCACAGAAAAAATAGAACAGATAGATAGAATAGCGAGGAACTTTTTCCGATATATTGAAAGAAAGCTTACAAGAATTATTTGGAGTGTCGCAGAATGAAAAATTATCAGGCATTTTGAAAAAAAGCATACAAGAATGATCAAAGAAATCAATACAATTATTTAAAGGACCCTTTAGAATAACAAAAGTATTACGAAATTACAAATACGTTTTGGAGGGTGTGGAAAATATTCAGCTTTCAAGGTTCTCCCTCTATACAGGGTTTTGGGCTGTTACTAATATATGCCCTTGGCTAGTTAAGTAAAACAACCTAGAGATTGTTCACTAGCTGTTAAGAAATCAGGAGCTTTCAGGTCAGCAAGGCCGAGTTATGGCAGCTAAGAACCATAATATTGTAAACCATATCTATTAAGTAACGTCAAAATACTCTGTATACATCGATAAGCAATCATAATTTGTAAATATTAACATTAACGTTCTCTGTAAACATTAACAGTAACATTCTCTGTTAAAAGTGGAATAAGATGGAGAAAAAAAGATCAGTCTGTTTTGACAACAAAAGAAACGAGGCCCACACTTGGCATTACTCATTACGGACGGCAAAGGATCGGACTAGCGTGGAATGATGACCTATCGTAAAATTTGAGGGGAAATGCTCATGTTCCTGAGGCTAACTCTTGATCTTGATCAACTGATAACTCTCTAACTGTAAAACCTATGTAGGAAAATGATGTCTCCCCTCCAACATGGATTAACCAATCTGCCCACTCAATATTATTTTGCAGAGTTTGCAGAGTTAACATTTTTTTTTATTTTTTTGTTTAACGTTCTTATTTTTAATTTAAAATCTGTCCGAGTGAACAGTCATTAAATGGTTTGTGGGTGACATTGACATAAGGGATGTACATGGAATGTATTTTTAAAGGGGTTGACTTAGGTGTTTATTGATGAGGGAGGTCAAGCGGGTGTTTCCTCTTCAGTCGTCTTTGGGATTGGCTATTATCTAGGAGGTTGATGGTCAGGTGGTTGGGGTGGTTGTCCAGTCTTTTTTTGTATCTTTTGCTGAGACGGGTGATCTCCTCTGCCACCCAAAGAATACTAAGCTCTTTATGAATGATGGATTTTTCGTGGTACGGATGGGCGTTAGAAACTGTTCTTAGACATTTATTTTGAAACCGCTGGATTCTGATGCAGATTGAACTGCTTGCCGTGCCCCAAATCTGTAGCCCATAGGTCCAGATTCGCTTCAGGACTACTTTGTATATAAGCAGTTTGAATTTTTCTTTGAGCTAGGACCTTCTCCCCAGGAGCTAGTGCAGTTTCTTAAGTCGTAGGTTGGCTTGGTTGCGCTTGTTGATCAGGTGTGGACGCCATGTGAGCCTGCGGTACAGGATCAGCACTAGATATTTGGAAGTGTTATTCATAGGGATGGTTTCCCCGTTGAGTGTGACGGGGGGCATTCCTCCCTGCGTAGTGCGAAGGTTGTGTGGGAGGATTTCTCCGCGTTGACCACGATGTTCCATCGTTTCAGCCATGGATGGAGGGCATCCAGTTGTCTCTGTATGATGGCTGATCTTTCCTGGGGATCAGTGGCGGAGGCTAGGAAGGTGGTGTCATCGGCATATGTGTCTATTGTGTGGTTCCGGGAAGAGGTGATGTGAAGGTCCGCTGTGTAGACTGTGTACAAGATGGGTCCAAGAACACTGCCTTGAGGTACTCCTGCTCTTATAGGCCTAGGCGTGCTGATTGATGATCCGCATCTTACTCGTAATTCTCTTTCCTCTGTGTACGACTTGAGGAAGGCAAAGTGGGAACTGGGAAGGTGGGACTTGATTTTGAAAAGGAGTCCAGGGTGCCAGACTCTGTCAAATGCTTGTTTGACATTCAGCATAACGGCGCAGCATTACTTCTTCTTTTCGAAGGCCTCTAGTATGCACTCAACAAGCCGGTGGTATTGCTCAGGTGTTCCATGGAAGCGTCTGAAGCCAAACTGGAAATCAGGGATCAGTCCGGCCTCGTCCAGTACTGACAGTACTCTACACAAAAATACTCTTTCAAGTATTTTGAAGAGGATTGCCAGCAAACTAATCGGACGGTACGAGGCTAGATTAGCTTCAGGTTTTCCAGGCTTGAGTAAGACAATTACTTCAGCACGCTTCCACTCTTTCGGGAAGTACCCTAGACGAAGGCTACTCTTAAAGATGTTAGCCAGCCTTTGGGAACAGATTAGGGGCAACATTTTCAGTGCTGTGGCATCGATTCGGTCAGGACCTGGTGACTTGACCATTTTTTAAGGAGGGATCGCCTCCTGCGCAATCTGGTCTGGTTCGACGGGCTGTATTGGCGGGTCTTAACATTTTTGTAAATCGAATGCTCTGCCTAACCCCTTCAGTGGTTTGCATCACAAGGTGCGCTGCAAAGTAAACAGTACTTTTGAAAAAAGTCAGAACAAATAGTTTTATCGGCAAAATCAATTAAATTTATTCAAAATAATTTCCTTCTGCTTTAATACAGCTTTTTGCACGGTCCAAAAGCATGTCGAACGAGTATTTTAGCTCTTTGCCAGGTATGGCCCCCAGTATGTCGGTGCAAGCCTTTTGAATGACTTCCACGTCTGCATAACGCTTTCCTTTCATCGGCAAATGCTTTTTCCGAAAAGGTAGAAGTCGCACGGTGCCATAACTGGTGAATACGGGGAGTGGTTGAATGATTTTTAAAATGTGATTTTTGGTCAAGTAATCGGCCACAAGCGTCGATCAATGAGACGGCGCATTATCGTGCAACATCATGTTCGAAGCTCATTTTCGCACCGATGACAAAAACATACTGACACTTAAAACGCAATAACTTTACTTCCAATAGATAAAATGTCATGACATTTTTATTACATGTCGATAAAGGATAGCAGATTCTAACGCACTAGTCGGCATATAGATGGCGCCACTAGAGGGCGCAAGATCCTAAAAGTCCTATTTACTTTGGAACCTTGTATAAATATAATATTATTGCCTTAATAATATAATCTCTTCTGAATTGAATACCTCAACATTCAAGGTCTTTATAGATGCGTTTATATTGTCAATTGAATTTATTCAAATAGAATATAATTGAATTAGTGCAAGAGACAAAGAATTAAATTTTTACGAGTGAACAAGTAAGAAAACATTCTCTTATTTTGAGTCCGACCTGTGGTAAGAAACTAGAGAACTTTCGAATTACAGCCGATTCGAGTGGTTATTCAGACATTCTATCCAATTGATCATTTCCTTTTAGTTTGGCATTTAAAAAAAATTAAAAATAATGAGATAATAACAAGTTGTGACGTAAAGGTAAAAAAAAATGTGTGTGTGTGTATTTCTTATTTTTTTTTTTTGTAGGTATATTTAAGCAAAATTGTTGTTTTTATTGATTAATTATTTTATGAACTTATGTTAGTCTTTCCGTAATTTTTCAGCTTTTAAATCATTTACCGCACCTTATTGGGGCAACATCAATTATTGGTCAAGAGAATATGAAAATAATGTGTACCATAATTTATATGCAATAAGACTAAATCAAATAAAAATTAAATGTTTTTCCTATTCCTATTTTTTCTATTTGTATTCATTTGCACAACGACAGTTGAATTATCATAGAAAAAGGGATCAGTTCGATTTTATTTTCATTATATATTTTCCGACAAAAAAAAAAGTTTTTGGCAAAATAATCAAATTTTATTATTTCATCGAGGAAAAAAAAAATTGAGGTGCTTCAAGAGAAGTATGGTCGATCGATTCCGGAATGTCGGAAGTCGCTGGGTGCACTAAAACGGAGTTACGAGAGGTACCACGAACAGGATGCTCCTTTCAGAGCATGCCCCCGCCTAGCACAACTGGCAGGGAGCCTCTTGTGGTTACCAGCCCAAGCCAATTAAACAAGCCTAACCAGAAAACAGTTGGAAATAGTCGCCCATTACCGCAAATTGAAAAAACTAGTAATACGCTTACATTCCAGCCGGCTTCAGTCTCTTGGCAAAAAGTTCAATTCAAGAAGAGAAGCCTACCAACCTCACCGAAAAGTTCGAAAAAAAGAGCCCATGTGATCGAACATAGAAACCATCTCGCTATAAATAAATTTGCTGCTCTTGCAAACCTAGATGACTGTCAAGAAGGCGAAAATAGCATGGACATTCTCCAGGTCGAAACCGTTGCAGAAGAAGAATCTGGACAAGCAAAAATTCCAGTGACAAAAAAGTCACCTAAAACGCGGAAGCCAGAGCCTACAGGGTTGTGGTGTGCAACTTGGCTGCTTCTACCCCAATCGAGCAAATTTTAAATGCGTTCACCTCCCAAGGTCACGCTGTGGTTAATACCTATAATCCAAAGGTGAAGTCACAGAATGTTGACTCCTCTGATCCGGTTCCAGGCAAGGCTTCTGGCCAGAACGTCTGGTTTATAGACATCAAAAAGGCTATTAATAACAGAGAAGCTCAAAAAATAAATAAAGTTGGCCGATGCAGATAGCTCTTCCTGTAAAGCCTTTTAAACTCACGGAATTGGAAGATGATATCAAATCCCTTCGCAACAACAAGGCTCCTACTGAGGATCACATTGACAACCGCTCCATTAAGCTGATGCCCCACAGAGCTTTATTATTCCTTGTTCTGATTTTCAATTCTGCTCTTCGACTGGGACACTTCCCAAGTGCCTGGAAGAAGGCGAATATCATTATGCTCCATAAAAATGGGAAGCCAGCAGAGGAATTAGACTCCTATCGCCCAATGAGCCTGCTTCCAGCATTTGGCAAATTACTTGAGAGGTGCATCCTGAGAAGATTGCTCGAATTCCGAAAGGTCCAAAAAGCTATTCCGAAGCTTCAGTTCGGTTTTAGACTCAGGCATGGCACACCTGAACAGCTACAACGCGTAGGTAACTTTGTGCTGGAAGGTTTGCATGGAAAGGAGTACGTCGTTGGAGGTTTTCTGGACATCCAGCAGGCTTTAGACAGAGTGTGGCATGAAGGACTTCTGCACAAGCTTAAAAGCCTACCAAATCCTCTGCTCTTTTTGGTAATAAAAAGCTTCCTACACGAGCGATCCTTTAAAGTAGTACAGGACGGACTGTCCTCCCAAACAAAAAGAGTCAGAGCAGGTGTACCCCAGGGAACACAATATAGCCTGTATACGCACGACATGCCCTCAAAATATCGCTAACAGATTCCAATGACCTGCTAGTTGCCACCTTTGCTGATGACACTGCAGAGAGATAGTTGCGTCTATACAGCCACTGATACGCTCCACCTTTACCTAAAAAAATTTGTGAACTGGGCCCTACCTTGGAACATCGCAGCCAATCCGGAAAAGTGTGTCGTACACCCTGAGAAAAGACACATCACCAGGTGTGTTTCTGCATGAAGAGCTCATCACACAATCGAACGCCCACAAATACCTCGGTGTCACTCTGGATAAGCGACTTACATTTCAACGCCATGTAACGGATGTAACTCGGCGGCTCAAAACAAAGGCGAACAGCATGGCTTGGCTCCTTAGGCCTGGAAACAAACTTTCAATTTCAAACAGGGCCAAAATTTATAAGGTTGTCTTGGCTGCAATTTGGAAATATGGCATCCAAGTGTGGCGCAGTCGCAAATCTCGCGTAAACTATCTGGAGCGGCTTAGTACATCCACAACAAAGACATTGAACAAGAGCTGAAGGTACAAAGGATTGGCGATATCATAAACAAACAAGCAACCGCGTACATAAATAAATTGGGACACCACCCTAACCAGTTGGCTCGAAAACTCTTGAAGAGGAGACAAGTAATGGGACTGATGGCGAGAAGGAGGCTCCTGCGTATTCACCCAACAGATCTGCCAAGAAGATATATAAATTAATTAATTAAATTAATTCATGCCTCTAGACTCCCTAATTAGGTTGAAGTATGTACATATGTAAATACTCGCTAGAAATTATGAATCCCTGCAGTATAAGTTATTATAAATAGTAACAGGGGACTGCAATGTAAATAAATACAATTTTAATAGAAAAAAAAAATTTGCACAACAGTTCACAAAAACATGCATTAATATATCGTTCATTCATGAATGCATTTAAATGCAAACGAAAACTCTCAATAGTTCTAGAAAATCTACAAAAATATAATTAAAAAAAAATTCTTCATCCAATGATTTGACAACCTGACATTAAGGTAGTCAGAAAAACTACAGATTTAATTTTCTGCCTTCTTACTAAATTAGCAACTCATGGTTTTTCGGTTGTTAGCATTCAATATATTATTTGTAGTTTGAGTTTACACGATAAATAAATTCCTCTACCCCTGATCCATCTACGGATCCGTCAAAATAAACTACCCATTTTTGCATAATGTTTCCTTTCTTTCGAGGTTGCAAGGACTATATATACGAGAAGGGTGTTTCCCTACTGACCAACGCCTTTGGAGAGTTACCTTGTTGTGACTGCGGATTAAGCGTTAACGCTGACATAACCCTGGTGATAGTTTTGTTCGATCATTCCTTGAATAATGTTGTAACGTACAGGCTGTTTGTTCGTGGTCTACATCTAACCGTTCTCTCAACCACATTACTGCTCTGGCTAGCATGCAAGGCTGAGATGTTTGGTCCAACGGTATTTTCAACTGGGGGTTCTGCTGGTATTATCGGATTCTACGGCTCTGCCATTGCTCTACTTCTGGTTGACATATCTCGTACAGCAGATGCGAGGTGAGAAGTAGCTGGCGGGGATCACACTGCAAACAATTGCCCACTTCAACTCGTAGAATTCTCTGTTATCCATAACCGTTGCACAAGAGCCACAGAGATTATCAGGACTTGCCGATGAGGCATGCGGAGGTGTGTTAATTACAAGCACTTTGTAAATTTTTTATTCATTTAAATTATTCCGGATTAATGAAACTATATTGAGAAGGTATTAATAGTAAATCGTAAAGCTCTCTGGAAGTTTTTGTTCGACAAACAAGGCATTGCAGGACTTAAGCGAGTTTCAGACAACAATCACCTAAATTGAACTTTAACTTTAATCATAATAACGATCCTTCTCATTAAATGTTTTTTTTCACAAATAGTTTTCGTCCGTTGATAAGAAATTATGAAAGTACCATCCCAACAAATATTGAGTATGGCATCCGTGCTTATCCTTATGCGCAATATTCTGCAAAACTATTTGGTTGGAACACTTTTATTTTGCCACAGAAAGTATTCCCGCTATTCCCTCAGAATAATTTAAATTCGTAGTCCTAAATATTTCTTCCTAATTTAGAATCATAAAATGACATTTTATATTTTTATTTTTAAAAACGTAGCATTGCCACCCTAATGAACTTCATAAGATAGTTGTTGACTGTGTGATTTGTTTACACATGTTTTAAAATTTTATGTGACAGAGCTGCAGCAGCCTTTTGACTGTTATCCAGTAGGCTTATGAGCGGCTTTCAAAAAGGGCGAACCAAAGTCCGTGAATAGCTGTTTCTATCCCTAAAGTTAACTAAAATATGCCCTTACGTTGGGCGCCATAAATTAGGTAACGATCGATGTTTAACGAGAGAGACGAAGGGACTGGATCCTACGGACTTCTCTTACTCGGACCTCTCGTGCCTTATCTTTTCGACGTGGGGTGGGTTGTTGATATTTATCCTAACCACATCTACATAAATTAATTTAATAGGATTCCTCACTGAAATTACACTTTAAAGAATCAAAAACAAAATTTAAAAAGGAAAAAAAAGAAAAAAGGTGTTATTTCTCTTTCACCATGCAAATGACCAGGGGTATTTTTGATTCTCAGGGGTATTTAAGATTCAAGTTAGGTTGGGATTGGCAACTGTTGGTTTGTTTAGCTTATCTTACAGGCTAATGTACAATATATTAAAAAAATTAAATTACACTTTGATTTTATTTTACGTTACTATTTCTTTTGATGGGTGAGACAAGGAAAATGCACTTCAAATCCTGGCCAGATTAAAACAAATAAAATGCCCTAGTCCGGGGCGAATTAGATTTACAGGAGCGATTAAATAACTAAAATTTTAAGACTTTACTCACGGTTTATCAGTTTATTTACTTTCCTTCTCGATGAATGGCCTTCCACCGCAGTGAGGGATGCCGATGAGTTTAATTATACCTTAAGGATCTAAAATATTTCATTATTTATTTTATTCGCTAACCACAATATAACTAAGTTTGACCGATTTAATTTATCTGCCTTTTGCGGTTTGTTTATCATTTTTTTGTTGTTTTTGTTTGTTTGTTATGATTTAAATCGGGGTACAAGAGGATTGGCAAGAGTTTTGAATAATGATATTTTTATATTTATATAAACAAAGGTGCAGACAGACGCGAAAAGTTAACAAAGATCGACGAAACTAGTCTTTCAGAAGATTCGAAGCAGAAGTCAGAGAAGTCGTGTAAAGGTGTAAAGGTGTAAGGTCAACATTAATAAGTCGGGGCAGTCAGGTTTGAAATTTCGAGATTACACTAGAATAATAATTATAATTTAATCAATAATATAATAGACAATAATAATAAATAACAACAATAACATGATAAACTTGAATATGATAAACGTTACATTTGGGGGCTCAACCAGTTCTAGTGTTCATCTCGTTTATGTTCGATCGCGTGTGCATATAAGTTATCCAACCCATGATTCAGGGTCTCTTACCGAATTAAAAAAAAATTTTCGAAATTCAATCTCATTGATTGATTTGCCTTTGTTCTCGAAATTGCACTTCGCCAGCCTGCAACTAATTAATAAACAATTTTTCGAAATTGAATCTCAATCATTGATCTGCCTAATTAATAAAAAATTATATCGAAATTGAATCTCAACGATTAATTTGCCTTTGTCCTCAAAGTTGCACTTCGCCGACTTGCAACTATTTAAATAAACAAATCTAAATCTGTCGTGGGAACCAAGCGTAGCCGGTCTACAGCTTGGCCACTAAGATAAATAAACCAAAATTAACGCACAGCTTCCTCTTGGTGACCAAACATATTGGCTTTAATCAAACTGCATAATTGAATTTCACAATGCTGTGAAACAGTTTGTGCATTAAGCTTTTTAGAAAGCATTAAGCTTTCCAAACATAATTCAAAGTTCAATAAGTTTCAAGAAAAGCTTCTGGCCGAAGTTTCGAGGAGCAGATTAAAACTTAAGCAGTCCGTCCATTCGGGAGATAAAATCCGATCGGTTATCAGATGCAAAAAAAAACTTATAATTTGTTAAGGCAACCAAAACTCTGTTATACATAAGGATGAAATAAAAAATAATTTTTTTTAATAAAACCCTGATAAAGAAGTTTAAGTGGCGCCCAACGAGGGACAGTGCAACTAATAGTTCAGTTACCAAAAATTTAATGATAACAAGTTAAATAAATAACATGAGCTCGCGCTGTCAACCACCCAATCGATGCAACTAAAAGTTCAGATGTGACAAATTTAATGATAACAAGTTAAATAGAGATCATGAAGTCGCGTCGTTAAAAACTGTATCGGTGATACTAAAAGTTCCGATAAAAAAATTTAGCGATAACAAATTAAATAATAATCATGAACTCACACCGATAAAAATTAATCAGTACAAATCAAAGTTCAGAAAAAGATTAATTATATTATAAAAAATAAATCTAGAACTCGTGCTGAACCAAAAATTTTTTTAAGTGGAAAAAAAATTTAAAATAAAACATCCACCAAGCAAAAGCCAAAACTGCGAGTGAATAAAGAAAGAATAAAACCAGACGAAAAAAATAAACTATAAAGAAAAGGAGAAACATCCATGCCGCATTGACTTCAACCAAAGCACAAACTAATAAAGAAGGAAGGAAGACTTATTAGTAACTTCGCCAACAAGTTATACTCCGGGAAGGAAGATCAACACACAACCAAGAAGGAAGGTAGAATCGTGTCAAGAAAACTCGTGAGGACATATTCCACTATCATAACATTTTTTTTAAAGATATTTTAAAATTACAAGAGAATGCATATACTAAACAAAGAAATAAGGAAACTAATGGAAAAATTTATAAATAGTTTCAATATTTCAAACTTGAACAAATTGGAAGACGTAATAAATAGTTTTAATAAATTCAACTTGAAAGTGGCGACCGATCCAGCACCAAACTTTTCCACAGAGTTAATTAATAGATTGATAAATCTTCAAATGGGAGAGATGAGTCGTAAAATAGTTAGCTTAGAATAAAGGTTAGCCACAGACACCAACACTATAGAAGAATATAAAATTCAAGAAATAGACCCGACTGTCAAGTGCGATACAACACTTGAAGTAATTAAATCCCTACCAAAATTTACTGGGGAAATCAGTCAATACGTAGATGGAGGGAAGCAGCTGAAGCTGCTATGACCCTCTATAAGATCAAAAGCGAGGAATATTTCATTGCTTTACCGATATTGAGAAATACAATTTTGGGAGCGGCTCACGACGCCCTGACCAATGACGGAACAGTCATAAATATTCAAGCGATCCTCGCCAGATTAGATTTCATCTATAGTGACAAACGTCCTATACATATTTTAGAATCTGAGTTAAGCATACTCAGACAAGGACGAATGACCATAACTGAATTTTATAATGAAGTTAATAAAAAATGGCATTATTCATAAATAAAACAATAATGTCATATGGTAAAGATAGTGAAATTACTAAGGAAACAAACAAAACCATCAGGAATAACGCTCTTAGGGTTTTCATTTCCGGTTTGAACGAAACAATTTCCGAAACTCTATTTTCACTAAACCCATCGGACTTGCCCATTGCTTTGGCAAAATGTCAAAAATTGGAATCCAATAGTTTCCGGGCCCGGTTTGCTAATAGATACTATGAGTTCAAAAATGAGTATAAAACTCAGGGAAACAATCCACGTTTTAACACTGTTAATTCAAGATCAAATACAATAATAATTCTCAGAACAGAACAAATAACAATAGGAATTTTAAGAACAATTCCAAAGTTCAACCCCCTCCAGAACCTATGGAAGTTGATAGTTCTATAAGGATTCAAAATCGTTCGTATAAAAATTGCAATCGCCCGTGGAATTACAATAACAACCGACGAAATTATAATAATAATTTCCAAGGATAACCAATATACATATTATAACCAAGCGCACAAAGCCAACACAGGCTCAGGTCAAGTAAATCGTTATGAACCACACCTTCCCCGTTAAAACGGGAGTCAACTGGGACAGTTCCCAACCAGCTCAAAAAACTATGAGAGTAAATAACATTAACGAAGACCATTTTTTAGATCAGCGCCCAACAGAGGAATGCCTCATGTAACAAGGGTGGACAGAAATACAAAAAGAGAATTAAATATCAAAATAAAACAACAAACTTGTACTGCGTATATTAATTAGCTCTTGTAGCTCTTGTAGTTTCTGAGATCTAGGCGTTGATACGGACAGACAGACGGACAGACGGACGGACAGACGGACGGACAGACGAACGGACAGACGGACATGGCTATATCGACTCGGCTGTTGATGCTGATCAAGAATATATATACTTTATGGGGTCGGAGATGCTTCCTTCTGCCTGTTACATACATTTGCACCATATTATGATACCCGTTTCACCCATTTTTAATGGGTACAGGGTATAAAAAGGGAATTTACGAAAACAAAAATGAATTATCAATGTATAAAAGAGTATCCACAGTCCATGGGTATTCAATAATAAAATATTATCATATGATAAATATATTTGGTGTTAGATATTTATTTTATGAAATCGAAGGTCTAGATTCTGATCTTCTGAAGAAGGATGGGAGCTAAACTAGATATTGAAAAAGGCATCTTGAAATATAAAGGAATAAAAGAAAACCTTGTATACAATGACAATGAAGAAAAACTCAAATTGTGTTTAATTAGGGAAAAAATACTCTTCCATTGAAAGAGTATATTATAAAAAAAAAACTTTGATACTCAAAAGGATCAAAATGAACCAGTTATGATTGAAAGAAGTATATAAAGCTTGAGATCTAATAATCTCGAGCACGCCGGAGTAGAAATATTCGCCAAAAAAATGGGGAGTTTAAACAACTTGGGATTTAAAAATCCTGAAAACGCTAGCGTTGATTTATCTACTAATAAAGAATATATCAGTTTGGGAACAAAAAATCCTGAACACGCCGACGATGCTAATTCCGTCAAATTAAATTTGAATCGTTTGGGATCAAAAAATCCTGAACACGCCGTCGTTGAAATATCCGACAAGCAAAGATTAAATAATGTGAAAATATTTTCAAATCAAATTAAAGATTTAGAAAATGAAATTTTAAATACAATCGAAAGGGATCATTCTAAAATAAATATGCAAATCTCATTTCGAACTGATATTCGTAACGAAATAAATACCGACCATGACAGGGCAATATACAAGGTGCGTTCCAAAGTAAACAGGACTTTTAAAAAATAGACAGAACAAATGGTTTTATAGGCAAAATCAATTAATTTTATTCAAAATAGTCTCCTCCTGCTTCAATACAGCTTTTTGCACGGTCCAAAAGTTTGTCGAACGAGTGTTTTAGCTCGTTGCCCGGTATGGCCGCCAGTATGCCGGTGCAAGCCTTTGAATGGCCTCCACGTCTGCATAACGCTTTCCTTTCATCGGCAAATGCATTTTTCCGAAAAGGTAGAAGTCGCACGGTGCCATAACTGGTGAATACGGGGAGTGGTTGATCGTTAAAATGTGATTTTTGGTCAAATAATCGGTCACAAGCGTCGATCGATGAGACGGCGCATTATCGTGCAACAAACGCCAACTTCCATCTTCGCGATATTCGGGCCGAACACGTCGAATACGACGCACCAAACGCTTCAAAACTCCAAGGTAGACCACCGCATTAACGTTTTGTCCGGGTGGAACACATTCTTTGTGGACAATACCCTTGGAATCATAAAAACAAATCAGCATTGTCTTCACTTTTGACTTCTCCAGGCGCGATTTTTTGGGTTTCGGTTCATCGTCATTTATGTCCTCACGACCACTTCGAAATCGTTGAAACCACTTGTGCACTCTACTACGAGATAGGCAATCATCGCCAGAAACTTGTTTCATAAATTGAAACGTTTCGGTGAAAGTTTTACCAATTTTAAAACAAAATTTAATGTTGGCTCTTTGCTCGAAGCTCATTTTCGCACCGATGACAAAAAAGTACTAACACTTAAAACGCAATAACTTCACTTTTAATAGATGGAATGTTATGAAATTTTTACTGGAAGTCAATGAAGGATAGCAGATTCTAACGCACATATGGATGACACTAGAGGGCGCTAGATTCAAAAAGTTTACCGTTTACTTTGGAACGCACCTTGTATGAAAAACAATACCCTTATGCAATGTCAGTTTCAGATTTCGTCAATAAATAAATCGATAGAATGCTAAGGGTACAAATTATAAGGCCTAGTAGAAGCCCTTATAATTCATCAGTCTTAGTGGTACCTAAAAAGGGCCAAAACGAAGACGGAACTCCAAAACACAGATTTGTGATTGATTATAAAAAATTAAACGAAAATACGATACCTGACCGGTATCCAATGCAAGATCCATCCGTTATACTAGCGAACCTGGGAAAAGCAAAATATTTCTCAACCATCGACTTGGAATCCGGCTTTCATCAAATTCTAATGAAAGATTCCGATATAAAAAATACTGCTTTTTCGATTAACAATGGTAAATTTGAATTCATACGTATGCCTTTTGGACTAACGAATGCCCCCAGGAAATATCCTTGAAATATCAAAGAGCCATGGATGACATCCTAAGAGATCAAGTTGGTAAAACTTGCCATGTTTACATGGACGACATAATAATCTTTTCCGAATCAATCAACCAACATTATGAGGATTTAATCCTAATAATTAAAATTTTACACAAGCAAACATGAAAATCTCATTAGAATAATCCAAATTTTTCAAATTATCAACACCCATTCTTGGTTACATTGTTTTACATAATTTTATAAAAACTGAAAAAATTTCAACTATTCAGAGTTATCCAATTCCAAAGAATATCCGAGAGTTACGAAGCTTTTTAGGCTTAGCTGGATACTATAGAAAATTCGTCCGAAATTACGCACAAATTGCCAAACCTTTGACAAAATACTTAGGAGGAGAAAATGGAAAAGTAGCTAGACGCATGTCACAAAAAATCTGTATACAACTTGACAATTCATCTATACAAGCATTCAATGAACTTAAGGAAAACCTAATTGGCCAAGTAGAATTAGTATATATAGCTATAGGATATAGCTATAGGAGCAGTTTTATCCCAAGAAAATAAACCAATTACCTTAATATGCTACGCTATGCTCAACTATATGCTACGAATAAAATGGAGTTGCTAGCAACTGTTTGGGCATTAAAAAATCTAAGAAATTATTTATATGTAGTAGTAGGCATTGAAATTCAGACTGATCATCAGCCATTGTCATTTACAATATGACAAAAATCCTAACATAGAAATGAAAAGGTGGTATTCGTTTATAGAAAGCTTCACTCCTAGAATAATCTACAAGCCAGGAACAATAAATGTGGTAGCCGATGCTTTATCAAGAATAAAGTTGAATAATATTACTGAGAGTAATAATGTTCAATCAGATGAATCAAGCTCGAGTCAGAATACTCAGCATTCTGCTGAAAGTAGTTTCGAAAACGCAATTCAGGAAACTCGCAAACCACAAAATAGAATACGACACAGCAGAAAACTTAATTACAATATTAAAGGAATATCTTCCTCCAAACATAAAAGTTGAAATACATTGTACTATTGAAGATTTGTACCATATTCAATTCCCTTTGAAGAATAACTTTTCTAAAAAATTTATTTTTACAAGAATATTTGTACAACACGTGGAAAGCGCAGAAGATAGGGCCATAATAATAGAAGAAACACACTCTAGAGCTCATAGGGGACTAGATGAAAATCACAAACAAATCTGTAAATTATATATCTGGCCAAATTTATATACAAAACTAAAAGAGTATATTAAAAATTGTAAAATATGCAACGAAAACAAATATAGCAGACACCCTATTTAAATTCCAATTGGAGAAGCCCCACTACCAACTAAAGAAGGTGAACATTTACATATTGATATATATTATGCGCAAAGTCTAACTTTTATAACTTGCATTGACGCATATTCAAAATTTCTGGTATTAAAACAAATCCGAAATAAATTAAATATTGAAAATAAAGTAATGGAATTACATCATCAGTTTCCCCAAGCTAAAATAATTGATTAATGACGAACCAAGCTTCACCTCGGCCCAATTTAACTCATTTGCTCAAAGGTATGGTTTAACTTTACATTACGCTGACCCGTGGCATAGTACATCTAACGGACAAGTTGAAATGGCACATTCGACATTAACTGAATTAGCTCGCTGCATTAAAGAAGAGTTTAACCTATCTGATTTCGCCGAAATAGTTATTAGAGCTGCTCAAGAATATAATCGAACAATACATTCCGTAACAAATCAAAAACCTTTTGATATATAATACTATACAATAGAATCGAACATGAAAATAACCCACAAGCTTTAAAGATTGCTCAAACTAAAATGTTAGAAGTTCATAATGAAAACAGGAAAGAAAAAGAATATCATATTGGACAAGTGGCTTACGAAAAAAAATTTTGAGAAAGAAATAAACTGAAACCCAGATATAAGGTTGTCAAATATCTCCCTTCCGCCTTTTTGTCTTTTGAAATTCGCGGCTATGTACAAAGCGCTACAGAGCTCGTACTAGGCAACACTATACATAATTTGAAAGGTCTTGACATAACCTACAAAACAACGCTATGCATGATTAGTTTGCATATTGCGTTTAAAAGTTATAGACGTATAAACATGGAGTTCACTAGCGCCGAAATTCGCGCTATTTTAAAGTTTTCCTTCGTTAAAGGCAAATCCGCTAGAGAAACGTTCCGTGAGATTAATGGTGTTTTGTGGGATGGTACTCTATCACTTCGAACCGCGGAGGAATGGTTTCGACGATTCAGAGCCAGTGAAAACGACACCATGGATAAGCCAGCCGGTGGAAGACCTGTGACGACAAATACCGATCAAATCATCAAGTTAAACCGGCATATGGCATCTCGTGACATCGCCCAGGAGATGGGAGTCACCAAACCATTTTGAACCATCTGCAGAAGGCTGGATACAAAAAAAAGTTTGATGTTTGGGTGCCGCATAATTTGACGCAAAAAAACCTTCAGGACCGAATCAACGCCTGCGATATGGTGCTGAAACGGAACGAACTCGACCCATTCTTGAAGCGGATGGTGACTGGCGACGAAAAATGGATCATATACGACAATTTCAAGCGAAAACGGTCGTGGTCGAAGGCCGGGGAATCGTCCCAAACAGTGGCCAAGCCGGGATTGACGGCCAGGAAGGTTTTGCTGTGTGTTTGGTGGGATTGGAAGGGAATCATCCACTATGAGCTGCTCCCATATGGCCAGACGCTTAATTCTACCATCTACTGCGAACAACTGGACCGCTTGAAGCAGGCGATCGACCAGAAGCGTCCAGAATTGGCCAACAGGAAGGGTGTAGTGTTCCACCAGGACAACTCCAGACCACCCACTTCGTTGATGACTCGTCAGAAGCTACGGGAGCTCGGATGGGAGGTTTTATCGCATCCACCATATAGCCCGGACGTAGCGCCAAGTGATTACCACCTGTTCCTGTCCATGGCAAACGCCCTTGGTGGTGTGAAGTTGAACTAAAAGAGGCTTGTGAAAAGTGGCTGTCCGAATTCTTCGCAAATAAGGAGGGGGGTTTCTACGAGGAAGGTATTATGAAGTTGCCATCTAGATGGAAACAGATCATCGAACAAAACCGCGCATATTTTAACTAAATCCGATCACTGTAACACTTTTTATAAAGCATTGAATGAAGAGCAAAAAAGCGGAAGGGAGATATTTGACAACCTTATATAAGAAACAAGTAGTTAAAGAGGTTAAACCTAATAAAATAATAATCCATAATAAAAACAGAAGTATTCACAAGGATTATCTCAAAAAGTAAAATATATATAATTTTTTAATTTACAGAAAATGCATTCCATATGGCCACTTTTATCAATCGTTATACTGACCAGTTCCGAAATACATAATTGATTATTCAAACTATGAGCTTTTTCTGTTTAAGGATAAAAAGAATGTTCTTACGTACGAATCCTACAACAAATTATTCCACGTAACCAATTTAAGCTTTTATAAAGATATAATAAATGTTGAATCCCACAACATAAAAAGAGACCCTTATAAAAGATCACAATGGGAAATCAAATACGAACAAGAAGTTATCGAAATAAGTTTATCTCAGTTAATATCATCTAGATCAAAAATGGGAATTAATGAATTAGGCAGCATGTGGAAATGGTTAGCTGGAACTCCGGATCATGATGACTTCATGAAAGTACAAAATAAAATAAATGACTTGATAGAAAATAATAATAAACAATTTATTATTAACTCCAAATTGTTCAAAGAAATAGAATCTCTTTCTGATGAGTTTAATGTGTTTATCGATCAAGATCTGCCATTAAGAAAACATCGCTTAAGACTGTGAACATTTGACCAAAATTTAATCGATACTACATTACATTGACAAAAATTAATGTCTTTAATACCAAAATTTTGAACACGAAAGACATAAAAAAATATTAAGTCACGAACAAAGTCACGAATCATCACAGATTTAATGGATATTCCAACATTCAAAATTGCAATTCACAAAGACCTACAGGGTCCGGCACTCGAAGTGTAACCAATTAAAAAAGCCGTAAATTCAGTTTGGAAAATTACTTTTACTCGATTCAAAATACAAAATGTGTTAAAATAATACACAATTCAGAAACAATTTACTTTTGCTCGATATTTTGCCTTGACTATGGCCTTCAGACGCTCCAAAAACGAATCGCAAGCTGCCCGAATGTGACTTGCAGGTATTTTGGCCCACTCACGAACAACAGCTTTTTTCAGTGCCTCGAGACTGATGTACCTTTTAGTTCGGACCTTGATCTCCAAAATGGCCCAAAGAGAATAATCCATCGGATTCGCGTCTGGTGAATTCGAGAGCCATTGTGCGGTCGTTATGAAGTTCGGGACGTTGTTTTTCAGCCATTCTTGGTTCACTCGAGCTTTATGAGACGGTGCCGAGTCCTGTTGAAATGTCCATGGTCTGCCACCGAAATGTTTGTCTGCCCATGGCTTCAGAGCAACCTCCAGAATATTTTCCCGATAATATTGCGCATTTACCTTGACGCCAGGTTCGATAAAAACGATTGGAGATCGCCCATCTGCGGTTACAGCAGCCCAAACCATTATCTGGGGCGGGTTCTGCCTCCTGATGGCCAATCGATGACTTAAATTCTTCTCTGAACGGTCGGTCAAGTAAACCTTATCGTTTTGAGAGTTTACGAATTGCTCAATTGTAAAAATTTTCTCGTCAGAAAACACAATGTTCGGAAATTGACCACTTTCGGCCAAGCAAAGCAACTCCTTCGCTCTATCAAGTCTGACTTGTTGCTGCTTCGGTGTAAGGTCATGCGCCTTTTGGAACTTATAAGGCTTGACCTTGGGATAATTTTTCAATATGCGGCGAATGCTACGATCCGATATTTTCAGTTCTTTTGCCATTTGATTGGCACTTCGTCGGGGATTTCGCTCAAGTCGCTTTTTCACTTTTTGGACCATCTCACGTGACGTTGCAGTCTTTTGATGACCACCTCCATGACGTTTTGCGATGCTACCAGTATCATTATAACGAGTTATGGTGCGATAAACAAAAACTTTATTCACTTTAAGGTGTTTAAGCTCTCGAACAATCGCTGGTTGTGATTTTCCAGGTAATTATAATGCAATCACACTATTACGTTTGAAATCCATTACTGATTTCTTGTCTTTGCGTTCACTGTCGGCAAAATGCTTTCGTGCGCTTGTAAAGAATACACCGAACTGTCATTTAGCAAAATTACCGACAGCTGATGCCCGTGCATCAGCTGCGGGAGGGGTCAAAAATTGGTTACACTTCGAGTGCCAGACCCTGTACTTATTAATTATATAAAATACCCTATAATTTCTAACAGATGCGACATATACTATGCTAGGGCCATTTCCAAATTAGATGGAAAACCAGTAATAAGCAATCAAGTCGCAAAATGCGATAATACATACTATGAAATGTCTACATTTAAGACCGAACTTTTTAACAACTACTGTATCATTAGTAAAGAAAAAACCTGTTTGACAAAATTATTAAATGGAGAGAAATCAACATGTAAGAAAATTAGAGACAAAAATAAAAAATAGATATCATTCAAGACGGTGCCATTTTTATACAACTCCCAGTTAACAACTCCCATATAAATGGATATTTCCTTATAACATTTAATGGTACAACCACCATTGACAACATTTCATAAACAAATATAGAAAACAAAATTTTTGACTATATAACGGAAAACCATTTCACAAATTATGAAATATCCGATTACATTTTGTCAAATAATTCAGAACTCTCTTTAGATAATATTAAAACTTTAAATCCTATCATTAAAATTAAAAATACTAAGATATCACATTCTTTTATATTATTAATTTTAATCATTATATATTTAATTTCTCTAATTATTATTAAATATATTCATATTATATTTGTAACCACAAAACATCGGCCAGATACAGAAAAATCTTTTAATCAAGAAAAATTTTTAACATAATTAAGGGAACACCTAAATGAAACTCTAAATGAATCGGGACGCTCCATTTTAGAAGGAGGAGAGTTATCCAACACTTGATTTAGGGGCCCTTACCCAATTAATAAACAATTTATCGAAATTGAATCTCAACGATTGATTTGCCTTTGTTCTCGAAATTGCATTTCGCCGACCTGCAAATTTTTTTAATAAAGCTCCGATAAAGAAATTTATGTTATACATAGTTGACTAAAGTAATGAACTAAAAGGGCTAAAGTTTCATAAAAGTTTAAAGTTGATAATTGGTCGTATAATTAATCACAAATTTTTCAAGTTGGTAAAGTCGGCTTGTTAAACGACTAATATATGTACATAAATGTTGAAAGTTGAACGCTCCAGGAATTTCGTTACAGTTGGCATATTTCATTTAGAACAGTCGAGAACAGTTAAGTGATACATAAAGAAGACAAAAGAACAGCAAAATTCGGTGGTGTGACTTTTAGCAATAAAAGATTGCAAAGGGAAATACGCAATGCGGAATTTAAACCGTACGCCAAGCAAAAGGTTGAAAGCAAGTGAAGAATCGGTTGGAGTTCAGGAAACAGTTGAGGTTATTCAAGTTCAAGCTGATATATTAAGCGAAACAAAAATGGAAAAGAATAATGAAAATAAAAAGTCTAAAATACATACAGCCAATGTTGCAGCGGCTTACTTAGAATACGAATTATCACATAAACAGAGATATGTGCAGGCGTGAAAAAAAATGTGCAGCGCGGGAAAATTGTTCCTGGAATCAGGCACAGTTTGTGACTATTATGAGTTAAAAAAGGCGTTAATGGAAGAGTTTAAATGTCACTTAAGCAGTGCAGATGTGCATCAGCGGTCACAGGAGAGAAAAAAGACTAGACTTTTCATGAGTTTATTCTTCATATGAAGAAGTTGGCATCAGCTGCTAACGTAGAGCACGCGGCAGTGCCTCGCTATATTGTCGACGGCTTTTTTATTTTTTATTTTTATTTTTTTTTTCTATAACTATTTATTAAGGCATACAGGGTATCTTAAAACCCCTTGGTGACCTTGGCATTTTTTAATACTGCCCGAGAGGCTCGCCGGCTAAGTGTGCTTAGTGTTACCATTATTACTAAATTTAAACTTACAAACTAACAATATTTACAAAACTTAAAAACAAAAAATATAAAAGAAAGAAAGACGATGGGGAGTATATCGTTTGGCTTATCATCATCTTGCTGTGCGTCTTGTTGGCAGCCGGTCAATTAGGTCCCTAGAAAGTCGCCTATTGAGCCTCCTTTGTGGGCGAGGTCTGGTGAGACCCTTAGCGAGTCGGTTGCGATGGCGCTCCAGTCGGTCGTTCTAGCGTTGTAGCTGGAGTGGAAATTTATGGTCTCAAAGACCGTGAGCAGCTATGGGTCACTGTGGGTGGTGTTCCTCACATACCACTCGCAGCCAGTGATCGTCTTCGCCATTTTATTTTGAATGCTCTGGATTCTGCGGATCTGGCTGTCACACGCCAGGCCTCAAATTTGGCACGCATACCTCCAAATAGGAGCTATGATTTGGCTGTATATGGTCAACTTATTTCTTAGCGACAGTTTGCTATGCGGGCCCATGAGCCAGTAGTGCTTTGACGCCACGGCCCGTATGCGTATTCTCAATTCACTCACTTGCTTCGCGAAAGTGAGCCGGCGGACGAGTATGACTCCTAGGTATTTGGCTGAGTCAACCTGTTCCACAGGGGTGTCGTCAATGAGCACTGCTGGTGGCGTTCTCCGTTTGAGGGTGTAGCAAACATTCGTAGACTTGTTGCCATTTATGGCAATATTCCATCTCCTAGCCCAGTCGGAAAATCTTGTTGCGTAGTTCTGGATACCCTTGGCGGCCTCCTGCTCGCACCTGGACCTGTACGTTATGCACACGTCGTCGGCAAATGTGGCCAGCATTGACGTTCCGTACTCATTGTCAGCCGGGCGCGGCATGTCATGGCTATAAAGGCAGTATAGTAGCGGGCCTAGGACGCTTCCCTGGGGTACTTCAGCTGCCGCATTATACTTAGTTGAGAGCGCAGAGTGGAACCGGACCGCAAATCTCCTATTCCTGAGGTACGACGCCAGGAGACTGTAGTAAGGCGCAGGCAGGGTAATCTTGATTTTTAGAAGCAGACCAGGATGCCACACACGATCAAACGCCCGGACATCGAGGAAAAGAGCGTTGCAGTATTCGTCGCAGTCGAAGGCCGTTAAAATTTGCTCGACCACTCGATGCAGTTGCTCCACCGTGCAGTGACCAGCACGGAATCCGAACTGGTGTTCTGGCATTATTCTCTGTGCATCTATAAACCTGACCATCCAGGCGGCAATCAGTATCTCAAAGACCTTTGAGATCGATGGGAGGAGACTAATCGGCCGGTAGGATCCAGGGTCCTTCTCCGGCTTGCCAACTTTATGTATCATAGAGATGATTCCCAGCTTCCACTGAGGAGGAAAGTACTGCAGCATCGCTATGTAGCGGATCGCTCTGTTCGATAGGGCCTTTAGAGTGGCGTTACATATTGCATCATGGCCTGGTGCTTTTTTAGAGTTTTGCTGGGCGATAACATCAGCTATTTCAGCAGGATCGAACGGTTGGATCGGCATGTCCATTTGGAGAGCTTGAGACAATTGATCGTGAGTCTCTTTAATCTGCTGCGGACTGGCGAGGTTAAAAGGTTGGAACCGCTCGGCCAGGTGGGCGGCAAACGCATCTGCTTGCTCCAAATCAGTTCGGCACCAAGCCCCGTTGCTGTTCACCAGTGCTGCTTTTCTTAGGCAACGTCTTTTGATCGCACGTGTGGCCTTCCAGAGCGAGTGCTTCGTGTCGGCTTCGGTACCCGTATTGGCTAACCTGTCGTCGAACCATGCTGCTTTGTGTTCTGCCAGTGCACGATGGAGGATAGACTTGGCCCTGTAAAAATCAGCTTTGTCCAGCGGGTGGCGCGATCTCATCCATCTAGAGCGTAAACGCCTTTTCTCTGCAATGAGCATTGGAATCTCTCTGGGGACCGCTACTCTGGCTGCTGCGGGTCTCCGTCCTGGGGTGTGAGTGGCCAATCTAGCTGCTACTTGGATGTTGTGAGTGAGAGAGTCGATTGCAACTTCAATGTCCCGCTCGGAGTTCAGCGCCATGTCAAGGTTCAGTGACCACTCGAGGTGCTTTTGAAAACGTTCCATGTTAGTGCGCCTACTGATAAGCCGCTCGACTTTGGGATAGGCTGTGGCTGTTGTGTCCAAAGTGATGATGAGAGGTAAGTGAGGCTTTAGCTACATCTGCGTAGGAGACTCCGCTTCGGAGAGATGCAGTCGGCATACATCCAGTAGGGACATGGGACATAGGTCGATTGTTGACTTCGCTTCTTCCTCCCACACCTCTATTTGGCCTAGAGCGCTGAAGGAATACTTGGAGTTTGGAGCATCCGAAGTAATTCGCCGGGTGCTGTTCACCACAGTTATAGCAAGTGCATGTTCGCTTCGTGGTCGCGTACAGTCTTTGGCAGGATGTTCGCCGGCGCATTTGAGACAGATGTGCGCCTTACAGCAGTATTTGGCCCTGTGACCAAATTGCTGGCATCGATGGTATTGGGTTGTCATATTTCGCTTGCGAAGGGGCTCGATAACAACTCTCATGTGGCATAAACCTTTAAGAGCCAGGATCTCCTTGTTGTTCGTCGCAGCAGCGATGTTCAAAAAGAACATATTTATGGGATTGGCATCAGGAGCCCCTGGCTCGTTTCGCCTTTTCGGTGTATGGACGTCTAGCACCTTGTGACCGAGGCTTTTTAGTTCATCAATGATTTGATGATAGAGCGTGGACATTCGTGGACTTGTTGCCATTTATGCCAAAATTCCATCTCCTAGCCCAGTCGGAAAATCTTGTTGTGTAGTTCTGGATGCCGTTGGCGGCCTCCTGCTCGCACCTGGATCTGTACGTTATGCACACGTCGTCGGCAAATGTGGCCAGCATTGACGTTCCGTACTCATTGTCAGCCGGGCGCGGCATGTCATGGCAATAAAGGCAGTATAGTAGCGGGCCTAGGACGCTTCACTGGGGTACTCCAGCTGCCGCATTATACTCAGTTGAGAGCGCAGAGTGGAACCGGACCGCAAATCTCCTATTCCTGAGGTACGACGCTATGAGACAGTAGTAAGGCGCAGGCAGGGTATTCTTGATTTTCAGAAGCAGACCAGGATGCCACACACGGTCAAACGCTTCCTGGACATCGAGGAAAAGAGCGTTGCAGTATTCGTCGCAGTCGAAGGCCGTTAAAATTTGCTCGACCACTCGATGCAGTTGCTCCACCGTGCAGTGACCAGCACGGAATCCGAACTGGTGTTCTGGCATTATTCTCTGGGCATCTATAAACCTGACCATCCGGGCGGCAATCAGTCTCTCAAACACCTTTGAGATCGATGGGAGGAGACTAATCGGCCGGTAGGATCCAGGGTCCTTCTCCGGCTTGCCAACTTTATGTATCATAGAGATGATTCCCAGCTTCCACTGAGGAGGAAAGTACTGCAGCCTCACAATAGCATTGAAATACATCGCTACGTAGCGGATCGCTTTGCTCGGTAGGGCCTTTAGAGTGGCGTTACATATTGCATCATGGCCTGGTGCTATTTTAGAGTTTTGCTGGGCGATAACATCAGCTATTTCAGCAGGATCGAACGGTTGGATCGGCATGTCCATTTGGAGAGCTTGAGACAATTGATCGTGAGTCTCTTCAACCTGCTGCGGACTGGCGAGGTTAAAAGGTTGGAACCGCTCGGCCAGGTGGGCGGCAAACGCATCTGCTTGCTCCAAATCAGTTCGGCACCAAGCCCCGTTGCTGTTCACCAGTGCTGCTTTTCTTAGGCAACGTCTTTTGATCGCACGTGTGGCCTTCCAGAGCGAGTGCTTCGTGTCGGCTTCGGTACCCGTATTGGCTAACCTGTCGTCGAACCATGCTGCTTTGTGTTCTGCCAGTGCACGATGGAGGATAGACTTGGCCCTGTAAAAATCAGCTTTGTCCAGCGGGTGGCGCGATCTCATCCATCTAGAGCGTAAACGCCTTTTCTCTGCAATGAGCATTGGAATCTCTCTGGGGACCGCTACTCTGGCTGCTGCGGGTCTCCGTCCTGGGGTGTGAGTGGCCAATCTAGCTGCTACTTGGATGTTGTGAGTGAGAGAGTCGATTGCAACTTCAATGTCCCGCTCGGAGTTCAGCGCCATGTCAAGGTTCAGTGACGACTCGAGGTGCTCTTGAAAACGTTCCATGTTGGTGCGCCTACTGATAAGCCGCTCGACTTTGGGATAGGCTGTGGCTGTTGTGTCCAAAGTGATGATGAGAGGTAAGTGGTCAGAGCTTAGCTCGGCAAACGACCGGACATCTGAGGCTTTAGCTACATCTGCGTAGGAGACTCCGCTTCGGAGAGATGCAGTCGGCATACATCCAGTAGGGACATGGGACATAGGTCGATTGTTGACTTCGCTTCTTCCTCCCACACCTCTTTTTGGCCTAGAGCGCTGAAGGAATGCTTGGAGTTTGGAGCATCCGGAGTAACTCGCCGGGTGCTGTTCACCACAGTTATAGCAAGTGCATGGTTCGCTTCGTGGTCGCCTACAGTCTTTGGCAGGATGTTCGCCGGCGCATTTGAGACAGATGTGCGCCTTACGGCAGTATTTGGCCGTGTGACCAAATTGCTGGCATCGATGGCATTGGGTTGTCGTATTTCTCTTGCGAAGGGGCTCGATAACAACTCTCATGTGGCATAAACCCTTAACAGCCAGGATCTCCTTGTTGTTCGTCGCAGCAGCGATGTTCAAAAAGAACATATTTATGGGATTGGCATCAGGAGCCCCTGGCTCGTTTCGCCTTTTCGGTGTATAGACGTCTAGCACCTTGTGACCGAGGCTTTTTAGTTCATCAACGATTTGATGATGGAGCGTACTGTGGTGGAGTCCTTTAACGCATACTCGGTATGGCCTGTCCTCCTTGAGTTGATAACAGTGAAAATCAAGCTTTTCGGTCTCGAGCCAGCTGACTATGCTGCGGTAGGTGCTAGCGTCTGCCGCGTAGAGCCTCAGGACTCCGTCCATCGATGCCTTGGCAGAGACCTTGTTCAGGGCAGTAATTTTTGATTTGTTGTCCATCAGCCGGGGTGCGCTTTCAACGCCTTCCAAAACTATTGGAGGGGGTTTAGGTTGCGCCTTGGAAGTTGCACTGATAATGCCATATGTGGCTGCATCACGTTTGGCAGCAGCAATAGCTGCTTGATGGCTGGTACAGGGCTGCTCACTCAGATCCTCAGTTTTTGCAAGCAACCCAAAGCGTTTTGAGCTGCCGCTGTAGGTGGGTAGGGGAGTCTTAGTATCTAGTATTGCCTTCTTCTTGGCATTCAGTGGAGGCCCACATGCCTTCCTCCTAATTACTTGCGTCCGCTGAGGCGCTGGCTTGATAGTGTCGGCGTCTATGGATTCCGGCATCGGCTCAGAGTCTTGGTTCAGTGCTATGTTGAAAAGCTCACCGAGGCTAAGTGAGCGGTCGGTAGAGACGGGCATCCTGGTTTTTGCGTTTGTATCCATCGTGGCCGCTGTTCAGCGGACCACTATTTAATTTGTTTGCAGCAAGCTTATATTACTGTGCTTGAGTGTTTTTGTTATTAATGGTGGAGCTAAGAATCGCTGTTCACAGTTTTTGCCACTATTGTGGCCTAAACTTGACTTTTTTTGTCGAATTTAAAATTTTCCGCTTAAAAGGAATTGTTTTCCAAATTGCTTGACCGTTTTGTCAAGACTTTTTACTTTTTTATTAAAACATTTAGAGATCTGACGGAAGAATATGACATTTTTGAACGACTTAATTGTCTTATAAAATTGGAAATTATACCATATGGAGTTCTGATACCATTTCGCAAGGCGCGCCGCAGTTTCAAAAGCTCCAGCACTAGCGATCAAAGTGACGATGACTATAGCTCGAAAACGAAAGAACAGCAACTACAAAAGGAATGGGAAAAAGAGAAAGATAAGCGACGTTCGGACAAGAAGTTAAAGCGGATCACTACCGCCAGCGGAGAAAATCTCGAGCGGACAGCAGCTCCGATGGCAGCAGCGATGAGTAGGAGCACTTGGTATCGGCTGCCAAAAGAAGCGGAAACGGCAAACTACCGTTGATTCTGCCAGGCGGTAAGGGGGGAGTCCATAACGACGACCTATTGTCATCTGAAACAGATGACGACGAACTGGAGGGCCGAATGTAAACAGAGGTGCAGAAAGAGGCGGAAAAATTAACAGAGGCGACATAGTTACAGAGGCGAACAAAAAGAGTCCGTCAGAACAGTCGAGCCGGACTGATCCCTGATCACCAGTTTGGATTCAGACGCCGTCATGGAACACCAGAGCAATGCCACCGGCTTGTTGAGTGCATACTAGAGGCCTTCGAAAAGAAGAAGTACTGCTGCGCCGTTATGCTGGATGTTAAACAGGCGTTTGACAGAGTCTGGCACCCTGGACTCCTGTTCAAAATTAGATCCAGCCTTCCAAGTTCCCACTTTGCCTTCCTCAAGTCGTACACAGAGGAAAGAGAATTCCGAGTGAGATGCGGATCATCAATCAGCACGCCTAGGCCTATAAGATCAGGAGTACCTCAAGGCAGTGTTCTTGGACCCATCTTATACACACTCTACACAGCGGACCTTCCCATCACCCCCTCTCGGAACCTAACAGTAGCTACATACGCGGACGACACCGCGTTCCTAGCCTCCGCCAAGAATCCGCAGGATGCATCAGCCATCTTACAAAGACAACTGGATGCTCTAGATCCATGGCTGAAACGATGGAACATCGTGGTAAACGCGGAGAAATCCTCCCACACAACCTTTGCTTTACGCAGGGGGGATTGCCCCCCCGTCACACTCAACGGGGAAATCATCCCTACGAATAACACTCCCAAATATCTAGGGCTGACGCTGGACCGCAGGCTCACATGGCGCCCTCACCTGATCAACAAGCGCAAACAGGCCGACCTACGTCTCAGGCAACTTCACTGGCTCCTGGGCAGAAGATCCAAGCTCAGGGAAAAATTCAAACTACTCATATACAAAGTAGTTCTGAAGCCAATCTGGACCTATGGGATTCAGTTGTGGGGCACGGCAAGCTATTCTAACCGCATCAGAATACAGCGGTTTCAGAATAAATGTCTGAGAACATTATCTAACGCTCATCCGTACCACGAGAATGCAATTATCCACAAAGAGCTTGGAATTCCTTCAGTAGCAGAGGAGATCACCAGGCACAGTGCAAGATATACAAAAAGACTGGACAATCACCCCAACCACCTGGCCATCAAGCTCCTAGAAAACAGCCAATCCCAAAGACGCCTGAAAAGGAAACACCCGCTTGATCTCCCCCAACAATAGACACCTAAGTCAGACTCATATTATGTACATTCCTTGTACCCCCTTAAGTTAAGGTCACCGCCAAATCATTTAATGATTGTCCATTCGGACAGATTTTAAATAAAAAAAAAAAAAAAAAAAAAAAAAAAAGAACAGTCGAGGGAAAAGTCAGAGAAATCGTGTAATCATCAAGAAGTCGGAGCAGTCAATTTTTATAAAATTTCGAGATTGCACTAGAATAATAATTATAAATTAATCAATAATTTAACAAACAATAATATAATATATACTTGAATAAGAAACTTTACATTTATGTTGTATTTATTTATGGGCCCCGCTGCCGAACACTTTTCTCCTCCTTCTCTGCCGTTTAGTAATTCTTTCCTACGGCGTTAATTTTTTAGGCGTGGCGATTCCTAGAGCCGCCTGGCGCACTGTTCCCCCGCAGAGCACTAAAGGGTTTTTTTTTGGTTTTTTTGAAGACGCCCCTTCCGCAGACTGCCCGGCAAAGTTACCATATATTGCTGCTTAAAAATTTAATTTTTTTTTTGTTTACTTTGGGGAGCTATGCGAACTGCATTTCCTACACACCTGCCAATTCGGAATTTCTCTCTTTTTTCCCAGGGTTGTACCTGCCAAAACTAGGGCGGAGCAAAAAACCCGACAGCAGGATGACTGGCAATTTTTAATGCGCAGCTGATCTGTTTGGCTTTTTTTTTATTTTCCTGCGCTGAGATGGTATGGTCGTGATCCGACGTCTTACAGGTACTTAATCCGTTTCCTTTTCAAGGTTTTTGGTTATAGCTGACGCCATTGCATTGACCCTATTTATACCCCTCCTTTTCAGCGCTTTGGCAAATTCGGGCTATAACATCAGCGAGAAATGTCAGATACCTGGGCAAATAAGACATCCGACAAACTTGGAGGACTCACGGTGTAAAAAAAATTGCAAAGCTGAAAGAAAATTTAAATAGCTCTACTGTCTACATCTATGCATAAAGATAAAGATTTTCATGTATTTGTCGCAAGATCTTTCAAATACAACGACATTTATGGCAACTTTGTATTTCTGCTTAACACCCGCCACGCAGGCGCCTTCTCGATTTGTTTGAAGCGTGGCAGACAGTATATATGGGAAGGTAGGTGTCTGCACAAAAATAAAGAGTTAATAACCACGCATTCTTTCGATTTTGTGTTAAGGGATAGTCCGTCTGATTTTAACCATCGTTCAGAATTGACATGCCTCGCCCACGCGCCATAAAACGTTGCGTGGACGAATGAAAGGCGATGGGCATAAGCGACATTCGGATGATGCTCCGACACCAGAAGTAGGATCACCTATACCTACTTTGACTAACGAGAACAATTTTGGGGCAATTTTGGAAACTAGTGCAACACTCGCAGAGAGAGCCAAAAGAATCGCGTGCTGAGGTATTGCCCAAGTTTAATACTTAACGCGCGGGGTCAGACGCGCAATCCTGGTATCCAACGGTGGACTACATCCGGAAGGCGGCGCTCTTGTGATGACCCTCAGCAAGTCACTGGAAGGAAGCGCGTCTCATTGTCCGTCACAGTCTTGTTTTCCTGGTATAACCAAGATACAGTTCCGAAAATTGTTCGTCAGAAGAGTTTGTCGTCTAGCAAACACCACATTCTTTGTGTTGGAAATGCATCTGGCAACCCTAAATGCTTGTGTCCTCTGGTCTGAAGTCGTCGTCCGAAAGCCTTGCCGGTCGGTGTACAACGGAAAGAGTACGTACTGTCAATAACAATAACTAAACTTTGTACATCCGCATTTAAATGAACATTAAAAATATCAACAGGTTATGCACCCCGCACGCTTCCACTGCGCCGGTGAAAACCGTTTTTAATTTAGCTTGTGTATCTTAATTGCATAAAGTCGAGTGCAAGAGTTGCGATCGGTTTTCGTGTGCGTGTCTCGCTCTATAACGTTTTTGTATGATTGTGTAGCTCAGTAGAAACAGTTTAGTGCTGGTCTAGCCTAAAAGGAATTATTTGCTTATGTAGCTCAGAAAAAAACGGCTTGTGTAGCCTAAGAAGAGTTTTGTGCTTGTGTAGCCAACGCAGGATGTTCAAGCACTAACTGAACATGAGAAATTAATGAATAAAATATTGGAATATTTTATAATTCTTTTTATATGAAGAGGTAAGATATCAATGTAAAAAATATGAACTTTTGTGGCACTTGGGGGAATGTCGAAATGTAAAATGGTGTAAAATTAAACAATATAAAAAATACTTTAGAAATTAATTAAATACAGTCCACTTAAAACTTGAAAAGTTCTCCAAAGTAAAATGTAATAAAAATTTACAACAATCCATACTTTTGGGGCCCTTGGCAGAATGTTCAAGCATTGAACATGTGTTAAATATTAAAATATAAAAGGAATGTAAAAGGGATCGGCCAATAACCAAATATATTGTACATGCATTGTATGACCGATCCCTTTGGATTACTCATTGGAGTAATACTGATTACTCCTCCTAACAGTCTCCACGAGTATATACCATGGGTATAATGTGTTGTTTAAGAGAGACGGAGCAGAAATAGTAAGAGCATCTAGAGCTAGATCTCTACTATACGGAAGAAAAAAGTGAAAGCTGCCAAGTATTAGGTCGTAGGCAAAACGACCTCAAAGAATGGCATGAGCGTTTTGGCCATCTCAACGAAAAGGATTTCAAAGCTGTCATACAACGAGGTATGGTCCAGGGAGAAAAAGTAAACATTAGTGGAAGTTTACCACAATGCGATGCCTGCATTAAGATCTCAGATGCCGTTCCCAACATCGAATTCCAAATTCAGAAAAGTCTTCGATTGGCGCACTGCGACGTGTGTAGTCCCATGCGTGTGAAAATATGTAATCCTGTCCCGCGTCGATGTAGGAGGCGTGGCAGTTTGAAGTGTAGTCCAGCGGCGTTAGCTGCTATCCTGTAATTCTGCAGTGCTACTGTAATTGTGAAGGCCAGTCTTCTTATGAAATTTATGTTGGAGAGTTTACTTCCTCTCTAATCACCGGCCTTGTGGCTCGGCAATCATATCAATAATAAGACAAGGTTTTTACGGCAATGCCGGAGCTATGTTTATTGATGAAGCGTAAGCTTTCGTATCTTAGACAGAACTGAAGGTACAAAATATATTGAAACATAAGTCTAACCTAGCTCCAATGCATCACGCCATAAAATCGTGGTCGGCACGCCGACTCAGCATTTCATGTATTGCAATTCGGCACTCCGGATATCGCGGGGTGCTGAACTTATCTTGGGCGCGTCAGCATTGTTTGTGTGTATTTACTTAGTTGATAGGGTATTATCGCGGCAAAGTCGCACCTCAACAAAATTCGTGTGGCGCAGTCGCAAATCTTGCATAAACTATCTGGAGCGGCTTGGTACATTCGCAACAAAGACATTGAACAAGAGCTGAAGGTACCAAGGACTGGCGATTTCATAAACAAACAAGCAACCGCGTACATAAATAAATTGGGAAACCACCCTAATCAATTGGCTCGAAAACTATTGAAGAGGAGACAAGTAATGGGACTGAGGGCGAGAAGGAGGCTCCTGCGCATTCACCCAACAGATCTGCCAAGAAGATATATAAATTAATTGATTAAAATAATTCATGCCTCTAGACTCCCTAATTAGGTTGAAGTATGTACATATGTAAATACTCGCTAGAAATTGTGAATCTCTGCAGTATAAGTTATTATAAAAAGTAACAGTGGACTGCAATGTAAATAAATACAATTTTAATAGAAAAAACTAGGGTATTATTTATGTAACGATGGTTATCGATATGCGATGATCGATGGTCATCGCAAGGGGTGGCGTCGTGAGCGCGGGCAGAGGAGGAGGAGGCAGTTGTAGGAAGGGGGACAAGCATGGAGTCAGTCGACGAAGAAAAGAGCGAGTTGAAAGTTGGGCAGTAAGAAAAAGATCGTCAAGCTGAAAAGTCGTCGTGTCCGGAGTAAGGCAAAGTTGTGTAGTCGTCGGAGATCAAGAAGTGTTGACAGGAGTCATCTTTTTATTAAATACCAAATATAATAAGCAAACTATTATAATATCAAAATATTATTAAGATAAACAATTGTGTTAAACAACAAATATCCTACATTTGGGGGCTCGTCCGTATAAACAATAAAAAGTCGACCCATTTGTAAAGTGCAGAAAGTTGAACAGTTGTGGAATTACGTCAAAAGTTCCAAATATAAAGTTGTAAATAAAAAGTTGTGAAATTTCGCAAGTTGGTTGGCGTCGGTCGGAAATTTCTAGAAGCGTGCGAATACGAAAGCATGAGTGAGGAGGAGAGAAAGGGACAGCGATACGATGCTGTCACACGGTCGGGGGCAAAACGAGGAGACGAAAATGAAAATGCAGAAGAGCAGCGTCTATCAGAAGTGTGTGCAGACCAAAAAAAAGAGATGCAACCGGAGAGTAATAAAAGTCTACAACAAATAATTCAGCTGCTTACTCTTAAGATTCAAGCTGATGAAATTACCCAGAAAGAGCCGAAAGTAACTGCAGACAATTTTGTAAAAATTGTACCCGACTTCGATGGCGTCAGCATCCCAGTGGAGATTTGGCTTGAAAATTTTGAGCAGAATGCAGATGCAAATGAGCTTACGGAAAAACAACGATATGTGCAGGCACGAGGAAAAATGGTTAAAATGGCCAAGTTGTTTCTGGAGTCAGAGTTGGTGAGCACATATGAGCAACTTAAAAATGCCCTAATTGGCGAGTTTAAGCGCGCGTCGAAAAGTGCCGATGTACATGCAAAGTTGACGCACAGGAAGAAGAAGAGCGACGAAAGCATGCACGAATACATGCTAACAAGGAAAAAAATTTCAGCACTTGGACAAGTCGCTTATATAGTTGACGGGCTGGATATTAAAAGCGAATTTAAATTTGCATTGTACGGCAGCAAGTCATACAGCGAACTGTTGGAAAAATATGAGTTGTACGAGAGCAAGTGTGTTATCAAAAAACCGCAAAAGCAATACAGTGGTGGCAGAAAAAATATAACCGATGGAAAAAGTATTCGTTGCTACAACTGCGGATCTAATGAACACATGAGAAAAGACTGCAAGGCAGAAACAAAATGTTTTAAATGTGCAGGCAGCGGTCATATATCTTCAAATTGTCCACAAGCTGTAAAAAGGGTTCAAGTCGTAAAAGATACTAAGCGCTTGTAAGTAGTTTTGCTGAACGGTACAGAGGTCGCCTGCCTTGTGGACACAGGATCCGATGTGTCAATCGTATGTCAGTCCTTGTACAATAAACTTCAAAGTACTGTGATGCAGAAGTGTGATTCCGTTATACGAGGCCTTGGAAACGTTAAGACGCAGCCGCTAGGTTCATTTATGGACAGAGCACATGTCGACGGGATCGAAGCCATACAAAAGTTTGTTGTGATACCAAACAATCACATCGAGAACGACGTTATACTTGGCTTTGACTTTGCATCGCAGTTCTGCGTGACTTTGAATAACGGAGAATTCATTATTACAAAGGCGTCAGCGCGGCCGGAATGCGCTGAACCAAAAGAGCTAAGTATGTACAATATTTTTGAGACTGGTAGTAACATAGATGCTTCTCCACAGTACAAGCCGATGATTGAGTCAATGATAGCAGAGTAAAAGCCAGCCGAAAACAACGCTGAATGCCCGGTGTCGATGAAGATCGTGCTAGAGGAAAACGTTGCGATGGAGAGTCCAGGTCATCGTATTCGTTCAGGTAGGAAGGCAGTTTCGCCGGCTGTATCGGTTCCGACGAGAAGCACCCGCCGCACATCCAAAAGGAACACCCAGTTAAGTGACCACGAAGAGGAGGCAGTTAGAGAGGTGATGCCGGAGGAGGAGATGGATCCTGTGCCAGCGGCGGCCAAAAACTCGTCTGTGGGACCCACCTTTGATGAGCCGCAGATGGACGACGATGTTGATATGATTCCCGTGGAGATGGGCGGCGTGGACGAATAGAGTTCCTCGTTTCCATTCGGAGACCAGTGATGATATTAAGAAGAGCAGGGGCGAGGACACTCGTTTGGCCTTCCTTGCCGGTGACAACGCCAATAATTTGCCTTCTGTGGGGGGTAACGATGAGAACGAGACCAAAAAAGGCCATGGCTTCGGTTACAATTCTAAGGCATTGCAGCCCAACGCCGATAAACTCAATTCATCCGAGGATTCTAGTTCGCACCATGCCATAGCCGAGAGCTTGGGGGACGAGGCGGACACCAGCAATGCATCTATAGTCAACACCGAAATAATTTCGGAAGACGAACTTCCACCGCCCAGCAAGCCGAAAATCAACGATGCCGAGGAGGTGTCGGATGAGGAACTGCCGGCTACCCAACGAGCCGAGTTACCCGCAAATGCAGAGGTCATCTCTGAAGACGAGCTCCCCACCCACAATAACAATAACAATAACAATAACAATTCAAGCGATCCTAAGGGGTCTTTAAAGCGAAAGGTTGATAAAGAAACTGAAAATGAGTCTGATGGTAAAGAACCGACAAGCCGGGAGTCGAATTCAAAGGATAAATCTCTGGAACAATACAATCTCAGCAGTCCAACGTCCGAGAGCATCGATGCTCAACCTTCTGAAAAAAGGGTTAAAGTTGATGATAATGAAGCCAAGGAGAAGAAGAAAGACAAAGATAAGGAGAAAGAAAAAGACACTGATAAGGATAAAGAAAAGGAACGAAAGAAGTTGCCTGACCTGGAAAAATATTGGAGGGCTGTCAAAGAAGATTCCACCGACTTTACCGGCTGGACATACTTGCTACAGTATGTGGACAGTGAGTCCGATGCTGAGTGAGTCCCTACTGCTGGCGGAAGTACGCGTCTACATGTGAAGATCTATGGTCGTCTGGGCCAGACGACAGTGATCAGGATGGCCGAATGTAACGATGGTTATCGATGTGCGATGATCGATGGTCATCGCAAGGGGTGGCGTCGTGAGCGCGGGCAGAGGAGGAGGAGGCAGTTGTAGGAAGGGGGACAAGCATGGAGTCAGTCGAGGAAGAAAAGAGCGAGTTGAAAGTTGGGCAGTAAGAAAAAGATCGTCAAGCTGAAAAGTCGTCGTGTCCGGAGTAAGGCAAAGTTGTGTAGTCGTCGGAGATCAAGAAGTGTTGACAGGAGTCATCTTTTTATTAAATACCAAATATAATAAGCAAACTATTATAATATCAAAATATTATTAAGATAAACAATTGTGTTAAACAACAAATATCCTACATTTGGGGGCTCGTCCGTATAAACAATAAAAAGTCGACCCATTTGTAAAGTGCAGAAAGTTGAACAGTTGTGGAATTACGTCAAAAGTTCCAAATATAAAGTTGTAAATAAAAAGTTGTGAAATTTCGCAAGTTGGTTGGCGTCGGTCGGAAATTTCTAGAAGCGTGCGAATACGAAAGCATGAGTGAGGAGGAGAGAAAGGGACAGCGATACGGTGCTGTCACACGGTCGGGGGCAAAACGAGGAGACGAAAATGAAAATGCAGAAGAGCAGCGTCTATCAGAAGTGTGTGCAGACCAAATAAAAGAGATGCAACCGGAGAGTAATAAAAGTCTACAACAAATAATTCAGCTGCTTACTCTTAAGATTCAAGCTGATGAAATTACCCAGAAAGAGCCGAAAGTAACTGCAGACAATTTTGTAAAAATTGTACCCGACTTCGATGGCGTCAGCATCCCAGTGGAGATTTGGCTTGAAAATTTTGAGCAGAATGCAGATGCAAATGAGCTTACGGAAAAACAACGATATGTGCAGGCACGAGGAAAAATGGTTAAAATGGCCAAGTTGTTTCTGGAGTCAGAGTTGGTGAGCACATATGAGCAACTTAAAAATGCCCTAATTGGCGAGTTTAAGCGCGCGTCGAAAAGTGCCGATGTACATGCAAAGTTGACGCACAGGAAGAAGAAGAGCGACGAAAGCATGCACGAATACATGCTAACAAGGAAAAAAATTTCAGCACTTGGACAAGTCGCTTATATAGTTGACGGGCTGGATATTAAAAGCGAATTTAAATTTGCATTGTACGGCAGCAAGTCATACAGCGAACTGTTGGAAAAATATGAGTTGTACGAGAGCAAGTGTGTTATCAAAAAACCGCAAAAGCAATACAGTGGTGGCAGAAAAAATATAACCGATGGAAAAAGTATTCGTTGCTACAACTGCGGATCTAATGAACACATGAGAAAAGACTGCAAGGCAGAAACAAAATGTTTTAAATGTGCAGGCAGCGGTCATATATCTTCAAATTGTCCACAAGCTGTAAAAAGGGTTCAAGTCGTAAAAGATACTAAGCGCTTGTAAGTAGTTTTGCTGAACGGTACAGAGGTCGCCTGCCTTGTGGACACAGGATCCGATGTGTCAATCGTATGTCAGTCCTTGTACAATAAACTTCAAAGTACTGTGATGCAGAAGTGTGATTCCGTTATACGAGGCCTTGGAAACGTTAAGACGCAGCCGCTAGGTTCATTTATGGACAGAGCACATGTCGACGGGATCGAAGCCATACAAAAGTTAGTTGTGATACCAAACAATCACATCGAGAACGACGTTATACTTGGCTTTGACTTTGCATCGCAGTTCTGCGTGACTTTGAATAACGGAGAATTCATTATTACAAAGGCGTCAGCGCGGCCGGAATGCGCTGAACCAAAAGAGCTAAGTATGTACAATATTTTTGAGACTGGTAGTAACATAGATGCTTCTCCACAGTACAAGCCGATGATTGAGTCAATGATAGCAGAGTAAAAGCCAGCCGAAAACAACGCTGAATGCCCGGTGTCGATGAAGATCGTGCTAGAGGAAAACGTTGCGATGGAGAGTCCAGGTCATCGTATTCGTTCAGGTAGGAAGGCAGTTTCGCCGGCTGTATCGGTTCCGACGAGAAGCACCCGCCGCACATCCAAAAGGAACACCCAGTTAAGTGACCACGAAGAGGAGGCAGTTAGAGAGGTGATGCCGGAGGAGGAGATGGATCCTGTGCCAGCGGCGGCCAAAAACTCGTCTGTGGGACCCACCTTTGATGAGCCGCAGATGGACGACGATGTTGATATGATTCCCGTGGAGATGGGCGGCGTGGACGAATAGAGTTCCTCGTTTCCATTCGGAGACCAGTGATGATATTAAGAAGAGCAGGGGCGAGGACACTCGTTTGGCCTTCCTTGCCGGTGACAACGCCAATAATTTGCCTTCTGTGGGGGGTAACGATGAGAACGAGACCAAAAAAGGCCATGGCTTCGGTTACAATTCTAAGGCATTGCAGCCCAACGCCGATAAACTCAATTCATCCGAGGATTCTAGTTCGCACCATGCCATAGCCGAGAGCTTGGGGGACGAGGCGGACACCAGCAATGCATCTATAGTCAACACCGAAATAATTTCGGAAGACGAACTTCCACCGCCCAGCAAGCCGAAAATCAACGATGCCGAGGAGGTGTCGGATGAGGAACTGCCGGCTACCCAACGAGCCGAGTTACCCGCAAATGCAGAGGTCATCTCTGAAGACGAGCTCCCCACCCACAATAACAATAACAATAACAATAACAATTCAAGCGATCCTAAGGGGTCTTTAAAGCGAAAGGTTGATAAAGAAACTGAAAATGAGTCTGATGGTAAAGAACCGACAAGCCGGGAGTCGAATTCAAAGGATAAATCTCTGGAACAATACAATCTCAGCAGTCCAACGTCCGAGAGCATCGATGCTCAACCTTCTGAAAAAAGGGTTAAAGTTGATGATAATGAAGCCAAGGAGAAGAAGAAAGACAAAGATAAGGAGAAAGAAAAAGACACTGATAAGGATAAAGAAAAGGAACGAAAGAAGTTGCCTGACCTGGAAAAATATTGGAGGGCTGTCAAAGAAGATTCCACCGACTTTACCGGCTGGACATACTTGCTACAGTATGTGGACAGTGAGTCCGATGCTGAGTGAGTCCCTACTGCTGGCGGAAGTACGCGTCTACATGTGAAGATCTATGGTCGTCTGGGCCAGACGACAGTGATCAGGATGGCCGAATGTAACGATGGTTATCGATGTGCGATGATCGATGGTCATCGCAAGGGGTGGCGTCGTGAGCGCGGGCAGAGGAGGAGGAGGCAGTTGTAGGAAGGGGGACAAGCATGGAGTCAGTCGAGGAAGAAAAGAGCGAGTTGAAAGTTGGGCAGTAAGAAAAAGATCGTCAAGCTGAAAAGTCGTCGTGTCCGGAGTAAGGCAAAGTTGTGTAGTCGTCGGAGATCAAGAAGTGTTGACAGGAGTCATCTTTTTATTAAATACCAAATATAATAAGCAAACTATTATAATATCAAAATATTATTAAGATAAACAATTGTGTTAAACAACAAATATCCTACATTTGGGGACTCGTCCGTATAAACAATAAAAAGTCGACCCATTTGTAAAGTGCAGAAAGTTGAACAGTTGTGGAATTACGTCAAAAGTTCCAAATATAAAGTTGTAAATAAAAAGTTGTGAAATTTCGCAAGTTGGTTGGCGTCGGTCGGAAATTTCTAGAAGCGTGCGAATACGAAAGCATGAGTGAGGAGGAGAGAAAGGGACAGCGATACGGTGCTGTCACACGGTCGGGGGCAAAACGAGGAGACGAAAATGAAAATGCAGAAGAGCAGCGTCTATCAGAAGTGTGTGCAGACCAAATAAAAGAGATGCAACCGGAGAGTAATAAAAGTCTACAACAAATAATTCAGCTGCTTACTCTTAAGATTCAAGCTGATGAAATTACCCAGAAAGAGCCGAAAGTAACTGCAGACAATTTTGTAAAAATTGTACCCGACTTCGATGGCGTCAGCATCCCAGTGGAGATTTGGCTTGAAAATTTTGAGCAGAATGCAGATGCAAATGAGCTTACGGAAAAACAACGATATGTGCAGGCACGAGGAAAAATGGTTAAAATGGCCAAGTTGTTTCTGGAGTCAGAGTTGGTGAGCACATATGAGCAACTTAAAAATGCCCTAATTGGCGAGTTTAAGCGCGCGTCGAAAAGTGCCGATGTACATGCAAAGTTGACGCACAGGAAGAAGAAGAGCGACGAAAGCATGCACGAATACATGCTAACAAGGAAAAAAATTTCAGCACTTGGACAAGTCGCTTATATAGTTGACGGGCTGGATATTAAAAGCGAATTTAAATTTGCATTGTACGGCAGCAAGTCATACAGCGAACTGTTGGAAAAATATGAGTTGTACGAGAGCAAGTGTGTTATCAAAAAACCGCAAAAGCAATACAGTGGTGGCAGAAAAAATATAACCGATGGAAAAAGTATTCGTTGCTACAACTGCGGATCTAATGAACACATGAGAAAAGACTGCAAGGCAGAAACAAAATGTTTTAAATGTGCAGGCAGCGGTCATATATCTTCAAATTGTCCACAAGCTGTAAAAAGGGTTCAAGTCGTAAAAGATACTAAGCGCTTGTAAGTAGTTTTGCTGAACGGTACAGAGGTCGCCTGCCTTGTGGACACAGGATCCGATGTGTCAATCGTATGTCAGTCCTTGTACAATAAACTTCAAAGTACTGTGATGCAGAAGTGTGATTCCGTTATACGAGGCCTTGGAAACGTTAAGACGCAGCCGCTAGGTTCATTTATGGACAGAGCACATGTCGACGGGATCGAAGCCATACAAAAGTTTGTTGTGATACCAAACAATCACATCGAGAACGACGTTATACTTGGCTTTGACTTTGCATCGCAGTTCTGCGTGACTTTGAATAACGGAGAATTCATTATTACAAAGGCGTCAGCGCGGCCGGAATGCGCTGAACCAAAAGAGCTAAGTATGTACAATATTTTTGAGACTGGTAGTAACATAGATGCTTCTCCACAGTACAAGCCGATGATTGAGTCAATGATAGCAGAGTAAAAGCCAGCCGAAAACAACGCTGAATGCCCGGTGTCGATGAAGATCGTGCTAGAGGAAAACGTTGCGATGGAGAGTCCAGGTCATCGTATTCGTTCAGGTAGGAAGGCAGTTTCGCCGGCTGTATCGGTTCCGACGAGAAGCACCCGCCGCACATCCAAAAGGAACACCCAGTTAAGTGACCACGAAGAGGAGGCAGTTAGAGAGGTGATGCCGGAGGAGGAGATGGATCCTGTGCCAGCGGCGGCCAAAAACTCGTCTGTGGGACCCACCTTTGATGAGCCGCAGATGGACGACGATGTTGATATGATTCCCGTGGAGATGGGCGGCGTGGACGAATAGAGTTCCTCGTTTCCATTCGGAGACCAGTGATGATATTAAGAAGAGCAGGGGCGAGGACACTCGTTTGGCCTTCCTTGCCGGTGACAACGCCAATAATTTGCCTTCTGTGGGGGGTAACGATGAGAACGAGACCAAAAAAGGCCATGGCTTCGGTTACAATTCTAAGGCATTGCAGCCCAACGCCGATAAACTCAATTCATCCGAGGATTCTAGTTCGCACCATGCCATAGCCGAGAGCTTGGGGGACGAGGCGGACACCAGCAATGCATCTATAGTCAACACCGAAATAATTTCGGAAGACGAACTTCCACCGCCCAGCAAGCCGAAAATCAACGATGCCGAGGAGGTGTCGGATGAGGAACTGCCGGCTACCCAACGAGCCGAGTTACCCGCAAATGCAGAGGTCATCTCTGAAGACGAGCTCCCCACCCACAATAACAATAACAATAACAATAACAATTCAAGCGATCCTAAGGGGTCTTTAAAGCGAAAGGTTGATAAAGAAACTGAAAATGAGTCTGGTGGTAAAGAACCGACAAGCCGGGAGTCGAATTCAAAGGATAAATCTCTGGAACAATACAATCTCAGCAGTCCAACGTCCGAGAGCATCGATGCTCAACCTTCTGAAAAAAGGGTTAAAGTTGATGATAATGAAGCCAAGGAGAAGAAGAAAGACAAAGATAAGGAGAAAGAAAAAGACACTGATAAGGATAAAGAAAAGGAACGAAAGAAGTTGCCTGACCTGGAAAAATATTGGAGGGCTGTCAAAGAAGATTCCACCGACTTTACCGGCTGGACATACTTGCTACAGTATGTGGACAGTGAGTCCGATGCTGAGTGAGTCCCTACTGCTGGCGGAAGTACGCGTCTACATGTGAAGATCTATGGTCGTCTGGGCCAGACGACAGTGATCAGGATGGCCGAATGTAACGATGGTTATCGATGTGCGATGATCGATGGTCATCGCAAGGGGTGGCGTCGTGAGCGCGGGCAGAGGAGGAGGAGGCAGTTGTAGGAAGGGGGACAAGCATGGAGTCAGTCGAGGAAGAAAAGAGCGAGTTGAAAGTTGGGCAGTAAGAAAAAGTTCGTCAAGCTGAAAAGTCGTCGTGTCCGGAGCAAGGCAAACTTTGTGTAGTCGTCGTATGTCCGGAGATCAAGAAGTGTTGGCATGAGTCATCTTTTTATTAAATACCAAATATAATAAGCAAACTAGTATAATATCAAAATATTATTAAGATAAACAATTGTGTTAAACAATAAATATCCTACATTTATATAAAACTACTTAGTTCCCGAATCAGATATATCGAATGTTCTTTTCAGTTGTTAACTACCACCCTCCTCAGATTAAAGACCGTCCTCAGTTGTATTAAGCTTATCAATCGCTCGCTGTATCTTGATAGAGGCTCGTTTTCTCCTTAATGCCAAAAAAAGGATGAATGAACCAATCAGACCGATGTTCAGGATCACTCCAGCCACGAAACAAAGTTTTGGGGGAGCCCGCGGCGTCAAACTCCTTGAAACCTTGTCCTTGAAACCTTGGATGAAGCGTAGATTGTTGTTGTTCATGCGGTGTAGTAAGGGTATGCGTAGCACTGGGTTATGGCCAACAATGTTTAGTAGTGGTGATCGTCCAATGTTTTTCGATTTACAGATTTACAAACTCCGTTCCATTGATGGTGGCTGAGAGTTTGAAGGTTACCAGGTGCGTTCCTTTGTCGAGCACCTCTAGACCGCCGTCCGTGCTCATGGGACCACGATGTTTTAACTTAAATCTGGCTTACTATTAAAAATATGGCTTACTTGAGGTTGTCCTAATGGACCACCCTCCCCTTAATGAGAACGGACGTTCCCAGGTCTGCCTGCACTTTTTGTTCCGTTCATAATGGGGTCAGTTTTTTCCCTAACCTTTTATTGTTTTTGACCTATTCTTCTACCTCAAAGACACGGTTTCTCCTAGCTAGGTTGCATCTTTCAATTTTGTTCTGCTGGGCTTTTATCAACCTGTCCTTAATGTCTAGGCAGCGATCATCGGATCCCGTGTGAAGAATCTCGACCGGTTTCTCATGAGTGACCGAGTGTAGGCTCCTGTTATATTCTAAAGTTGCTCTCAACATTAGTTCTACAGTATCGCTGATTTTTTTGTCTAGCTTAAGACACATGGCGATTTCCGTCAACGTGCTTTGGAACCGTTCCACCTGACCGTTTGACGAGCTATGTAGAGAGGCAGCGGCTTCCTGAAATCAGGGTATCTGAGAATTACATCTTCGGAAGCCAATACATTTCTTAGCCTCTCGAATGCATTTCTCTGCAAGTCGCCAAAGTCAATAGGAGTTTTCTTAGACATGTGTTTGCTGACGGAGGGATTGGGTACTTGTCAGCGATGGTTTTTTCGTTAAGTTTCCTAAAGTCTATGACCAAACGCTTTTTCTTATTCCCCAGATCGTCATGGCCTTTTTTGTCCACAACCCATGTAAGGCGACCTTGAAGTTCTAATGATGCCTTTTTGTAATAAGTCTACGATTTCTCGCTTCACGAACTCAGATTCGCCCATGGGATGCGGGTATAGTTTGGAATATACCGGCTTATCATCGCTTGTCCGAATTGTGGCAACGACAGAAGTGTTAAATGGCAGTGCCTCGTTAGAGGCCGAAAACGCCTTAGATCTGTTTGGGATCATATTTTGAAATTCAATTTTTACAGATTTTGGTACGGCAATGTCATTCACGTTAGTGGAATTTACATTATCGCAATTATAATGCTGCAGCTTTTCGGAAACAGAACCATAATTTATTGTACGTTTCTCCGTGTCCAATTTCGCCCCTAATTGAGCCAGAAAGTCAAATCTTATCATTCGTTTTCTTTCACGCGGCTCCCACTGCATAACGTTCAGACCACCTCCCGCCCAACCGATGTGCGCTGCCGTTTATCGCGAGGATAGACCCAAGAAAATAAAGTATAGAAAAGATTACGAGGAAGAAGTGGAGTGTGTTTGTTGCTCTGAAATGTAGGTGAGAATTGAGGATTTGATCGAAGTGGACGTGCAGAGTGAAGTAATAGAGTATAAATCATTGTAGTCAGAACATAAAACCCTGGAAGGCTCATGCTGGGCATATATAGATCTATAACAACTTAGGAATAGGGGACTAAAATTTCCATTACGTCAATTTGGAATGTTAAATGTTAGTCGTGTTAGTAGATGCTGGCTGTCTACATTACCATTAATAAGGTTATAAAGGAAAACGACCCCCAGCATCTTTCTACGATTGGTTAGGGAAGGTAAATTCATTAGAAGGACTCTGTTAAAATAACATGGGAGGTGAAGATTTGTATCCCAATTGAGTTCCTTAACATCGAGCAAACATCAAGAAATTCTTTTCAACGGGTTCAATGCGATCTTGATGGACCGCATACTGAGGGCTTCTGACGCATGACCCGTACTCCAGCACTGGACGTACTAAAGATACGTATAATGTTTTAATGAAGCCAAGCACGACCTTTGGCTTTATTAACCATCGTAGAAATTTGTTCGGAAAATTTAAGTTTAGCATCTAATAGTACACCAATATCGTTGACCTGGGTTAATCTATCTAAGGAAATCCCATAGAAAAAGTATGTAGCCTGGTTATGGCACAAACGCTAAGGCATTAGCTTACATCTTGACCCATTAAGTTTTAAGAGATTGGTTGAACACAATTTTTGAAAATTTTCCAAATCCGACTGAAGTTTATATTGGGCAGAAGGGGATTTGTATTGAAGACAAAGCTTAACGTCGTCTGCATACATAAGAACCAGAGAGTTCGTCAGCAGGGGGTAGGTCGTTAGTAAGTAGTAAATAGTGAAAAGTAGTGGCCCAAGATTTCTTTTTTAGCTCCTTTACGGGCTTGACGGGCTTTTTCCCCGCCCCTGTTTCGGTAAGAATTTTCAGTTGTCTCCCCTGTAACTGACGTTCAATGAACGGCAGCCGGGAGCCCTCCCCAAAAAATGTATCTGATCATTATCATAAGACTCCTCATCTATTTCGGTATTTCATTATCGGCAGCCTGTTGCATGGTATTTTGTTGCATGGTCTCTGACGACTTTGACCTGTCATACGTGTGGAACCTGGCCTTTTATGGCCACGGTAACTCTCGCTTCTGGTATTTGCGGGTTTACCGTTTCCGAAGGCGGTCGGCTGTCTATTCTGTGTCGCAGTGTAGCCTAATTCCATAGGCTCAGGTGAGTGATTATGGTATTTGCTTGTGCTTTGGGGCGAATTATCCTGTTCGGGAATATTTTTTTTTTATAGAAGTGAGGGTTGTTCCCCTGGCCATCTTCGGCCCGGCTATTTTTTCCCTGTGGCTCTCGTGAGCGGCTTTGATTTTTTCGCTGCTCATAGGTGAGTGCCTTATCTTCCAAAGCCCTTGCATACGCGGCAGCAAAGGTAGTGCGTTCTATGGTTTCTTCGGATTCCCTAGCTAAAGTTAACGCTGACGGCAAATCCTTGGGTGAAGCCGGTAGCACTATGGCTCTCAAGGGTTTCCTGAGACCTGCAATGAACGCATGGAGGGCATCTTCTCTAACCTCAGTATTGTATAAAATATCATTGTCCGGTTCGTGTGTCATAACAATATTATTTGTTATCAATGTCACCCGTTTTCTACGTCGTCCTAATACTGCATCAGGCTAAGTTCCCCTTGCCTGGACGTCTCAAGTCCCTGCCGAAGGAAAGGTACAGTCCATAGGAGCAGTCCAATCAATCAATCGATCAATAGCATCGAAATTTAAGACTGTGTTATGGGCAACTAGTAGCCCTCTTGCCGATCCCCTGATTTTATTTCTGATGATGGAGACGGCTTGGTAATGCGCCTCGCTGCCATGATATGGTTTGAAGATTTCATATGCGTCTACGGGTGACTGTCGCCACGACACAGCCTGGACTCTCATAAAATCTGGCATGGTTTTAACGATGTCAAGCTTGATTTCACATCGAATGCTTGGGTCTACAGTTATTTTTTGGTTGGCCTCCAATTGCGGTGCTTCTACACGCCAGCTTTGCATCTGTTGTTTGACCTCCTCTTATTGTGTTTGAAACACCTGAGTCAGCCTAGCCTCTTGCTGGGCTAGGGCCTGGCTAACGGCACCAGATATTATTGCCTATAGCTGGGCAGCGTCCATGTCTGTGAGGTTATTTGTCGTAGGGCGAAAGCCTTGTGTTTCTAAATCTAATAAGTCGTATTCGACTTTAATATCTCTATATTCACCTGCCCAACTCATTGACTAATTGTTGGCACTACACAAATATATTCTTGCTGAGCACAAATGATCGGCTTCCGTGAAACAACAAAATTAAGTTGCTCGAGAAAGTAGAATGGAGGTAGATATCTTTTTTCTTAAAAAAGGTTTTCACAAAAATATAATTCCCGCTGCTTCTTTTTATTTTTTTTTCATTTTCAAGGGGTTTCAAAATTTTTCCGAACGAAAGACTGGAAAGAAGCTGAAGACATTGCGATCAGACAATGGGACGAAATATACGAACAACGAGTTCAAGAAGCACTTAGCGGGTGCAGGTATTCAGCACGAGTTCACAGTCGAGTACACCCCACAGCAAAACGGAGTAACTGAGCGTAAGAAGTGGACACTAGTAGAAATGGCGCTCTGTATGATCATACAGAAAAAACTACCTCCCAGCTATTGGGCTGAAGCAGTCAACACTGCAAATTACATAAGGAACAGATGTCCATCGAGTAGCCTGTGGGGCGAAACACCGTTTAAAGTGTGGAATAGACGAATCCCACCAGTAAAACACCTACGTACGTTTGGGCATATTGTGAATTCGCATAACAAACGACCAAACCGCAAGTTCACTCCAAGATCGAGGAAATGCATCTTCATAGGATACAGCAATGATGCAAAGGCATGCAGGCTGTTTGATACAGGAGAAAGAACTGTGCTGAAGAGTCGTGACATGGTTTTAAAAAACAATTTGGTAAAGACAGCACCTTTGAAGAATTTACGGAAACGAATGGAATGAACGTAGAGAGCGTGCCTACGAATCAATAAGAAACTGATACCGAGGGTGAAGGTTCTTCAGAGGAATTCAATCTGGAGGTGCAAATAAAGCATGCAAATAAAGCCCAGGAAACAGGCAACACAGCTGGAAGACCAAAACTAATCCATAATTAGATCGTTGCAGCTCAAAATAAATCTGATTCGGAAGATAAGTTCTTCGAATGCACATGTTTAGTAAGAAACAGCGACTAGATGACAGCGTACGATGCTCTTGAAGGAGCCCATGGGCCTGAGTGGAAGGACGCCATGTTAAGCGAGCACAGGGCTCTCCAGAGAAGCGGCAGAGTTAGATCTTGATTTATTGTATATCAATTGCATTTCAACAGCTACATAAGCTACCCAGCAGAGTTTGGCCAAATATTGCCACAAAAGGAGAAGCAAAAGCGTGGTCAAGGATATGTATGCAGTCCACAAAAGGCTTTATACGGATTAAAGCAAAGGGGTCGCCAATGGTATAGGAAGCTGGACAGCAAATTAAAGGACATGGGTCTACAGACACTTACAGCGGATAAATGTGTTTATCTACAGAAAAATGGAAAAGGAAAAAGGATCATCATTGTGACACTATATGTGGATGACCTGATCGTCGATCCAAATAATGAGCAAATGGTAGCTCATTCGAAATAGGAGTTGTCAAGGAAGTTTGACATGAAAGGCCTTGATAAGCTGTCTCATTATTTGAGAATCGAGTTCTCCAATAACAAAGAAGGGAAGAAATTCAAAATGGAAAATTGCAAACCAGCAAAAAAACCAATGAACGTGAATGAGAAACTATCATTCGAGATGTGCCCGCAGACTCAAGAAGAAGAGAAAGCTGAGTTATTGATCATCCCGAACCAGAGTTTGGTTGCAGCCTTGATGTGTCTGGCAGTATCTACACGTCCAGATATTGCACACGCCGTCAGTGTCCTGCGCGGTATCCTGGGAGTGACGCAAGCAACGAACTGTTGCGTTGTCAAATACAGAAGCAGAATACATTGCGCTGTCCGAATCGTCGAAGGAAGCCGTCCACCTACGAAGTTTTCTGCAAGATGTTATGGGGCTACTGGGTGCCACCACAATCTACAACGACAACCAGGGAGCTGGTCAACTCACAAGGAATCCGATATTCCATAAACGGACAAAACAGATTGACATACGTTACAATTTTGAATGACAACGGGTTGAGAAGGATGACATCAATATAAAATACATCCCGACAAACGAGATGCCGGAAGATGTATTGACCAAGGGACTATCAAGCGAAAAAACATTTCTTATGCATCGAAGCGTTAGGCATAAGACAGATCCATAAGTAAGGTGCCATCTGAGGGGAAGTGTTGGAAATGCATCTGGCAACCCTACTGCTTGTGTCCTCTAATCACACCGAACTGAGCAGTAAGTTTAAAGTCGTCGTCCGATATCCTTGCTGGTCTGTGTAGAACAGCAAGAGCACGCACCGTCAATAACAATAACTAAACTTTGTACATCCGCATTTAAAAAAACATTAAAAATACCAATAGTTGGGGATGTACCATAAACATACCCGTAGAAATGTTTTCGTAGTCTGCTGAGTCGTTCCAATTTTGTTTTTTTCATGTGATATTTTAAGTTAGTATGTCGATATGAGAATGACATCAAAATCTCTTAATATAATAACGAATATTTTGAGCCAGGATTTCGGTGTGAGTATGACATCAAAATCTCTTTATCTCTTTGCTAGCTTTTATAGCTAGCTATTATTTCAGCTCGGAAGGCGCGCAGGCTAGCTACTTGCCTAGCTTAATAAGAAAAATCTAGATTGGCTTTTGAAGTTTCCGAAGATAATCCTGATAGACCTGATAGAGTATTGCCAGTTTTTGACAAAACTGGTCTGATCTCATTGGTTTGGGTTCAGGCGTTAACATGGGACCCCAGAGCAATGCCACAGAATCGCGCGACACATTTTTAACGCTTTAAAAAACAAAAAGTAATGCCTGTCGGTCATACTAGAAGTCAAGCAAGCCTTTGATCGTCTCTGGAATCGTACGCTCCTTAAACATAAATCAAGATTACTCCAACCTGAAGTAGTTTCTCGAAGGCCGCAAGTTTGCGGTAAAATGTGGAGAAACGCGATCTGATAACAAAGGGATTTCTGCAGGTGTCGCCCAAGCCAGTGTACTTGGCCCTCTGCTATACAAGCCGTTCACGACGAATTTTCCTGTGTTTCAGACCCCATCCCTAAAACAGCCACATACGCAGACGACACGTACTTCCTGACCGTGGCAAACACAGTAATCGAGGCCCAGTGTAGGCACAGTTGGACTTTCTCAACTCCTGTCACTAAATGTGGAATATAGAGGTCATCAGTGACAAGTCAATGGCTGGCCCGGAAACTGTCCCTTTATCAGCCTGAGCAACACAGAGGAAGCCACTCGGAAATATCTCGGTTTCAACCACACTAAATAAGAAAATGAAACTAAGCCAACCACCGCCTTAAATTGTTTTATTGGCTTTTAGGACGAAGATCCAAGTTACCGACATCCCTTAAGCTTCTTATTTATAAGGCGATCGTCAGGCCGATCTGGACGTACGGCCTCCAGCTCTGGGAAACGGCGCCCACCTGTTGCAAGTCAACGCCACCATCCATAAAGTCCTGGGGCACCCTTGGGTCAGGGAAGAGGTGAAGAAGAGCAGCGTGCAATATTTCAAAAGGCTTCATAGGCATCCCAACATAATGGCCATCTCTCTATTGGACAACAGCGAGCCGCGTCGAAGACTGCGCAGGACCCATCCACAGGCATGATCTGGCATGAAAAGCGTTTAATAATAGCTGATGCCTTGTACAATAAAATATTATATAATAATTATTCGTTAAGTCTCATGTCAACCAATTTAACGGGTATCCATAATGGATAGTTTTAAATAAATAAATAATAGAGAAATACAACAACTAAATTTGTGCTAGAAATTATATTAACTATGACGTTCTGATTGGTCGGAATATTTTGAGCCAGAGAGTCTGTGTGACAATGACTTAAAATCTATTACTATGTTTAACGAAATATGTTTTCCAATGGGAATCCTAATCTTGACACCAATGTGCATGAACATGATAGAGAGCAATTGTTATCAATACTACAAGACTATTCAAACTCATAAATAGATGAAACTTAAGAAAGCCGTGTGACTACGGGACAGTTAGAAATTCGATCAAAATAAGACGGTTCATTACGACGCAACAACAAAACCTTATTGAAACTAAGATGCATACTCTGCAGCAGCATATGATTGAATTCATGTCCTTCATGCGGACTACCATGCAACTCCTTATGTAGAACAAATCTCCTAATATAGATGCTAATATCTCAAAATTCCGAATAGTTAATGGCTGCCCTACGAATATCTTTGTGGAACCCCAACGGCGTAAGCTTGAATTATCTCAATTCCATCATGACAATCATATTGACGTCCTGCTACTATTAGAAACACATCTTATTGCTTACTGATATTTGTTTTACGGAAAAAATAATCCAGAAAAGCACATGGCGGAACCGGTCCGTATACTGATTAGAAATCGCATCGAACCGCACTACCGTAGCGAGTTTTTAAACAACTACTTGCAAGCCACATCTATAAACGTACAACAAGGATGCGTCAATTTTACCATCACACTAGTATATTGTAAGAGAACAAACTGGGTCAAATACAGAAAATACATAAGTTCACACTTTGAGCTGAACCCAGGGCTATACTTCGATGCCGCGATAGAATTCGCAGCAAATACCCTGGACAGTGTTTTAGCTACAGCTGCCGAAATTTCTACACCCCAAATAGTGAGTGCACCTCGCAGCCTCGGGATGACAAACCTCTATATCGAGCGGCTCGTTCTTGAAAATGACGTATGCGACGGGAGTGCCAAAAAATGCTTCATGTAAATACGCTGAAGCAAGAACCGAAGCGATAAAGACAGAGCCACATTTGCAATACATCTACAACGTGTGTTCTAGCCTGCTACAAGTTCGTCTGTATTATATTACCGACGGTAAAAGACGACGACCAACTCCACATGAGCCAATCGAATTTCGAATGAGCTAGCGAATGAAACAGTTACAATCCTAAAGAACTGAATCGGAAAAAGTCCCCAGGATGTGATCTAATACCCGGTGTGTGGCCTAGAAGGGTCCTACTCTACAATTTGGTACTAAAACCAATTTTGATGTAACCATCAGAGAAGAAATAATTGAACAAAAATAAAAGTACATGAGTACATTAACCTCATACCTTAACCATTTTGCGAGAAGTTTAACGTGCGTTCGCCGCAACGACCTTCCGTCGCAACGCTGTTCATTAGGTCCTTTCTTCCAGAATTCAGTTCAAAAGACTGTTAAATATTGTATATAATTAAGATTTGAAATCTTATTGTTAGTCTCAAAATTCCTGAGAAGATCCAATAAATACAGCAGAGTTTAAAAAAAAAGAGAACTTGTTCTTCTTTTGCCAATAAGTATCTTTAATAGACTGAATTTCGACGGAAGCGCCATCTGAATCTGACATACAAATCCTCTTAAGATCCTGAACAAGTTTCAGCCGCAGTCAGCTTAAGTTTATGTGTTGGGTTGGGAGTGATTGACCGTGGCCCATCGACGTTTGCATTTATTTCGTGCACTTCCGCGGGTAGCGAAGACACATATGAGAAATATGTTTCGTATTGATGAGAGACGACGTTTGTCTTTCTCTTGTTGAAATTGAGCGCAAATGTCGTTTTGACTCGTGAGAGTTCGTGGCTTATTTTTTGTTTGTTAAATTTCTTTGAATTTTGATGATCGATTATACATTGCAATAAGCGTCCTTTCGCTATATTTTTGTGGTAAATTGTTGGTAGTTATTTACTTTTCACTTGGAGTATTTTGTATATTTTCGGAGCACAGAAAATAAACACGTCCGCACTGTTCGAGTTTCGAATGCGAATTGATGCAAGTCGAGTGCTATTGATAATAAAAATGATTTTGTAAACCTCCGGAACTATATAACTAATATACTAATATACTACTAATACTACTAATATACTACTATACTATAATATACTACTAATATACTAATATAACTTTCTCTAAATAGTTGATGCCCGAGTTATGTGGTTCGCCATTTCTTGCAGATAAGTTTGAAATTTGGTAACGTTTGGTGATGTGAATTAGTTGGGTGCCACGTATGTTGGGCGGTTTGTCGAGTTGTAAGCTTTAAGCTACGCTTACAAGAAAATAGAATAGGTTTGATAAAATGTGGGCTAGTTGAAAAATCTGTTGAAAATCAAGAATGTTAACGATTTTTGTGTTAAGAAGAAAATATTATGATTGTTTGATTAAAAGTTGGGGGTAATCCGGATCTCATGGCTTAGATGTAATGATAAATTATCAATGTAATGTTAAATTGATTTATATTGGTTTGCTTATAGGTAATATAGAATGAAAAGAGAAACTTTTTTTTGAAAAGAAAAAAGTCAGAGATTTTTGTTCAATTTAGTTTGAAGAAAAAAAAAATAATGGCAATGATTGGTAATGAGAGACTGTACGCTCTTAATGATGAAATAGACTTTGTAAACCTCCGGAACAATTCCAAATATGACTTTCCCTACATAGTTGATGGCCAAATTATTTGGTTTGCCATTACGTTGCAGATTAGTTTGAAATTTGGTAACGTTTGGTGGTATGGGTTAGTTGGGTGCCACGTATGTTGGGGGGTTCGTCGAGTTATAAGACGCTTACAAGAAAATAGAATGGCCGGTTTGATAAAATGTGCGTTAGTTGCAAAATCTGTCGAAAGGACGTGTGATAGATCAGGCCATTTCGAAGTTCATTAAAAAAAATAACCCCGTTTATGGAAAATTTGTGTTTCTGCTAGGCACACGCCACGCAGGAGCCTTCTTGATTTGTTTGAAGCGCTCCAGACTACCATAGTTTCGGCCGGACGTAGTCTCGCCGCGGGTAGGAGCAGGGGGAAAACTACCATTGATGTCCGCACGAAAAGGAAAGGCATACAGAATAGAAGAACTCTCCGCATTGTATTGGTTTTGCGTGTAGCCTAAAGAAGAACGAATTCTTATGATTTTGTGTAAAGGGACGGTCAGTCAGATTTTGATCATCGTTTTGCATAGACATGCCCACGCGCCAGAACACGTTGCGCAGATGAATGCGAGAGCGATTACGAAAATAGATAATATTTAAAACGTACTTGGTCATACGGGATCCGGTTCTCCACAGTATGGGCAGTCAAAAGTAAAAAATTTAGTTAATTGAAGCATTGCAGTGCAAGGTTTCTCCCACAACAGCTGGTGCAATCCATATCATTAGAACTTCAGTTGTAACAACTGCTTACAGCAAAAGGTACCTTAGTCATTTGGAAAGCCACGAAAACATACTAGCAATCTAATAACTTTACGAGAGTAAAGAGACGAAGGCGTAAATTTCATTACTCTAGCATCAAATATGCACTCCTCCACACTTAAGCCGCTGAAGCAATTACTTCATTTAGGTATTGTCAAATTCGACAGATTCTACGTATATAAAAATAAATAAACTTAAATAAAACAAACCATTACAAAAAATGTAGTATGAGACGGTCGTTCATATTTAATATAACTTACCAATATATGAAAATAGATTACCTATGCCATACAAGCTCCTAACCGCTACATCTACAATCGTTTTCAAATGCTTTACGCTTGATGTAGAGTGGAAATTTGGAAAATTTTGTGTACCATTGATTCGGATAAATTGGTTTAGATTTTTTCAACCTTTTTTTCTTTATTTCAAAATAATTTCAACATATGTATTATATTTCTTTTAATGTATTTTTGGGTTTGATTTTTTATTTAACATATAAGAAAACGTATATTGTAATATAATTGTTAATTTAAAAATATATATTTAACACTGGTAGAGTTGTTGACTAACTTTAATTATGTTTCGGCCAGCATTTAATTTTTTTATTATATACAAGAAATCATCTAATTAAATATATAAAAATTATCAGTCAAGGCGTCACCCTTAAGCATCCAAATTTAATGGGATTGGCAAAATTGCTAAAATCATAAAAAATTTCCGAAGCCGGCTGAAATTTTCAAACGAAATTGCTTTCAGCGGAATCAATTCCTAGAAATGCATGTGGTACCCCTAATCGTATTTAATGTAATATGTTTTATGTTAAAAATATTCGTGCCTATATACATTTCAACGTTTAAGTTTTATTTTTAACCATTGTTTTATTTATTTATTTTTGCAGTAAAATTATTTTTATATTTAACTATAGAACAATTTGTACAAAAAGCAACGTATATTCATATGTTTGACAATTGTTACGTACGAATTTACGTAACGTAGTAACGATCTCTTACCCACTTTTCTCTCTGCCAGTAATTGAAAGCTTTAACGAGTTATGAAACTTCAAGCACTAGTTTTTGGATCCATCGGTAGGTCGGCTGACACAGATGCGTGTAGAAAAAAAATTTTTATGATTTTGGTTTAAGGTAGTGGTTTGGTTTTAAGGTAATTGTGGCATTTACAAAATTCGAGGCAAATATGACAGAGTCTGGAATTGATTTGGGCTTTGATATGGAGTTTGATTTAAACCTAAGTCTACTGAATGATAATGAAAGTATGGAATTGTTACCAAACGTAACTGTGACGGGAAATTCGGAAAATGTTGAATTCTACGAGTTAAAGTCATCCACTCGATCTATTCGATCAGAAGAAGTGTAAGTACATACATTTGGTAATGTAAAGTTTCAATAAAAACCTATTCTTACTTATAAAGCTACATTTTGTTTAATATCTTAAAATCATATATGTATGTATATGCAAGAAAAAATGTATATTTACAAATACAGGAGAGTATTATGAACCCGGTTGAGTGTGTATATGTATGCACATGTGCATATGTGACGATATTATTTGATAAATGATTAGCGCTAATTTTTTTATCTTATCAGACAATACATGTGAATTTATGAGTATAGAGCGCAAAACCTACATACACGAATACGAATATATATATATACACATATATATATATATATATATATATATATATATATTTATTTATATATAATAAATATATTTATATATTTATAAGTATATATGTACTTATTTTACTGAGTTCATAACGTTTCTCGTTTCCAAGAGAGTTCTTACCATATACCACCTGTTTTTGTGCCTAAACATCATGATAGTAAATTAGTATACAATAACAAGAAAGGAAAGTGTATAATAAATATATTATAAAAAATTTAACCATTTAATATATAAAAACATTATAATCGCTCATACATTACCAATGCCTCACCATTGAGCGAAAATCATTTATAAAATTTATAAGAAATTTTTAATATAAAATTTCCCAAATTAAATTAACCAATTTAATTGAATACGTATACACGAATTTTAATAGAATATATTCAGGAGTTTTCGTCACCTACGTGGATGACCGTTCGCAATGATTATTCTAAAGTAATAAACCACATACATATGGTTTTAATTAAGAAAAATATATTAGGGTGGGCCAATTTTTTTGGACAACGAATTGACTGACTCTACATGCACATCTGAATATTTACAAAAAAAAAGCCCAAAGGTATCTCATCCGTATATATGGTCCCCTACTATACTATAGACGTGTATATACATTTGTAAACATTGTTCACAAATACATACATATATTAAATGAAATAAAAATGTTCTAGGTTGTGTACAATTTAATAGTTATCTTTCGCTCAGACTGAAAAAAATCTGAGAATGGTACCTAATTAAAAGTACAAAAATATTAATGTTAGATTTTTACATTACTATTCAAAATTTGTACTGCGAATTAATAAAAACAATTCTCTTTCGCATACAAAATGCGATTTTATCATTTCATTGAAGAGCGATCAAATTTTTTGAAACCTTATCTTTTTAAAATTAAAAGCATGCGTCAGTGCCAGATCTTATTGTTATTTTAAACATAGTCTTAAGAATCCTAATATAAAAAATACATCATTAAAAAAATTGTTATCTGCGAATCATCTAATATAATGATTCCGTGCTTGGGTAAAAAAGAAGTCTCAAAAGAAATGAAAGATGAAACCCAAGAAAAATCAATTTTTTCGGGCGAGGTAGTAGAAAAAAGAATCAAAATGGATTATCAAAAATTGCCCCAGCCATCGCTAAATGCAACTGCCTTAGAGTTCACAGATTTTCTTAGGCGGGTGCAGACATTACAGATGTCACAGAGTTCTTTCGCAGCAATTGAAATCGGCCAAGAACCTTCTCTAACGGAAAGTCATAATTTTCCAAACATATGCCGCCCATCAAAAGAACAGTTAAGTGATGATGAAGTTGTATCTACAACAAATATTCGGGTTACAGTTGGTATAGATAAAGATTTGGAAATGATACTGGACATGGACCCGAGCATTGTAGATTTAGGCGATATTGCCCTCGTTGGTACCACCGAGCCGCGCATAGTGGGCTTACCTCCACTTTCGGGTGGGTAGGTATACTAACTTTTTGGATTGGCTCAGTCAGTTGTAATATATTTTGGATAAATAACCTTAATAATGAATATTTATTTATTAACAGACCAAGTTTTAAAAATGCTACCCCAACATCCCGAACTCAACTGAAGTTACAATTGCAACGAGAGCAACATCAACAACAACAACAAATGATACAGCGGCATATTTTGGATTCGTCAGAGCAAAAAATGAACTTAATTTTTGGTAATGAACAAAGAAAAATGGACTCTGACATCATCTGCGGTAATAGTAATAGTGGATCAAGTCTAGATCACATGTCAAATTTGGTTCAAAAGGATATATTAATGGAACCGTCAAGTCCAGTTACACTTAAAGTTCCTCTTCAAAGCATTGGTGTCGATGTTCCACCCCAAGTACTGCAGGTAACAGAAAAAAAACAAAACAAGAAATTGTTGTAAAACTATTATTTCCAGGTCAGTACTGTGCTTGAAAACCCGACCAGATATCATGTTATTCAAAAGCAAAAAAACCAAGTTAGACAATATCTAAGCGAATCTTTTAGACCATCTATGTGGAGCTGTAATAATAGTGAAGTATGTCCCCATTTCCAGGGGTCCTATTTTGAAAAGGATAAATAAAATACAAGCTCATTTGAATTTATAACTAAACAGGTCAACGCTGCAGATGTTTCCATAACTGCTCGAAATCTACAAAGGTCATCTTTGGAACACAAAAGTTTATCAATGGAGATTACAAACAATTTTCGGTGTAATACGCCCGAGAGCAATAAAGGAATAGTAAATTCGAATGATTCTATCAAAGTTTCACCTTTTGATGGCTGTTTTTCCAAAATTGAAGGAAATAATATTTCCGAAACACTTTCTCTGGGAAATACTACACAAAGAACTGAAGAATCCCCAGGAGTTAATGGTAAAACACACTTGAGTTTTGTCAAAAATAATTTTTGTTTGAGTTCTTCCATAAACAAGAGAGTTGCTTTAGGAATAAATAACTCCTCACGTATATCGAGTACGGCAAGTTCATTGCAATCAACTTCTGCACCGTTATCTCCAAGTATAAGCTCCGTTGCAACTAGTGCTTCAGAGGTAGGTATACATTAAAATTATTAAACTTTTTTTGTAGCGGACTTTAAGAATAACATAACCCAAAAAAAAATCAAAGTATACATTTTTCTCAAACGTGACGAATAAGAATTTAAAAAAAAACTTATATCTGTATCTAAGATTTATCAAAATATGATAGCTTATTCCCTAAATTGTTGTCAAAATAACTTCTGGATAGACCCCAATCTTTAAGAAAACACAGAAGCTAAAACATATCCGATCAGTTATATGGCAGATTCAAAATATATTTATCGGATTAAGTAAATATCTACAACGGACTAAATCTAGGCAATTACATTTTAAAACTCAAATTTTTTATAATTTTGAAAAACGTTTTTTGTCTCTTACTTCTATCGGCCGTAAGTCTCCCCATCTAGTTTATAAAACTAGTTGCTTTCGTAAGGCTGACTTCCAGAGACTAAGTAACTTAATTCTTGAATTTAATGACCGTTTTATAACTTAAAGGCTTCGTTAGGCTTGATCTCTCAGTACGGGGTTTATCAAGACCGGATTGAGTCCGTACAAAACAACTTCTTGAATTTCGCTCTTAGGGAACTTAATTTTACTTTTTTTAACTTCTATTTTCTTCTCAGTTATGCTGAGTACTGAACAAGAGAATATGTTTTTGCCGTCAAAGAAGATTATGATCACCGGCTTTATTTAATTGTACAAAGAGGAATGGCAAAAGCTTTATTAGATATTTAAGTATACTTCGATAGTATACATAATCGTAATCTTATTATCCGGCTATCTAATTGACAAAAAGGCACCCCAGCGTCGCAAACGTGATTGTGTTTAATGTATATTCTTGCAGATTGATCATCAGGTAAACGAGGTTATAGATGAGGCTATAGATGAATTTGTTTAAAACTACATAACTGTAGGGAAGCTAGACTTAGCTGCTAGACAAGTATGCTGGTAGTGGAAACAATAAAGTGACTAGTTTGTAGATGTAATTTAATCAAATATATATGCACTTAAGTAATTAACATTACTTTTATATAAAAATATAAGTTCTATTTTTTCTTCTCTGTTTCGCTTTGCAGTAATCTTTTCTGCATTACCCTTGTGCTTTTGCATCTCTTTTATTCTTGCTGTCTCACCTACAAACTCAAAGAGGCACCCAACAAAACAACAATTGAGCAAAATTTGTCCGTTTTGTCCTTCATGGCATGACTTCAAGTCATTTCTCTGACCACAGTAGAATTGACCCCCCTAAAATCCACTCTTCAGGGAGATCGACCATCCCGACCCCCGGTACGGACTAATGTCGCAGTCGTACCAACCGTAACACAACCTATCTGAGCACATTTTAATGTTTTATGAAATTGATATTTCTTACATCCAAGCCAAATAGAAAGCCGTAGTAAAAGTGGATGATATTAGGAAGTTTATAGGTTCTTACTCGAGGCTCACGTTCCTTTGCCGATGTTTGACACCATTTTTTCGTACGGGCAGAAGGTGGAGAACATATTGTTAAAATAACCCAGCCTTTGGGAGTAAAAGCACTAAAAGCACCACTTATAGATGGGATCGACCTTTGCGAAGAGGAGGAGGAGTCCTTTTCTCTGTGGATTTCGATTTTACTTTTGAAGAGTTGAAGTTACACAATTCTTGTGGTTTTGTATTTCTCAGATTTGAAATTACTGCATGCTCAATCGCTGTTTATTACCTGTACTTGTATACCTGTATACCTGTACTTTTTTTGCTTTTGCTTTTTTTAAGTCGCTTAGTCCGATAGTCGCCTGCTATTAACTTCACTCTACCTCAACTCACACGGTCAAATATTGAAAAGTCACAATATCCCATGATTTCACAGCAGGTATTGTCGGCATGTCTCTGGCTTAAATTAACCACTTAAGAAATTATTTATGTCGGCTCCTAGACCTGCTTTTAGAATTTGACCCTGATGGAATCACCATTTCCAAAGCCATAACATGTTCGAACGGAAAAGATCCATACTATCCAACGCCGAAATTTTTATGTAATTCATAAAATTTGTTGCTTCCTGTAAGGGTGAATTTCAGTGACTAACTAAGTTAAAACTTACATTCAATTTGTCCAATCTTTAGGAATTTACAAGAAGTTCCAGTTACTGTAAAAATTAGTTGGTTTTTCGGGTTAACCAGACCATGAACAATCACATTTAGAAGCAGAGGTGGTAGGTTTAAGAGTTTTCGCCTGCAACAATATGACGGAAGACGGTTGCCAGGGTCCCAATTTAGAATATTCAATAAAAGGAACCGCTTCTGCACTGATTAAATACTGTTTTGATGTACAGAATATTGTGGGACGAACTAGGGTGATATATAAAGACGTGGTGGTGAAAGGATCTTCAAATTGTTTGCATCATCGCCAAATAAAGGCTAACATTCTTCTGGCTTTATTCACTGTCACAGAGATGTGATTATTAAACCTAAGTTTACGAAAATGAAGGACCCTAAGATCTTTGATTGTTGAATCACGATAAAACCGTGATTTCTAAGAGATTATGATACAATATCAGGTAAGCTGCGATGAGACGTCAAGCTTGCATTTTGAGCATTTAAGGGCGGCAAGGTTGTTAAAGCACCACGACTAGGATTCGTTATGGTCCAATTGTGATGAAAATGAGCCGTGAAAGAAAGGCACAACTTGACATAATCATCTTATATATGATCTGGTACCAATCGGAAGATCGTGGAAAAAAGGTATAAACTAGTGGTCCTAGGTACCCTGTCGGTACCCCATGAAATCTGGATAACCTTTGACTTAGTGTTTTTGAATTAAATCGGCTGAGAAAAGCTATGAGAGAAAGTTTCCGTAACAAGAGATGAATCGGTTTGCATCCGATTCGGCAAGCCATATAAATAAATTCTAGCAGGTTTGTTGTAGAGCGATGCTTGACAAAACCATGTTATTAGTGAGAGAATACGATCTTGCATGATTATTGCAGCTTCGATAGAATGAGTTTCGCCAACAGCTTGGGCATCGCAGATAGCTTAACAATTACGCGGTAGTTCTCAGTGATAGCTTTAGAACTTTTTCAAGAATTGGTATAACAAATGATTCATTTCATAAATTGTCATTTCAATAAATACTAAAAAGGGGCCAAATCTGGTTAAAATGGTGCCTGAGGTATTACTGTGGTATTATTTTTGACCAATAAATCTCTCAAAAGCAAAGATGGGTGAGCAGGGGCACAATGAGAGAAAAGAATTTAACAGAAGTCTACAAGTACATGTCAAGTAACATGTGTCTTATATGGGCTTATAGACGTCTACACGTTCAAACAAGTGGATAGACGGGAACCCCGAAAGACGCATAGAATGGACGGGAATGGAAAGATGGGCTTGGCTATTAATGCCGATAAAGAATATATATACCTTATGGGGAATAAAAACGGAAGGAGTGATCGGGATGGCTGAGGTAAATTTCTGCGTTGTATATACAGAAGCAACCTAGCGCACTTTACATACATTATTAAAGGGGTCGGAAGGCATTGCTTCTCTGCGTTCCAAGAGCAAATCAAAATAATACAAACCAATTTTGTTTTAAACATTTAGTTTCACTTAACTGAAACACATAAGGAAAATTAAAAATTTACTAAATAGAAAAAAACCGTACCATTTGCAAAATCAGACAGAAAACTATAGCAGCGACTAAGCTGCAATGATTTTGAATTTTTTGATTATTATCTTAAATTTTATCTAATGCGTCAAAAAGTCAAATTGATCTATTATTTAATTCTATAGCTTCCATCTTTTGAAAGTGATGTAAGTATTATTATTGATATCGTGTTTTTGAGTCTTAAATAGAAAATATGTAGAAAACTACTACCTTTTCAGCCAGATGATATTTTCGATGATATACTGCAAAGTGATTCGTTCAATTTTGATAAAGGCTTCAATTCCGAACTATCAATAAAACAGGAACCACAAAGCTTAACTGATGCAGAAATAAATGCAATAGCTAAAGATCGTCAAAAAAAGGATAACCACAATATGAGTATATTAATCAATATTAATTAACGGTAATAATTTACTAACATTTTTTATTTCCAGTTGAGCGTAGGCGTCGCTTTAATATTAACGACCGAATAAAAGAGTTGGGAACTTTACTTCCAAAAGGAAGTGAGGCGTTTTACGAAGTGGTACGAGATATTCGTCCAAACAAAGGGACAATATTAAAATCGTCAGTGGATTATATTAAATGTTTGAAACATGAGATTTCACGATTAAAGCAAAATGAGTGTCGCCAGCGTCAAATGGAAATGCAGAATCGAAAACTTATTTCACGAATAAGGGTAACAAAATAAGATATCAATTAATTTTAAGTCATTGCCTACATATATAATACTTTTAAGGAACTGGAAATACAAGCTAAAACTCATGGTATTATTTTGGCAGACTGGCATTTAACTTCGTTATCGGCACCTTCACAAGCTAATGCATATCATAAGAACACAAGTTCATCGCCAACTGTTTCTCAAAGTCGTCGTTCACTTTTAGATGACCTAATTGGAGAGAAAAAAGTATGTCCATATATTTCTATATGTAATCAAATTTATCATAATTTTTCCTTTTCAGCTGACAGCTTCAAAAAAAAACGATTCAAATACGGGAATCATTCTGATTGATGAAAAAATGGATGACTGTAAGCATCCAGTACAAGGTGGCGACCCTATGTTATGTTCCCATAGTAACATACTCTCGGCTTCTCAATCCCCGACCACAAAACAATTCCATAGTACAAGTTTTGAAAAAAAGACTGAAACAGATGCGAGTACATGCGTATTTAGTGGAAGGCCCCCAATCGTTGTCGATAAATTCTGCAACATTAATTGCGAAAAATCCATTTGTTCACACCAGCTGAATTCAAACGAGATTATTCATTGTCAGCAAAACGGTACACGGGATATATTTAGAATATCTGATTCAATTCAAAATACAGATTTTTGCGCTATTGGAAATTGTAATCCCCATCATGAGACACTACTGGCGTCTTCTCACGAAATAGAAGACGATGATCAGCAGAATTCAGTTAGTATGACTGGAATTATGATGTCCGATTCCCTTTCTTCTTTAGTAGATGACGTCCACAGTGAACCCATGCTTCTAACACCTGATACATTAGACATTGATTTATAATTAAAAAAGCATATCAAATATTTTTTTTAGTTATCTATTTGGGTATTACTCAAATGAAAAAAATTACATTAACATTTTATTTTGTACAGAATAAATTAAACTTTAGATCAAATGCTCAGTGTGTTTTTATTATTTGCCGTCATGTCAACCAGCCAGCCTGCTGCTCCCTCAATACGCCCGCCTGCCGCCGCACCGACCCGCCAACACGTGGTGATATCACCAAAGCCATTGACGGGTGTGCCATCAGAATTCCGATCTTCTACATTTACGCTGAGAGCTGTCGCTCCCCGGAAAACCATTTTTGTATCGCGTCTTATGCCTGATGCCACTGCAGATAATTTAAGGTATCACGATTATAATATTCTCATCATAGCTCCCTTAGAACTTTTTGTGACCAAATTTAACTTTAAACATAGACGCAGCATATCTTCATTCATAATAACTTTACCAGCCTTGCTAAAGCTTTAGACCCTACAACCTGGCACTAGCACAGAATTCTTGAATTCACTATCACTAATGTTTTCGGAATTGAATTTTTAGCCGTTCAAATTCATTCTGAGTTCTTTAACCTTTTCCGTACTTCCGTCTTCCCACATTCCTCCTCTGTGTGATGCAATCATTTATATGCACCACTTAACTGCCATTAAATCAGTTTTGTCTCTGCTAAATTATATTGATGATTATAATAGTTATGGGTGATTTCAATTTGGCCCTCATTTCATGGATCAACTCTGATGGTGATAACTCGTTAACAATAATTACCCACTAACAAAAATGACTTCCTTGATGGCTTAGCCAACTTTACCGTTTTCCAACTTAAGCCTATAAGGAGCTCCCGTGGCAGGTCGCCTAAACCTCATTTTCTCAAATACTACTTCCTCTGCTACAATAGTAAAGTCTCCTCCCTTATCTACTCCTGAGGACTCGCACAATCCAACACTCTTGGTTTCGCTGATAATCGACTCTCCTGAAGTCCCCTTCCAGTAATAGCGCGCAGTCTCGTCAAAAGTGTTTTATAAAAACCGTCTATTGTGATCTTAGAAATCACTTGGCTAATATTGACTGGAGTTATCTTTCAAATTTCAGCAATGTCGATGATGCTACCGACTCTTTTTATAAAGTAATTCATAACGCTTTAAATAATTCTGTGCGTGAAATATTGACTCCATCAACGTCTAAGCCGCAGTGGTTTAATGATTAACTCTCTCCCCTTAAAAATAGGAAATCTAGAGCTTACAAAAAGTCTCTAAGATCTCGAACCTTGTTACATCTTTCAAACTATCTTCTTATCCGCAACCAGTTGGCTGACCTTAACAATCAACTTTATAAAAATTATATTACAAAATGCAAACTCAATTTTCGAAATGATCCATGCTCTTTTTATTGTTTTGTAAACTCTAAAAGTAAATCCAATCTTTTCCCTCCTTCTCTTTCATATAATAATAATTCCGACGCTACATCTCGGTATTGCTAATCTTTTTGCGTCATTTGGATCAAATAAATCAGATGAGTAGGTTGAATGAAAAACCTACTAATCTGATTCATTTGATTCTTCCTTTAATTATTCATATTGTTAACCCTACATAAATAACTATTAATTTTAATACAACCAGATACGCTCAAGTATATCGTCAACCAGCCCATCAGCCAAAGCAGTAAAACACCTTTAATGTCTTTCTTTCAATATTCCTTTTTATTCAACACAACCGATACAACCGCACGCTCTCGCTTACACACAACTTTGTATATGTGTGACTTTTGTATTTTGAACCATAATTTGCTGCAAAGAATCTGGGAAACCCAGTAAAACCCAATTAGTTCAATCAAACAAATATTTAACAAGATTCGATGATATAAACACGGAATTGTTTTGATTTGATTATGGATATAAACATAAAAATAAAGAGAATCCAACTTCATATAACAATTTATTATTGTTATTTCTTCTTAACACAAATTATTTTGTTTTCAATTTGTTCCCTGGTAAAATGATATTTGATAATTTTGTGCTTAGTTCTTTTGTGGCAAGTTGGATTGTTGGCTACATTCATACAACCTTGGTTATCGTCGAAAATAAATATTGGACCATTTAATTTTAATTTCATTTCAAGTGTTAATGATTTTAGCCATAATGCTTCCCTTACCCTTTCGAATAAGGCCATAGATTCAGCTTCGGTGGATTAGGCAGCAACAGATTTTTGTTTCATAGTACTCCAGCAAATTAAACAATTTTCAAACATTTTAAATATATACTCTGTAGTACTTCTTCTGTCAGTCTCGTTTCCGGCCCAATCAGAATCAACATACCCTATAAGAATTTTATTTACTTTCAAATTCCTTTTAAATGATAACTTCAAATCGACAGTTCAGTTTTAGGTATCTTAAAATTATTTTAAGAAATTGCCATAATTCTCAATTATTAATGTTAGTATATCGACTTATTGATGTACTTTGATCCGGTCGTGTACATAACATTACATACATACATTAAGCAACCAATCCAATTCTTACATGGTGCATCATATGATTCTTCTGCTTGCAAAGCCTCATAATTTAATTTACTTGGAAGAGGAGTGCCCACTGGATTACAATCTTCCATATTGAACTTTTTTTAAAAATATTTTCAATATATGCAGATAGACAGAAAAATTTGAAAATTTTTTCTACCAATTTTTGTTACCAATAAAATATTGTATTTCATTTAAATCGGTCATTTGAAACTTGTCTTTATAAAGCTTACATACTTTATTTCCATCATACTGGATTAAACCTTTTGGAATCATATAAATTTTATCTTTTAGTGCTCCATTTAAAAGAGCCGTTTTGACATATATTTTAGTAAATTACCATTTTTATCTTGTTTCATACTAAAAACCCACTTGCAATCTACTATGTTTTTATCCTTAGGCTTTTACACTAAGCACCATGTATTATTTACTAAATGAGAATTAAGTTCGTCTCTAATGGCATCGTCCCACAAGGTTCTGTCATCACGAAATTTAATCTCCTCATATGTATTGGGAATATCATTCAAACATATTTGGGTATTCATCAGACAGGTTTCCAAAAATCTAAATGATAATTTTTGTTTATTTTTAATTCTCTGCGTCTAATTTGCTCTTGATTTTCATTTTCTTTTACTTTATCACCAGTTTCAGCCACTGGATCGGTATTCTCGAGACAAGTGGAATTTTTATTTAGAGTTTCATCAGGCTTTGAATCCGTTGATTTACAATTTTCCACCAATGGAAAATCTGACTCTTCATTCTCTTCAATTAGAGAATCACAATCATTGGGCTTCGAATCCGTTGATTCAAAATTTTCCACCAATGGAAAATCTGATTCTTTATTTTCTCAAATTAGAGAATCACAATATTGATCAAAAACATCATGTTCTTCCACAGGGTCAACTATATTTGAAGCAACGGATTTCATGTGTTTTTCATCCACCACTACATCTCTAGCTGTCATTAATTTTCTCGAGATCTCATTCATTAGCCATTTGGCTCATATCCGACAAATAGTTTCGCTTTCGCACTTATTTAGTGCGTATACTGTCGACCCAAATATCTTTAGATATTTCAATATGACACATCTCAAATGGAGTTTTTCTTATATTTTTTAATGATCTACTTGGGGACCTGTTAATTAAGAACGTTGCTGTTAAAACAGCTTCACCGCAAAAACTTTTATTTAGTTTATTACAGTTAACCATAGAGCGAGCTCTGCAACACCATTTTGTTGTGGGGCATGAGGAACCGTTAAATGATAGCTAATACATTTTTCTAAACAAAGTTCACGTATTTCATTATAGTGGTATTATGATTAACCATTTTTAAATTTAAATGAGCCACACACTTTACTACAAAATCTTTAAATAAAAAGAACACATCCACAAATACGGCCATGCTGTGAGGGATCTCGAAGGGCCATCGAAGAACTAACCAAGGGGATGCACACTGCTGCTGAGTTTGCGAATCCACCTCCTCCGACAACCCTGAGAATACCTGAAAGAGACGTGCACTTGTGGTCTCCTGAAATCGCAGCCTTCGTGGCCGAAAAAAGGCGCCTCCGAAGAGTCGGGTTTTCCTCGCGCAATCCCAGGTACAAGACAGCACTTAATCATGCCACCAAGGAACTGAAGGATAAGCTATCCATCCTTCGGCAGGACTCCTTCTATAGATTCCTTGAGGAGCTGGAACCTGGAGACCCGCAGCACAATCTGTGGAATGTCACGAGGCACGTAAAAAGACCTGCGAAGAAGATATCACCCGTGCGAAAAATGGACGGTTCCTGGTGTCGGTCTGAGGTCGAAAGAGCAGAAGCCTTAGCTGACCATCTACACAGTGCATTCTCACCTTTCGACACTACCACCATAAGGTTCGACCAAATGCTCATGGCCTGCTAATACAGCCCGTCGAGCAAGAGCAGATTGCGCAGGAGATCGCCTCCTTAAAAAAATGGCAAGTCACCAGGTCCTGACCGAATCGTATTTTTGCGTAGGATACTGCCAGGCCGGACTGATCCCTGATCACCAGTTTGGCTTCAGACGCTTCCATTGAACACCTGAGCAATGCCACCGGCTTGTTGAGAGCATATTAGAGGCCTTCGCCGTTATGCTGGATGTCAAACAGGCATTTGACAGAGTCTGCCACCCTTAACTCCTTTTCAAAATTAAATCCCACCTTCCAAGTTCCCACCTCGCCTTCCTCAAGTCGTACATAGAGAAAAGAGAATTCCGAGCGAGATGCGGTTTATCAATCAGCACGCCTAGGCCTAAAGGAGCAGAAGGACCTCAAGGCAGTGTTCTTGGACCCATCTTGTACACATTCTACACAGCGGACCTTCCCATCACCCCCTCTCGGAACCTCACAGTAGCTACATATGCAGATGACACCGCTTTTCTAGCCTCCGCCACAGATCCGCAGGAAGCATCAGTCATCATACAGAGACAACTGGATGCTCTCGATCCATGGCTGAAACGATGGAAAATCGTGGTCAACGCGGAGAAATCGTCCCACACAACCTTCGCACTACGCAGGGGGGATTGCCCCCGGCCCACTCAACGGGGAAATCATCCCTAGGAATAACACTCCCAAATATCTAGGGCTGACCCTGGACCGCAGGCTCATATGGCGCCCTCACCTGATCAACAAGCGCAACCAGGTCAACCTACGACTTAAGCAACGCACTGGCTCCTAGGGAGAAGGTCCAAGCTCAAAGAAAAACGCCAACTGCTTATTTACAAAGTAGTGCTGAAGCCAATCTGGACATATGGGATTCAGTTGTGGGGCACGGCAAGCTGTTCCAACCGCATCAGAATACAGCGGTTTCAGAATAAATGTCTGAGAACATTTTCTAACGCCCATCCGTACCATGAAAACTCAATAATCCATAAAGAGCTTGGAATTCCATCGGTAGCAGAAGAGATCACCCGACTCAACGAAAGATATACAAAAAGACTGGACAACCGCCCCAATCACCTGGCCATCAAGCTCCTAGATAACAGCCAATCCCTAAGATGCCTGAAAAGGAAATATCCGCTTGACCTCCCCCACTAATAAACACCTAAGTCAAACTCATTAGATATACATTCCATGTACCTCCCTTAAGTCAATGTCACCCCCAATTGTTCATTTCGCACAGATTTTAAATACAAAATAAAGAATGATAAAAAAAAAAATCTGTGTGTTTCCCGGTGAGTCTTCGTAGTTTGAGCATGTTATCTTTGAGTGTCCTTTGCCATTAAAGACGACGATATCTAGCATATCCGGCTGCTTTGAAGGGTCGGTAGGCCAGTGTGTGGGTGCTCCAGTGGAATGGCAGTCCAGACTCTTCCGCTGCAGGTACTTATAGAGCTTAAGCTTTTGGTGTTGTTTGTTCGGGATCCCCACCAGGAGTGTTTGGCGTTAAGTCTCCGGCTGCTATAAAGCGACGTCCAAGGAACTCGAAGAAGTCCTGAAGTTGGGTCTCGGTTATCGAGTGTCTGGGTGGGAAGTAAACCGCACCAATGGTGATATCTCCATGTGGGCTAGAAATCCTGGTCATGGCGCACGGAGCCCAGTCCTGAAACGAAGGATGTTTGGTGTACTGAATGGCACTCCTGATGAGCATAGCTGCTCCTCCGCGTGTTCTGCAAGATGGATAATTGGCATATAACAATTCGTATCCGCTAATGTTAAAGTAGGATCTGGGACAAAAGTGGGATTCCGAAACTAGAAGAACATCGATATTGTCTGTTTTCATGAGATGCTCTACTTCGGCTTTGCTCCTCTGCGGGCGGTTCGCGTTCCAAAAAACTATATTGAGACTTATTTGCATTACTTTCTGTTGAGGATGGGAGCTATAAATTGCATCATCTTCGAGAACAGCTGCGAGATCAACTTTTCCATCATCCTCTCAATCGTTCCTTCCATGCGGGCAAGCATCGTTTCAAGCTGGTTAGGTTGAGTGGCTTCGGGAGTGGTTTGAGGGGTTTGTTGGGGATTCGTTGGTGTTGTCGCTTGGCTTATCAGAAGTACGTCCCTGTAACTCGTACCATTGATGATAGTTGGTATCTGGATGAGAGGTGGTTTGTTGCTACTCTCAACGGGTCTGGCTTTAGGAGATTGCTGCGCCTTTGCCTTTTGTAGGCAGGGCATCCTCTGAATGACGCAGGGTGATCAATGTTGGCAATGTAAACAGTGGTTCTTTGGATTTCCTGCCAATGGGATTGTGCAGATCACTCACAGTATGGCTTTATTTGTGGAGTTCTTCTTTAATTTCAGTCTGGTCCGTTGAATGGTAAAGTCCCTTGATGCCTGCCCTGTACGCTCTCGTCCTTTGGTTGGAAAGTGCAGTGCCTTTTGTTATGTGCCCCGAGATGCTGGCGTAGGGCTGTGTTTTTTTTTTGTTATTATGCCTTACGGTAGGAAAATTAAAATCTTCCAAAGATACCACCTACCGTCCGTAGCTGGCATGCACGATTCATAACCCCCCTAGTAGAGTTATGCCTACGTACTAAAAACAAAAACCTCCGTATGCTCTTCCGTCCTTTACAAGCTCACCGGGACTTCCAGTCAAGTTATTTCGTCGGTGAGCAGGATGTGGAGCCTGGTTATACTCCCTTCCTTGTTAATTGGCTTAGAGGCGCACGTCCTTCATCCCTGATTTCGCTGGGTATTTTTTCTCCTGCTATCGTATAGGTGTACTTCGCCTGTATTAGCCTTGGGCTCTGTTGGCCATCTCGTCGGCTCGGACCCGCTTCATCCCAAGAGTCGCTGTTTTTCATCATGGCCGCGATCAAGCCGCCAGGGCTGAGCGGGGCACCGATCAGGGCCCTTAGCTGCACCCTCTCCTCCGTGAACCTGGTGCAGTGCATGAGTACATGCTCTGCTGTTTCCTCAGGATCGGGGCAGTAGAGGCATTGAGCTGCCTCTACGTGGTGGAACCGGAGTAGGTATGCCCGAAAGCAACCATGGTCCGTGAGGAACTGGGTAAGGTGGTAGTCCAGTTTCTTGTGGCGGCAATTGGCCCACGCCGTTAAATCGGGGATTAGTTGGTAGGACCACCTCCCCCGTTGTGATGTTATCCATCTGCTTTGCCACTCTCCCATCAGTCGCTCGTGAGCCTTCAGCCGTGTAGCACCTTCTCGGACCTGACAAATAGCCTTTATCTCCAGGTCGATTGGCGGCAAGCCTGCCAGTGCTAGTGCTGCGTCTCCGGATATGGTACTGAAGCCTCTAATGAGCCTAAGGGCCATAGGCCGTACCACCGCGCGAGTTACCACATCAGCTATACCCACGTCCTCTTCCCCGCCCCCTAAACCTCCACGAGCAAACGGTTAGCGTCAGCACTCACACCATTGCGGCAGTATACATTTACGAGCCGCCTCCACCCCAAATTCTGCAAGAGAGTTCGTGGTACTCTTGTGCAAGAGTACAAGCAGACGACAACTCAGTAACGGTAACTCTCCCCAAAAAAATCTGCTGGGAGAGGAGTTCGACGATGACCAGCGGGCCACCTGGATTCTTTAAGTTAGATATAAGATCATGCTAAAACTACCCATTGGCGAATAAAGAGCCTTATTCATTTTTTTCGAAGAAAACATTTATCCTTGGGAACTTGGACAAATTCTGAAGGTTTACAGAGGCATCACCCGGGACACTCCACCTACTATCATACATAACTGGCGCAGTTGGAAACCGAATCGATGCAGCTCCTCTGCAGTGTAATTATATGCAAGTGAGTAGAGTGAGAATTGAGATGCCAAAATATATATATAAAAAAAAACACAAGCCCTTGTACACACAAAACAAATGCCAAAGTGTACACATGCAAATAAATGCCACGATATATACAGTACATGAATGGATTCTACAAGTGAAAGGGTGATACAAGTAACAGGTTTATTACTTTAAATGTACCCGCAAAGGTGATGCAAGTGTTTCTGCAGTGAAATTACAAATTGGTGTCTGACCACGTGGGAGTTCAAATAGAACAAATTTGTGGTCGGAATGTATAGTGAATACACCTGGGCACATAAGGTTCAAATAGAGCAATTATGGTGCACAGAGTGAAAATGAATTGCACTCATGTCTAATAGACCAAAATATGTACAAGTGCGTGTTTGAGGCTCAAGGTCGAGCATAATAAGTAAACCGCGTCAAACCTGTGCGAAAGCAATTCAGCAGCGAAGATACACTGGCGTGTCGAGCGGTTGCGTTGCTGATCAAACGGGTTACAGCCGGTCGAGCATAGTTTGAAAATGATTCAACGGCCACGATACACTGGCGTGTCGAGCAGTTGAGTTTGGTTCGAACAAGTTGCGCTAATTATTTTATTTATAATTAGGTCTGCGGTACTCTAGCGGGGTTTACTCTCAAATATTAGACTTACAACAAATGCAACCAACACTACCTATTGGCAAATAATCAATGTGGCAACGACAAGTAATAACAAATATACAAGCATTCTTTTCTTTCACTCCCAATATTGAGTAAATAAAATAGAGTATTGACTCATACTAATAAACCTATAATTACAGTTCTACACGAGGACAAAAACACATCTAACAATCCAACAACAACATTACCTTCGCCACGACGAATACATCAAACTCAACAATTAATTAAGCTCAATTGATATTTTACACACATTCATATTTTCTTTTTCAATTTCTTATATACACAATTAATTTCAAAATAGATTAAACACATACACATACTTTTAATTCACTTACACAGTTAAATCTAAACACAACATATTACACATACACCATATATAAGTTTACACGTATAATTAAGTTCAATACACGATTACATATATAACAACACTTAAACACACAACATTATTCACAATTAAAGGATTTCTCTAAGAGAGTAAATGTCTCAGATTTCAAAAGTCAAAGGACTTATTCCGGTAACTAGAAGTAGAGCTCGGTTGAGTGCAAGTCCTTCAGACGTTAGGGAAGATCAGGTGGCCTTACAAGCCGTTACTAGGCCCTCTACCAGTAGTGCACCTAGCACGATGGATACTTCTTCTGGCTCAAGCCAATCCACACCAATACCTTCCATAATTTCCCCTCTAGAAATTTGTCAATCTTTAAAAATTCCGGATGGTATTCGTTATCTCATTCCGTATGAAGGGAATCCAGCTACCCTAAATGACTTTATAAACAATGTCGAGGAAATTCTGCTTCTTATTAGAGGCACGGATAAGACTCCGTATGGGCAGTTTTTATTAAGAGCAATAAGGAACAAGATAGAAGGAAAGGCAAATGAGCTATTAATATCGTCAGGCATAGGCTTAAACTGGGACGACATTAAAGATACCCTAATAAGGAAATTCGCGGACAAAAGAAGTGAGGAAACACTAAATTTTGAGTTACACGGACTGGTACATAAAAGATTGCCACTGCAGGAATTTTTCGAACAAATTTTAGACATCAAGGCAACGTACTGGAGAGTTATAGAAAACACGGAGATAGAGAAGTCAGCTTTAAAATTTAAAAAGGAATCCTTTGAAAAAACCTGTTTGTATACATTTATACATGGCATCAAAGGTCCATTAGGAGCGATTGTTAGAACCTCTGGACCCAGAACCCTCCAGGAAGCCTATGACGTGGCTATCAAAGAAAGGGACATTTTTCTGAGAGAAAGTCGCAATAGGCAAATACAGAACCCAAGATATAATAATAGCAGCTACAAAAGAAACGACTATCGTAGAAATGAAGGACCCCGGGATAACAGAACTAATAGGAGACCAAACTACTATGGAAATTATGAAGCTAGGGATCAATCCTCGTATCGCGATAGATCCAGGGATAATGGCAGGTCTTATAATAAAATGAAGGCGATCATGCCAAAACAAGACGACAGAAGTCGTGAGGACAGAAATAATCAACATTCAAAGAATTACGGAAATTCGGGACAGCAAAGACCGACACCACTGAATCACATAGAAGCGACAAATGAACAGGAGCTACACAATATTGATGACGGAAATTTTCGGTTAAAGGCCTCGTGGGACAGACGGGATACTTAGAGAAAGTTGAAGTTGGAGACTCCCTACTTTACATTTTAATTAATTTCGGTTCAAATAGACCACTAAAATTTTTAGTGGATACTGGTGCCACTTCATCTTTCATAAATCCAGAACTCGTTAAAGAACAGAACCAACAAATACTTGAGAGACCGATTTTAATTATCACAGCCCTAGGCTCTCATAAAGTAAATAAAATGACCCAAGTCAAGCTATTCAATAAAAACAACTGTAATGAAAATTTTCCATTGTTGCTCTTCAAATTTCACAACTATTTTGATGGCCTTATAGGCATGAATACTCTGAATACAATGTCAGGAGTAATAGACATTCCGAGCAAAACTCTAATGACACCCAACTTCACAATTAGACTTTTCCAACAAGTAAAACAAAAAGCAAAATTATTTAACATTGAGGAATCCTCCAAGAAATTGGTAATGCTACCAGTTTCAATTAAGGAAGGTACATTTTTGTGTGAAGATCAAAAAATTTCGAACGATTTATTTATCACAGGTGGATTATACACAGCCCACAACTATTACAGTTGTATGGAAGTGACAAATTACTCTAGTAATGAAAAACAATTACTTTTAGAGACACCATTAGAAGTGAACTATTTTAACACGGACAAATTTATAATAATAAACAATGTTAAGGACTATGGCTCGGTAGTTTCGGACAGTAAGAAAGAGGGTAACAGCAAACTAAGATTAGAACATTTAACCTTAGAAGAAAAAGCTGCATTCGCAAAACTACACAAACAATATCCAAATATATTTTACAGAGAAGGAGATAAATTAACCTTTACCAATATTGTCAAACACAATATTATCACTACAGACGAAATCCCTGTATTCAAAAAATCATTCAGATATAGTCCGTCAGAAAAGACAGAAATAAGCGAACAAATCAATAAACTTCTGGAACAAGATATAATTAAACACAGTTATTCACCCTGGAGTGCTCCAGTTTTCTTGGTCCCAAAGAAACTAGACGCTTCAAACAAACGAAAGTGGAGATTGGTCGTAGACTTTAGATTACTAAATGAAAAGACTATCAAAGATAGATACCCAATGCCACAAATAAACGAAATACTAGACAAACTAGGCAGGGCCCAGTATTTTTCAGCCTTAGATTTAGCAAGTGGTTACCACCAAATTGAAGTGGACCCTAAGGATAGACCGAAAACAGCATTTTCCGCAGTAGGTGGACATTATGAGTTTATTCGAATGCCATTTGGCTTATCCAATGCACCCGCAACTTTCCAAAGGGTAATGGATAATGTTTTAGCAGAGTATAATGGCAAGTTTTGTTTGGTCTATCTAGATGATATAATAGTATTTTCGACCTCGCTCGAGGAGCACATTAATCATCTAAGTTCTATTTTCAAGAAACTCACGCAGGCAAATCTAAAACTTCAGCCGGATAAATCAGAGTTTCTAAAGAAAGAATTAGAGTATCTTGGTCACATTGTGACAGAGAAAGGTGTTAAACCTAACCCAAAGAAAATAGATACGATTAAGGCTTTCCCTATGCCCAAGACCAGGAAAGAGATCAAATCATTCTTGGGGTTACTGGGCTATTATAGAAGATTCCTCAGGGACTTCGCCAAAATTACAAAACCTCTAACTCAGCAACTAAAAGGGAAAGCAGAAGTAACTATCAACGAACAATATATTAAAACTTTTAATCACTGCAAGACACTTTTGTGTAACGACCCAATACTACAGTACCCAGATTTCAATAAACCATTTATCTTGACTACCGACGCTAGTAATGTAGCTATAGGAGCAGTCTTATCACAAGGTACAATAGGAAAGGACAGACCCATAGCATTTGCTAGTAGGACATTGTCAGAATCAGAAACGCATTACGCCACCATTAAAAAAGAACTACTGGCTATAGTATGGGCAGTGAAATATTTCAGACCATACTTATTTGGGAACAAATTCCTTCTGGTCACTGACCATAAACCTTTAGTTTGGTTAAAAAATCTAAAAGAACCAAACTCCATGCTAGTGAGGTGGAAACTTCAACTATTAGAATATGACTGTGAAGTCATTTATAAAAAAGGTTCCCAGAATGTAGTGGCGGATGCATTGAGTAGAATTGTCGTAGAGCTCAACACCAACGAGACCAGACCAATTAACATAGATTCCGAGATTTTGATCTCCAACAAACCCATAAATGAATTTGCAATACAAATCATTTTGGAAAATGCAGAACTTGCAAAGGATTCAGTAGTAACCCCTTTTAAAAACAAAATCAGACGCATTATCGCCAGACCTTCGTTTAACGACAAAATAATGATTGACATATTAAGGACAGTCTTGAAATCGAATAAAACGCATGCAATTTACACCACTGATTCAATTTTCGGATCAGTACAAAAGATTTATGCAACATTTTTTGCTCCTAACAAATTGTATAAGATCATAAGGAGCACGATTTTATTTAAAAGAAGTACAAACTACAGAAGATCAGATTAACTACATATCAGATTATCACATTAAAAATAATCATAGAGGTATGGACGAAACATATAATCATATTAAGCGACAGGTCTATTTTCCCGGGTTAAGAGAAAAGATTTCAAAACTAATTAACAAATGTGACATTTGTCAAACTTTAAAGTATGACAGACAACCTCAGAAATTAGAATTTCAGTTAACAGAGACACCGAACAAGCCATTAGACATAATACATATAGACATATACTCGATTAATAAAAGACTTATTTTAACGGTAATCGACAAATTCTCAAAATTCGCGGAAGGTTACACGCTACCTGCTCGAGATGCAATTAATATCACCAAAAACATGATGTTCTTTTTCAAGACTCACGGTATACCCAAAGTAATAGTTTGCGATCAGGGTCCAGAATTCGCGGGAATTCTTTTTAAAGACCTTTGCAACCAATATGGTATAACCCTACATGTAACATCTTTTCAACAATCAAGCAGCAACGCCCCTGTAGAAAGGCTGCATTCATCGTTAACAGAAATCTATAGAATCATTTTCGAAAAGAAAAAAGCACTACAACTTGACCTAGACCACGACCTGATAATGGCAGAGACCTTTATAACTTATAATAATGCTATTCACTCAACAACAAAACTTACCCCACACGAAGTATTTACAGGACGAACTCATATTTTCGAACAAACGCTCAAAGAGGTGAGTCAACAAGATTACTTGAGGGAACTAGAGACCTTTAGAACCAAATTATATCCAGAATTAAAGGAGGAATTAGAAAATCAGAAACTAAAAAAGATCGAGAAACTTAACGTCGATAAAACCCAACCCTTAGAGGTACAAGAGGGAGACACAATCTTCAGAAAAGAAAATAGAAGAAACAAATTAACACCCAGATTCACCAAACACAAGGTAGCTTGTGATAACGGAATAACTTTGACTACCAACAAGAGACAGAAAATACACAAATCAAAGATAAAGAAAAAGACTAGACGTAATAGTGACTAACTACCTAAATAAACTAGAAACCAACTTATACAACTTACGGGACGAAGATTCGAAGGATTCGATATCTTCATTACAAAGGAAAATAGTTCAAGCCAAAGAAAAAGTTTACTCACTGACGCCAAACCAAAGAAAAGAGAGGTTTGATAAATGGATTAGGGTACGTAATTAAAAGAGTAACAGGAAATATGATGCAGATGACGCATCCACTATTGCAACCAATTTCAACAAGGTATTTGAAAACGAAAAGACCATTAACAAAAACCTCTGGCAACAAATAGCCAATAATAACGACATAATTTTAAAATTCAATAATATGTCCACACACTTTGTTAAAGAACAAGAAAAGATTGAGGAGTACATTAACCATTTTAAAAATAGCATTTCTAAGGAATTAATGATAGAAGATAAGAATATAAGAATATAAGAATATAAGAAGATAAGAATATATAAGATAAGAAAATCAAGAGTTACAAATATTAAATATAATAAATAACAATATAGACATTCTTCAGAATCATATAAGTGATATAGCCGAGAGTGTGTTATTAGCTAAACTTAGAATATTCCCAAGTTTTATTTTACCTATAGGAGAACTAAAAGATATTGCACAGAGTTTCAAAATTCAAAATTTTTCAATAAATTCCGAAGAACATATATACAGACTACTCGACTTAGAGGTGGAATCCAAAGGAACACAATTATTTTTCACATAAAAATACCTATATTTGATAAGAACATCTATACACTTTCTCATTCTTCCTAAATTCATTTTGCACGATAACAATTTTAATTTTACAACGAGTTTTAAGAGAAATGCCCGAGGATACATGGAACTTATATCTGCGACCCCAGATTGGCGGAGAATATTACTATATGTACAGCGGGGAGTGTGTAAACAGATTGAATTGGGAATGAAACCGGGCTGCGAGGCAAAGAATGTGGACACCGACGAAATGGTGGTGGAGCCGGAGCAGCAGTGGATCGTGGTCATCAGCAGGAACCAAACGTGGGCCGAACCGAGTTGTGCAGAGCCTTTTCCTCATTGAAGGAACAACGATTGTTAACCATATCAACTGTTCCATACTCATTGATGGAGTCAAGCAATCTACAACCGATCTTCGATTCCTGACCTACATATCGGCTGTCATCCTGATCATCTTTGTATTCTATACCTTGGTAGTAAAAAGAAAGATCACTTACCTAGTCCTACACCATCGGTCAACTACGTTTCGCCCATTCCTTCGTTATGGCCGTCACTACATTCTAGGGGGGGAGGAGTTACCACATCAGCTATACCCACGTCCTCTTCCCCGCCCCCTAAACCTCCACGAGCAAACGGTTAGCGTCAGCACTCACACCATTGCGGCAGTATACATTTACGAGCCGCCTCCACCCCAAATTCTGCAAGAGAGTTCGTGGTACTCTTGTGCAAGAGTACAAGCAGACGACAACTCAGTAACGGTAACTCTCCCCAAAAAAATCTGCTGGGAGAGGAGTTCGACGATGACCAGCGGGCCACCTGGATTCTTTAAGTTAGATATAAGATCATGCTAGAACTACCCATTGGCGAATAAAGAGCCTTATTCATTTTTTTCGAAGAAAACATTTATCCTTGGGAACTTGGACAAATTCTGAAGGTTTACAGAGGCATCACCCGGGACACTCCACCTACTATCATACATAACTCGCGTGCTCCTTTCAAGTAAGTGCCTTTCTTGGAGGCGTTGCTCCATATTGGTGCAGCATAGAGCAGCGTTGCCTTGGCTACCGCCACCAGTAGTTTTCTTGCCGGGTAATTTTGACCTCCTATATTGGGCATGAGCCTGGACAAGGACGCAGTTGCGTTGCTAGCATTTGTTGTTTTTTTATTTATCATTCTTATTTTGTATTTAAAATCTGTCCGAATGAACAATCATTAAATGATTTGGGGGTGACATTGACTTAGGGGAGGTATATAGAATGTATATCTTATGAGGTTGACTTAGGTGTCTATTGGTGGGGGAGGTCCAGCGGGTATTTCCTTTTCAGGCGTCTTAGGGTTGGCTGTTATCTAGGATCTTGATGGCTAGGTGGTTGGGGTAGTTGTCCAGTCTTTTTGTATATCTTTCGCTGAGTCGGGTGATCTCCTCTGCTACAGAAGGAATTCCAAGCTCTTTGTGGATTGCAGTGCCCCACAACTGAATCCCATAAGTCCAGATTGGCTTTAGCACTACTTTGTAAATAAGCAGTTGGCGTTTTTCTTTGAGCTTGGACCTTCTCCCTAGGAGCCAGTGCGTTGCTTAAGTCGTAGGTTGGCCTGGTTGCGCTTGTTGATCAGGTGAGGACGCCATGTAAGCCTGCGGTCCAGGGTCAGCCCTAGATATTTGGGACGTAGCTAGCATGATCCTTAAAAGCTAGCCTGTGGTCTATCATTACTCCCAGTTATTTCAAGGAGTCTTGTGGTGCCAACTGTGTCCCGTTGACCATGATCAGCATTGTTTCCACCTTCTTCCTGCTGCTTAATAGGACAGCCTCGGTCTTGTGCGCCGCAATTGTTAAGCCGGCTTTCTCTAACCAGTCGATGGCCATAGTAATTGTCGCGTTGCACTTCTCTTCGAGGACTGCTATTGTCTTGGCCACTGCAGTTATTGCAACATCGTCCGTAAAGCAATGTAGCGTAGCTCCTAAGGGCCTGTTGATGCCAGCATACATAATGTTCCACAGGATCGGTCCAAGCACAGATCCCTGCAGAAATACTGTAGCATCTCAGGCCAGCGTCCGTGTCGAACTAGAGGACACGATCCGTGAAGTAGCTTCCAACGACGGTCCTGAGGTACTCCGGGGTACTCCCATCCTATGCATGGCGCTGGAGATTACTGGGCATCTAGCGGTGTTGAAGGCGTTCCTCACGTCCAACGTGACGATTGCGCAGTACTTCTTCCTTCCACCCAGCCATCTATCACCATCGAGAGCACTCTCTCCAGGGTGCTCCTGCCCTTCCGGAATCCGTGCTGCTGCGCACCTAGGCCGTTGCTGCTCTCTGTGATTGCCTCTCGAGCATACAGGATGCGCTCGAATAGCCTGCCCACGATGTCCAGTAGGCATAGCGGGCGGTAGCTGGTTGCGGCGTGTTCTGATCCCTTGCCTTTCGGCAGCAGAACTAGTTTCTTACTTTTCCACCTTGTCGGAAAGACCCCGTCCAACTGACCCACTGCTGGAAGGTTTTCCTGAATATATCGGGTCTAGTTAACGCCGATGCCTTAACGACTGCTCCAGGAATTCCATCTAGGCCAGGAGCTTTGTTGGGCTTGATTCGCTTGGCTGCCTACACAACTTCTAGGTCTGTAATGCTCGGTAAGTCATAGGGGGGGGGGGGGGCGTGGGTCTACTGCTGTTGGCCGCCATAGAGTGGTCTGCCTTGGGAATAATTCTGCTACTATGCTAGCCAGGACATCCGGGTCAGTTGGAGTTGCCTCTCTCTTCCTTAGCTTGTAAGCTACGAGTTTGTAGGCAAGTCCCCATCAGTGCGTAGTCACTCAGCGTTACAATGTCGTGCACCGTCCAGCTAGCGTTAGCCACTAACCTTTTGCTGATGTAGGTGATGTCGATATAGGACGAGCCCCTATCGTTGTTGAACGTTGGTTTGCAGAAGTCGTTCAGCAGTACTAGGTCCAACATAAGCATTGTGTTTATTACTGCTCGGTCTCTGGGATTCGATACCTTGCTGCCCCATTCTACTGCACATGCATTGAAGTCGCCCGCGATGATCTTCAGGCCGCGCCCTCTCGCATGGCTGCTCAGCACCTCCAGCATCTCCTCGAACTTGTCTGGGGTGTCGCTAGGGGGGGCGTAGCAGCTGTAAAAGTGTACTCCTTTTATTCTTGCATATGCTACTCCGCGCATCGGCGAGGCCCCAAATTCCTGTATGTGCAGGTTGCTGCAACACTTGATGGCTGCTTTACCGGTCTCGTCAAATATCATTGTGGGGTTGCCACGAACGGGGTAATAGGGTTCGCTCAAAAGCATAATGTCTACCTTGCGCTCCGCCGCAGTTAGAGCCAGGAGGCTCTGAGCAGCTGCGCAATGGTTAACATTGAGCTAAACAGTCTTAATTTGCTCCTGCATTATGCTGGGACTTTGTTTCTTTAAGGCTGGTTCTGTATGTCGGGCACGCGAAACAGCCTGTCGGGTGGTTTTTATCCACTTCGTCGCTGCATAATAGGCACTTTGGTGGTGCAACACATCCCCTTGCCTTGTGTCCTCGTTCGCCGCATCGCAGGCAGCAGTCTGACCGATCGATCGCCTTGCAGGTCGTTGCTCGATGCCCGTAGCCCAGGCACTTGTAACATCTGGTGGGCCGGACGTCCTGGATGATGCGGCACCTTGATTACCCCACGGTTACCGTGCCCTTCTCTAAGACCGCAATCGCATCATTAGCTTTCATCAGAACAGAGGCTATCTGAGTCCCATCCCGCATCCTACGTAGTCCTTTGATGTCCTCTGGTTTCAGCAGAATGCCTTGAAATTGGGAGACCAGGCAGACCATGTCTTTTAGAGTTGATTCCAGTCTTCTCGGTCTTAAATTTGGGGACGCTGTCGGAGACTTTCCCCTCTACTTCTAGCAGTAGTTCACCTTGCTGAGTTCATTTTACAACAGTAAAGAATTCATATCGATTAAAAAAATTAAGTTTTATTTAGTTGAACTTCTCTAAGTAAATGAAAGTGAATCCAAAGCAAACACTGAATCGAAGCGTTATACGTGTTCCCAAATTATCCGTTTCATTGAAGTGCTCTTTGGTAAACCACATTTTTTTTTTCTGACGTTAATACAAACAAAGTGAATGGTTTCCTAACTACTGAACACGCGACGTATAACTGCCTCAAGGAACACATACCTTTTCACATACCGTACTTTCCGTTATTAATGGTTGCCTTAATCAAATTCCGCATAAGTCATTTTACCGAAAGCCGAGTACCTTTGCAAAGTCGCGGTGGATTCAAATTACGCAATATCATAATAACTGTACGAACTTTGAGTTGCAAGTTATGTGGTGGAAATCCTGGTAACTCCAGAGAGTTCAAAAAGTCCGTTGGATAATGTACTACATCATCGGGATTTGTTATGGAATCAACGGATTTGTATGTCACCAAATCGCCATCAATTTTTGATTGAATGATGATGTACTCTCATTCAGTAAGTGTACATCAATATTCTTTGAGGCAAATTGCTCTTTGACTTAACCAAGCATAATTCTGACAATTCTTACAAACGTTTTAGAAAACATTTTCAATAATAGCTAATTGAGAGTCTACAAATCGACAAAAAGACAAAATTTGGTAAGATTAATTAATCCAGTTGCATCAACTGGGGCTTTGCCACTTCCAACAGCTTACAATTGTTTAGAAAATTGTGAAGCACTTTGCAGCAGTTGAACTCTTACATTAGTGGTTAGCGATAATGTTCTTACGTTATTCCATAAAGGTGATGCCTTCAGGCAAGCATTCAATTCATCTGCAGGCGTTCCACGGGGAATTACTGGCAACGTCTCCCTGAAATCGCCTGTTATTATTTCGCCGAAAATCCTTCAGTGTGAAGTTAAGTGCTTCAAGTGATTTCTTATGTGCCGTTGTGCACTCGTCCCAAACAATGAGCTTGCATTGCATCAAAAATTTTCCCATTGCAATGGATCAGAAAATATTGCATGTTGCAGTATCAATTGTGTTTAAATTGAGTGTCAACTTATGCGCAGAATGTGCAGTACGACCGCCATCTAGAAGAGTCACCGAAATTCTAGATGATGCTAACGCCAAAGCTATTTCTTGATCGAATAGTGGTCAAAATCAATGAAATGACAAATGTTTTCCCTGTTCCTCTAGGTGCGTCCAGGAAGAATAGACCACCAGTATTATTGTCCCCCCGTCTGCATTAATGTTTCGTATACTTGTTTTTGCTGTTCATTCAGCAACGACACATTATTTCGAACGAATTCTGCAATGTATCAACGTTATTGCAGCTCTCGATTTAATCCTTGGTTGAATGCATCGTGGATAGATCGATTTGGCGCAATCATTCCCACTTCAATAAATAGCTTGTTCGCAATAGCCAAGCATTGAGCCTCAATCAGGATCAATCCTTGATTGTAGATTTCATCGGTTATTTGGATGTCAGAATTATTCGTTTAAATGCGCAAGTAATGCAAGATATCTTCACATATGTCGTCTTTGTATTTGTTCCATAACTGAATTGGTTGGAAACATGTGGTGATGATAATTGCGAACAGCGTTCGTATTTGGTACGCATTTGATGAAACAACGAATCCGAAAGTGCTAAATCCCAATGAAAATTGTTCTAACCCAATAGTAACATGCTTCTCAATATGTTTGGCATTGGTGGCTGTTCACAGTTGTCAAATGTGCAAATGATTTTGGTCCAAGTGCATTTATATTTATTTCATAATTTTTTAGGATGAACAGTATACATGCGACCTAGTGCATCAGTGGAAAACACCAGTGGGCAATCTGGAACTGGGGTTCCTTGTTTGCGACGTTGGAATTTCATTGTTGATTGATTCCAATTGTAATACTTAGGCATTTCAACGAACATCAGCATCGCTGCGAATGGATCTGCTTCACACATTGCAAAGAAGCTAGTCAATGTTGTCGATGGTGGTCTCTCAGATCGTTGTGCCGTACCTCCCCATTTGGAAGTTGCTGATTTCGTCATTCGTATTTTCCGACGCATTGCCAAACACAGCCATTTCGCTGCCTTTTGTGACGTACTTGCACAAATATTTGATTGATTAGGAACAACTTTTTTTTTTCTATTAAAATTGTATTTATTTACATTGCAGTCCACTGTTACTATTTATAATGACTTATACTGCATGGATTCATAATTTCTAGCGAGTATTTACGTATGTACATACTTCAACCTAATTAGGGAGTCTAGAGGCATGAACTATTTTAATCAATTAATTTATATATCTTCTTGGCAGATCTGTTGGGTGAATGCGCAGGAGCCTCTTTCTCGCCTTCAGTCCCATTACTTGTCTCCTCTTCAGGAGTTTTCGAGCCAACTGGTTAGGGTGGTTTCCCAATTTATTTATGTACGCGGTTGCTTGTTTGTTTATGACATCGCCAATCTTTGGTACCTTCAGCTCTTGTTCAATGTCTTTGTTGCGGATGTACCAAGCCGCTCCAGATAATTTACGCAAGATTTGCGACTGCGCCACACGAATTTTGTTGAGGTGCCCCTTTGCGGTGATGCCATACACTTGGATGCCATATTTCCAAATAGGAGCCAAAACAACCTTATAAATTTTGGCCTTGTTGGAAGTTGAAGGTTTGTTTCCAGGCCTAAGGAGCCAAGACATGCTGTTCACCTTTTTTCTGAGCCGCCGAGTTACATCCGTTACATGGCGTTGAAATGTAAGTCGCTTATCCAGAGTGACACCAAGGTATTTGTAGGCGTTCGATTGTGTGAGGAGCTGTTCATGCAAAAACCCACCTGGTGATGTGTCTTTTCTCAGGGTGTACGTCACGGAGACACACTTTTCCGGATTGACTGCGATGTTCCAGCGTAGGGCCCAGTTCTCAAATTTTGTTAGGTAAAGCTGAAGCGTATCGGTGGCTGTTTGGACGCAAGTATCCCTGGCCAAGACTGCAGTGTCATCAGCAAAGGTGGCAACTAGCAGGTCATTGGGATCTGTAAACGAGATTTTGTCGTGCGTATACAGGCTTTATAGTGTTGGACCTAACACACTTCCTTGGGGTACACCTGCTCTGACTCTTTTTGTTTGGGAGGACTGTCCGTCCTGTACTACTTTAAAGGATCGCTCGTGTAGGAAGCTTTTTATTACCAAAAAGAGCAGAGGATTTGGTAGGCTTTTAAGCTTGTGCAGAAGTCCTTCATGCCACACTCTGTCTAAAGCCTGCTGGATGTGCAGAAAACCTCCAACGACGTACTCCTTTCCATGCAAACCTTCCAGCACAAAGTTACCTACGCGGTGTAGCTGTTCAGGTGTGCCATGCCTGAGTCTAAAACCAAACTGAAACTTTGGAAAAGCTTTCCGGACCTATCGGGACTCGAGCAATCTTCTCAGGATGCACCTCTCAAGTAATTTGCCAAATGCTAGAAGCAGGCTTATTAGGCGATAGGAGTCTAATTCCTTTGCTGGCTTCCCATTTTTATGGAGCATAATGATATTCGCCTTCTTCAAGGCACTTGGGAAGTGTCTCAGCCGAAGAGCAGATTTGAAAATCAGAACAAGGAATAACAAAGCTCTGTGGGGCATCAGTTTAATGGAGCGGTTGTCAATGTTATCCTCACCAGGAGCCTTGTTGTTGCGAAGGGATTTGACATCATCTTCCAATTCCATGAGTTAAATAGGTTTTACAGGAAGAGCCATCTGCAATGGGGCTTCTAGGGATTCAGCAACCAGTTGTTTTCGTCTTGGCGATGCTGTCTCGAACGGCTGGAATCTTTCCTCCAGGTTTCTGGCAAACGCTTCAGCTCTGTCCTGAGGTGATTTTGCCCAAGTGGCATCTGGGTTACGAACTGCAAACTTTGGAGCAACTTGTCTCTTGAATTTCTTCGTGAGCTTCCAGAGCGCGAATTTTGAGTTTTCATCGGCAGTAGCTTTCCCCAGGAATGCGTCAGTTGCTTCTCTTTTCAGGTTGGCCAGTACTTTTCTCACCCGATTTAATATCCTTCGGTGCAGTCTGTCAATTATTAGGTCGTTGGTCCTGATGAACTCACGCCGGAGACGTTTCTTGAGAATTAAGAGTCCTACTGCTTCCGGAGAGAGAGCGATGCTGCTATGCAAGTTGCGTAGGTGAACTGCGCCGCCAGGAGCTGCAATTTGAGCTGCATCTTTGATCTTCTTTATAAAAGTTTCAACCGCTTTCTCGATATCGTCTGCTGTAATTATCTCTGTATTGAGGTTTAAGGCATTGTTAAGTTCGTACTGAAATAGCCTTATATTCGCACCAGGTGCATCCTAATAGGGGCGGTGCTATGAGGTGACATTGTTAGTGAAGCGATCAGCGGCAAGTGATCGGAAGATAGGTCATACTCTTCGCGTACTGATAGTAGACTGTTAGCTATATCTTTGTACAAGAAGAAGTCGATACATGAAGGTACATTCCTCGTGTTATACGGCTAGTAAGTGGATCTGCCTGTAGCCAGAACTTGAGTTGAGCTGCCGGAGATAACATCGTGAAGTGCTGTGCCTCGAACATTCGCTCTTATACTACCCCAGAGGCAGGGCCGCGCCGACCCCCGGCAGCGCCTGTGTGCGAAACCTATGAAGCGCCTCTTTTTTAACGAATCATCATATAGGTAACAAAAATAATTTAGGTAGCACACAGGGGCGGCGCGGCCCTGCCCAGAGGCGATGCTTAGCGTTAAAATTACCTCCAATGATAAACTTTTGACCATGTTGACCAAGGAGATTATCAAACTCAGAGGGATTCCAAGGTAGGCCTGGAGGAAGGTAGTGGAAATTTTTACTGTCGGCATTTGTAGGTGATTCGTTGTGATCGAATGCAGGGGATAGTGCACTAATCCCTGCCTGATTAGGATACAAGCTCCTCCTCTGGGGCGACCTCCTGGGTGATCTGGTCGATAGCAGCTCTAACCTATCATATTGAGGTAGGATCCGTCGTGTAGGAGTGTCTCTGAAATAAGTATAACATCTTTTTTTTGCTTGCTGAGAAACACTTTAAGCTCATTAGCATTTTGGATAATGATACGAGCGTTCCAGGTTACGAGGCGCAGTTCACAAGCCATTACTTGCGCTGCGTCAAAGACTTAGAACCTCTGAGTTCTTTGATCTCCTCAAATAACTCAGCGATGGTTTTTTGTAGACCAGCAGTGGTTTGCTGCATTGAGATGATGATTTGTGCGAGGGAGCCATCAATTGCCGTTTGGTTAGGATGTTGAGGTTCGCCTGTGTTTGTTACAGAAGCAAACGCAGCATTCGGAAAAGTCTGGAACCTTGTATTTGAGAAAGCATTTCGCTGTTGGGAGTATTTTCCAACAGGTCGTGTGCTCTGTTGTCCAGTTCTAGTCGCATCTGCATACGATAGGCCCTGCCGCACGATTGAGGATGGAATAGCTTGTTGTTTGATGTTGCGCATGGGCTGTGGATGATCTACGCGGGTCATGGGAGTAATGTTGAATCCAGTTTTTCGGCTTTTGAGTTTCTGGACGTAAATTCTGCAGCCCTTGTGAGTTGCCTCATGTTTGCCTTGGCAAATTAACGCACTCCAGGTCGTCATAGGTCCTTGCCTGGCATTGACTGGAACCAGTCCAATGAGGCAAATGAGGCTCCTTAGTGCAATAGTTTTTGGTGTAATCAAAGCCAAAACATCGGTAATATTAACGCAAACTACAATTTTTTCTCGGCAGTTCCACTCTGACTCTTTGACGGCCAACTTTATTTATTTTTAGAGCTTCTCTGTTATTAATAGTCTTTTTGATTTCTATATACCAGACGTTCTGTCCAGAGCCTTGACTGGGACCGGATCAGAGGAGTCAACATTTTGTGACTTCACCTTTGGATTATACATAGGTATTAACCACAGCGTGACCTTGGGAGGTGAAGGTATTCAAAATTTGTTCAATTGGGGTAGAAGCAGCCAAGCTGCACACTACAACCCTGTAGGCTCTGTCTTCCGGGAGGCAGAAGTGAGTGTGGAGATTAACTTCTGATAATTTTTTTGTGATAGCTCTGTGGGCATCAGAGTCACGGGGGTATAAGTTAAGTACACAATTGTCCAAATTCGTAATAACACAACAAAGTGAATACAATGTATTGTATTCACATGATATCAACCAAAGGGCCAATGACCCATAAATCATAAAATAATTACAAATAAAAATTGCTAACTAAAAATCGTTTACATCCACCGCTGCAATAAATTCTAAGAATTTATCGCGGCAGAGACCACCAGCGGCCAAAGTAGCAATGTTGCAATTCTTGTTGACATTGCTCCCGCCTACGCCAACAGCGAAGCCAACTGCAACATCCGGAAAACCAGAGCTGGGTTAGGGTAGACTTAAGTTTGTAAATTCAGTCTTCGATCAACATCTAAATAAAACTGTTCTTACTCTGTTTTAAAAATATTGAGTATTAACTGGCGACCGTAACAGGACCAGCAAGTACGCATTGCTGGCAACTTTAAAGGACTTCCAACGTTGACTGTTCTATAATAATTAGGACGAAGCTCGTTTGAAGCTCATAGGTGGACCACACGTTTTATCAAGTACGCCCGTAGAACATCCCCCAATTGTGTGTGAATCGCAGGATCCCGAGTAGAATACCAAAAAGGAAGACATCCGGATCACCAGGAGGAGTGGCCACATAAAATTATGTAAGCTGGTGAATAAATAAAAAATGTATAAACGAAATCAAACCAAACAAACAATCAAAATTTAAATTAAGTGAAAACCAAAATCAAAACTGAGTGAACAAATAAAATAAATTTGATTAAATTGATTAAGTTAATACAAAATAAAAAAGCGTAAAGCGATAACAAAATAATACACTGTATTTGCCAAGTCTTTTTTAAATAAAACATATGCAAATATCAGTATAAAGAAAACCCAATTCTGCGAATCTGAAGAGGACCCTCCAGAATGGAAGGCCAAAACCAGCTACTGGTTTTCAAAAAAACAAAATAAATAAAGTAATAAATATCAATGAGTACAATTTGAATAATAAATACAAAAAATTATAAGATAAATTTCTCTAATTAAATAGAAATTAAAACATTTAAATTCTTCTAATCACTTAAGTCAATTTTCAAAAAAAAAAATATTTCAATAATTTTCTACATATTAAAACTTTTTTTATTCAAACAAATAAATAATTAATAATAAGTAATAAGTGAATCGAAATCCATATCATACAAAATACTATCTATGAAAATAAGAATACTGAACAATCTAACAGTAACAATCTAATATTTCCACAAACTTTACGAATACCACAACTAAATTTACAACGACAAAATCAGAGACAAGGCGCATATAAACAGAACACGATCATGACAAACGAAAACAACGCAATGAACGAGGCAGAGAATCAAGTAATTAACGCAATTCGGCGAATATTAGACGAGCACCTACCAGTCATACTAGAAAGGGCTAGAAACCCAACATTCGAATTTAAAAATGCAGAAAATCAAGGAATTTTTCCAGACCTACAAAGAAATGTAACAGACCTAGATAGGGTACCAGACATAGTGAAAAGCTTACGTGAGTTTTCAGGCGATCCATCGGAATTCAGTTCATGGAAAAAAGGGGTATATGAGCATACTAGGGGTACAGCAAAATTTTTCGGTATCTTACACACTATTCGTAAAAAAAAGTGGCAACCCTTGCGACGAGTTGTACTTCATTAACACCACAAGCGGGAAAAAATATTAATTTCCACACAATATATCAAGCAAAGCCGACAATAGTGGCAAAACTGTGAAGAGTGTCCCCTAGACTCACTACTAGGTATAAAAATACTCAAGCACAGGGATATAAGCGTGCTGCAAACAATCAAAATCGTGGCCCCGCTGAACAGCGGCCACAACAAAAATTCAGCTGTTCAAAGCAGCTGTCCACAGCTGATCGAAGTTTGTTTACAAACTTTAGGAAAATGCATTTATGGACCCAAATGCAAAAACTATGATGCCCGCTCCCGCCGAGCGCTTACTCAGCCTCGGCGACCTCTTCAGTATAGCTGTGAACAAAGCCTCTGATACGACACGGGCATCCAAAGTGGCCAACACTATCGAGCCAGCGCCTCAGCGGGTGCAAGTCATCAAGAGGAAGGCAAGGGGGTCTTCAATGAATGCCAAGAAGAAGACAATACTGGATACCAAGATTCCTGTGCCCACCTACAGCGGCAGCTCAAACCGCTTTGGGTTGCTTGCGCAAACCGAGGATCTGAGCGAACAACCCAGTACCAGCCATCAAGCAGCTATTGCTGCTGCCAAACATGATGCAGCCTCATTTGGCATAATCATTGCAACTTCCAAGGCGCAAGCTAAACCCCCTCCAATAGTTTTGGAAGGCGTTGAAAACGCACCCCTGCTGATGGACAACATCTAAAAAAATTACTGACCTGAACAAGGTCTCTGCCAAGGCATCGATGGGTGGAGTCCTGAGAATCTACGCGGCAGACGCTAGCACCTTCCGCAGCATAGTCAGCTGGCTCGAGACCGAAAAGCTTGAGTTTCACTGTTACCAACTCAAGGAGGACAGGTCATACCGAGTATGCGTTAAAGGACTCCACCACAGTACGCTCCATCATCAAATCGTTGATGAACTAAAAAGCCTCGGTCACAAGGTGCTAGACGTCCATACACCGAAAAGGCGAAACGAGCCAGGGGCTCCTGCTGCCAATCCCATAAATCTTTTCTTTTTGAACATCGCTGCTGCGACGAACAACAAGGAGGTCCTGGCTGTTAAAGGTTTATGCCACATGAGAGTTTTCATCGAGCCCCTTCCCAAGCGAAATACGACAACCAAATGCCATCGATGCCAGCAATTTGGTCACACGGCCAAATACTGCCGTAAGGCGCACATCCGTCTCAAATGCGCCGGCGAACATCCTGCCGGCTGTTAAGGGTTTATGCCATATGAGAGTTGTCATCGAGCCCCTTCCCAAGCGAAATACGACAACCAAATGCCATCGATGCCAGCAATTTGGTCACACGGCCAAATACTGCCGTAAGGCGCACATCCGTCTCAAATGCGCCGGCGAACATCCTGCCAAAGACTGTACGCGACCACGAAGCGAACCATGCACTTGCTATAACTGTGGTGAACAGCACCCGGCGAATTACTCCGGATGCTCCAAACTCCAAGTATTCCTTCAGCGCTCTAGGCCAAAAAGAGGTGTGGGAGGAAGAAGCGAAGTCAACAATCGACCATCTCTCCGAAGCGGAGTCTCCTACGCAGATGTAGCTAAAGCCTCAGATGTCCGGTCGTTTGCCGAGCTAAGCTCTGACCACTTACCTCTCATCATCACTTTGGACACAACAGCCACAGCCTATCCCAAAGTCGAGCAGCTTATCAGTAGGCGCACTAACATGGAACGTTTTCAAAAACACCTCGAGTCGTCACTGAACCTTGACATGGCGCTGAACTCCGAGCGGGACATTGAAGTTACAATCGACTCTCTCACTCACAACATCCAAGTAGCAGCTAGATTGGCCACTCACACCCCAGGACGGAGACCCGCAGCAGCCAGAGTAGCGGTCCCCAGAGAGATTCCAATGCTCATTGCAGAGAAAAGGCGTTTACGCTCTAGATGGATGAGATCGCGCCACCCGCTGGACAAAGCTGATATTTACAGGGCCAAGTCTATCCTCCATCGTGCACTGGCAGAACACAAAGCAGCATGGTTCGACGACAGGTTAGCCAATACGGGTACCGAAGCCGACACGAAGCACTCGCTCTGGAAGGCCAAACGTGCGATCAAAAGACGTTGCCTAAGAAAAGCAGCACTGGTGAACAGCAACGGGGCTTGGTGCCGAACTGATTTGGAGCAAGCAGATGCGTTTGCCGCCCACCTCGCCGAGCGGTTCCAACCTTTTAACCTCGCCAGTCCGCAGCAGGTTGAAGAGACTCACGATCAATTGTCTCAAGCTCTCCAAATGGACATGCCGATCCAACCGTTCGATCCTGCTGAAATAGCTGATGTTATCGCCCAGCAAAACTCTAAAAAAGCACCAGGCCATGATGCAATATGTAACGCTACTCTAAAGGCCCTATCGAACAGAGCGATCCGCTACATAGCGATGCTGCAGTACTTTCCTCCTCAGTGGAAGCTGGGAATCATCTCTATGATACATAAAGTTGGCAAGCCGGAGAAGGACCCTGGATCCTACCGGCCGATTAGTCTCCTCCCATCGATCTCAAAGATATTTGAGAGACTGATTGCCGCCCGGGTGGTCAGTTTTATAGATGCCCAGAGAATAATGCCAGAACACCAGTTCGGATTCCGTGCTGGTCACTGCACGGTGGAGCAACTGCATCGAGTGGTCGAGCAAATTTTAAAGGCCTTCGACTGCGACGAATACTGCAACGCTCTTTTCCTCGATGTCCGGGAGGCGTTTGACCGTGTGTGGCATCCTGGTCTCCTTCTGAAAATCTAGAATACCCTGCCTGCGCCTTACTACTGTCTCATAGCGTCGTACCTCAGGAATAGGAGATTTGCGGTCCGATTCCACTCTGCGCTCTCAACTGAGTATAATGCGGCAGCTGGAGTACCCCAGTGAAGCGTCCTAGGCCCGCTACTATACTGCCTTTATTGCCATGACATGCCGCGACCGGCTGACAGTCTCTACGGAACATCAATGCTGGCCACATTTGCCGACGACGTGTGCATAACGTACAGATCCAGGTGCGAGCAGGAGGCCGCCAACGGCATCCAGAACTACACAACAAGATTTTCCGACTGGGCTAGGAGATGGAATTTTGGCATAAATGGCAACAAGTCCACGAATGTCCACGCTCTATCATCAAATCGTTGATGAACTAAAAAGCCTCGGTCACAAAGTGCTAGACGTCTATACACCGAAAAGGCGAAACGAGCCAGGGGCTCCTGCTGCCAATCCCATAAATATGTTCTTTTTGAACATCGCTGCTGCGACGAACAACAAGGAGATCCTGGCTGTTAAGGGTTTATGCCACATGAGAGTTGTCATAGAGTCCCTTCCCAAGCGAAATACGACAACCAAATGCCATCGATGCCAGCAATTTGGTCACACGGCCAAATACTGCCGTAAGGCGCACATCCGTCTCAAATGCGCCGGCGAACATCCTGCCAAAGACTGTACGCGACCACGAAGCGAGCCATGTACTATAGCCATATGCTATAACTGCGGTGAACAGCACCCGGCGAATTACTCCGGATGCTCCAAACTCCAAGCATTCCTCCAGCGCTCTAGGCCCGTGTCCCGTGTCCCTACTGGATGTATGCCGACTGCATCTCCCCGAAGCGGAGTCTCCTACGCAGATGTAGCTAAAGCCTGGATGGGCCCCAAGCAGGATCAGCAACAGGTGCGGTAGAGGCGGACATCAGCCCCCTATGGACAATAACACTTTTAGCATCCTGCAGACGCTAAACGAAAGCATGAACGCTCTGCGCTCCCTCCAGGAACAGCAGATTGAACAAATGAGGATGATGTTACTACAGCAAGGGCAGATGATCCATCTGCTCACTGCTATACACGCGCAGACAGCGACAAAATGAAGCCGCTACGCATCTTAGTATGGAACGCCAACGGCGTCTCCTCGAAACTGCCTGAAGTTGAATGCTTTGTGCGGCGGTACGAGATTGATGGTTTACTCATCAGTGAAACACATTACAAAGATGGAGTCAAGCCCAAGCTGTATGGTTACGAGGCGTATACTGCAAACGACCTGGGTGAGGGTAGCGCCAAAGGTGGATCAGCGATTATGATCAAATCAAGTCTGGTTAATTTTCCTCTCCCTTCAGTAGCCACTGATAGGGTACAACTTGCATCTGCAGCTATAGAAACTGGGGACGGCATTATAAACTTCGGCGTGGTTTACGGCCCACCGAGGTTCATCTGGACTACAGACAACTTCAAATCCATATTGGAGCAACATCAGCATAAATTCATTGTAGCTGGCGACTGGAACGCGTCCCATTGGCTTTGGGGAGCAGGGAGGTGCAACCAAAGAGGTCATGCCCTGGCAAATCTTATTTTCAACACAGATGTAAACTCGCTAGCAACAGGTGGCCCCACAAGGTTCCCTTTTGGTTGTAGAGGGTCCCCAGGCTACATCGATTTTGCGCTGACAAAAGGTATCCTGGGTTTACACTCAGATATCCGATGGTTTGCCGAGCTAAGCTCTGACCACTTACCTCTCATCATCACATTGGATACAACAGCCACAGCCTATCCCAAAGTCGAACGGCTTATCAGTAGGCGCACTAACATAGAACGCTTTCAAGAGCACCTCGAGTCGTCACTGAACCTTGACATGGCGCTGAACTCCGAGCGGGACATAGAAGTTGCAATCGACTCTCTCACCCACAACATCTAAGTAGCAGCTAGATTGGCCACCCACACCCCAGGACGGAGACCCGCAGCAGCCAGAATACCGGTCCCCAGAGAGATTCTGATGCTCATTACAGAGAAGAGGCGTCTACGTTCCAGATGGATGAGATCGCGCCACCCGCTGGACAAAGCTGATTTTTACAGGGCGAAGTCTACCCTACATCGTGCACTGGTGGAACACAAAGCTGCATGGTTCGACGACAGGTTAGCCAATACGGGTACCGAAGCCGACGCGAAGCACTCGCTCTGGAAGGCCACACGTGCGATCAAATGACGTTGCCCAAGGAAAGCACCACTGATGAACAGCAACGGTGCATGGTGCCGAACTGATCTGGAGCAAGCAGATGCGTTTGCCGCCCACCTCGCCGAGCGGTTCCAACCTTTTAACCTCGCCAGTCCGCAGCAGGTTGAAGAGACTCACGATCAACTGTCTCAAGCTCTCCAAATGGACATGCCGATCCAACCTTTCGATCCTGCTGAAATAGCTGATGTAATCGCCCTGCAAAATTCTAAAAAAGCACCAGGCCATGATGGAATATGTAACGCCACTCTAAATGCCCTACCGAGCAGAGCGACCCTCTACTTAGCGAAGCTTTTCAATGCTACCGGCCGATCAGTCTCCTCCCGTCGATCTCAAAGGTCTTTGAGATACTGATTGCCGCCCGGATGGTCAGGTTTATAGATGCACAGAGAATAATGCCAGAACACCAGTTCGGATTCCGTGCTGGTCACTGCACGGTGGAGCAACTGCATCGAGTGGTCGAGCAAATTTTAACGGCCTTCGACTGCGACGAATACTGCAACGCTCTTTTCCTCGATGTCCGGGCGTTTGATCGTGTGTGGCATCCTGGTCTGCTTCTAAAAATCAAGATTACCCTGCCTGCGCCTTACTACAGTCTCCTGGCGTCGTACCTCAGGAATAGGAGATTTGCGGTCCGGTTCCACTCTGCGCTCTCAACTGAGTATAATGCGGCAGCTGGAGTACCCCAGTGAAGCGTCCTAGGCTCGCTACTATACTGCCTTTATAGCCATGACATGCCGCGCCCGGCTGACAATGAGTACGGAACGTCAATGCTGGCCACATTTGCCGACGACGTGTGCATAACAGGTCCAGGTGCGAGCAGGAGGCCGCCAACGGTATCCAGAACTACGCAACGAGATTTTCCGACTGGGCTAGGAGAAGGAATATTGGCATAAATGGCAACAAGTCCGCGAATGTCTGCTACACCCTCAAACGGAGAACGCCACCAGCAGTGCTCATTGACGACACCCCTGTGGAACAGGTTGACTCAGCCAAATACCTGGGAGTCATACTCGTCCGCCGGCTCACTTTCGCGAAGCAAGCATACGGGCCGTGGCGTCGAAGCACTACTGGCTCATGGGCCCGCATAGCAAACTGTCGCTTAGAAATAAGTTGACCATGTACAGCCAAATCAAAGCTCCTATTTGGAGGTATGCGTGCCAAATTTGGGGCCTGGCGTGTGACAGCCAGATACGCAGAATCCAGAGCATCCAAAATAAAATGGCGAGGACGATCACTTGCTGCGAGTGGTATGTGAGGAACACCACCCTCCACAGTGACCTAAAGCTGCCGACGGTCTTTGAGACCATAAATTTTCACTCCAGCCGCTACAACGACCGACTGGAGCGCCATCGCAACCGACTCGCTAAGGGTCTCACCAGACCTCGCCCACAAACGAGGCTCAATAGGCGACTTCCTAGAGACCTAAATGACCGGCTCCCAACAAGACGCACAGCAAGACGAAGATAAGAAAAACAATATACTCCCCATCGTCTTTCTTTCTTTTATATTTTAGTTTTTGTGTTCTGTAAATAGTTAGTTTGTAAGTTTAAATTTAGTTATAATGTTAACGCTAAGCACACTTAGCCGGCGAGCCTCTCGGGCAGTATTAATAGATGCCAAGGTCACCCAGGGGTTTAAAGATACCCTGTATGCCTTAATAAAAAAAAAAAAAAAAAAAAAAAAAAAAAACTATTCGAAATAAAATTACAGGTAATGCAGATATTGCCCTGGAGTCATATAATGTGCCTCTAAATTGGCAAGCCATTTCGAAATGCTTGTCATTGCATTATAATAATAATAGGATAAAAGAGATTTGAGCACCTTAGAATATCAGATGACCATTATAGTCCAAAGGCCAAATCAATCAGTCGAAGAATTTCACCAAGTCGTATACAGACATCTTTCGTTAATTTTGAACAAAATAAGTTCTATGGAAATGAGCCTAGAATCCCAACAACTTATGACCAAATTATATAGACACAAAGCATTAGATACCTGTACAAGAGGACTTCGTGGAGATTTGTCACGCCTGCTTGGTGTAAAAGAACCTACAGATCTTCCATCTGCGCTCCATTTATGCTTGAAATTAGAAAATCAGGCCTTCCGCGCTAATCACGCTTTTGTCAAGGGACAACAACAACCACAGTTACAAATACAAAGAGTAGTTACACGCCAGGTTCAGAACCCCAATAACGTAAGGTTCTTAAATGCTTCAAACAATACAGGATTCCCCATTCCACCTAGAAATCCATATGTAATGACCAGACCAACTGAAAACGGGTTTGGACAACAGCAGCCAAGACCATTTTTCAATAATCAGAATTCGCAAATGCCACAATACGTAGCAAGACCATTTTTTAATAACATGCCAGACCGACCTACAGAAGTCAAACCTCAATCTAGACCAGAACCAATGGACGTTGACAAAAGTATTCAAACCCGACAAATAAATTACACCAATAGACCACAATTTGAAGTCGGCAAAAGACCACCACCAGGAACTCAACAACAATTCAAAAGACAAAGATCTTTCAATATTCAGACTATCTCAGAAGAACAGCCAGAGGAGGAACATACAGACTCTACACTAGAAGAATACGAAAAGTTAATATCATCTCAAGAAGAACAAAACGACTATGAAGATACACTGGACGAATACACTGAAACAATAAATGACAACAATAGAGAGTACGAATACGATTACACTTACCTAAATTTTTTAGAGTAACGGACTCCTCATTGCCATACTTTGAGTGCAAGGTGAGGAGTGGACAAATCTTGAAAATATTAATAGATACTGGCTCTAATAGAAATTACTTCTAACCCAAATTAGTTGCAAACCCGATACCAAATCAAAATCCATTTCAAGCTGTCTCTGTAGGAGGCAACATAAAAATTACTCATCATAAACTAGCAAACTTATTTAACGATCCAAATGTAACATTAAAGTTTTTCTTACTCCCAACTCTCAAAACGTTCGACGCAATATTAGGTAATGATAGTTTAAAAGCTTTAGGTGCTGTAATCGACACAAACAAAAAAACCATGTCCTTAAGAAACGGAACAAGAGTTACCATTAAAGAAAGAAAGTTTGAAGCAATAAACATTATAATTCCTAGAATCGAGCAACTCACAACGACACAAAAATCCGAATTAAACCTACTATTAAAAAGGTATCCGAAGCTTTTCTCAGAGCCTAATGAAAAATTAACATTTACTACAAACGTTAGAGCAGAAATTCGCACTAGAGATGATACGCCAGTATACTCCAAATTTTATACATACCCAATGTCTTTGAAGAATGAAATTGATAAACAAATCGCTGAACTTCTAGATAATAATATAATACGTCCATCCAGATCCCCATACAACTCACCTGTGTGGATTGTGCAGAAAAAGTTAGACGCTTCAAATATAAAAAAATACAGAATGGTAATCGACTACAGAACATTAAATAGTTGTACAATAGCTGACATATACCCTATACCAGACATTAATGGAGGAGAGCTTTAAAAGCTTTTGATTAATACGGACGTGTTTACAAACGCAGCGCGATAAAAATTGCAAATACGGAGTCAGCCCAGCTATAACAAGCCTTTACTACATCGTGGGAACGTGTAATGGTTCAGCTTAGCGAACCAAACCAAAAAGCAAGTGTTTAAACAAGAATAATTGTCCAAAAGACAATTTCTCATTTTGTTCTTTTTTGGTCGCACTTTTCGCGGTGGGAGGCCCATCTGTTAAATCAGCCGGTGGAGCTGACAACTCATCGTAGACCAACAGTGCTGCCAGATCTGGTGATCGGGAGCTAAATGGACAGATCAGCGGGGGGCCCCGCCCCCACCGATGAAGACCCATTCAGGAGGAGCTCCAGAATGTCAAGGTCCCCAACAAAAGGAGGAGGAGCTACGGTGCAGGACGCCGGAACCCCTGCGCCGGCGGTGGTGCTGGAGGATTTACCGACTTGCCGCCGCAGGGATGCAGCGTTGGACAACTCGGCCCCTGTAGCCAGCAGCGCTACCAATTGGAGTATTCAGAAGGGAAAGGACGGTATCACCGTGCCGTCGCACGGCAAAGGAAGAAATTCTTCAATCGGATCGCCTATAGGGCCATTAGATCTAGCCGCGGGAACCTCTGCGCCGGCGGTTGTGTTGGAGGATATACCGACTAGCCCCCGTAGTGCTGCAGAGCTGGACAACTCGGCCACTGTAGCCAGCAGCGCTAGCAATACCAGCAACCCGAAGGCAAAGGACGTCATCAGCGTGCCGTCGCACAGGAAAGGAAGGAAATCACCGACGGGATCGCCCATAAGGCCCTTAGAATTCGCCGCGGGATTCTAAAACGAAGACTTAAGGAGCATCCTCGCCAGGATGGGTAATAAAATAAACGCGATACTATCCGCGTTCGAAGTTCGGCGCCATGTCATCATAGAAGACAAGAGTGATCTACTGGAACTCTCGGCTCTCAGCAACAGGGTAATCGAGCTTTACGAAGGAGCCTCTAAAAGGAAGCTTTCGAAGACCGCTTCTACCCAAACTGAGCCCCAAAAGCCTAGACCAAAGGCTACACCAGCAAGGGAACTGCCAAAGGGGCAGATGCCCAAAGGTTAGGCGCCTAAAGCACAGGCACCCAAGCGCGGCAACTACTCCGCGGTGAGCTCAGAGGGTATACCCAAAAAAGATACGTCCAAGCCGCGCAGCTATGCATCCGTCGCCAAGGAGGCTAGCACTGGAAGCGAGTGGAAAAAAGTTCAGCCTAAACGCCTGAGGAAGAAGCCGGAGGCACTTATTTTAAAGAAGACGGGAGATGCCTCGTATGCGGAAATGCTCCGGAAACTGAAAGAGGACCCGAACCTCAGCGAACTGAGTCCGTAAAACTCAGCAAGGGAAACTACTGCTGGAGGTAGACGGGAAAGGCTCCGAAAGCGTCCCCAAATTTAAGACCGAGCTGGAAGCAACATTAAAAGACTTGGCTTCGGTCCGTACGGGTGTGCAAAGAATACCACTATCCTGCAGTGGACTAGACGAGGCCACGACAGCAAATGATCTCCACAGCTGCCTTGTCTCCCAATTTCAAGGCATCCAGCTGAAACTAGAGGACATCAAAGGACTACGTAGGATGCGGGATGGGACTCAGATAGCCTCGGTCCTGATGAACGCTAATGATGCGATTGCGGTCTTAGCGAAGGGCACGGTAACCGTGGGTTGGTCAAGGTGCCGCATTATCCAGGACGTCCGGCCCACGAGATGTTACAAGTGCCTGGGCTACGGACATCGAGCAACGGCCTGCAAGGAGATCGATCGATCAGACTGCTGCTTGCGTTGCGGCGAACGAGAACACAAGGCAAGTGGATGCGTGGCACCACCAAAGTGCCTATTATGCAGCGACAAAGTGGATAAAAACCACCCAACGGGCTGTTTCGCGTGCCTGACATACAGAGCCAGCCTTAAAGAAGTGAAGTCCCGCCATAATGCAGGAGTAAATTAAGATTGTCCAGCTGAATGTTAATCATTGGGCAGCTGCTCAGAGCCTCCTGGCTCAAACTGCGGCGGAGCGCAAGGTAGACATCATGCTTTTGAGCGAACCCTACTACCCCGTCCGTGGCAACCCCACAATGATACTGGACGAGACCGGTAAAGCAGCAAGTGTTGCAGCAACCTGCACATACAGGAATTGGCGGCCTCGCCGATGCGCGGAATAGCATATGCGAGAATAAAAGGAGTGCATATTTACAGCTGCTACGCCCCCCTAGCGACACCCCAGAACAGTTCGAGGAGATGTTGGAAGTGCTGGGCAGCCACGCGAGAGGGCGCGGCCCGAAGATCATCGCGGGCGACTTCAATGCATGGGCAGTAGAATGGGGCAGCAGGATATCGAATCCCAGAGGACGAGCAGTAATAAACACAATGCTCATGTTGGACTTGGTATTGCTATACGACGGCTGCAAACTAACGTTCAACAACGATAGGGGCTCGTCCTATATCGACATCACCTACGTCAGCAGAGGGTTAGTGGCCAACGCGAGCTGGACGGTCCACGACTCTGTAACACTAAGTGACCACGCGCTGATTTCCTTCGGCATCCTACCGAAGGGCACGACTTGGAGGCGGCAGAGAGGATCAGTCGGGCAAGCCTGGGCCTCGAGGAAGATCGACGAAGATATGCTGTCATATCAAATCGACTCGTTTCGAATCCCAAATGGACACACGGATTCAATGGCAACCGACCTCATGAAGATGCTCGAGGCAACGTGCGATGCAACCATGCCCAGGAAGAAAAAAGAGCAGCGCAAGCCACCAGTGTACTGGTGGAGCGCCAACTTAAGCAAGCTTCGCTCGGAATGCCTAAGGGCAAGAAGAAGGGCGCAACGAACCAGAGGCAGCAGCCAGCACGCAGAACTCGTGGAGGCTTTTAGAAGAAAACGCTCCGAATTTAAGCACGGCATATTGGCTGCCAAAGCCCGGGCCTATAAGGAACTACTAGATACCGTGCCAGAAAGCCAGAAATTAGTTCTGCTGCCGAAAGGCAAGGGATCAGCACACGCCGCAACTAGCTACCGCCCGCTATGCCTACTGGACATCGTGGGCAAGCTATTCGAGCGCATCCTATATGCCCCAATAGAGGTGATCATGGAGAGCAGCAACGGACTAGGTACGCAGCAGTACGGATTCCGGAAGGGCAGGAGCACCCTGGACGAACTTATGGCGGTGAGAAACATCGCCGAGAATTCTCTCCATTGTGACAGATGGCTGGGTGGAAGTAAGGAGTACTGTGCAATCGTCACGTTGGACGTGAAGAACGCCTTCAACACCGCTAGATGGCCAGTAATACTCAGCGCCATGCATAGGATGGGCATCCCGGAGTACCTCAGGATCGTCGTTGGAAGTTACTTTACGGATCGCGTCCTCTGGTTCGACACGGACGCTGGCCCGAGATGCTACAGTGTTTCTGCAGGGGTCCCACAAGGATCTGTGCTTGGACCGATCCTACAATGGAATCCTGGGCATCAACAGGCCCTTAGGAGCTGAGCTACATTGCTTTGCGGACGATGTGGCAATAACTGCAGTGGCCAAGACAATAGCAGTCCTCGAAGAGAAGTGCAACGCGACAATTACCATGGCCATCGACTGGCCAGAGAGAGCCGGCTTAGCAATTGCGGCGCACAAGACCGAGGCAGTCCTACTAAGCAGCAGGAAGAAGGTGGAAAGAATGGTGATCACGGTCAACGGAACACAGCTGGCATCACAAGACTCCTTAAAATACCTGGGAGTAATGATAGACCACAGGCTAGCTTGCTACGCAAGCAGGAAAACAGCAATAACAACTGCGTCATTGTCCAGGCTCATGCCCAATATAGGAGGACCAAACTACCCGGCAAGGAAACTACTGGTAGCGGTAGCCAAGGCAACGCTGCTCTATGCTGCACTAATATGGAGCAACGCCATCAAGAAAGCCACTTACTTGAAGGGAGCTCGGGCTGTCGTACGGTCTATGGCCCTTAGGCTTATCAGAGGATTCAGGACCATATCCGGAGACGCAGCACTAGCACTGGCAGGCTTGCCGCCAATCGACCTGGAGATAAAGGCCATTTGTCAGGTACGAGAAGGTGCTACACGGCTGGAGGCTCACGAGCGACTGATGGGAGAGTGGCAAAGCAGATGGATAACATCGCAACGGGGGAGGTGGTCCTACCAACTCATCCCCGATTTAACGACGTGGGCCAATTGCCGCCACAAGAAACTGGACTACCACCTTACCCAGTTCCTCACGGACCATGGCTGCTTTCGGGCGTACCTACTCCGGTTCCACCACGTAGAGGCAGCTCAATGCCTCTACTGCCCCGATGCTGAGGAAACAGCAGAGCATGTACTCATGCACTGCTCCAGGTTCACGGAGGAGAGGGCGCAGCTAAGGGCGCTGATCGGTGCCCCGCTCAGCCCTGGCGGCCATGATGGATAACAGCGACTCTTGGGAGCGAGGACGCAACATCATCAAAGACATGATGAAGCGGATCCGAACCGACGAGATGGCCAACAGAGCCGAAGGCTAATACAGGCGAAGTGCACGATATACGATGGCAGGAGAACAAATACCCAGTGACACCAGGGATGAAGGACGCGCGCCACTAGGCCAATCAACAAGGAAGGGAGTACAACCAGGCTCCACATCCTGCTCACCGAAGAAATAACTTGACTGGAAGTCCCGGTGAGCTTGCAAAGGACGGAAGAGCATACGGAGGTTTTTGTTTTTAGTACGTAGGCATAACTCTACTAGGGGGGTTATGAATCGTGCATGCCAGCTACGGACGGTAGCTGGAATCTTTGGAAGATTTTAATTTTCCTACCGTAAGGAATAATAAAAAAAAAAAAAAAGACATTAATGGAGTACTTGAACAATTAGGTAACAATAAATTATTTTCGGTGTTAGACCTCAAGAGTGGGTTCCACCAAATTCTCCTGAAAGAAAAAGACATTGAGAAAATAGCATTTTCAGTAAATAATGGAAAGTACGAATTTACTAGACTTCCATTTGGGCTGAAAAACGCTCCTTCCATATTTCAATGTGCCTTAGGTGACATTCTTAGAGAACACATAGGTAAAATTTGATACATTTACATTGACGACATAATTGTGTTCAGCAAAGACGAAGAAACACATTGCAAAAATACCTAATATTCCAAACCTTAAATGCAGGCAATATCAAATGGCAATTAGACAAGTGTGAGTTTTTTAAAACTAAAGTATAATTTCTAGCGTTTGTCATATCAGATAAAGGTATCGAGACAAATTCTGAAAAAGTAAATGCCATAGCCAAATACCTGTGCCCTAAGATACTTAAAGAATTGAGATTATTCCTTGGGTTATCATACTATAGAAAGTTCATAAAGGACTATGCCAAAATCGCTAAGCCACTAACAATACTGCTGAGAGGTGAAGATGGTCGCATATTCAAAGGGGCCTCAGCTAAAAAAATTATAAAAATCAATGAAGAAGGTTTGAAAGCCTTTGATTAGTTAAAAAATACTCTAATATCTGACGATGTTATTTTATAGTATCCCTATTTTAATAAGGAATTCACACTGACCACTGATGCATCCGATCACGCAATAGGAGCAGTTCTTTCGCAATCCGACAGACCAATAGCCTTTATATCTAGAACTTTATCAAAACCCGAAGAAAAATACGAGACCGCACGTAAAGAAATGCTAGCCATATATTGGGCAGTGAAACTTTTTAATGAATACCTATATGGTGGATCCAAAGTTAAGATTTATACAGACCACGAGCCCCTGACACACGATTGTAGCTGGAGAGGCAGCATAGCAGTTAGAAAATGAAAATCTTACCTGGACGAATATAATAAAGAATTAATTTACAAACCTGGAAAAAAAATGTAGTAGCCGATGCATTATCACGAATGCCTAAACAAAGCGAAGTAAATTCAATGACTGCAACACAACATAGTGCACAGAGCTCGAGTCATAATCTTATTCCAAGTATTGAAGCACCAATTAACGTATTCAAAAACCAAATTTTTATTCATAAAGAAAAGCCACCTGATTATAAGTTTATAATACCCTTTCCAACCTTCCATAGACACGTAATTTCCAAGTCCGAATTTTCCGATAGTGATCTAATTCAAATACTAAAGAAATATTTAAATCCGTCTGTTATAAATGGAATCTACACAACAGAAGATCTAATGGGACAAATACAAAGTTTATATCCGGACAACTTCTCATCATTTAAAATTAGTTTTACACCATCAAAGGTAGAGGACATAACAAAAGAAACTGAACAAGATGAAGTTATTTTACAAACACATAATAGAGCTCATAGGAATGCTGAAGAAAACAAATTGCAAATTTCAGAAAAATATTACTTTCCCAAAATGAAACAAAAAATAGTTACTATAGTAAAACAATGCCTCGTTTGTAAAGAAATAAAATACGATAGACAACCAACGAATCCACAACTACAAAAAACACCAATTCCAGAATACCCAGGACACACAATACACATTGACATATTCTCAACTGAAAAAAAAATTAGTACTCACCGCAATAGACAAATTCTCAAAATTTGCTCAGGCAAAAATTAAAGAATCAAAAGCAATAGAACATATTAAGAAACCCTTAAATGACATATTATTTTATTATGGTGTCCCGAAATTCGTTGTAATGGGCAATGAAAGGTCATTCAACTCAGCAAGTATCAGTTTCATGATGAAAGATCAGGCATAGGAATATTTACAGTTCCCCCATATAAAAGTTCAGTTAATGGACAAATAGAAAGGTTTCATTCTACGCTATCTGAAATAATGAGATGTTTGAAAACAAAACAAGGATATAAAACATTTGAGGAATTACTACAGAGAGCTGTTTATGAGTACAATTATACAATACATTCCGTAACTAAAAAGAGACCATTAGAGGTATTCTTCGGAAGAAATGTAACTACTAATCCGGAACAGTATGAGAAAAGAAGACAGGATAATATAGAGAAACTTAAACAAAAACAATTACAGGATCTAGAAAACCATAATAAAGAACGTAAAGAAATTAAAACATTTGTACCGGAACAAAAAATATTCGTAAAACAGTTACCAAAGCGCTTCAAAAAAGAAATAGTAAAAGAAGACAGAAATACAACTATTATCACAGAAAAAGTTACTTTACGGATCGCGTCCTCTGGTTCGACACGGACGCTGGCCCGAGATGCTACAGTGTTTCTGCAGGGGTCCCACAAGGATCTGTGCTTGGACCGATCCTGTGGAACATTATGTACAATGGAATCCTGGGCATCAACAGGCCCTTAGGAGCTGAGCTACATTGCTTTGCGGACGATGTGGCAATAACTGCAGTGGCCAAAACAATAGCAGTCCTCGAAGAGAAGTGCAACGCGACAATTACTATGGCCATCGACTGGCTAGAGAGAGCCGGCTTAGCAATTGCGGCGCACAAGACCGAGGCAGTCCTACTAAGCAGCAGGAAGAAGGTGGAAAGAATGGTGATCACGGTCAACGGAACACAGCTGGCATCACAAGACTCCTTAAAATACCTGGGAGTAATGATAGACCACAGGCTAGCTTGCTACGCAAGCAGGAAAACAGCAATAACAACTGCGTCATTGTCCAGGCTCATGCCCAATATAGGAGGACCAAACTACCCGGCAAGGAAACTACTGGTAGCGGTAGCCAAGGCAACGCTGCTCTATGCTGCACTAATATGGAGCAACGCCATCAAGAAAGCCACTTACTTGAAGGGAGCTCGGGCTGTCGTACGGTCTATGGCCCTTAGGCTTATCAGAGGATTCAGGACCATATCCGGAGACGCAGCACTAGCACTGGCAGGCTTGCCGCCAATCGACCTGGAGATAAAGGCCATTTGTCAGGTACGAGAAGGTGCTACACGGCTGGAGGCTCACGAGCGACTGATGGGAGAGTGGCAAAGCAGATGGATAACATCGCAACGGGGGAGGTGGTCCTACCAACTCATCCCCGATTTAACGACGTGGGCCAATTGCCGCCACAAGAAACTGGACTACCACCTTACCCAGTTCCTCACGGACCATGGCTGCTTTCGGGCGTACCTACTCCGGTTCCACCACGTAGAGGCAGCTCAATGCCTCTACTGCCCCGATGCTGAGGAAACAGCAGAGCATGTACTCATGCACTGCTCCAGGTTCACGGAGGAGAGGGCGCAGCTAAGGGCGCTGATCGGTGCCCCGCTCAGCCCTGGCGGCCATGATGGATAACAGCGACTCTTGGGAGCGAGGACGCAACATCATCAGAGACATGATGAAGCGGATCCGAACCGACGAGATGGCCAACAGAGCCGAAGGCTAATACAGGCGAAGTGCACGATATACGATGGCAGGAGAACAAATACCCAGTGACACCAGGGATGAAGGACGCGCGCCACTAGGCCAATCAACAAGGAAGGGAGTACAACCAGGCTCCACATCCTGCTCACCGAAGAAATAACTTGACTGGAAGTCCCGGTGAGCTTGCAAAGGACGGAAGAGCATACGGAGGTTTTTTGTTTTTAGTACGTAGGCATAACTCTACTAGGGGGGTTATGAATCGTGCATGCCAGCTACGGACGGTAGCTGGAATCTTTGGAAGATTTTAATTTTCCTACCGTAAGGAATAATAAAAAAAAAAAAAGACATTAATGGAGTACTTGAACAATTAGGTAACAATAAATTATTTTCGGTGTTAGACCTCAAGAGTGGGTTCCACCAAATTCTCCTGAAAGAAAAAGACATTGAGAAAATAGCATTTTCAGTAAATAATGGAAAGTACGAATTTACTAGACTTCCATTTGGGCTGAAAAACGCTCCTTCCATATTTCAATGTGCCTTAGGTGACATTCTTAGAGAACACATAGGTAAAATTTGATACATTTACATTGACGACATAATTGTGTTCAGCAAAGACGAAGAAACACATTGCAAAAATACCTAATATTCCAAACCTTAAATGCAGGCAATATCAAATGGCAATTAGACAAGTGTGAGTTTTTTAAAACTAAAGTATAATTTCTAGCGTTTGTCATATCAGATAATGGTATCGAGACAAATTCTGAAAAAGTAAAAGCCATAGCCAACTACCTGTGCCCTAAGATACTTAAAGAATTGAGATCATTCCTTGGGTTATCAGGATACTATAGAAAGTTCATAAAGGACTATGCCAAAATCGCTAAGCCACTAACAATACTGCTGAGAGGTGAAGATGGTCGCATATCCAAAGGGGCCTCAGCTAAAAAAATTATAAAAATCAATGAAGAAGGTTTGAAAGCCTTTGATTAGTTAAAAAATACTCTAATATCTGACGATGTTATTTTATAGTATCCCTATTTTAATAAGGAATTCACACTGACCACTGATGCATCCGATCACGCAATAGGAGCAGTTCTTTCGCAATCCGACAGACCAATAGCCTTTATATCTAGAACTTTATCAAAACCCGAAGAAAAATACGAGACCGCACGTAAAGAAATGCTAGCCATATATTGGGCAGTGAAACTTTTTAATGAATACCTATATGGTGGATCCAAAGTTAAGATTTATACAGACCACGAGCCCCTGACACACGATTGTAGCTGGAGAGGCAGCATAGCAGTTAGAAAATGGAAATCTCACTGGACCGATGCATTATCACGAATGCCTAAACAAAGCGAAGTAAATTCAATGACTGCAACACAACATAGTGCACAGAGCTCGAGTCATAATCTTATTCCAAGTATTGAAGCACCAATTAACGTATTCAAAAACCAAATTTTCATTCGTAAAGAAAAGCCACCTGATTATAAGTTTATAATACCCTTTCCAACCTTCCATAGACACGTAATTTCCAAGTCCGAATTTTCCGATAGTGATCTAATTCAAATACTAAAGAAATATTTAAATCCGTCTGTTATAAATGGAATCTACACAACAGAAGATCTAATGGGACAAATACAAAGTTTATATCCGGACAACTTCTCATCATTTAAAATTAGTTTTACAAAATCACAGGTAGAGGACATAACAAAAGAAATTGAACAAGATGAAGTTATTTTACAAACACATAATAGAGCTCATAGGAATGCTGAAGAAAACAAATTGCAAATTTCAGAAAAATATTACTTTCCCAAAATGAAACAAAAAATAGTTACGATAGTAAAAAAATGCCTCGTTTGTAAAGAAATAAAATACGATAGACAACCAACGAATCCACAACTACAAAAAACACCAATTCCAGAATACCCAGGACACACAATACACATTGACATATTCTCAACTGAAAAAAAAATTAGTACTCACCGCAATAGACAAATTCTCAAAATTTGCTCAGGCAAAAATTAAAGAATCAAAAGCAATAGAACATATTAGAAACCCTTAAATGACATATTATTTTATTATGGTGTCCCGAAATTCGTTGTAATGGGCAATGAAAGGTCATTCAACTCAGCAAGTATCAGTTTCATGATGAAAGATCAGGCATAGGAATATTATAAAAGTTCAGTTAATGGACAAATAGAAAGGTTTCATTCTACGCTATCTGAAATAATGAGATGTTTGAAAACAAAACAAGGATATAAAACATTTGAGGAATTACTACAGAGAGCTGTTTATGAGTACAATTATACAATACATTCCGTAACTAAAAAGAGACCATTAGAGGTATTCTTCGGAAGAAATGTAACTACTAATCCGGAACAGTATGAGAAAAGAAGACAGGATAATATAAAGAAACTTAAACAAAAACAATTACAGGATCTAGAAAACCATAATAAAGAACGTAAAGAAATTAAAACATTTGTACCGGAACAAAAAATATTCGTAAAACAGTTACCAAAGCGCTTCAAAAAAGAAATAGTAAAAGAAGACAGAAATACAACTATTATCACAGAAGCTGGTAGAATTGTGCATAAGAGTAATATAAAGAATGCATAGGTCCGAAAACCGCCAAGAATTAACTATGTCCTATCAGTCCGAAATTATATATTATAAAAAAATAATAAAATATACTAATAAATAAATATCCGCTAAATTATAATTATTGTCCATTTGCGGGTATCGATCCGAACGTGAGGGTTCGGCCCATACACTTAAAAAACCGTTAGATGGCCAGTAATACTCAGCGCCATGCATAGGATGGGCATCCCGGAGTACCTCAGGATCGTCGTTGGAAGTTACTTTACGGATCGCGTCCTCTGGTTCGACACGGACGCTGGCCCGAGATGCTACAGTGTTTCTGCAGGGGTCCCACAAGGATCTGTGCTTGGACCGATCCTGTGGAACATTATGTAGAATGGAATCCTGGGCATCAACAGGCCCTTAGGAGCTGAGCTACATTGCTTTGCGGACGATGTGGCAATAACTGCAGTGGCCAAGACAATAGCAGTCCTCGAAGAGAAGTGCAACGCGACAATTACTATGGCCATCGACTGGCCAGAGAGAGCCGGCTTAGCAATTGCGGCGCACAAGACCGAGGCAGTCCTACTAAGCAGCAGGAAGAAGGTGGAAAGAATGGTGATCACGGTCAACGGAACACAGCTGGCATCACAAGACTCCTTAAAATACCTGGGAGTAATAATAGACCACAGGCTAGCTTTTAAAGATCATGCTTGCTACGCAAGCAGGAAAACAGCAATAACAACTGCGTCATTGTCCAGGCTCATGCCCAATATAGGAGGACCAAACTACCCGGCAAGGAAACTACTGGTAGCGGTAGCCAAGGCAACGCTGCTCTATGCTGCTCTAATATGGAGCAACGCCACCAAGAAAGCCACTTACTTGAAGGGAGCTCGGGCTGTCGTACGGTCTATGGCCCTTAGGCTTATCAGAGGATTCAGGACCATATCCGGAGACGCAGCACTAGCACTGGCAGGCTTGCCGCCAATCGACCTGGAGATAAAGGCCATTTGTCAGGTACGAGAAGGTGCTACACGGCTGGAGGCTCACGAGCGACTGATGGGAGAGTGGCAAAGCAGATGGATAACATCGCAACGGGGGAGGTGGTCCTACCAACTCATCCCCGATTTAACGACGTGGGCCAATTGCCGCCACAAGAAACTGGACTACCACCTTACCCAGTTCCTCACGGACCATGGCTGCTTTCGGGCGTACCTACTCCGGTTCCACCACGTAGAGGCAGCTCAATGCCTCTACTGCCCCGATGCTGAGGAAACAGCAGAGCATGTACTCATGCACTGCTCCAGGTTCACGGAGGAGAGGGCGCAGCTAAGGGCGCTGATCGGTGCCCCGCTCAGCCCTGGCGGCCATGATGGATAACAGCGACTCTTGGGAGCGAGGACGCAACATCATCAGAGACATGATGAAGCGGATCCGAACCGACGAGATGGCCAACAGAGCCGAAGGCTAATACAGGCGAAGTGCACGATATACGATGGCAGGAGAACAAATACCCAGTGACACCAGGGATGAAGGACGCGCGCCACTAGGCCAATCAACAAGGAAGGGAGTACAACCAGGCTCCACATCCTGCTCACCGAAGAAATAACTTGACTGGAAGTCCCAGTGAGCTTGCAAAGGACGAAAGAGCATACGGAGGTTTTTGTTTTTAGTACGTAGGCATAACTCTACTAGGGGGGTTATGAATCGTGCATGCCAGCTACGGACGGTAGGTGGTATCTTTGGAAGATTTTAATTTTCCTACCGTAAAGAATAATAAAAAAAAAAAATACATTAATGGAGTACTTGAACAATTAGGTAACAATAAATTATTTTCGGTGTTAGACCTCAAGAGTGGGTTCCACCAAATTCTCCTGAAAGAAAAAGACATTGAGAAAATAGCATTTTCAGTAAATAATGGAAAGTACGAATTTACTAGACTTCCATTTGGGCTGAAAAACGCTCCTTCCATATTTCAATGTGCCTTAGGTGACATTCTTAGAGAACACATAGGTAAAATTTGATACATTTACATTGACGACATAATTGTGTTCAGCAAAGACGAAGAAACACATTGCAAAAATACCTAATATTCCAAACCTTAAATGCAGGCAATATCAAATGGCAATTAGACAAGTGTGAGTTTTTTAAAACTAAAGTATAATTTCTAGCGTTTGTCATATCAGATAAAGGTATCGAGACAAATTCTGAAAAAGTAAAAGCCATAGCCAACTACCTGTGCCCTAAGATACTTAAAGAATTGAGATCATTCCTTGGGTTATCAGGATACTATAGAAAGTTCATAAAGGACTATGCCAAAATCGCTAAGCCACTAACAATACTGCTGAGAGGTGAAGATGGTCGCATATCCAAAGGGGCCTCAGCTAAAAAAATTATAAAAATCAATGAAGAAGGTTTGAAAGCCTTTGATTAGTTAAAAAATACTCTAATATCTGACGATGTTATTTTATAGTATCCCTATTTTAATAAGGAATTCACACTGACCACTGATGCATCCGATCACGCAATAGGAGCAGTTCTTTCGCAATCCGACAGACCAATAGCCTTTATATCTAGAACTTTATCAAAACCCGAAGAAAAATACGAGACCGCACGTAAAGAAATGCTAGCCATATATTGGGCAGTGAAACTTTTTAATGAATACCTATATGGTGGATCCAAAGTTAAGATTTATACAGACCACGAGCCCCTGACACACGATTGTAGCTGGAGAGGCAGCATAGCATTTCAATTAACGTATTCAAAAACCAAATTTTCATTCATAAAGAAAAGCCACCTGATTATAAGTTTATAATACCCTTTCCAACCTTCCATAGACACGTAATTTCCAAGTCCGAATTTTCCGATAGTGATCTAATTCAAATACTAAAGAAATATTTAAATCCGTCTGTTATAAATGGAATCTACACAACAGAAGATCTAATGGGACAAATACAAAGTTTATATCCGGACAACTTCTCATCATTTAAAATTAGTTTTACACAATCAAAGGTAGAGGACATAACAAAAGAAATTGAACAAGATGAAGTTATTTTACAAACACATAATAGAGCTCATAGGAATGCTGAAGAAAACAAATTGCAAATTTCAGAAAAATATTACTTTCCCAAAATGAAACAAAAAATAGTTACGATAGTAAAAAAATGCCTCGTTTGTAAAGAAATAAAATACGATAGACAACCAACGAATCCACAACTACAAAAAACACCAATTCCAGAATACCCAGGACACACAATACACATTGACATATTCTCAACTGAAAAAAAATTAGTACTCACCGCAATAGACAAATTCTCAAAATTTGCTCAGGCAAAAATTAAAGAATCAAAAGCAATAGAACATATTAGAAACCCTTAAATGACATATTATTTTATTATGGTGTCCCGAAATTCGTTGTAATGGGTAATGAAAGGTCATTCAACTCAGCAAGTATCAGTTTCATGATGAAAGATCAGTTAGGCATAGGAATATTTAAAGTTCAGTTAAAGTTCAGTTAATGGACAAATAGAAAGGTTTCATTCTACGCTATCTGAAATAATGAGATGTTTGAAAACAAAACAAGAATATAAAACATTTGAGGAATTACTACAGAGAGCTGTTTATGAGTACAATTATACAATACATTCCGTAACTAAAAAGAGACCATTAGAGGTATTCTTCGGAAGAAATGTAACTACTAATCCGGAACAGTATGAGAAAAGAAGACAGGATAATATAGAGAAACTTAAACAAAAACAATTACAGGATCTAGAAAACCATAATAAAGAACGTAAAGAAATTAAAACATTTGTACCGGAACAAAAAATATTCGTAAAACAGTTACCAAAGCGCTTCAAAAAAGAAATAGTAAAAGAAGACAGAAATACAACTATTATCACAGAAGCTGGTAGAATTGTGCATAAGAGTAATATAAAGAATGCATAGGTCCGAAAACCGCCTAGAATTAACTATGTCCTAGCAGTCCGAAATTATATTATAAAAAAATAATAAAATATACTAATAAATAAATATCCTCTAAATTTTAATTATTGTCCGTTTGCGGGTATTGATCCGAACGTGAGGGTTCGGCCCATACCCTTAAAAAACCTTTGCATATTAGTTTATAAAAAGAACAACATGTTTTCTTTCATTGATTAATTGGATCGGCTCTGCCTGGAAGTATGTTGCTGGGAGTCCAGATCATGACGACTTAACAATGATAGAAAATAACCTTAACAATTTAATTTCCAACAATAACGACCAGATAAATATAAATAGACAGTTACAAGACAGAATAAATAACTTGACCTCAATATCAAACATATTAACTAACTCAATTAACAAAAATGAATATTTAAGCAATGAAATATCTATAAGATTGCAAAACCAGGTTAGATTAATTAAAGAGGAAATAAATAATGTTAAATATGCCATGCAATGGGCAAAATTAAACATAATAAATACAATATTGGTAAATCAGAAAGAAATAAATGAAGTACATAACATTTTTGAAAAAAGCAACATAACATCTTTATCTACCGAAGAGATGTTAGAATTAATAGACGGGTCGGTATTGCATAACAAAACCACACTGATCTACATCATAAAAATCCCAGAATTAGAACCAACTAACTATGAGAACATGATAATAAAATCAGTAGTGAGAAATAATTCAATAGTTCACTTAGAAACCAATGAAATTTTCATATCACAAAATGTAATAATTCAAATTCCAAAAAATTTGAAAAATATAAATCACATCAAAATTTTTCAAAAAGATAAAGCAATAAATTTAAGAAAAACACAATGCATTGTAAAACTTGTTCAGGGAAAGGAAGCGCTGTGTGTTTATAGCAACGCGGAGCACATACAACCAATAGAAAGAATCGACAACAGCTTGATTTTATTCAACGATTTTAGCGGCAATATAACTCACAATAACGAATTAATAAAATTAAAAGGTACTTACCTAATCCACTTTTGAAATGACACACTTAAAATAAACAACGATAAATTTAGCCACAGAGTAACGACTTTTTTGAAACCGGAAATTACTCCCACAGAAGAAAAACGCTTACAATTACTCACCTTGGAATCCCTAGCAAAAATAAATATCAAAAATATAAAACACATTGACGAACTAAAAACACATAACATAACAACTCATTTCTATAGTGATAACTATGATTTTATCAAGATACCTATGTAAACCAAAGGAAAACATAACGCTGCAGATCCAACCACCGCAAACCATCCAAACCAACCTTCGTAAAGTAATTCAACCCGAGTTTAATAACATTCCCTATTTCTAAGACCTACTTGAGGACAAGCAGGCATTTGAGGGGGAAGAGTTAGGCACACAATTGTCCAAATTCGTAATAACACGACAAAGTGAATACAATGTATTGTATTCACATGAAATCAACCAAAGGGTCAATGGCCCATAAACCATAAATTAATTACAAATAAAAATTGCTAACTAAAAATCGTTTACATCCGCCGCTGCAATAAATTCTAAGAATTTATCGCGGCACAGACCACCAGCGGTTAAAGTAGCAATGTTGCAATTCTTGTTGACAATGCTGCCGCCTACGCCAACAGCGAAGCCAACTGCAACATCCGGAAAACCAGAGCTAGGTTAGGGTAGACTTAAGTTTGTAAATTCAGTCTTCGATCAACATCTAAATAAAACTGTTCTTACTCTGTTTTAAAAATATTGAGTATTAACTTATATGCGCAAGTTGCCGTTACGCGCGATCGTGAGCTCATATGAGTCAGTCGATACCGCCGAGTCGAGAAGTCTTTCTAAGGCAGGTACGTCGCTGACAGCAAGTACTGCCTAGGTTTAGGTAACTTTTTTGTCACTGGAATTTTTGCTTGTCCGGATTCTTCTTCTTCTGAATGTCCATGCTATTTTCGCCTTCTTGACAGTCATCTAAGCTTGCAAGAGCAGCAAATTTATTTAAAGAGAGATAGTTTCTATGATCGATTACATGGGCCCTTTTTCGAACTTTTTGGTGAGGTTGGTAGGCTTCTCTTCTTGGATGGAACTTTTTGCCAAGAGACTGAAGCCTACTGGAATGTAAACGTATTACTAGTTTTTTCAATTTGCGGTAATAGGCGACTATTTGCAACTGTTATCTGGTTAGGGTTGTTTTATTGACTTGGGCTGCTAACCATAAAAGGCTCCCTGCCAGTTGTGCTAGGCGGGGGCTTGCTCTGAAAGGAGCATCCTGTTCGTGGTACCTCTCGTAACTCCGCTTTAGTGCACCCAGCGACTTCCGACATCCCGGAATCGATCGACCATACTTCTCTTGAAGCACCTCTATTTTTTAATTTCCTCGATGAAATAATATAGTTTGATTATTTTGCCAAAAACTTTTTTTGTTTTTTTTGTTTGGTCGGAAAATATTTAATGAAAATAAAATCGAACTGATCCCTTTCTCAATGATGATTCGACTCAGGCCGAACGACAACTTTCAACGTTTGCATGTGTTTCGAAAATTCGTGATAACAGCGGGCAATATGGTACAATAAATTCTTTCCGATCTCAATCTCTTAATTTTAAACTTTAACGTTGATAGTTCGACCATTATCTTCTTTTGAATGCCGACGATAAAATAGATAGGAAGTCCCCGCTTCTGTCATTCTACCGAGTACATATAACAACGTGTGTCACCAAAAACTTGATACTTAGTAAGCACATAACATTGATTTTTTGCTGAAATACTCTGGTGATTATGTCATGGCGATCTTGCGGTTTTTGGCCCACTTCGGATTGCATATGAGTGTATTAAATAAATTCGGAGTTCTATAATTTAGCACGTACATCATAGCGCCTTGAGCGTATTCGTGTATGTGGCGTGAGCTTCCGATATAAGATGATGGGAGAATCGTCAGACGTTCAATATTCTGAACATCTCCATCTCAATGAATAGCATCACGCAAGTGTATATAGTCCGCAGATCGTAGCTTTGCCTGATTTAATCGGATGAACGCTAAACGAACGGTTTTGACTTTGACACACATGTCGACAGCGAATTGCTGAAATAGCCGTCGGCACATCAGAATGACATTCAGCTCATGTGACAAATTTGTGCGTATCCGATGGCATTCGTTCCAATGCTGTTTTCAACATATTAACCACAGCATTATTAGCGTGAAAAAATGTTTGCAACTGTTCAATAATTCGTCTCTTTAACTGTTGTGTTCACCGCACATTCAGCTGATCCACCATCAAGGAAATGGAATATATTTGCAGAAATTGATGCGGTTCATTTGGTGTTGGCACCATTGAACCATGCAAATGATACATGTGTCCTTTTATCTGTAATATGTATGAATATGTAGTTGTTCTGTGTTTCAATTCATTGTGTTGTTTTGAGTGATTGTATCTTTTACCTTGCAAGTCGGCATGAAGCCGCCTTCTCGAATGATATTAGCTCCAAAGGAAGTCATGCAAAAGCAGTTCAAGCAGTATTCAAGAATATGTTGAAGAAATTGGCTTGAATCGGGATTACGTCCATCATGGTTTCAGTCGTTGTGGTGGTGTAAGTAATGGATCGAGTTGGACTTTTCCACTTGCGCAGCAAAATCCAGCCGTTTCTCTTTTAAACTTTAACGCATTGCAATATCGGCATATAGTCGTCATTGGTCCAATATCTAAATTTTCATCACCACTGTATTTCGCAGTGGGATCATATTACAATGCCAAATTATTGTATGATGTCAATGATCTTAGTGTGCTCACGCGTTGTCTTAATCGGGCATTTTCTCTTAAAATGTCTTGTATTTCTTCGCTTAAGTTCTATGAATACACTTGTTGCTGGCTTGTATGTCTCTAGGCATTTTGGACTATGGACGGAGTGGTGAATTTAACCTTCAATGCACGATCATCATAATTTACACAGATCAACTTACCACCTTAAAAACAAATGCCTGCTGTTGAAATTGAATAAAAATTTTTACAATACACGTGATTGATTTGATGGTTTCCAATTGAAATGTTAGGAAACGAGTGAACACAATACCGGTTTGTTACATGAAATTAACTGAGTAGCTCTCAAATAGCTCTCTGAATTGAGTTAATCTTTACAAGAATATCGCTTTGAGAAAGTAAGTGGTCTGGTTAGGAATCGAGCGATAAAAATATATAAGCTTATATTTTGACCCATTACGAATGATGGAAATTGTCCAAATGGGACTGAACTTTACATTTGCCAGAAGAGGATCCATATTGAAGACAATTCTAAACGATTTCTGAATAAAACTAACAGGGAGTGCACATGTATCAATGCATTCCCAAAGACCGGACCAGTTAAATATAATAATGAAGTTAACCTGTTAAGGTAACCTGTTTTTACCAGACATAAGATTAAGAACCGGCTAAATAGCAAACAAATGATGCCAGCACGTAGTTCGAATGAAGGTGGTATATAAGAACAGGGTATAACAGCGGTTGAACAAACTTTTACAAGGATTTAGAGGAGGATGTAAAAATCAGAATAAAGTACAAATAATTGATTGTAGTGGGATAGTATTCTGTTAAGTAATGATAGTAAGATGTTTCTTATCGTAGGGTTTACGATTCTTTTATTTCATTGTTTCTTTAAGATATATGAGAGCAATGGTAAGTTCGATATTGGTAATGTGTTTGTCTATTTCTAATGCAGATTTAAAAGGTGTGTGATTGAGAGCGTTCGCTTTATGTAAGCTATAATGTTTTCTTCAGTTATGTGTATTTGGACTGATTTCAGTGATTGTTTCTTTGTTTGGTTTAAGTGTCATAGTATTTTTCAATTGTTGTACCCTTAAAGATTCCGATTATTTGTGCTGTAAGGTATAAGACAGTTACTTTCCAAAATGCAACATTTTTGTTTCGGCGGTGGTAGAGATTAATGTGTTTGAGTTTTGTAAAGATCCGATAATTGTGTACTTTATATAAGGTTGTCAAATATCTCCCTTCCGTTTTTTTGTCTTTGGCTATGTACAAAGCGCTACAGAGCTCGTATCTGGCAGCATTATACATCATTTGAAAGGTCTTGACATAACCTACAAAACAACGCTATGCATGATTAGTTTGGATATTGCGTTCAACAGTTATAGACGTGTAAACATAGAGTTCACTAACGCCGAAATTCGCGCTATTTTAAAGTTTTCCTTCGTTAAAGGCAAATCCGCTAGAGAAACGTTCCGTGAGATTAATGGTGTTTTGGGGGATGGTACTCTATCACTTCGAACCGCGGAGGAATGGTTTCGACGATTCAGAGCCAGTGAAAACGACACCATGGATAAGCCAGCCGGTGGAAGGCCTGTGACGACAAATACCGATCAAATCATCAAGTTAAACCGGCATATGGCATCTCGTGACATCACCAAAACATTTTGAACCATCTGCAGAAAGCTGGATACAAAAAAAAGTTTGATGTTTGGTTGCCGCATAATTTGACGCAAAAAAACCTTCGGGACCGAATCAACGCCTGCGATATGGTGCTGAAACGAAACGAACTCGTCCCATTCTTGAAGCGGATGGTGACTGGCGACGAAAAATGGATCATATACGACAATTTCAAGCGAAAACGGTCGTGGTCGAAGGTCGGTGAATCGTCTCAAACAGTGGCCAAGCCGGGATTGACAGCCAGGAAGGTTTTGCTGTGTGTTTGGTGGGATTGGAATGGAATCATACATCCCATATGGCCAGACGCCTAATTCTACCATCTACTGCGAACAACTGCACCGCTTGAAGCAGGCGATCGACCAGAAGCGTCCAGAATTGGCCAACAGGAAGGGTGTAGTGTTCCACCAGGACAACTCCAGACCACCCACTTCGTTGATGACTCGTCAGAAGCTACGGGAGCTCGGATGGGAGGTTTTATCGCATCCACCATATAGCCCGGACGTAGCGCCAAGTGATTACCACCTGTTCCTGTCCATGGCGAATGCCCTTGGTGGTGTGAAGTTGAGTTCAAAAGAGGCTTGTGATAAGTGGTTGTCCGAATTCTTCGCAAATAAGGAGGGGGGCTTCTACCAGGAAGGTATTATGAAGTTGCCGTCTAGATGGGAACAGATCATCGAACAAAACGGCGCATATTTCAACTAAATCCGATCACTGTAACACTTTTTACAAAGCATTGAATAAAGAGCAAAAAAGCGGAAGGGAGATATTTGACAACCTTATACATAGTGCTTTGTTTCATAAAATATAAATGTTATTGGTGAAAAATTGGCCTTTTTGTATATGCGTAAGCATGTATTTATTAGGTTTTAAGGTAGTTGCAAAGGTGGTTTGGTTTTGTAGATTTTCATTAGTGTGAATGGTAGTTGACATTTCTGTGGTATTTTTTTACTTGATTTTTCGCTTGCATACGCATTGGATACTCGAACAGTGTGAACAAATTTTTTTTTTGTGCTCCGAATATATACAACATTTTTCCATGAAAAGTGAATAACTACCAATAATTTACCAGAAAAATTTAGCGAAAAGACACTCAATGTCATGTATAATGGCTTATTTAAATAGTTGTGCAAACACCTTTATTTTGTACAACTAATATATTGCGAAAAAAATTAACATAAAAACCAAGACAAGAACATCCACAATGAGTTAAAACTAACGTCAACAAGAGCAAGAAAACCATCGTCTCTCATTGATACGAAAAAACTCGTATTTTTCATTTGTGTTTTCGCAACTCGCGGAAGTGCACGATATTAATGCAAGCTTCGATTTGCCACGGGCGATCCCCCCAACCCGAAACATGAATTTATGCGAACAGCGAACGAGAGAGCGCGTTTTCGCTCGCCGGCAATCCCACCGATGAACCAAAGAGAAATGACCTCTCCTACGACAACCAAAACTTCAAGCACTGCACACGCAACAACAAAAAATAGTGCAACTGTACCTACCATATGCACGCTGTCGACTGCAACGCTTGTTCAGCAATAAAGCCAAAAACACTGCAAGCTGGGTTGCATCGCTACATCCAAATAAAAAGAAAATCAAGCCCCAACTAATTCTGCGGCGGGTAACAAAACGAACAAAACCCGAACTAAGACAACGAACTAAGACCCGAGAGTCCTACAGATTGGGAATATTGGCGTTATCTGCCGATAAGGATCTACTCCCCAGTACTTACGACGGGGACAAAAAGAAGCCAAAGGCCCCATCTGAGAGAAAAGCTCGAATATTCTGGTAATCAAAATAAATAACTTGTTGGACAACTTGTTGGATAAGACAACTTCCACATAAAACTCCAAAAAAAGGGTACTAAGGTCCACGTAACTAAGGTCCAACTAAAACCGAAGAGAGCTTAGGACTGTTGCACATTTTTTAAACGAAAACAAGTAAGGAAGCAGCAGTCGAGTTTCCCGACTGCAAAATACCCTGTACCCTTAGACAAGCTTACAATTTATTTAATATCAATAAATAATGAAACAATATTCTATTATAAAAGAAAATAAGTTTCGTGTGTCATAAAGCCATACACATTTCGCTGTCAACGTCGCAGTCGGCGTCGCGCAATGCGAGTTTTGCTGCGCTTCTGCTTTCCTTGCGGTAGATTTTGTATGTGGCATAACTTCCGTGTTTCTTATCCGATTTGGTTCAATTTCAAAATTAGATAGCTTCCATAAGCACCAACGCATAGGCCAAATTGCATAGCATTAGGTTAATAGTTATGGGTTTTTTGCGGTTTGCGGGGTGTGATATCAAAATAAAACAACAAACTTGCAATGCGCATGGTAATTACCTATCCAACAATATATATCATGTCTGTAGCTCTTGTAGTTTCTGAGATCTAGGCGTTGATACGGACAGACAGATGGACAGACGGACGGACGGACAGACGGACATGGCTATATCGACTCGGCTGTTGATGGTGATCAAGAATATATATACTTTATGGGGTCGGAGATGCTTCCTTCTGCCTGTTACGTACATTTGCACCATATTATGGTACCCTTTTCACCGATTTTTAATGGGTACAGGGTATAATAACAAAAGCTACTACACTTTTCGACTAAAAAATAGTAAGGGCCTCCAAGACATTCTCAAGGGTATAGAGTCTGACGTAACAGCTTCAGTGAAAACTGTCTTTAACATCCTGAACAAAGACAGGGGACCGCAACCACTTTTTAAAGTTGAGCTGGAACCTGACACTAAAGCTATCATGAAAAGGAAGTGCATCCTATCTACAAGCTACAGTTTCTTCTGAATTGTAGAATTACTGTAGAAGAACCATACAAACGGAAAGGCCCCGTGCAATGCACTAATTGTCAAGAAGATGGCCATACAAGAGCATACTGCACATTGAGTTCAGTTTGTGTCGTTTGTGGTTGCTTTATGACTCTGCTCATTGCACGACAAACAAAAGCAATCTAATACAGGTAAAATATACAAAGACCTCAAAAGCCGGATTAATCACCAAGTAACGTCTGCACGCCACCATAACTCACAGAATACCTCTATACAATCAAAAACATCCCCAGAAGTCTTCTTCGCAACGCCAAACACGTCCTCATTGGGTCCTGCGACCACCTTCCCAAGTGTGACCTTCGCAAACGTCCTAAAATCGGGACTAACATAACCAAACACTCTACACTCCTACTTTTAGAAACACATCTCACTGTTAAATAAATCTTTCAAATAGATGGCTTTTTGTTCTACGAAACAAATCAGATTGAAAAGTAAATGAAAAAACATATGGCGGCACCGGTATCCTGTTTAGGAAGCGCGTCAAAAACCACAACCAACCATAGCGAGCATGCAAAAACTACTTGCACGCCACATCTTTAAAGGTACAACAAAGAAGCGGAAATCTTACCCTGGCAGCGGTATATTGTACCCCTCGTTTTATTGTTTCCGAACAACAATTTCTGGACTTCTTCAACACCCTAGGGGACCATTTCATTGCTCCAGGTGATTACAAAGCCCAACACTCTAACTATGGATCACGCCTCCTCACCCTAAAGGGAAACAGTTGTATAACGCCATCATAAAGGCAGACAGAAAGCTTAACTACGTCTCTTCAGGCAAATACTGACCTACCGACATGAAAAAAATTCCTGACTTGGCATTTCGACTTCTCAATAACCAAAAATATGCCTCAAAGGCTCATCAGTGCCGAATCTCTACCGGATCTATCTGACCATTCGCCAGTCCTTTTAAATCTTAACCTCCTCCAACGACCTGAGAGTTCAATGCAGGCTAATAGATTAACATCAAAAAGAAAAAAACTGGGTCGAATACAGAATATATCCGCAGCAAATACCCTGGAGTATTTTACCTACAGCTGTCTGAATCTCTACACTCAAAATAGAGAGTGCACCACGCAGCCCCAGGACGATAAACCTAGACATCGAGCAGCTCGTTCTTGAGAAACTATTTCTAAAACTATTGGCACTGATAATGACGCGACGCGCTCACTTTGGAAGACCATACGCGCCATTAAAAGGAGCTCCACCAGGAAGCCGCCGCTGCTTAACAGAATTATGGACACGGAATTATGGGATTATTCCTGAGCACCAATTCGTGTTTCAAGCTGGTCATTGAACGGTGGAGCAAATATTAACGCAATTCAACAGGAAAGAATTCTGCAGTGCCCTCTTCTTGGACATCAAGGAAGCTTTTGACTGAGCTTGGCATACAGGTCTACTGGTTAAAATCATTATGAGACGAAGGCAGTTCGCCTTTCGCTTTCACTTAGCAATCTCTGCCAAATACGACGTGAAGGTCAGTGTTCCACAGGAAAGTTTCCTGCGACCGCTAATGTCCTGCCTTTACAGTAGCGATGTTCCGCAACCAGACAACTTGTCATCAATGCTGGACACGTTTGCAGACGACGTCTGCAACACCCACAGATCCAGCTGTGAATCCTCTGCTGACCGCGGAATTCAATAGTAACGTTCGCGCAAAGCGCGAACCGCTGGAGCATTGGCATAAACAGCGATAATTCCGACAATGTATGCTACTCCTTAATAAGGATTACTCCGCCTGGTATAGCCATAGGATGAGGGCCTGTCCTACAGCGCAACATAGCTCTGCCGTCAGAACCCGCATACGAAATGCATTGACCAAACATTATTGGCTGTTGAATTCTAGAAGCAAACTGTCACTGCCAACAAAATGACTATCTACAAGCAAATTATTGCGCCGATCTGGAGGTTTAGGTGCCAAGTCTGGGGTATAGCTCATCCGCCTTACTGAGGACTTCATGGATCAATCCTTGGATAGCCACAGTTTCCACACGAAATAATCCGGCATCACTTCTTCTCGAATTTGGGCTGCTCGGGAGAAAACCTTACGTCCATGACCTTTCGATTCACCACTGCTTCTTTGTTGGCATCCTTCGTGTTCACTATCACCTTGTACATGCTCGATTTCAGTGATGAAACTCATAATCTATGTCACCCCTGCGACTTTAACCTCTTGCACCACGCCTTCGTACATGCTAGACAAACAATCCGGAAGCATATGTTATTTCCCTTTGTATCCATCTGCGGAAGCGAATACGCAGGGTGACTCCTGTGTGAAGCTATCACTTTCCGGCAGACCAAACACAGGCCGATTTTGGCTGGTTTTTGGATGAATACCATTGGTGAAGATCAAGAACTTTTCGATTCCTTGATCACTTCCAGCTTCAAAACCCTTTGAACCCCGATATGGCACTACTGCCGGAAAAACTGGTTGGTGCCTATGCTTAACGCTTTGGAATTTTCTACATCGAAGCCATCCCAGGTTAGCGAATGACGGAAATAGCTCTACTACCGCTTTCAGCCTACTCGTACTCACTTTACTGCCGTCAACTCGTCACTTCTAACTCATTGATTTAAAATTCCGACTGATAGGAACTCGAAATTTCTTCTGAATTCATTACCTAGGTATAGATTGTTTGCAAATTAAGTTACCAAAAAGAAATTGTGAGTTTCCACAACTCCACTTAAGCTTTCAATAGGCCTTCTACTTTCTGTTGTTGTCCTCCCGTTGTGCTTACGAACGTCCCTTGAAACCAGCTCCACTCTTGATAAACCTCTTTGCAAAACTACCTTATATGTAGCTAACTGCCCTTCGCGATGTCTGCATGCTTCTCATAGTTTTTCTATGGATCGGATTGTAACGTTGAGCGGCAGAGTTCCGATCTTAAATTCAGACGGACAATTTATAATCTCGTTGCCTCGTTAAGCACTCAAGTCTCCCATAAGCTGCTCGATTTTCTAGTAAAAGGGATCAAAGTCTTTCATTTTTTCTCAGAAGTGCTTCCCCAAGGCGTCACATAAGTTGCTCAATCTTTTCCTGGCTCACCCTCATATTCGCCTCGATTAGGCATTTCAGCACAGTATCGATGTGGCGGACATGGTCAGATTCGTTCTCTGAGAATATTATGACGTCATCTACATACCTAGATTTTACATATTTTCCCGATTTGATCCCTCAGCACATCGCCTAACACCCTTTGAAAGATGCTGCTTGCATTTCTCAAGCCGAATGGCAGACGACAAAATTCGTACTTGCCGCCATTTACCGAAAATGACGTCTTCTCGCGATCATGAACCGCAAGGTATATTTGGTGAAACGCTGACTTTAAATCAAGGGTCGTAAAGAATTTTGCCTTGCCAAGATTCGGTAGAATCATTGGAATAATAGGCATCGGGTAACGGCCTGGAATAGATCGCTCGTTACCTCTTCTTCGGGTTCCCGAAAGCGTCAGTTCCCTTTGTGTCCACGACCCACGTCGGGCTGTTAAAGGGTGACCTAGAGGGCCTGATAATTCCGTCTTTCAGCAATTGCTTGACCTCGTTGTTTACGAAGTCAGAAACACCCATGAGATTTGGGTAAGCTCTGGAGTACACCGGTTCATTGTCTACTTTGCAAATCGTGGCAGTGACAGCGTTAAATGGAAGAGCTTTATTATGAATGGAGAAAGCTTTTTCCTCCTTATTATTGTGTCCTTGAACTCCTTTTTAACGGAGGCAGGAACAACAATATCGTTCACATCAGTGAAGTTTACGTTGGGGCAGTTGAAATAGTGAAGCTTTTTAGAGATGCGCTGGTATTCTAGGGAGTCTTCTGCTAAGTTTAACTTTACCCCGGCCTGTGCTAACAGGTCCAAGCCTATAATAGCGTCGAAAGCGTTGAGAGAGTCAAGAATAAAAATGGGGAGGTGTGCTTGAAGACTTTCAGTAAGCACTTGTGTTTTATTTCGGTGGAGCCATGTATTGAGCACACCGAAAAAGGTCTGGCGACCGGCATTACATATTTCAGCTCCTTTATGGGCCTTATGTAATTTTTTGCTGAGCCGGTGTCGATTAACATCCTTAGAGTTCTCCCAGCCAACCGTCGTTCAATGAATGACGGGACTGGGAGCGAAATTATTCTCAATATCGATCTCTTCGACTGCAGCCTTTACTGCTTTTCATACTCTTCTTGGGGGTCTTTGGGTTTTGGTGGCTCTTGGACAACGTTGTTAAGACGTTGTCGTCTCGGTCCTGTCGAGCGTTCTGAGGAATTTCTTCTCTTAGGAGCATTCGAATCATTAGGATGGAACCTGTTATGCACAGTGCGCTGTCTAAATCTGGAGGACGAGTCGATCTCCATTGGCTGAGGAGCTTGCGCCTGATTCTCACTATTGGTCTGTCCGTTAACGTTACTCTTTTGACGTCTGACATAATGCGGGTTCCTATCCTGTTCCTGCTCTTCCCTCTTATCTTTATTGGGTTTCCCTTGGATGCGGCTCTTGCCGTTTCCAGTTGTGTGCGCTTCAGCATTAAGCAGGTCAGCCCCCTCTTGTTCATGCGCCATTACGATCTTGTTGGTGACAAGTGTTAACTTTTTCTCAACTAACCGAGTCCGAGTAGGTATTATCTAGCCTTGCCAAAATGGCATCGAAGTTTAATACTGTGTTGTGGGACACAAGTAAGGCTCCAGCTGCGCCACGAATTTTGTTTCTTAATATGGCAACAGCTTGGTAATGAGCACTGCTGCCGTTGAAGGGCTTGAAAAGATCGTAGGCGTATATGGCCGATTGTCTCCAGGCCACATACTCGTCTAAAGTACCGGAGAACTTTGATACAGACATTATTATGTCTAGAGGTAAGTCGCTAACATCGGGATTAACAGAAACCTTTTCATAAGTTATGATTTGCGGTGCTACCACCTGCAAACTCTGTACCTGATTGGCTAGGGAGTTTAATTAGGACTGAAACTGAGATTGCTGTTGCGGCAGTGCCTGCCCAACAGCATTGTCGATAAGTGCTTGGATTTGACTGGGGTCCATGGTGTTATCTACCGGGGCACTCTCTAACGGCTGATTTATTATCTGGCTCGCTTGTTCCTCCTCCCAGCTATCCTCACTTTCGTATTCAATCTTTACGTTTCTATATGAACCTGACCAGTTCATTGGTTGGTTGACGCTACACAATATATTCTCGCCGAGCACAAGCGATCGGCTAATTAAGTACGGCAGGAGAAGGTATGCAATACAATATAATTCTTAAATGGGAAGCAGTAAAGGTATGCTATTTTTATTTAAAAGGGTAGCAATAAAAGTAAAAGCAAATAAAAGTATGCAATATGCGCATTCTCTTAAAGGAGTATGCAATGAAAATTTAATCTGCCGACAGTATGCAATGGAAATTAAGCCAACCCGAATTTCATCACCATCACGTGGCCAGATAATAGAAAATTTTTGCTTTACTTTATGAGAGGCAATTTCGGGAACTGGCCACACTGGAGACCACGTGCACGTGAAAACTAATATAATAGTTTATTTTTTTAATTAGTCGCAAATCTGCATTCGTGAAAAAACAGCACGCATTCTAAACTTTGGACTCTACCTTGTAGAGTCGGCATTTGGAAAACAAAAAACAGTGGGAGAGGCAGTAAAAGTAAAGTAAACCAGTGATTGAACAAAAACCATAATTGCCCAAATGGAGGAGAGCATTTTTTCTGACTCTCAGCTTAGAAATAAGCAGAGTGCTTATGAGAAGATGTTCCTAACAGCTGACAAAATACCATCGGATATTAGGGTTGAGTGCCGACTAGAAACTCAACGACTTTTGTGCACTGTAACTCACATCAGCCATAGCACGACCACTACGACTCCAACATTTACTAGTGCGGCTAGTAATCCCACTTTTACTGTAGCCACTGTAATAGCCAGCAGCTATAGCCATGATGGCCATAAACCAATATGCTCCACTGGCACCGAAAAGCCAACGATCAGCGATGCTGCCAATAGATTGCTGGATGCCCAAAAGCAACGAATTAAATAAAAAAAAATCCGAAATCTTTGTCACCTACCTTTAGTGTGAAGCGCGTAAGCAGAGAAACCATTCTGTCTTCACCATCGACCATCACTAATAAAGCAAACTCTGAAAACAGATTTGCAGTGCTGGACATGGACATGGATTATGAAGACAGTGATGATTAAGGAATTTCCCATGACGCAAATATATTAACTACTAATCCGACTGCAGGTGAACCGGAACTCACCGATCTCCCTGCCCCTGTTAAGGGCCCAAAACCACCACAAATAGTTGTGAATGTCAGCAACTTAAATGACATTTTTGAACTCATAAAAGAGGTCGCCAATCTGGACAACGTTACGACTAAGGCCAATCAAGGTGAAACGACCAGAATCTTTACCAAGGATAGCGATACGTACAGGGCAATTATTAACCATTTCGAAGAAGTAGATATTGAATATCATACATACCAAATTCAAACGGAAAAACCTTACAGAATTGTAGTTAGAGGTATACATCAAGGCACCCTAAACAAAGATATTATAGATAGCGTGAAGGCAGTTGGCTACGATGTTATTCATAAGCCTACATCTAAGGTTAATAAGGAAAAAATTCATTTTTTTTCATCAATATTAAGCCCTGCGCTGAAATTAATGAAATTTATAAGATTAAGCATATTTGCCGCAAGATAGTGAAGATTGAAAGGATGCGAAAAGCGATGGAAATCGCACAATGTCATCGCTGCTAACAGTATGGGCACACAGCCAAATACTGCCGCCGGCACCCAAATTGCGCCAGGTGTGGAGAAGATCATGCCACTACACAATGTGGACGCTCCCCTGAAGCACAGCCTACCTGCATCCACTGTGGAGGAGACATGGCCAGCTATAAAGGTTGTGAATGTTACCAAAACTATCTTCGCCGGTCAATGGGAACTACCAAGAGCGTGAAAAATGCAAACAGGTCGAATCGCTTCTCTGCAATGTCCCATGTAGACAATTCTTATGCCACTACAAATGGTATAGACCCGCAGCAGTTTCCTACCTTGCAAACGGGCCGTAACATGAACGCTAGAAAATCACCATTGCGTCACAATTTTCAGCAACCGCAATTATTACATCAGCGTCCACAGCAACAACATATAAAACAGCAACCGTCATACAGTGCTAATGGCAATACAGGGGTGCCCTACGCTGCAGTAGCAAAAGGAAATTCTAAACCAGGCAACGTTGGAGTTGCTCAGCGCCGTCTAGATATTATACAGACGCAACTTTCACTGCAACAACGAGAAGACAGTAATCAACAGCACAGATTTCTTGATGTAAAACCGCTTCTTGACCAACAACAACAACAATTTCAGCAATGGCAACAACAGCTCCAACAACAGCAGCAACAGCAATTTCTGAAGTGGCTTTAACAGCAACAACAGGAACAGCAAAAGCAAGATAAACAAGCCAACTATCGCTTAGATAAGCTTGAAAATATCGTTCTTAAATTGGCTAATAATATAAAACAATGGGCTGCAGCTAATCACCAGTCTCATGACAACGTTTCGGCCTCGCAATGAACCACCTTAAGGTTCTTATATGAAATGTCAATGGCATTTCATGCAAAGCCAGAGAAATTGAGCTCTTCGCGCACAACAACAGCGTCGATATTCTTCTCTTAAATGAGATTAGACTTAACCGAGGAGAAACATTTAAGATATATGGATATACGTTCTATCCTGCGTACAAACCATCGCGTAATAATCACAGCGTCGGAGGAGCGGCGGTATTGGTGAAGAGTACCCTTCGCAATTTTCCACAAAGGGTCACTGAAACGCAAACCATACAGATGTCATCAGTCAAGGTGACAACTGGCCTTGATGACATGGAGTTCAGTGCCATTTACTGCCCTCCAAGAAACCGAGTAGAATAAAGACTTACTTTCACTTATCTCTCGGTGCTTGCGGACAAAGTTACTTTGTAGGTGGTGACTGGAATGCGCGACACTGGCTGTCGGGAGATAGATACAACTCACCCAGGGGACGAGAACTAGCCGAAGCCATTTCTAGCTGTGGGGCTAATATTCTTGCTACAGGATCACCTGTATATATCAAGTCATACGCCCACCTGCATTGATTTTGCATTGCATCACGGTATACCGGACTCTCGTACAAGCATAAGCGCTAATTGGGATTTCGACTCTGACCATTTGGCTCTAGTCGTCACGATATAAACGGCTGGAGTTACCACGCGTCCATTTCCTCGTCTAATTACCAAGCGTACCAACATTACAGCTTTTGGAGAGCACCATTTAATTAGATACTACGCTTAATTCTGGGGAAGATATTGAAATGGCAGTAGACACTTTTACTTTTTTTTTTTTTTTTTTTGTTATCATTCTTATTTTATATTTAAAATCTGTCCGAATGGAAAATCATTAAATGATTTGGGGGTGACATTAACTTAAGGGGGGTACATGGAATGTACATCATATGAGTCTGACTTAGGTGTCTATTGGTGGGGGAGGTCAAGCGGGTGTTTCCTTTTCAGGCGTCTTAGGGATTGGCTGTTTTCTAGGAGCTTGATGGCCAGGTGGTTGGGGTGATTGTCCAGTCTTTTTGTATATCTTTCACTGTGTCGGGTGATCTCCTCTCCTACCGAAGGAATTCCAAGCTCTTTGTGGTTTATTGAGTTTTCGTGGTACGGATGAGCGTTAGATAATGTTCTCAGACATTTATTCTGAAACCGCTGTATTCTGTTGCGGTTGGAACAGCTTGCCGTGCCCCACAACTGAATCCCATAGGTCCAGATTGGCTTCAGCACTACGTTGTATGTGAGTAGTTTGAATTTTTCCCTGAGCTTGGATCTTCTGCTCAGGAGCCAGTGAAGTTGCCTGAGTCGTAGGTCGGCCTGGTTGCGCTTGTTGATTAGGTGTGGACGCCATGTGAGCCTGCGGTCCAGGGTCAGCCCTAGATATTTGGGAGTGTCATTCGTTGGAATGGTTTCCCCGTTGAGTGTGACGGGGGTGCAATCCCCCCTGCGTAATGCGAAGGTTGTGTGGGAGGATTTCTCCGCGTTTACCACGATGTTCCATCGTGTTGTCTTTGTCCAGTCTTTGTCTTTGTCTTTGTATGATGGCTGATGCATCCTGCGGATTCTTGGCGGAGGCTAGGAACGCGGTGTCCGTGAGGTTCCGAGAGGGGGTGATGGGAAGGTCCGCTGTGTAGAGTGTGTATAAGATGGGTCCAAGAACACTGCCTTGAGGTACTCCTGCTCTTATAGGCCTAGGCGTGCTGATTGATGATCCGCATCTCACTCGGAATTCTCTTTCCTCTGTGTACGACTTGAGGAAGGCGAAGTGGGAACTTGGAAGGTTGGATTTAATTTTGAACAGGAGTCCAGGGTGCCAGACTCTGTCAAACGCCTGTTTAACATCCAGCATAACGGCGCAGCAGTACTTCTTCTTTTCGAAGGCCTCTAGTATGCACTCAACAAGCCGGTGGCATTGCTCTGGTGTTCCATGAAGGCGTCTGAATCCAAACTGGTGATCAGGGATCAGTCCGGCCTCGTCCAAAACTGGCAGTACTCTACGTAAAAATATTCTTTCAAGTATTTTAGACAGGATTGCCAGCAAACTAATCGGACGATACGATGCTAGATTGGCTTCAGGTTTTCCAGGCTTGAGGAGGACAAATATTTCAGCACGCTTCCACACTTTCGGGAAGTACCCTAGACGGAGGCAGCTGTTAAAGATGTTAGCCAGCCTTTGGGAACAGTTTAGGGGCAACATTTTCAGTGCTGTTGCATCAATTCGGTCAGGACCTGGTGACTTGCCATTTTTTAAGGAGGCGATCTCCTGCACAATCTCCTCTGGTTCGACGGGCTGTATTGGCGTGCCAGGAGCACTTGGGCTCTCTACGAACCTTATGATGGCAGCTCTCTCTTCGGCAGTGCAACTATCGAAAGGTGAGAAAGCACTATGTAAATGGTCGGCAAAGGCTTCTGCTCTTTCGATCTCAGACCGACACCAGGACCCGTCCACTTTGCGCACGGGTGATATCTTCTTAGCAGGTCTTTTAATATGCCTCGTGACATTCCACAGATTGTGCTGCGGGTCTCCAGGTTCCAGCTCCTTGAGAAATCTATGGAAGGAGTCCTGCCGTAGGATGGTTAGCTTGTCCTTCAGTTCCTTGGTGGTACGATTAAGTGCTGTCTTGTCCCTAGGATTGCGCGATGAAAACCAGACTCTTCTAAGGCGCCTTTTTTCGGCCACGAGGGCCGCGATTTCAGGAGACCACAAGTGCAAGTCTCTTTCAGGTGTTCTCGGGGTAGTCGGAGGAGGTGGGTTCGCAAATTCAGCAGCATTGTGCATCTCTCTGGTTAAGTTTTCGATGGCCGCATCTATGTTGCTTGGTGTGGAAAGAGGGGGATCTGAGTTCAGGGAGGAAAGCATCCAAAACGTAAACTTGGGGGCATTTGTGTGTTTCCAAATGAGTCTTCTAGGCGGGGTTTTTCTGAGGACGGGAATGTTTAGGAGCAAGTTTACTGCGCTGTGGTCGGATAGCAGTTTATCATAGCTTGAGCATGTTATCTTAGAGTGTCCTATGCCCTTGGAGACGGCGAAGTCCAGAAGATCCGGCTGCTTTGAAGGGTCGGAAGGCCAGTGCGTGGGTTCTCCAGTGGAATGGCAGTCCAGACTCTTCCGCTGCAGGTACTTGTAAAGCTTAATGCCTTTGGAGTTGTTTGTGCGGGACCCCCACCAGGAGTGTTTGGCGTTAAAGTCTCCGGTTGCTATAAAACGAGGTCCAAGGGACTCGAAGAAGTCCTGAAGGTGGGTCTCGGTTATCGAGTGTCTGGGTGGAAAGTAAACCGCACCAATGGTGATATCTCCCTGTGGGCTAGAAATCCTGGTCACGGCGCACTGAGCCCATTCCTCCTGAAACGCGGGAAGTTCCGTATACTGAATGCCACTCCTGATGAGCATAGCTGCTCCTCCGCGTGCTCTGCCAGATGGATGGTTGGCATGTAACAGATCGTATCCGCTAATGTTAAAGTAGGATCTGGGACAAAAGTGGGATTCCGAAACTAGAAGAACATCAATATTGTCTGTTTTCATGAGATGCTCTACTTCGGCTTTGCTCTGCTGCAAGCCGTTTGCGTTCCAAAAAACTATATTAAGCCTTATTTGCATTACTTTCTGTTGAGGAAGGGAGCTATAAACTGCGTCATCTGCGAGAACATCTGCGAAAGCATCTGTGGGATCAACTTTTCCATCATCCTCTCAATCGTTCCTTCCATGCGGGCAAACATCGTTTCAAGCTGGTTGAGATTTCGGGCTTCGGGAGTGGTTTGAGGGGTTTGTTGGCGATTCCTTGGCTGTGTTGCATGGTTTCCAAGAAGTACGTCCCTGTAACTCGTACCATTGATGATAGTTGGTATTTGGATGAGAGGTGGTTTGTTGCTATTCCCAACGGGTCTGGCTTTAGGAGATAGCTGTGCCTTTGCCTTTTTGTAGGCAGGACATCCTCTGTACGACGCAGGGTGATCAGCTTGACAATGTAAACAGCATGCTTTCTCGGCATCTTTTTTGGTGCATGACCTAGAGTCATGAGAATCACCACATTTCACGCAGCGATGTTCCAGGAAACAGTAGCGCTGGGTGTGTCCGAATCCTTGGCATCTGAAACATTGTGGAACATCGTTGAACTTCAGTGGGGGCTCAACGGTGACGACTGACCTACAAATCCTCTTTATTTTGAAAACATCTGTGTTGTTGCTCGCTGGTTCTAGGTTAACAAAAAAATATCCCCAGTGGTTGTTTGGATTTCCTGCCTATGGGATTGTGCAGATCCCTCACAGTATGGTCGTATTTGTGGAGTTCTTCCTTAATTTCAGTCTGGTCCGTTGAGTGGTGAAGTCCCTTGATGACCGCCCTGTACGCTCTCTCGTCCTTTGGTTGGAAGGTGCAGTGCCTTTTGTTATGTGCCACGAGGTGCTGGCGTAGGGCTGTGTAGGACTCCTTGTCTGGCATCATTACGCGTACATTATTATTTCTCTCCGTTTTGTATGAGAAGTCCTTTTTGGTACCCACGAGAGTCGTTATCATCTTGACAACCGCGGTGATGTCGGTCACGTCTGGGATGTAGATCGGGGGAGGATTGAAGGTTTTCAGGATCGGGTTCGGTTTCACTGCCGTTTTAGATGCCACTGCCTCTGAGGCAGTTTTGGGTTCGTCATGTTCGTCGTCATCATCTTTGCTTGAAAGGAGGGCAAAGGGGTTGTGTGCCAAGTTGCTGCGCAGAGCTGCGCTGGTGCTAGGCGTGACGTCTGGCTTCTCTCCTTGCCTATTACGCGCGGGCTTGCGCTTGATCTCGCTGGGCTCCGAGTAAGAAGAACTCCAGCTAGAGTCTCTGCTCGAGCTGCACTTCCTTGCTTTGAGGGCCTTCTTGCATGGCATTGTTTTGCCAAGCTTAACGGCACGCGGCGGGGCCTGCCAGTCCATACTCTAAGTTGGCGTTCAATTAACGCTTATGTAAAAGTAAGTCACTGCAGCAACGGCAGCAAAGGGGCAACGGACACAGTGGGACTCCGCTCCTGGCAGCCCGACACGGTCCGTAAAATGCGCAGTCCACCAAGTCCCAAGTGCGGGCAGGTCGTAAAAAAAAAAAAAAATAAAATAAATAATATTGGAAAAACAAAATTCCGAAAAATAATTCAGTTTAATAACAAAAAACGAAGTTCCTTATTGTTGAACGATTTTTCAGTGAATGACACTTTTACTGAGTAAATCTACACAGCAGCTGCTGATTCAATTCTTATACGCACAAATCGTAGTGCCGGGAATGGTAAAAAAATGGTTACTTCTCGGGCAAAAAACGATCTTTGGATGGTCAGTGTCGGGATGCACTAAGTCCAGAGGCGATACTACTATTGTAGCAACCGGTATCGAACTTAAACATGTGGATGGATATTGGGAAATGGAAGAAAGGATACCAATGATATTTTTTTTTATTTATTTATTTAAGTGAAGAATCCGTACATCATAATATTGTACCTTAACATACACAGGGTGGAGAAATAATCTTAAGAATTACCAAACACTATATCTAATTAAATGAAGTAGGAACATAAGTGAAAAGTTTTTACTGTTATCTTAATGACAGTATTTGTCGTAGTGCGCGATTTTGCATCACCTGGATACGTTTATAGTTAGATTTGGCTGCGATTCCCCAAATCTGGATCCCATATAACCATATTGGTACTATACAGTGCGCATACACAGCTCTTTTGCACCTCAGCGAAAGAGTGCTCCTTTTATTCATGAGCCATCTCAGTTGTTGCGATCTGTGACCACATTTCTTTACTGTGTTTTTGAGATGCAGCCCTAAGGTGAGACATTTATCCAGGGTGATACCTAGATATGTTGCTTGCCGCGGCTGATTTAGGGTAACTCATTCTAGCCGGATTGGAGGGGTGTTCTGGATAAGCGTTTTCAGTGGGTTTATTTTAAGGTTCCACTTTTTACATCAGGCTGCCAGAGCATTAATATATTCTTGTAGTCCGTTAGCTGCCTCTCTGCTGTCCCTAGAGTTATATACAACTGCGATGTCATCTGCATAGGTTGCCATAAGAGCTTTGTTCGGTGCTTCCATGTGTTCGAAACTCGGGCAATGAATATCAGCAGTGTACGAGAAGTATAATAGCGGTCCGAGAACCCTGCCCTGTGTGACTCCAGTTTTCATTGGAAATATAGAGGAGAAGTCATTTCTCACCTTGATTTTAAATTCTCGTCTTTCCAGATATAACTTTAAAATGCAGAAGTAGGGCGCAGGTAGTAGGGTCTTTGTCTTGCATAACAATCAAACATGCCATACTTTGTCGAAGGCTTGTTGCATATCTATTAAGACAGCGTTGGAGTACTCGCAGTCGTCAAAAGCTTTTAATATGTGTTTCACAAGTCTGTGGACCTGTTCTATAGTGCCGTGAAATTCGAATTGATGATCCGGCAAGACAATTACCTTGTCTTATAATGTCGTTGATCCGATTGGCAATAAGAAGCTTATAGGCCGATATGACTCAGGATCAATTTGTGGTTTCCCAGGCTTGTGGATTATCAGATTCCAGTTTCCACTGTCTTGGGAACACTTGGACCCTTAAAATAGCATTGAAGATTAGTGCTATATAGATTATCGCTTTTATTGGTAAAAACTTTAGCGTGGCATCGCAAATCCTGTCAATTCCTGGATCTTTATTTTTCGGCAGTAATTTGATTATTTCGCATATTTCTTCTATCCTTATTGGCTTAATAGGTCAAGACATCTGCTATGGCATTTGTAGGTACTGGTGAGTATCTCTTATTTGCTCTATCGTGGCTAAGTCGTAAGGAGTGAAGCGATCCTCTAGGTGGTAGCCGAGTGCATTAGCCTGTTCCACTTCAGTTTTTGCAGTTTCCCCACCTGGACAACCTACGGGTACCCATCGAAGTGGTTGTCGTTTAAGCGCTTTTATGCACTTCCACAGCGATGGGTTTGCATCAACGGTGTAGTCCATGGAAGATAATTTTTGTTCAAAGAAATCATTTCTGAGTTCTTTTAAGATGATTTTGAGTTGCTTTCCTGCTCTGTTCTACAAGATTCTGTCCCATGGATCCTGAGTTCGAATTGCTCTTCTTCGAAGACGTCTTTTAGTTCTGATTAGTTCTCTGGCCTCTCTTGTTAATACAATACCATAACTTCTGGGACATTTCTCAGGCTCAGACGGCGTAGAAGCAGTAGCAGCGCTATGTATATTTTGCGTTAGAAAGTCTACTGCGTTCTCGATGCCTTCCTTGGAGCTTAGAACCGTATTTAATTGAAAAGGGGTTTCCAGATGTTGTCTGAAAACCAAAAGATCAGTTCGGCGGTTTATTAACCGAGAGCATAGGCACCTTCTGTTTGTAGAGTAGCAACAAGGGCTACATGATGCAGGTACGTCTGTGACTGGGCATATGTGGGTATCTAGTTGGCGAACCTGTTGCAAGGATATAAGCACTTCTGGCGAAATGGCTTCTGCTAGTTCTCGCCCCCTGGGTGAATTGTATGTATCACCCCACAGCCAATGTCGGGCGTTCCAGTCCCCACCAACTAAATACCTTTGGCCACAAGAGACAAGTATGTCATTGAAGTGCCTTTCTTCAATTCTATTTGTTGGTGGACAGTATATCGCGCTAAATTCCATATCTCCCAGCCCGGTGGAGACCTTAACTGAAGACATCTGAATAGTTCTCGTTTCAATAACTCTTTGCTCCTCCCATTCCGTGATTATGTCTTGAAGGTTTGTATGCGGGATAAAAGCTATACCCATGTATCTTAACTGTGTTACCTCTGTTGAGTCTGATCTCGTTTACGAGAAGAATGTCAACGCAGTGGTTGTGAGCAAAGAGTTAAACTTCTCTGGCTTTACCTGAAATGACATTTTTATTCCAGATAAGAATCTTCAGAGGGTTCATTTCGATGGTAAAGCTTTACTACGGAGTTGGAAAGCCGATGTATCCCCAGTCCGTTGTTTCAACATATTGGCCATTTCAAAAACCATTTTTTCCAGCCGTTCGAGTCGTTGACTATTTAGCTTGTTTTGTTGTTGTTGCTCCTGTTGCTGCTGCTGTAGCCACAATAGGAATTGCTGCTGTTGAAGCTGTTGCTGCCAATTCATAATTTGTTCCTGCTGCTGTGCCAATATTGACTGAACGTCAAGCTGGTGAGGCTGTTTCATATTAAATCCCTTTAATTGTACATTATGTAAACAAGACTGGGCCATTTTTTGCAATAGCTACGTAGGACAAGCTTCCAGTATAGGCTTTGGAAGTGCTAGTTATTGCATGCTGCTTAGTTGCATGCTGCTGTTTTTGCTAGGGTTGTTGCTGATTTGCTGCGCTTTTATCTAATCTGGATTGCTTAGGTTGTTGCTTCTTTACAGTGCCCATTGATCGTCGAAGATACTCCTGGTACCACTGGCAACCTTTGTAACTTGCCGTGTGATTTCCTCCACAGTGTACACAGATAGGCCTTTGATTATTGGGAACCACCCATAACTTAGTTAAGTGATTTTCGACACAGCGAGCACAATTGGGATGACGACGACAGTAATTAGCTGTGTATTCCTGACAACGTTTGCATTGGGCAATTTCCGTTGATTTACGCATTCTTTCTATCCGCACTCTCTGTCGGCATAGTGTGTTAATATTATATATGTCATTAATTTTTGCACATGGCTTTATATTAATGCAGAATATATTAAGTTTTTCCTCTTCTTTTCTCCTGGATCTTGGGTTATGTACTTGTAGAACATCAAAGCCATATATTTAAAAGTTGGCAATAATTTCGTGGTTTAAGGCGCTATGGTGGAGGCCCTTAACTACTATTCCCTTAACTATATTGGTATGTATGATATTCAATACCTACTTCTTCGAAATGGTTAACAATTGCCCTGTACGTATCGCTATTCTTGGTAAAGATTCTGGTCGTTTCACCTTAATTGGCCTTAGTCGTAACGTTGTCCAGATTGGCGACCTCTTTTATGAGTTCAAAAATGTCATTTAAGTTGCTGACATTCACAACTATTTGTGGTGGTTTTGGGCCCTTAACAGGGGCAGGGAGATCGGCGAGTTCCGGTTCACCTGCAGTCGGATTAGTAGTTAATATATTTGCGTCATGGGAAATTCCTTAATCATCACTGTCTTCATAATCCATGTCCATGTCCAGCACTGCAAATCTGTTTTCAGAGTTTGCTTTATTAGTGATGGTCGATGGTGAAGACAGAATGGTTTCTCTGCTTACGCGCTTCACACTAAAGGTAGGTGACAAAGATTTCGGATTTTTTTTTATTTAATTCGTTGCTTTTGGGCATCCAGCAATCTATTGGCAGCATCGCTGATCGTTGGCTTTTCGGTGCCAGTGGAGCATATTGGTTTATGGCCATCATGGCTATAGCTGCTGGCTATTACAGTGGCTACAGTAAAAGTGGGATTACTAGCCGCACTAGTAAATGTTGGAGTCGTAGTGGTCGTGCTATGGCTGATGTGAGTTACAGTGCACAAAAGTCGTTGAGTTTCTAGTCGGCACTCAACCCTAATATCCGATGGTATTTTGCCAGCTGTTAGGAACATCTTCTCATAAGCACTCTGCTTATTTCTAAGCTGAGAGTCAGAAAAAATGCTCTCCTCCATTTGGGCAATTATGGTTTTTGTTCAATCACTCGTTTACTTCACTTTTACTGCAAGGTTTTACTGCCCCTCTTGGCTGCTGCGCGCGGGTTGAGGGGCCCAATGGGCAGAGAATGCAAGCTTATCACACCTCTCCAACTATTGTTTGTTTTCCAAATGCCGACTCTGCAAGGCAGAGTCCAAAGTTAGAATGCTTACTGTTTTGCACAAGCAAAATATATAAGCTTTTTATTATTTTCGACTGTTATATTAATTTCCGCGTGCACGTGATCCCCAGTGTGGCCAGACTCTCACCAATGATATAGAGTCAGAAATTTGTGAAAATAATTTCCAAAAATTAACTAGAGAAAATTCCAGCGGAAAATATGGTATATTGCTTCCGTCCCCTTTAAAAAAGCTTTTGCATTAGGAGACTAAAAAGCAAGCAATGGTTCGTTTTATAAATTTAGAAAAGAAGTTATTAAAAAATGAAAAATTGAAAACTGAATATTCTACACCTATGAGAGGATAATTATATTTGGGTCATATGGTAGAAGTAAATGGTGAAGGAAAGTACTACCTTCCGCATCAAGACATAATAAGAGAAGCCAGACTCACCACAAAATTAAGAGTAGCATTTGACGCTTCTGCTAAAAATACTAACAATAAAAGCCTTATCGATATAATGTGGGTGGGACCACGAGTGCAAAAAGATATTTTTAATATTATTATCAAATGCCGTAAATGGGAATATGTGGTATCTGCGGACATTGAAAAAATGTACCTGCAAATAAAAATCCAAACCATGATAAAAAAAGATAGTGTGTTTCAAATAACTCAAAAATAACGGATTTAGTGGAAACTACGGGATATAATAAAATTATTTAATTAATTATTTAATTAGCATTAAATAAGATGAGCGCATAAAAAGTTTAGGGCTACAATGGGACCCTAGTAAGGACGAGTTTAAATTCACAGTAAGCTGCTTAAATCCAAAAATATTGAGTAAAAAATGTACCTTATCCACATTGTTCAAAATTTTTGACCCATTAGGTTGGTTAGCGCCAATAACAATTAATGGAAAAATCTTTATGCAAAAATTATGGATAGCTGGAACCAATTGGGATCAAGAACTAGGTGAAGAATGCAGCTGAAAATGGGTTGCATATAAGTTAGAATTGGAGGCGGTGGGACAATTGAGAGTGCCTAGATGGATTAAGCCGAAATTCGTGTTATGTATCCAAATTCATGGTTTTGCAGACGCTTCCGAAAAGCATATGTGGCAGTAGTATACGCGAAAGTGGGAACGAACGTTACTATAATAGCGAGTAAAAGTAGGATGATTTCAGTAAAGAATAGAAAAACGATTCCCAAACTAGAGTTATGCGCAGCACACTTGCTTAGTAAGCTAATGATGCACATAAAAGAAGCTATGCTGAATTATAAAATAGAACTTTATGCTTGGAGTGATTCAACCATTACGCTAGCTTGGATTAAAAATGAGTTAAACAGATGATGAAATTTATTAGATGTAGAAAAGATGAAATTTAGAAGTTAAATTCACATGAAATCCGAAGATAATCCTGCAGATTTAGCGTCAAGAGGATTTAACGCAAGTCAGTTCTTGAATTTTAGTATGCATACATATTGAATATCTACTGTACCAAGAATACTTAGTAAATACAACGTAACACTTTGTTACAGTGTTTACATAAACAGAGCTCCGGTCTTAAACCCAAGTGGCCGAAATATGATTCGATCCGCACGTTCAAAAAAATTGCAAGTGACAGCATCCTGTTACACTCTCCGACCACGTGACCAAATTCAAGTGTATGCATATACCCTCACGCCCCAGCTAAAGAGAGCATAATTACATATATAACACATATATACATTTTCATTTCCTCTCCCTTGTATCACACTCTTACTAAATATGGTAAGTACAGGGGTTTAAGGCTATTAATTTTTGTTAAAATAAAATATTTGGTATCAATATATTTTAATATTGTATATTTTAAATTTTTTGTTTTTAATCAAAAATCTCTTATAATGGAATTTTATAGCATATGCACTATAAAGCCGATTTCCGCGTCCCAGCCTAGCATCCCCTGTTTGCTGTGTGAAAACGTAGTACATAGTGGCGGTTTCACCGCCTTAGTTTCGGATGAAATTTCAAGAAATGCTAGCTTTCGCTTTTGCTGCAGTGGATTTCGCTCGGTTCAAAAATAAATGCGACATGCGGCAAACTAAAAACGGTTTCAAAAAGTTTCTCGGTGGTATCCGTAAAATCAACGACCAACTCTTTGCGCTTGATTCCCAATTTAGCAGCCTACAGCTACTAAATGAATCTCCAAAGCGCAAAAAAATGGCTATTAAGGACTCCGTATGCATTGATATCGCTTCTCAGCCTGATCAGCCGGCGACCATGCAGCCGCTCATAACTCTTACTACCCCAAGAGTAGGAGTTGGAAACACAAATTTGGGTCCTGAATTTGACTCCATAATCGAGCATAACTAGTCTGCATTACCTTCCAGGGTATCACTTCAGGTGAGTCCTCCGGCACGAGTAGAGTCGACCCCCCTAAAATCCACTGTTAAGGGCAAACTATCTTACAGGTCATTCTCCCCTTTAAACATATATTTATTTCACGACTGGGCCCTGACACCACAGAGATTGATAGAGTGGAGGACATTAGGAAGTTTAAACATACTTACTTGAGGCTACCGTCATCTTTTAAGATACGTGTACCTTTGCCGATATTCGACACGATCTGTTCGCACAGCTTTTGGCCGGAGAACATATTCGTACAAGAACATCAGCCAAGTACAGTTAAAAAAAAAGTTAATACGCCTGTGGGAGTTATACTCCCAAAACCTAAAAACCCTGAACCGTACATAAACTTTCTTCCTCAAAAAAACTAATAACATCTATCACTCTTACCTATCAAAATACTAGGGGGCTACGGAGTAAGCTCCCTTAACTGTATTTTTATAATTCATCTTTTGCATCCCAGATTGTAGTCTTCACAGAGACCTGGTTAAAGCCGGAAATTTTTAGCTCCGAAATTTTCCCAGACAGGTACACCACTTACAGACGGGACCGACCACTAAGCAGGGGAGGAGGAGTCTTAATCTCTGTAGACTCCGACTTTGCTTCTGAAGAGGTTAAGTTACCGAATCCTGGTGACATTGAATTCTTATGTGAGAAAATCACTATGTCGCTTCAATCAGTGTTCATCACATGCTCATATTTACCACTTTCTTCAGAGCCACCTACATACTGGCACCATTTATCTGCCATTCAGCTGGTTTCTAACCGCATGTCCGACAGTGACCTTCTAGTGACTCTAGGACACTTCAATTTACCTGAACTTATCTGGTTAAAGAATTCACCATCTTTAACACTCTCAACACATCATGATTTTACTGAGGGTATGTTCGACATATCATTTGGTCAAATAAACCACGTAAGGAATTGTTTAGGTTGGCTTCTAGATCTATGTTTCGTTTCTGACCCAGATGGAATAACCGTTTCCAGAGCCATGCCACTTTTGTTCCCAGAAGATCCTTACAACACAACGCTTGAGGTGTCGATTGAAACCCTTACTGGTAGCAACCTTTAGTCTCGCCATTAAGTTCATAAAACTCCCTGCTTTCGCAAGGCTGCCTTTAAAGAGACTAAGCAATTTAATTTCTCAATTTGATTGGTCCAATCTCTGGGAATGCGCTGATATTAATATCGCTTTAGAAACATTCTACAAAACGCTTAACGCTTTCTTCGACTCTTGCGTGCCATGAAAGTATCCATCCGCCTCGACTGACTCGACTACCTTGGTTTAAAAGGAGCCTTAAAAACTCAAAATATATTAAAAATAGACCCCTTAAGAGACATAAGAAAACTGGCTGTAATGTAACTTTCTCAAGATATTTAGTAGCTCGGTAAAATTTTACCGTGCATAACGCTGAGTGTTATAAGAATTATATATGCCACTGTCGGATCCAGTTTACTCAGGATCCGAAGCAGTTTTATAATTTTGTTAGCGTAACCGTAAGCATGTATCTTCTCCTCCCCTAATTTCGTTTGCAAATGTATGTGCGACTACTGATAAGGGTATTGCCAATCTATTCGAAACTTTCTTTCAAACAACGTACTCATTTCCTACAATTATGGATCAGCCTTATTCTTACAAAATTCAATCAGTCAATCTTATTTTTATACCATATTCCACCGAAAGCAGTGTGTTATGTGATCTTCAGAGGGTGAAACTCTCAGTCTTTTCGACAGGTCCTTATGATGTTCCTGGCTGTGTAATGAAAAACTGCGCTACGCCATTGTGCAAAGATCTTCTAAAACTTTTCTCTTTGTCTTTGGAAACTTTGATCTCTCCCCACATGTGGAAGGAATCTTTCATAATTCCCCTACACAAAAAATGAAAAAATCGAAAGCTACAAACTATAGAGGAATCTCTAAAAGGTCAGCAAAGCTTTTCGAAAATTGGTAACGCCACAACTTCAACCTCTCTGCAGTTCCATTATTTCTCCATGCCAACATGGTTTCAGAAAGCGTCGCTCCACAACCACAAACCTCTTGGAGCTGACTTCCTTTATTATAGATGGCTTCTGTAAAGGCCTTCAAACAGATGTCATGTACGCGGACTTTGATAAAGCATTTGACTCTGTCAACCACTCACTTCTTTTGAGTAAACTTAGTATCCTAGGATTTCCCTCAAACCTTCTCACGTGTTTCTAGCTACTTAGCTGGGAGAACCCAACTTGTCCTTTTTAAAGATGTGTACTCTCACCTTGTTAGAGCTACATAGGGAGTCCCCCAAGGAAGCCATCTTGGGCCACTGTTTTTACTATTTTTATCAACGACCTACTACCCCTACTCTAACAAACTTTCTATTTTTATGTAAGCAGACGAAGTTAAGCTTTGTCTTTAATACAAATCCCATTCTTCCCAACATAAACTTCAGCCGGATTTGGACAATTTTCAAAAATTGTGTTCACCAATATCTTAAAACCTAATGGGTCAAAATGTAAGCTAATGCCTTAGATATACTTTCTCTATGGGATTTCCTTAGATAGATTAACCCACGTTAATGATCTTGGTGTCCTATTAGATGCTAAGCTTAAATTTTCCGACCATATACGATAATTAATAAAGCCAACGGTGTGCTTGGTTCCATTAAAAGGAAAAGGAATTCAATGTTTTTTTTTTTTTTTTTTTAATTGTATTTATTTACATTGCAGTTCACTGTTACTATTTATAGTAACTTATACTGCAGAGATTCATAATTTCTATCTAGTATTTACATATTTACATACTTAAACCTAATTAGGGCGCCTAGAGGCATGATTTAATTTAATTAATTAATTTATATATCTTCTTGGCAGATCTGTTGGGTGAATACGCAGGAGCCTCCTTCTCGCCCTCAGTCCCATTACTTGTCTCCTCTTCAAGAGTTTTTGAGCCAACTGGTTAGGGTGGTTTCCCTATTTATTTATGTACGCGATTGCTTGCTTGTTTATGACATCGCCAATCCTTGGTACCTTCAGCTCCGTTTCAATGTCTTTGTTGTGGATGTACCAAGCCGCTCCAGATAGTTTACGCAAGATTTGCGACTGCGCCACACGAATTTTGTTGAGGTGCGACTTTGCGGCGATGAATACAACCTTATAAATTTTGGCCTTGTTTGAAATTGAAAGTTTGTTTCCAGGCCTAAGGAGCCAAGCCATGCTGTTCGCCTTTGTTTTGAGCCGCCGAGTTACATCCGTTACATGGCGTTGAAATGTAAGTCGCTTATCCAGAGTGACACCGAGGTATTTGTGGGCGTTCGATTGTGTGATGAGCTCTTCATGCAGAAACACACCTGGTGATGTGTCTTTTCTCAGGGTGTACGTCACGGAGACACACTTTTCCGGATTGACTGCGATGTTCCAGCGTAGGGCCCAGTTCTTAAATTTTTTTAGGTAAAACTGAAGCGTATCGGTGGCTGTATAGACGCAAGTATCTCTGGCCAGGACTGCAGTGTCATCAGCAAAGGTGGCAACTAGCAGGTCATTGGGATCTGTAAGCGACATTTTGTCAGTTGAGGGCATGTCGTGCGTATACAGACTATATAGTGTTGGACCTAACACACTTCCCTGGGGAACACCTGCTCTGACTCTTTTTGTTTGGGAGGACAGTCCGTCCTGTACTACTTTAAAGGAGTCTAATTCCTCTGCTGGCTCCCCATTTTTATGGAGCGTAATGATATTCGCCTTCTTCCAGGCACTTGGGAAGTGTCCCAGTTAAAGAGCATAATTGAAAATCAGAACAAGGAATAACAAAACTTTGTGGGGCATCAGTTCAATGGAGCGGTTGTCAATGTGATCCTCACCAGGAGCCTTGTTGTTGCAAAGGGATTTGATATAATCTTCCAATTCCGTGAGTTTTATAGGCTTTACGGGAAGAGCCATCTGCAATGGGGCTTCCAGGAATTCAGCAACCAGTTGTTTTCGTCTTGGCGATGCTGTCTCGAACGGCTGGAATCTTTCCTCAAGGTTTCTGGCAAACGGTTCAGCTCTGTCCTGAGGTGATTTTGCCCAAGTGCCATCTGGGTTACGACCTGGAAACTTTGGAGCAACTTGTCTCTTGAATCTCTTCGTGAGCTTCCAGAGCGCGAATTTTGAGTTTTCATCGGCAGTAGCTTTCCCTAGGAACGCGTCAGTTGCTTCTCTTTTCAGGTTGGCCAGTACTTTTCTCACCCGATTTGATATCCTTCGGTACAATCTGTTAATTATTAGTACATTGGACCTGATGAACTCACGCCGAAGACGTTTCTTGCGAGTTAAGAGTCCTACTGTTTCCGGAGAGAGAGCGACGCTGCTATGCAAGTTGCGTAGGTGAACTGCGCCGCCAGGAGCTGCAATTTGAGCTGCATCTTTGATCTTCTTTATAAAAGTTTCAACCGCTTTCTCAATATCGTCTGCTGAATTTATCTCTGTATTAAGGTTAAAGGCATTGTTAAGTTCGTACTGAAACAGCCTTATATTCGCACCAGGTGGAACGAGCATCCTAATAGGGGCGGTGCTATGAGGTGACGTTGTTAGTGAAGCGATCAGCGGCAAGTGATCGGAAGATAGGTCATACTCTTCGCGTACTGATAGTAGACTGTTAGCTATACCTTTGTACAAGAAGAAGTCGATACATGAAGGTATATTCCTCGTGTTATACGGGTAGTGAGTGGATCTGCCTGTAGCCAGAACTTAAGTAAAGCTGCCGGAGATAACATCGTGAAGTGCTGTGCCTCGAGCATTCGCTCTTATACTACCACAGAGGCTATGCTTAGCGTTAAAATCACCTCCAATGATAAACTTTTGACCATGTTGACCAAGGATATTATCAAACTCAGAGGAATTCCAAGGGAGGCCTGGAGGAAGGTAGTGGAAATTTTTACTGTCGGCATTTGTAGGTGATTCGTTGTGATCGAATGCAGGGGATAGTGCACTAATCCCTGCCTGATTAGGATACAAGCTCCTCCTCTGGCTCGACATCCTGGGTGATCTGCTCTATAGCAGCTGTAACCTATCATATTGAGGTAGGATCCGTCGTGTATGAGTGTCTCTGAAATAAGAATAACATCAATTTCGTGCTTGCTGAGAAACACTTTAAGCTCATTAGCATTTGGGATAATGCTACGAGCGTTCCAGGTTCCGAGGCGTAGTTCACAAGCCATTACTTGCGCTGCGTCAACGACTTAGAACCTCTGAGTTCTTTGATCTCCTAAAATAACTCAGCGATGGTTTTTTTTGCTGTGGATGTTCTACGCGGGTCATGGGAGTAATGTTGATTCCAGTTTTTCGGCTTTTGAGTCTCTGGACGTAAATTCTGCAGCCCTTGTGAGTTGCCTTATGTTTGCCTTGGCAAATTAACGCACTCCAGGTCGTCATAGGTCCTTGCCTGGCATTGACTGGAACCAGTCCAATGAGGCAAACTGCATCTACCATATCTGGGCTCCTTAGTGCAATAGTTTTTGGTGTGATCAAAGCCAAAACATCGGTAACATTGACGCAAAGTAACATTTTTTCTCGGCAGTTCCACTCTGACTCTTTGACGGCCAACTTTATTTATTTTTAGAGCGTCTCTGTTATTAATAGCCTTTTTGATGTCTATAAACCAGATGTTCTGGCCAGAAGCCTTGCATGGAACCGGTTCAGAGGAGTCAACATTCTGTGACTTCACCTTTAGATTATAGGTATTAACCACAGCGTGACCTTGGGAGGTGAACGCTTTTAAAATTTGCTCAATTGGGGTAGAAGCAGCCAAGTTGCACACCACAACCCTGTAGGCTCTGTCTTACGGGAGGCAGAAGTGAGTGTATTGGAGATGAACTTCTGATAATTTTTTAGTGATAGCTCTGTGGGCATCAGAGTCACGGGGGTATATGCGCAAGTTGCCATTACGCGCGATCTTGAGCTCATATGAGTCAGACGATACCGCCGAGTCGAGAAGTCTTTCTAAGGCAGGTACGTCGCTGACAGCAAGTACTGTTATGTGGCTAAGTTTAGGTGACTTTTTTGCCACTGGAATTTTTACTTGTCCAGTTTCTTCTTCTGCAACGGTTTCGACCTGGAGAATGTCCATGCTAATTTCGCCTTCTTGACCGTCATCTAGGTTTGCAAGAGCAGCAAATTTATTTAAAGCGAGGTCGTTTCTATGTTCAATTACATGGGCTCTTTTTTTTCGAACTTTTTGCCACGAGACTGAAGCCGATTGGAATGTAAGCGTACTACTATTTTTTTCAATTTGCGGTAATAGGCGACTATTTGCAACTGTTATCTGGTTAGGGTTGTTTAATTGACTTGGGCTGCTAACCATAAAAGGCTCCCTGCCAGTTGTGCTAGGCGGGGGCATGCTCTGAAAGGAGCATCCTGTTCGTGGTACCTCTCGTAACTCCGCTTTAGTGCACCCAACGACTTCCGACATCCCGGAATCGATCGACCATACTTCTCTTGAAGCACCTCTATTTTTTAATTTCCTCGATGAAATAATATAGTTTGATTATTTTGCCAAAAACTTTTTTTGTTTTTTTTTGTTTTGTCGGAAAATATTTAATGAAAATAAAATCGAACTGATCCCTTTCTCAATGATGATTCTACTCTTAAAACACTCTGAATTCAATGATCCTTATATTACTAAAACCTTATACGTATCTTTAGTACGTCCAGTGCTGGAGTACGGGTCATGCGTTTGGAGCCCTCAGTATCAGTTAAGATCGCATTGAATCCGTTCAAAAGAATTTCTTGATGTTTGCTCTTAGGGGACTCAACTGGGATGCAAATCTTCACCTCGCATCTTATTCTAACAGACTCCTTCTAATCAATTTACCGTCCCTAACCAATCGTAGAAAGATGCTGGGGGTCGTTTTCATTGATAACCTTATTAATGGTAATGTAGCCAGCATCTACTAATAGTCTATTTGGAATGTGAAATGTTAGTCGTATTAGTATTTCTAGTAAGAAATTTTAGTCTCCTGTTCCCAAGTTGTTGTAGATCTACATACAGGGTGCGTTATGAAAGTAATGCGCATTTTCTAAGAAAAATATATTTGTTGATCCAATCAGTACAAATTATTAAAATTCTTCAAAATAGTCCCCTCCTGCGTCAATACACTTGCGGAGACGTGTATGCCACGCCTGGAAAGCACCCTGAACTCCTCGACAGAAATTCCTTTCAGGAACCTTGTTACGCGAGCTTGGATGTTCTCCACCGACTCCCAGTGTTTTCCCTTTAGCTCTCTCTTCAGCTCTCTCTTCAGTAGGGGAAACAAAAAAAAGTCGCACGGAGCTAAGTCAGGGCTGTAAGGAGGCTGGGGCACAACTGAGATCTTCTTCTGGGTCAAGAAGTTGGTGACGACGAAGGCCGTGTGGCTGGGGGCGTTATCGTGGTGGAGCATGAAAACGTCTTTGATGTCTGGCCTGACGCGTACGACTCAGCGTTTCAGTCTCTTGAGTACCTCTTGGTAAAAGGCTCCGTTGACAGTTTGTCCTTGCGGTACAACCTCAAAATGGACGATTCCTCGGACGTCAAAGAAGACAATCAGCATTGTTTTGATACGAGATTTGCTCATGCGCGCCTTCTTGGGTCTGAGAGAAAATTGTGTGTGCCACTCGGAGCTCTGTCGTTTGGATTCTGGATCGTACTCGAACATCCAGGATTCATCCCCAGTTACAGTAAAATTTAAAAAACCTGGATCATTTCTAATCGATTCCAACAATTCTTCACAGCGCAAAACTCGAACGTTTTTCTGCTCTTCCGTCAACACCTTCGGCACAAGCTTCGCACAGACCTTTCGCATTTGCAAATCCTCCGTCACTATTCCATGTACCGCAAATGTTGACAAGTTTAGGATGTCAGCGATTGCCCGGATGCTTAACCGACGGTCTGAACTCAAAGTTTCTCCCACACGGCGAACGTTTTCATCAATTCGTGCTGTTGTTGGACGTCCGGAACGTGGATCGTCGGTGACCTCCTCTCGACCCTCCTTGAAGGCCTTGTGCCACCTTCCACACTGAGATCTCGAAATGCACTCCTCCTTAAAGGCCTCTCGAAGCATTTGATAAGTTTCCGATGCATTTTTGCCAAGTCGCACACAAAACTTTATGACGTACCGCTGTTCCAGCGAACGCTCCATCGCACCGTGACACAACAGAAAAAATGACTTCGCTTTACGACACGTCCTACCACTTCTATTGCTCAGAGCGAACTGAGACCGAGTGCGTTGGAAAGGAGAGACTCCGCCCCAAATTTTCAGACAGGTCCGAGCGTGCTACGACAGGTAGTTACGTGACAATGAAACCATGCGTATTACTTTCATAACGCACCCTGTATGGCCAGCATGACTCTTTCAGGGTTTTATATTCTGACTACAATGACTCATATTTTATTACTTCACGCTGCACGTCCACTTCTATCAAATCCTCAATTCGCATCTACCTTTCAGAGCAACAAACGCACTCAACTTCTTCCTCGTAATCATTTCTGTACTTTTTCTCTCGGGTCTATCCCCCTACGATAAACGGCAACGCCCCTCGGTCGGTTAGGCGGGAGGTGGGCTGTACGTTATGCAGTTCCGAAACTAGAAGAACATCGATATTGTCTATTTTCATGAGATGCTCTACTTCGGCTTTGCTCTTCTGCAAGCCGGTTACGGTCCAAAAAACTATATTAAAACTTATTTGCATTACTTTCTGTTGAGGAAGGGAGCTATAAACTGCGTCATCTGCGAGAACATCTGCGAGAACATCTGTGAGATCAACTTTTCTATCATCCTCTCAATCGTTCCTTCCATGCGGGCAAACATCGTTTCAAGCTGGTTGGGATTTGGGGCTTCGGGAGTGGTTTGAGGGGTTTGTTGGGGATTCCTTGGCTGTGTTGCTTGGTTTCCTAGAAGTACGTCCCTGTAACTAGTACCATTGATGATAGTTGGTATCTGGATGAGAGGTGGTTTGTTGCTACTCTCAACGGGTCTGGCTTTAGGAGATAGCTGTGCCTTTGCCTTTTTGTAGGCAGGGCATCCTCTGAACGACGCAGGGTAATCAGCTTGGCAATCTAAACAGCATGCTTTCTCGTCATCTTTTTTGGTGCATGACCTAGAGTAGTGAAAACCACCACATTTCACGCAGCGATGTTCCAGGAAGCAGTAGCTCTGGGTGTGGCGGAACCCTTGACATCTGAAACATTGTGGAACATCGTTGAACTTCAGTGGGGGCTCTACGGTGACGACTGACCTGCAAATCCTCTTTATTTTGAAAACCTCTGTGTTGTTGCTCGCTGGTTCGAGATTAACAAAAAAGATCCCCAGTGGTTATTTGGATTTTCTGCCTATGGGATTGTGCAGATCCCTCACAGTATGGTCGTATTTGTGGAGTTCTTCCTTAATTTCAGTCTGGTCCGTTGAGTGGTGAAGTCCCTTGATGACCGCCCTGTACGCTCTCTCGTCCTTTGGTTGGAAGGTGCAGTGCCTTTTGTTATGTGCCACGAGGTGCTGGCGTAGGGCTGTGTAGGACTCCTTGTCTGGCATCATTACGCGTACATTATTATTTCTCTCCGTTTTGTATGAGAAGTCCTTTTTGGTACCCACGAGAGTCGTTATCATCTTGACAACCGCGGTAATGTCGGTCACGTCTCGGATGTAGATCGGGGGAGGCTTGAGGGTTTTCGGGATCGGGTTCGGTTTCACTGCCGTTTTAGATGCCACTGCCTCTGAGGCAGTTTCGGGTTCGTCATGTTTGTCGTCTTCTTCTTTGTTTGAGTGAAGGACAAAGGAGTTGCTTGGCAACATGCTGCGCAGAGTTAATAAAAAAGCACTCCCCCAAACAAACCCTATTGACTACCATTCGGTGAGATTTTCTTTTTTAAATTCGGATTTTACGTCAGGTGGTTACCATTTTATAGTCGTGTGTGGGTACAATTGATATAAAAATCTTAATTTTAATAGACCTTGAATTCATTTATGACATATACTCTATTCTTTTCGCGCATCTTTGGTAGATATAAGCCGTTTCACATTTTCATACGGATTAAATTAGTGGGAATAGGCTATTAGTGAATATTAATAGCCACTTCCCCATCATACGCCAAACAAATGGTTCATTATGATTTGTCGCTCTGAAAACTTTTCATTTAATCCTTCATCCAAATACCACTGTCATTTTTATGAGATAGTTGGGCGACGCTTTTTCGTCAAACTTCATGTTTTTTCTCTTGTGAAAATTTGAGCAATCGCTATTAAATGTATAAGAAGGGTAATAGGGGCGCCAAGTCACGCAAGTACACAATAATGCTGTTTATGCTTATGATAATTAATTTAAGTAATATAATACCATAATGCTCCGAATTGCGTTTGCTTTTTTAAAAAGGCTCTTCAAAGAGCTCAATTTCGATAATTTACTGGAAAGTTGCACTTAGCCAATTTTTTTTACTCACAACTGTTATCGAATGGTGGGTTAAGTTCTGTGAGATTCATAATATACGTTTGTCTCTATCTCGTGTTTAAATAGTCTGTGGGATAATCATTTAAGAACAATGTGATGTGTAATATAACTATATATCGCAACGAAGATACGTGCGATAGTTTGGTTATTTGGAGCATTTTCAGTATATTTTTTTCAATCTTAAAAATTTTATTTGTATTGACTGAAAATCATGTTCGCAATAAAGAAATGTGTATTCCCTTGCATTTTATTTTTCAATAATATATATTTTAAAAAGCAATGATTCACGTATTTTTTATACAACTCTTAATAATATATATCCAATTGCGAAATTGCATATTTAGCTGTATTTTATTGTTGAATTCACTTTCATATGAGTGCATATTTGTGTACAAATTCAGGAACAATTTTTTTACATAGTTGTATGTTTTTGCAAATTAATAAATTTATTCAAAACTAAGTGAATGAAGTAACACGCAAATCAACAAAATCCGTCAGACACACTCAATCAAGAACATTACAATAACGCCTGCGTATGTGTGCATTTATATCAATAAATATATATGTATAGTTTAGCCCCCAAAGATTTGTTAATTAATATTTTCGACGTAAAGAACTCTAGAAGTCGGCACCAAAATTCTGAAATTAGAAACAAAAAGAATGCTACGGTAAAAATTAATATTTGGACAGATGAATACATATTGTATTAATTACCATAAATGCATTATTGGAATGTCAAAGCTATTGACAATCCGTCGTAAACCGAAATATAACATTTTTGTTATCTTTGACCTAGACAACAATTATGCCAATACCATATAACAATCGCTATATACATTTTTAACGCCGTCGCAAAAAATAAATTTTATTTTATTAATCTAACGCAATAAATAAAAAATATGGTTTGAGCTTTTCATACAAATAAAATTGGAATATGATATTAAAGAATACAGAAGATCAAATGTATTTAAAGGAAACATAAGTAAAATTTTGTATTTTAAGGGGTATCGACAACTTACATTGCTATTAATGCTTTATGTATCCGACCCAATATGGTTGGCCCTCACAAGAAAAATACTACTATTCAATTGTCTGAAATGAACCTGACTCACACCGGCTCATATTCTGGAGAGAATACATCAGTGGATGTTCCCTCAAAAACCCAAATTTCGAAAGCCCCCCAAAAATCCAAATCGATACCATATTTCGAAGTTCAAATGCTTAGCCAAATTTCTCAAACTAATGCTCATCATTCGAATCTTCAGCGATATGAAGATATTGCGGTGCCACAATTTAGTAACAGCTATGGATCATCGACCATGCTTCAAAATCGGAATGATTTCCAATCCAGTTCAAATACTAAACTTTGTAATTTTCCGGAAGACATTAAACATATACACCAAAGTGCAACTGGCGTTGGTTGTGAACACTCGGAATCAATTCAAGGTATATTTTCTATTACCCATATACATTCCAAATTCACATATAATTTTTTATATTTTAGCTCATTCCTTGCCTATGGTAGCAGTGTGTTCGACGAAGTCTGATGCTGCCTCTAGACTAAATTTAACCGAGAAATGTCTAAGCACTGCTACGGGAAATTGTAATCCAATTAAAGAAAAGTATGAAACGCCTATTTTGTTAAATGATAATGCAGAAGGATTTGAAAAGGATTCTTTTTCATTGCACCACCAGATAATTATGTCTGGACAACAGAAAATAGCTTTACAAGAAAAACAAAAAGTACTTGTTGTTTCACCCCAGCAGGTTATGATTTTATACATGCATAAATTGACCCCTTTCGAGCGTACGGAAATACTCGCATTTCCACAAATATATTTTATTGGTGCTAATGCAAAGAAGCGACCAGGCGTATATGGACCTAATAACTCAGATTATGATAATGAGCACGGTGCGTATATCCATGTACCACATGATCACGTTGCGTATAGGTATGAAATGCTTAAAATTATCGGTAAAGGCAGTTTTGGTCAGGTCATCAAGGCGTATGATCATAAAACGCATGAGCACGTGGCCTTAAAAATAGTGCGCAATGAGAAACGATTTCATCGACAGGCTCAAGAAGAAATACGAATTCTTCATCATTTGCGTCGTCATGATAAGTATAATACAATGAATATTATACATATGTTTGACTATTTTACATTTCGGAATCATACCTGCATTACATTTGAGCTACTAAGCATCAATCTGTATGAGTTAATAAAAAAAAATGGATTTAAGGGCTTTAGCTTACAGTTAGTAAGAAAATTTGCGCATTCACTGCTTCAATGCTTGGAAGCACTTTATAAACATGACATTATACATTGTGATATGAAGCCGGAAAATGTTCTATTGAAACAACAAGGCCGCTCTGGTATTAAGGTAAGATAAAATCAATAAATTGGTCCGCTCTAAGATCATGAGTGTTTTGAGTGTTTACAATGTATATAACAATAATTTTAACTATTTTGCTACGATTATTTAAGCTGATACCATACGGCTGTTTTATAAAGAGTTTAAAAAAGATTAGAAATTTTATTTTTTTTATATCCTATTTTTACTCTTTGTGCACGACTCTGCTGCATGTTCATTGGTGTGTTTTACGTTGCGAGAAAAGCGCGTTATGGTGTTAAATTTTTTGTTTGAAACATTTTGTTAAACAATGCAACTTAATGTATAAATGTAAATGTAATGTAATGTAATGTATAAATATATAGGGTAAAACAGAAAATAAAAATATAATGCAGTGCATGCGCTAAACAGTGAGATATATACCTGCTTTGTTTGAAACGACTGACTCTCATTGCTATCTCACTTTAGCCGTCGGGCAATTTTCGGGTACTGTCCGTGTACAAAGCCGAAATATCTTCGGGCGCCGGGCCCCTTGTCTGGCCATCTTTAGTATAGCCCAACCGCCTGCTGAAAACGTCACAATTGTAAATATTACTTTGACCTCGATGGCAATTAGTTGTTGTCAACAATTTTGGCGCCGTTTATTTCGGAAGCTGTGGTGGCCGAAATAGACACTACGTGCCCATGACCGGTATAGCTATTTCTAAATTTTATAAAGAGAATCGAGCTTAAAAGGCAGGCAACTTTATGCTTGTTAGGCTATGCATTTTTTAATATGACTTCAAAAAAAGAATTGCCATTGAATTTCTATCCATTAAACTATAACGGCTTGTCGGTGTTGCTCCAACACCTCTAATTTGACTTCACCACTTTGAACCCGTCGGGTTTACCGGCTTTTCAATGATATTCAAGTCTGGACAGTTCCAAGCCATTGGTGAGTCATTCTGGAATTTTATTCATTATTTTTTCAAGCTGCATAACGTACTGCCCACCTTCCGTCCAACTGACTCACGTCTGTGACCACGACATCAATCCGTACCGGGGACGGTGGATTTCCCTTAAGAGTGAATTTTATAGGGATCAATTCGACTGGGGCACGGGGAATCACTTAAAGTGATGTTATGGAAGAAAAATCGGACAATTTTTGCTTGTTGAAAGCTGCTGAGTTGATTATCAAGCGCAGTGAGATTTTTCGAGCCACCAACTCTTCAAACCCATTTTTAGTCTGACGAATCTATTTTTAAACAGAACGACATCCAGTTCAATAAAAGTAAAGCCAGCACTTCAGGAAATGGAATAAGAAACAGAGACGGTAAAACAGGCATATTAAGCATGTACAACGTTTTACATGGTGAGCATTTTATAGCACAGACACTATTAAACTCCATATTAGAGAAAATATTTAAAAAACAAAACAAAATGAATATAAAAAATTATTACCTAAAAATGAGACAATGAGAGGGATATTAAAAGAGCGTAAACTGATGGAGATAAGACTATGCATAAACGACAACAGAGGAAAAAAATAGTGAACAGTACCTTACTTGGGTAAATTAAAATAAATAAATTTCACACCCAAATATGGCAACGCGATGCGATAAGATCTCGGAAATTAGATAAATGTATAATTATTTTCTTTGTTTTAACAAACGCTGGTTTGTTTAAAGAAAAGCAACAAGCAAGATGCAGACGAACAAAAAAACACGACCGTTCGCTATGAAGTCACTATCCCTAAAGCAGGGGATAAACAAGTGGTAAAAGTTATCGTCGGCTTGCCGAAGATGGTATACACTTGCAGATCTTTACAAAATTGCAATAAGTACTGATGTAAAACTCAGAAGTCTTTTCAAAATTACAAAGAATTGCTTTCAGATCGGTCATTTGTATGGCAGCTATATGATATAGTGGTCCGATCCAGAACAAACTTTTCAAAATCATGTACGGCTATGTCAAATGAATAAATGTTTAATTCGGTTGCGATAGCTTTGAGAACAAAAAAGTTTTCCATACAAAGATTTGAAATCTGGTTGATATTTTGTATGGCAGCTAGACTTGTATGATACAGTGGTCTGATCCGACCGATTTTAAACTTGAACTGCGTGCAACAAAAATAATGATCTGGTAAAAATTTTAAAACGCTAGCTTTAAAACTACTGTCTATTTTTTGCATAGAAATAAACGGACAGACGGACATGGCTATATCAACTCGGCTATTGATGCTGATCAAGAATATAAAATATAAAATTATAATACCCCCTGCAAGGTTATAAAAAGAGCGGACACCACTGTTGATGTGTATTTTTGTGTGACGAATTGGTCATTTTTGTGGCAGTCTTAAATTGCGAGACAGAACTGCTTTGTTTGAAATGCTATCGTTTGACAATGTTCGGGTACAATCTGTGTAATATGTGTTCGGGCTCCAGGTCCCACGGGTGTCCTTCTCAGCTATATTGGCTTGAATATATAACTTTTACATTTTCCTTCAGTAATAGTTTGTTGCTGCCATATAATTTTTTGCACAAAGAAACATTAAAATTGGAAACAACGTTAATAAAATTTGGTATTCTTTTGTGTTTAATACGTTTGAAAACTCGAGGTTAACCAAAATATCACAATTGAGAAATACTTGTCACAGAGGGGAAATATTCTGAAATAGGGCAGAATTTCCGATTCTGACTGACGTTCATAACTTTTAATAAAATGATATGTACATACATACATATACGCATCGTGTTCACCCAAAGATTGATTTCCATTCTTGCTTAAATCGAATTCGGTATGATCATTAATATAGTTTTATAACTAAATTAATACATTTTTTTATATCTTTTATATTTTAATAATAGGTGATAGACTTCGGATCGTCTTGCTTTGAAAATCAACGTATATACACATATATTCAATCCCGATTTTATCGTGCACCAGAGGTTATATTGGGGGCAAAATATGGAAGAGCTATTGACATGTGGTCCCTAGGTTGCATTCTAGCCGAGCTTTTATCGGGACATGCCTTGTTTCCAGGCGAAAATGAAAGCGACCAACTGGCCTGTATTATTGAAGTATTGGGCATGCCAAATAAGAATATTTTAGCAAACTCGAAAAGGTCAAAATCATTTTTTAGTCCCAAAGGCTACCCTCGGTACTGTACTGTCCGCACTATGTCCGATGGAATGGTAGTGCTAATTGGTGGACAATCACGTCGTGGTAAACCCCGCGGTCCACCATGCTCTAAAAGTTTATCCAACGCGTTGGACGGTTGCAAAGATCCCCTCTTTTTAAATTTTATACGCGGATGTTTGGAATGGGATGCGGAAAAACGATTAACGCCATCTGAAGCGTTGAAACATCCTTGGCTTCGACGCCGCTTACCTAGACCTCCAAGCGGTGGCTGTAATATTAGTGGGGAGCAGTCCCCGATAACAGGTATACGCTAGCGCTTGTTTTAATAGAAACAATAGTAAATTTAAATAGTTTCAGGAATAAGAATTAAAGCAGTAAATGAAATAGCGACATCCTCAACCTCGCTTACTTCCGTATCTCTAACAATGGAAAGGGGCAACAGTAAATGCCGTGATCGTCTCAAGCATGGTAGTATCGATGATATGGACTTAAATTTCAGTAGAAACTTTAAAGGTCCCGAAGGAGAACTGCCAATGACTAATCCATCAAGCAATACCGAAATATTAATAGAAAGTTTAAGACAAACTACTGTTGTTTCGCCACTCTTACCTTCAACACATTCTGCTGGCCCAGAGGACCTTAATAGTCGCCCTACAGTTAAAAGTAACATTGGAGCATCAAGGTTTTACCCAGCTTCATTCTCCTATTTACCACGTATAAATAACGATGGAGGTGACCGTAAGTTTTTAATAAATTCTGTGCTCTTAACCTTTTCAAACTTTAAAGTATATTTCAGAATCATCTGGTTTATTAGACACATCATTGAACTCGTTACCACAACTTGAAAAGGAAGTACATTTAAATGGACAAAGGGATTACTCGACTTCAATCACACCCAAATTGACTAAAACAGATGACAGCTATACTTTTGCTTTGGATTCGGTGACCACAGATATACCACCAACGTCCTTGCTAAATTTATCTAATACCTACACAATGGATAAATCCAACGACATTTTTGGGAGCTCAAGCGCATCGCTTCATGCAAATTAATTAAAAGCACAGTCAAATATGTAAAAAATGTTGACAATATTCAATGCGAAATGTAAAATGTAGAAGCAGTACTAATGTTGTTATATTATTTATTAACAACGCACTGCCATAAAAGTGATAATCTAAGTGGTCTAATCCCTGATTTGCATTGCACTGGTGTTTGTTTAAAATAAACGGTGAATATGCTGCATAGATCTCAAATAATAGTCTTAAAAAATTATGCATTTTAAATACAAACATCGAATTCCCCTTCTTAAATAAAAATACTCGAAAAATGTTAGAAAGTTGTGTTTAGTGTTGAGAATTTACAACAGTACTATGATCTGCTAAATATATATAAACTAGAACAATTTTAACAGGAATTCCTCGAAAATTCTCGATTTCTTAACATTAAGGGAGAGTTCCCCGTATAAAATATGGGAGAAGAGGGTATAATTTTTACATATAGTGCGAAAGGGATCGTGTTCAGGGCCGTGAGATCCCAGTGTGCGAAGTGTACGAGCCACACAGGCGCCACGACGCGCCGGCACTGCCACCTTAATTATTTTTGGTACCTTAATGATTGTGTTTTTTTTAGTGGAGTATCGATAAGGCCTTGGAAATAGGCCTTGTAAAAAACAAAACATCTATTACGCTTCAATAAGCGTAATTTTAACGTTGTTCAATAACAAGTCTCTCAATATTTAATGTTTATTATTCACGTTTATGGTTTCATTTTACGCTTAGGGTTTTAGTTAACATTACTTACGAGCGCAACGTTAAAATGGCGGCAGTTCTTTTGTACCATAGAAAAAAGTACATATTTAAACAATTTTAAAGCTGTATGCCCTAACATTACCATAGCATTTCGAATTATGCTAACTATGCCAGTCATAGAAAGGTGCTTTTCTAAATAAAAACTCATAAAAAAATTACCAGCACTCCATAATGAGTCGGGAAAGATTTACAAATTTAGCAACAATATCCATGAGGAGGCCATATTAGAACCTCCTTATAGAGTGCTGGTGATTTCTTATAAGTTTTTATTTTGAAAAGGACCTTTCCGTGGATGGCATAGTTAGCATAATTCGAAATGCTATGGTAATGTTAGGGCACACAGCTTTAAAATATAGACATATAGACATAAATAAAACTATAAACGAGAAACTTAAACGAGAAAATTAGAAATATTATTTAAATATTTTGACCCCAGAAGATGCTTACCACCTGACATTTGAGGTGTCCATTGAAACGCTTACTGCTAGCCATGTCTCGCCATGAAGTTCATAAAACTTGCTGCTTTCGTTAGGCTGACGATCAGGGACTAAGCAGCTTAATTTATACATTCGAGATCGGACCTCTGGAAATGCGCCGATATTAACATCCCTTGAGATATCTCTTGTATGGCATAGAAATATCCATTCGCATCGACTGATCCACCTTGGTTTACAAGGAGTCTAAAAAAAATTAAGAAGAGACATAAACAAACTGGCAACGCTGTAACTTTTTTAAGGTACTTAGTAGCTTTTTCAAACTTCACCGTAAATAACGCTGACTGTTATGAGAATTATATTTACCGTTGCCGGATCACTTTTATAATTTTACTAGAAAACCCGGCGAACTCTGTTTCGCCACCGGATAATTTCGTTTTATGTAACATTTCGTTTGGTGATTAAAAGATCAAGAAAAATTTATTTTTTGTTTTATATTTGAAAAGGAAAAATTGTATTTCATTTCAAAAAAGTAATAATTTCATTTCGTTTAGTTGAACTTCTCTAAGTAGATGAAAGTGAATCCAAATTAAATACTGAATCGCAGCGTTATACCTGTCCGCAAATTATCCGTTTCATTGTGCTCTTCAAGTGCTCTTTGGTAAACCACATTTTTTGTTTTTTGGTCCGACGTTAACAAACAAAGCGGATGGTTTCCCAACTCGTGAACACGCAACATACAACTGCCGTGCAACTTCAACACATTCTGCTGGCCCAGAGGACCTTAATAGTCGCCCTACAGTTAAAAGTAACATTGGAGCATCAAGGTTTTATCCAGCTTCATTCTCCTATTTACCACGTATAAATAACGATGGAGGAGACCGTAAGTTTTTAATAAATTCTGTGCTCTTAACATTTTAAAACTTCAAAGTATATTTCAGAATCATCTGGTTTATTAGACGCATCATTGAACTCGTTACCACAACTTGAAAAGGAAGTACATTTAAATGGACAAAGGGATTACTCGACCGCAATCACACCCAAATTGACTAAAACAGATGACAGCTATACTTTTGCTTTGGATTCGGTGACCACAGATATACCACCAACGTCCTTGCTAAATTTATCTAATACCTACACAATGGATAAATCCAACGACATTTTTGGGAGCTCAAGCGCACCGCTTCATGCAAATTAATTAAAAGCACAGTCAAATATGTAAAAAATGTTGACAATATTCAATGCGAAATGTAAAATGTAGAAGCAGTACTAATGTTGTTATATTATTTATTAACAACGCACTGCAATAAAAGTGATAATCTAAGTGGTCTAATCCCTGATTTGCATTGCACTGGTGTTTGTTTAAAATAAACGGTAAATATGCTGCATAGATCTCAAATAATAGTCTTAACAAATTATGCATTTTAAATACAAACATCGAATTCCCCTTCTTAAATAAAAATACTCGAAGAATGTTAGAAAGTTGTGTTTAGTGTTGAGAATTTACAACAGTACTATGATATGCTAAATATATATAAACTAGAACAATTTTAACAGGAATCCCTCGAAAATTCTCGATTTCTTAACATTAAGGGAGAGTTCCCCGTATAAAATATGGGAGAAGAGGGTATAATTTTTACATATAGTGCGAAAGGGATCGTGTTCAGGGCCGTGAGATCCCAGTGTGCGAAGTGTACGAGCCACACAGGCGCCACGACGCGCCGGCACTGCCACCTTAATTATTTTTGGTACCTTAATGATTGTGTTTTTTCTTGTGGAGTATCGATAAGTAAGAAGGTGCAATACGCGCAAAATAGGCCTTGTAAAAAACAAAACATCTATTACGCTTATTGAACAAGTCTTTCAATATTTACTGTTTATTATTCACGTTTATGGTTTCATTTTACGCTTAGGGTTTTAGTTAACATTACTTACGAGCGCAACGTTAAAATGGCGGCAGTTCTTTTGTACCATAGAAAAAAGTACATATTTAAACAATTTTAAAGCTGTATGCCCTAACATTACCATAGCATTTCGAATTATGCTAACTACGCCAGTCATAGAAAGGTGCTTTTCTAAATAAAAACCCATAAAATAATTACCAGCACTCCATAATGAGTCGGGAAAGATTTACAAATTTAGCAACAATATCCATGAGGAGGCCATATTAGAACCTCCTTATAGAGTGCTGGTAATTTCTTATAAGTTTTTATTTTGAAAAGGACCTTTCCGTGGCTGGCATAGTTAGCATAATTCGAAATGCTATGGTAATGTTAGGGCACACAGCTTTAAAATATAGACATATAGACATAAATAAAACTATAAACGATTTCTAAAACAAAAAAACGAGAAAATTAGAAATATTATTTAAATATTTTGACCCCAGAAGATGCTTACCACCTGACATTTGAGGTGTCCATTGAAACGCTTACTGCTAGCCATGTCTCGCCATGAAGTTCATAAAACTTGCTGCTTTCGTTAGGCTGACGATCAGGGACTAAGCAGCTTAATTTATACATTCGAGATCGGACCTCTGGAAATGCGCCGATATTAACATCCCTTGAGATATCTCTTGTATGGCATAGAAATATCCATTCGCATCGACTGATCCACCTTGGTTTACAAGGAGTCTAAAAAAAATTAAGAAGAGACATAAACAAACTGGCAACGCTGTAACTTTTTTAAGGTACTTAGTAGCTTTTTCAAACTTCACCGTAAATAACGCTGACTGTTATGAGAATTATATTTACCGTTGCCGGATCACTTTTATAATTTTACTAGAAAACCCGGCGAACTCTGTTTCGCCACCGGATAATTTCGTTTTATGTAACATTTCGTTTGGTGATTAAAAGATCAAGAAAAATTTATTTTTTGTTTTATGTTTGAAAAGGAAAAATTGTATTTCATTTCAAAAAATTAATAATTTCATTTCGTTTAGTTGAACTTCTCTAAGTAGATAAAAGTGAATCCAAATTAAATACTGAATCGCAGCGTTATACCTGTCCGCAAATTATCCGTTTCATTGTGCTCTTCAAGTGCTCTTTGGTAAACCACATTTTTTGTTTTTTGGTCCGACGTTAACAAACAAAGCGGATGGTTTCCCAACTCGTGAACACGCAACATACAACTGCCGTGCAACTTCAACACATTCTGCTGGCCCAGAGGACCTTAATAGTCGCCCTACAGTTAAAAGTAACATTGGAGCATCAAGGTTTTATCCAGCTTCATTCTCCTATTTACCACGTATAAATAACGATGGAGGAGACCGTAAGTTTTTAATAAATTCTGTGCTCTTAACATTTTAAAACTTCAAAGTATATTTCAGAATCATCTGGTTTATTAGACACATCATTGAACTCGTTACCACAACTTGAAAAGGAAGTACATTTAAATGGACAAAGGGATTACTCGACCGCAATCACACCCAAATTGAATAAAACAGATGACAGCTATACTTTTGCTTTGGATTCGGTGACCACAGATATACCACCAACGTCCTTGCTAAATTTATCTAATACCTACACAATGGATAAATCCAACGGCATTTTTGGGAGCTCAAGCGCACCGCTTCATGCAAATTAATTAAAAGCATAGTCAAATATGTAAAAAATGTTGACAATATTCAATTGTAATATGTGCCTATGTTATGTTTAAGTGTAACAGATGTAATATGTGCCTATGTTATAGTGAGAACATTTATGTGTAACATGATCGCACACTTAAACTCCACAAAGTATAAGACCAAATGCATAGTACATACGTACATGCATAGCTCCCTCCAGCCTAGATAGATAAGATATACAGAAGAGAGCCGCTCCGCGGCTGGGTACCGTTATTTTGGATTCTGGGTACCCGGCAGCGCAGCCACGCGGTTTAGCCTAAGACCGAGTATATAAATAGCTTACAATGCAGACACTGCGACAATGCAGACCTTGAGCTGGCAGAACCATTTCTGCCAATCAATAAAAATAAAATAAGAAAACTTAAAGAAAAATCTGAGACTTATTATCCTTGGAGGAACATTACATGGCGACCGTGACAGTCGTCCAACGCAGGACGAATTGACTAAAATAATTAAAAATTAAAAAATTAAAATAAAATAATAAATAATAATAAAAAATAATAAATAATAATAAATAATAATAAATAATAATAAATAATAATAAATAATAATAAATAATAATAAATAATAATAAATAAAAAATAAAAATTAAAAAAAAAAAAAAGAAAACACGTGTGCAATTTTCGCATACACTGACAAACACGCACACTTGCGTCGCTCGCATGCCGATATGCCTATGTATGGGTGCACAGTGAAATGTCACGATTAAATGGAATTGGCAAGGAAAAATCTGAGTGAGTAGAGTTCTATTGAGTATGGGAAAACACCGTGGTCGAAAGCTCTAAAGCTACATGCAGAGCTAGACCACTTGCTGCAATATCAGCAAGAATTAAAGACCCAAATACTCGAGAAAACTCACTCAGATAATATTAAAAATATACCCAAAACTAATGAAGTTCCAAAATACAAGGCATGTCCAGCATCTTCGGAATCACTGCACTCCCAGATCACGTTCCGGGTGACCCTCACGTGTAATCCTTTTGTATATAAAATCGTTTACTTCATCGTTTGTGAAGAAGTACAGCACCCCCCTTGCTGGAATTGTGAGCAGCCATCAACGTCATCAGCGGCCAAGCAATAGACAGCAGCGAGGGAGTGTCAGCGTGCCACCCCCGGCGACGCCCAGCTGACACCAAATGAACATCGGCAGCAGTAGAACATTAAATAAATAACAATAAATATAAAATATATATAAGAAAATTGTAAGAAATATTGTAAAACGGAGCATATACTACTATGCCCTGTTAACCCAATATGGCCCGTGAAGCCATAGCTAGAATCAGGCAGGAAATAATGTAAAATACGATTTTTTTTTTACGAGCATTGAAAAAAAAAAAATTTTTTTTTTTTAAATTAATAATTCCAAATATAATGTCTATAGAGACAAATGGAATAAGTAAAACCAAAGTATAAAATTAGTATACCCAAAATGGGTCAAATAGACACGAAAACTGTGGACTCTACAGCCAATGTTATAAATAAAGTTGAAGTCCAAAATGCACACTTGTTCTGGATAACCATAATACTAATTGTAATTGCACTAATTATGGTAACCAATGCAACAACAACAACAAGTGTCTTAAGAAACGATACCATAGCACTGCTAACGGCTTAGATAATATTTAAGGAAGATTTTGAATAAACTCAATTATGAATAAAAATATGAAACAATTTAAAAAAAAAAAGAAATAATAAATAAAAATACAAACGTAATATTGACTTTTTCTAGATTAGAATCCAAAAATACAAATGCCTAAATTCGAAAGTATAAGTATACCATAGCATGGACTGGGAAAAGCTTATTGATCAGATAAAAGAATCAAAAGAAAATTTCAGAAAATCTTATAAATGCTTAACGCAAAATAGATCAATACAAGCTGTAACGATAAATAAAAATGCCCAAACATTGGTAAATAGTTACAATGAAGTCAGAGAACTGATACAACAGAATAGAAAGAAGTTGGACAGTAAACAGTGTGCTAAAGTTTCGGAACTACTGGTGGCATTAAGAGAAAAATTAATATTAATAAAAAATAAATTCAGCCTCCAGATAGAAATTCCGACAATAGTAAACACTCCATTAACAATAAATTTTAATGAAGAAAGCACTGACTCAGGCGAAGAAAATACAACTGTAGTCGAGGAAGACATTAAAGAGGAAGATCTTCACGATCTAACTTTACCAGCAAAATTAATGCTGAAGGACGAAGATAACACAAATAACGCAGCTGACTCCGAAAATAACTTAACCATGGCAGAACAAGCAGCAGCCATCAGGTCTTATATCAAGGACGTCGCTTGCACAGTGCCAGAATTTGATGGGCAAAAGATCCATCTACAAAGATTCATTAAGGCAATCAAATTGGTAGACCTAGCTAAGGGACCATTTGAAGACATTGCAGTTGAGGTCATTAAGTCGAAAATAGTTGGCACAATTTTGAACTCAGTTGACAATGAAACGACAATTCCAGCAATTATAAACAAATTACAGAAAGTATTTGTCGGTGAAACATCCAGTAATGTCAAGGCAAAACTATCAACAGTTCAGCAGAGAGGTAAAACTGCAATGTAATTTACCGCTGAAGTTGATAGACTGAGAAAGCTATTAGAAGCTTCTTTATCGATAAGGGTATACCTCTCGAACATGCCACTGGTCTAAGTACTAAAGAGGCAATTGACACAAAGATAAATCGTGCTGAGCACGAAAGTATCAAAACAGTACTGGAAGCAGGGACTTGCTATGGATGCAGCGATAAGCGCATACATAAGAACGAGTGCAAGAGTTACCGGTGACATCAATAAAGTGATGTACTTTAGAGGTAACAGATCCAACAGAGGATACGGAAATGCCAATAGAGGTAGTAACCGCGGTAGAGGCTTCAATAACAATAGTAATAGAGGCAACTACTATAATGGTTACCAAAATAACGGTTACCAAAATAACAGTTACCAAAATAACGGTTACCAAAATAACGGTTACCAAAATAACGGTTACCAGAATAACGGTTATAATAACCGCTATAATGGCTATAACAGAGGCCGTAATAATGGAAACAGAAGCCGTAACACCAATCAGAATAAATATAACGGAAATAATGCAAATGTACGAGTAATCCAAGATCAGGGAAACTCGCAACAGCCCTTAGGTACTCAGTAGAAGAAGATCGAAGAGTATACAACATCAATTATAATCTCAACATATTTTCTACATTCATTCATGCCGAAACAGGCGTAAAACTAGTTTTTCTTCTTGATACAGGTGCAGATATCTCTATTATCAAAGAGAACTCTGACAAATTTTCTAATATTCAAATAACTAGCAAAATAAACATTCAAGGCATAAGCCAACAGAAAATTCAGTCTCGAGGACAGACTTTTATTGAGATACAGACAGGTAAATACATTATACCACACGACTTTCATTTAGTGGATGAAAATTTTCCCATACCGTGTGATGGAATAATAGGAATAGATTTCATTAAAAAATATAATTGCCAAATTGATTTAAACTCAGAAGAAGATTGGTTTATAATTAGACCAAACAATTTGAAATTTGCAATCTACATTCCCATAACATACAGCTCTGGTATTAACAAAACGTTATTACCAGCAAGATCCCAAGTTGTCCGAAGATTAGTAGTATCATCAAAAGATGATAACATTTTAATTCCAAACCAGGAAATTCAAACTGGTATTTATGTTGCAAATACAATCGCAACATCAAGTAATACAGTTGTCCGAATTTTAAACACAACCGATTCCGACCAATTAGTCAATATGGACACTTTAAAATATGAGCCACTTTCGAACTACAATGTAGTTCAGGCAAATAGTGAAACAAGAAATAAAACTGTATTATCTCAATTAAAGGAAAATTTCCCCGACTTGTTTAAATCACAATTAGAAACTATATGCAGCGAATATATAGATATATTTGCATTAGAATCAGAACCAATAACGGTTAATAATTTTTATAAACAACAGTTGAGATTGAAAGATGATGAGCCGGTATACACAAGAAATTATAGAAGTCCTCATAGTCAAGTAGAAGAAATGCACGCCCAGGTTCAGAAATTAATAAAAAATAAAATAGTCGAACCATCCGTTTCACAGTACAATAGCCCTTTGCTATTAGTACCTAAAAAGTCAAGCGCAAATTCAAATAAAAAGAAATGGAGATTAGTAATAGACTATCGCCAAATTAATAAGAAACTTTTAGCTGACAAATTTCCACTACCGAGAATAGATGATATTTTGGACCAACTTGGTCGAGCAAAATATTTTTGTTGTTTAGACTTAATGTCAGGCTTCCATCAAATCGAGCTGGATGAAGGCTCGAGAGATATAACATCTTTCTCAACCAACAATGGCTCATATCGTTTCACGCGATTGCCATTTGGCTTAAAAATAGCGCCTAATTCATTCCAAAGAATGATGACTAAAGCATTCTCCGGAATAGAACCGTCTCAGGCATTCCTTTATATGGATGACTTAATAGTCATAGGTTGTTCCGAAAAACATATGCTTAAAAACCTCACTGAAGTTTTTGGTAAATGCAGGGAATACAACCTAAAGTTACATCCTGAAAAATGTTCATTTTTCATGCATGAAGTCACATTTTTAGGACATAAATGCACAGACAAAGGAATTTTGCCGGATGACAAAAAATATGATGTCATTCAGAACTATCCAGTTCCACATGATGCGGACAGCGCTAGACGATTTGTAGCATTTTGCAATTACTACAGACGTTTTATCAAAAATTTCGCCGACTATTCGCGGCACATAACAAGATTATGTAAAAAGAATGTTCCATTCTAGTGGACAGATGAATGTCAAAATGCATTCATACATTTAAAATCTCAGCTAATTAACCCAACACTCTTGCAGTACCCAGACTTCAGCAAAGAATTTTGCATAACAACAGATGCAAGCAAGCAAGCGTGTGGCGCAGTTTTAACTCAAAACCATAATGGCCACCAACTCCCAGTTGCTTATGCATCAAGAGCTTTTACAAAAGGTGAAAGCAATAAGAGTACAACGGAACAAGAGTTATCAGCAATTCATTGGGCAATAGTACATTTTAGACCATACATTTATGGAAAACACTTCACTGTGAAAACAGACCATAGACCATTGACATATTTATTCTCGATGGTGAACCCCAGTTCTAAATTAACAAGAATAAGGCTTGAACTAGAGGAATATAATTTTACAGTAGAATATCTAAAGGGCAAAGACAATCATGTAGCTGATGCGTTATCAAGAATAACCATCAAAGAGCTAAAAGAAACAACTGGAAATATATTAAAAGTCACTACAAGATTTCAAAGTAGACAAAAATCCTGCGCAGGAAAAAACAATTGGATTTGCACGAACAAACCAAAGAAAAAGCTTCAGAGCGCAACGTATACGAAGTCATAACAAATGACAAGGTACGAAAAGTAGTGACACTGCAATTGAATGACACGATATGTTTATTCAAACATGGAAAGAAAATCATTGCAAGATATGATGTTGGTGATCTTTATACTAATGAAACTCTTGATTTAGATCAATTCTTTCAAAGGCTTGAATTGCAAGCCGGTATATTTGATATCAGCCAAATCAAAATGGCACCGTGGAAGAAAATCTTTGAACACGTTTCAATAGATGAATTTAAAAATATGGGCAATAAAAAATTAAAGAATTTAAAAGTAGCGCTACTTATCCCGGTGACCCAAATAAAGAATGAAAAAGAAAAAGAAGCTATATTGTCTAAATTACATGATGATCCAATACAAGGAGGGCATACAGGCATTATAATAACCTTGGCCAAGGTCAGAAGACATTATTACTGGAAAAATATGAGTAAATACATAAAAGAGTACGTAAGAAAATGTCAAAAATGCCAAAAAGCAAAAACAACAAAGCACACAAAGACCCCAATGACTATAACTGAAACACCAGAACATGCTTTCGATAGAGTTGTTGTGGACACAATTGGTCCACTACCTAAGTCAGAAAATGGTAACGAGTACGCAGTCACTCTCATATGCGATTTAACCAAGTACTTAGTTGCCATACCAATAGCAAATAAAAGCGCAAAAACAGTCGCAAAAGCTATATTTGAATCTTTTATTCTAAAGTACGGTCCAATGAAGACGTTCATAACGGACATGGGAACGGAGTATAAGAATTCAATAATTACTGACCTGTGTAAATATTTGAAAATAAAAAATATAACATCAACAGCTCATCACCACCAGACAGTTGGAGTAGTATAAAGAAGTCATAGAACTTTAAACGAGTATATACGATCCTACATATCGGCGGACAAAACCGATTGGGACGTATGGCTTCAATATTTCGTATACTGCTTCAACACGACCCCATCTATGGTACATAATTACTGTCCATATGAATTAGTTTTCGGTAGAACAAGTAATTTACTAAAACATTTTAACAAACAACATAGCATAGAACCAATATATAATATAGATGATTACGCTAAGGAGAGTAAATATAGGTTAGAAGTAGCATATGTGCGAGCAAGAAAACTGCTTGAAGCGCATAAAGAGAAAAATAAGGGAATCTATGACTTAAAAGTAAAAGACATAGAGTTAGAAGTAGGAGATAAAGTTTTACTAAGAAATGAGGTAGGTCATAAATTAGACTTTAAATACACAGGGCCCTATAAGATAGAAAGCATAGGAGATAATAACAATATTACGCTACTTGCTGATAAAAACAAAAAACAAATAGTTCATAAAGATAGATTAAAGAAATTTTATTCATGATTGATTTTAAATTTATATTTTTCTTAATCATTTTCAAACACTACGTATATTTTTATTTTCGCTTTAAAAAAAAAAAAAAAAAAAAAATCAACTTTTATATTAATAATACTATATATATAATAATACTATAATACTATAATACCATATAATAATTGGCAGTTAATAATTGAAATAACTTCACTAGGTTACGCTATTTTTCAAAAGGAGGGAGATGTAATATGTGCCTATGTTATGTTTAAGTGTAACAGATGTAATATGTGCCTATGTTATAGTGAGAACATTTATGTGTAACATGATCGCACACTTAAACTCCACAAAGTATAAGACCAAATGCATAGTACATACGTACATGCATAGCTCCCTCCAGCCTAGATAGATAAGATATACAGAAGAGAGCCGCTCCGCGGCTGGGTACCGTTATTTTGGATTCTGGGTACCCGGCAGCGCAGCCACGCGGTTTAGCCTAAGACCGAGAATATAAATAGCTTACAATGCAGACACTGCGACAATGCAGACCTTGAGCTGGCAGAACCATTTCTGCCAATCAATAAAAATAAAATAAGAAAACTTAAAGAAAAATCTGAGACTTATTATCCTTGGAGGAACATTACACAATGCGAAATGTAAAATGTAGAAGCAGTACTAATGTTGTTATATTATTTATTAACAACGCACTGCAATAAAAGTGATAATCTAAGTGGTCTAATCCCTGATTTGCATTGCACTGGTGTTTGTTTAAAATAAACGGTAAATATGCTGCATAGATCTCAAATAATAGTCTTAACAAATTATGCATTTTAAATACAAACATCGAATTCCCCTTCTTAAATAAAAATACTTGAAAAATGTTAGAAAGTTGTGTTTAGTGTTGAGAATTTACAACAGTACTATGATATGCTAAATATATATAAACTAGAACAATTTTAACAGGAATTCCTCGAAAATTCTCGATTTCTTAACATTAAGGGAGAGTTCCCCGTATAAAATATGGGAGGAGAGGTGTACGAAGTGTACGAGCCACACAGGCGCCACGACGCGCCGGCACTGCCACCTTAATTATTTTTGGTACCTTAATGATTGTGTTTTTTCTAGTGGAGTATCGATAAGTAAGAAGGTGCAATACGCGCAAAACAGGCCTTGTAAAAAACAAAACATCTATTACGCTTATTGAACAAGTCTCTCAAAATTTAATGTTTATTATTCACGTTTATGGTTTCATTTTACGCTTAGGGGTTTAGTTAACATTACTTACGAGCGCAACGTTAAAATGGTGGCAGTTCTTTTGTACCATAGAAAAAAGTACATATTTAAACAATTTTAAAGCTGTATGCCCTAACATTACCATAGCATTTCGAATTATGCTAACTATGCCAGTCATAGAAAGGTGCTTTTCTAAATAAAAACTCATAAAAAAATTACCAGCACTCCATAATGAGTCGGGAAAGATTTAAAAATTTAGCAACAATATCCATGAGGAGGCCATATTAGAACCTCCTTATAGAGTGCTGGTAATTTCTTATAAGTTTTTATTTTGAAAAGGACCTTTCCGTCGATGGCATAGTTAGCATAATTCGAAATGCTATGGTAATGTTAGGGCACACAGCTTTAAAATATAGACATATAGACATAAATAAAACTATAAACGATTTCTAAAACAAAAAAATGAGAAAATTCTAAATATTATTTAAATATTTCGACCCCAGAAGATGCTTACGACCTGACATTTGAGGTGTCCATTGAAACGCTTACTGCTAGCCATGTCTCGCCATGAAGTTCATAAAACTTGCTGCTTTCGTTAGGCTGACGATCAGGGACTAAGCAGCTTAATTTATACATTCGAGATCGGACCTCTGGAAATGCGCCGATATTAACATCCCTTGAGATATCTCTTGTATGGCATAGAAATATCCATTCGCATCGACTGATCCACCTTGGTTTACAAGGAGTCTAAAAAAAATTAAGAAGAGACATAAACAAACTGGCAACGCTGTAACTTTTTTAAGGTACTTAGTAGCTTTTTCAAACTTCACCGTAAATAACGCTGACTGTTATGAGAATTATATTTACCGTTGCCGGATCACTTTTATAATTTTACTAGAAAACCCGGCGAACTCTGTTTCGCCACCGGATAATTTCGTTTTATGTAACATTTCGTTTGGTGATTAAAAGATCAAGAAAAAATTTATTTTTTGTTTTATGTTTGAAAAGGAAAAATTGTATTTCATTTCAAAAAAGGAATAAATTCATTTCGTTTAGTTGAACTTCTCTAAGTAGATGAAAGTGAATCCAAATTAAATACTGAATCGCAGCGTTATACCTGTCTGCAAATTATCCGTTTCATTGTGCTCTTCAAGTGCTCTTTGGTAAACCACATTTTTTGTTTTTTGGTCCGACGTTAACAAACAAAGCGGATGGTTTCCCAACTCGTGAACACGCAACGTACAACTGCCCATGTGAAAACAAATGATTTTCTAAGTTTATCCCGCAAACACTAAGCGATTGGCCTTGCGACTTGTTAATTGTCATTGCGAACGCAAGGCGAACTGAAAATTGCAATCATTTGAAGTCAAACGGAAGATCAGTCGGAATCATTGGTATTCTAGGAATACATACATTTTCCCCCTGCGTACTTTCCCTTAATAATGGTTGCCTTAATCAAATTCGGAATAAGTCTCTTTACCGCAAGTCAAGTACCGTTGCAAAGTCGCGGTGGATTTAGACTACGCAATATCATTATAAGTGTACCAACTTTGAATTGCAAGGTATGTTGTGGGAATCCTGGATAATTCCGTTGGATAATTTACTACATCATCGGTATTTGTTAAGGAATCAACGGATTTGTATGTCACCAAATCGCCATCAATTTTTGATTGAATGGTGAAATTCAGTGCGTGTACATCATTATTCTTTCCGGCAAGAATTGCTCGTTGGCTTAACCAAGCATAATTTTGATAATTCTTACTAATTTTTGGGAAAACATTTTCAATAAGACCTAATTGAGAGTCTACAAATCGGCAAAAGTCGTTGGTTAGAGTAATTAATCCAGATGTCGCATCAACTGGAACTTTTCCTTTTCCAACAGCTAACAATTGTTTGGAAAATTGTGCAGCACTTTTATTATTTTGAAGTTGAACTCTTATATTAGTGGTTAGCGATAATGTTTTTACGTTTTTCCATAAAGGTGATGCCTTCAGACAAGCTTTCAATTCATCTGCAGGCGTTCCACGGGGAATTACTGGCAACCTCTGCCTAAAATCGCCTGCCAACTATATTATCAAGCCGCCAAAGATGTTATTTCGCCGAAGACCCTTTAACGTGAAGTTAAGTGCTTCAAGTGATTTCTTATGTGCCATTGTACACTCATCCCAAACAATGAGCTGGCAGTACCAACAGTTTTCTCATTGCCCTGGATCGGGAAATATTGCATGTTGGAGTATCAATTGTGTTTAAATTGAGTGACAACTTAAGCGCAGAATGTGTAATACGACCTCCATCTAGAAGAGTCGCCGATTCCAGATGATGCTAACGTCAAAACTATTTCACATCTTGATCTAATAGTGGCCAAAACCAATGAATTGCCAAATGTTTTCCCTGTTTCTCCAGGTGCGTCAGGAAGAATAAACCACTAGTATTATTGTCCACCGCAGTCCGAGGGAGACGCAACTTGCGCTGGAATGACGCCTTAGACGGCCAGTTAAAGAGTTGCTGTGACGATTTAGACGGCCAGCGAGGAGGATTGGTGAGCGCAGCCAGCGCTACGTACTGGCAGAGGAGTCGCGTCGAGCGTCGGTACGATCGGGTCGCGGACGAGAAGACGCAGTGGAGCATCATTTGCGGAGATCGCAAGGAGCGCCAAGCATCGACGGCCGTAGCCAGCGACCACAAGGTGTCGGAGCCGCCATTTTGGAGCACGCACAGGCGCCGCCATATTGAAGCTGGGGAAGAAGCAGCATTCCCCCAGGAAGAGTGCCGGCTGAATGGAGGGGAAGCCACCCCTATAACAGCGGATCAGCACCCAGTGAGTAGTGGAGCAGGAACCCGGCCGCGGGTGAATATCACGGCGGCGACGATTTCTTGCCCGGCCATTACGGTGACTACCGTAGCTTCCCAACCGTGCCGTCACAGCTGCGAGTCCAGCGCTGAAAATGAACCAGCCCCTTACGTTCGATCTCATGGAGAGAATCGCAGCGTTGGAGAAGGAGCTGGAAAAAGTCAAAGCCCGCAAAGTGTGAGCATCGCCAATTGCGCGCTAATCGCAGTTGGCCCAAGCGCAGTTGGCGCCAACAGTGGAGTGTCGAGTCGGCCGCCATCTTGGAGCGGCCCGTCATTACCCATATCTAACGGAGAGGCCTTACATAACGGGGTCGGGTCGGTGCCCTATTACGGTAGCGATGCGAGCGGTGCGGCCTGCACGCTGCCGCCATCTTGGAGTGGACCGCCAGTGCTAACAACTAGCAACCAATTTGTGGAGCCACTGTGTGCAACAAGCACTGCGCAGCCAGCGCATGGATTCGTGCTACCGGGCGTGAGCGTCCACAATGTGGCAACAGCATCGCCACTTGTTGGATCCTACGCCGCGATGACGCCGAATGGAACCTAAGAAAGCTACCGGACTTGCCTGTGTTTGGAGGGCACGCCGAGGAGTGGCCGATCTTCAGCTGTGCGTTCGTGGAGACGACCCGAGCGTCCACTTGCACGGATTTGGAGAGCAACCAGAGATTACTGAAGGATAAATCCCGTAAGACAGTGAAGGCGCTTTAGGTTCGGCCGACGGGAGCAGCTTATACGCAGCCAGCTGAACAGCGTGCGAGAGATGCAGCCAATTTCGGAGTACAATATGGCGAAAATCATTCCTTTCGCCACCCGAGTGAGTAACCTCGCGGCCTTCTAGCAGCACCTGGAGAACCCAACCCTCATGGAGGAGTTTGTGGCCAAGCTTCTTACGAGCAAGCGAGTGGACTGGGCCAAGCATGCTGCAACGATTGTGCCCTTTCCCACTCTTGTCCACTTCAGCGCGTGGGTACAGGAGTACGCAAACGTGGTATGAACAGTTTTGGACGTCGAGGGAAAGCAGCCGGGGCGTCGAGTTCTGCATGCGAACATCGACTATAACGAATGCGATCAACGGGATGATCGGCATGGAGGTTGTCCCATCTATGGAGGACAACATGGAATCACGAGTTGCAGAGAATTTGTTAAAGCTTTGACGCCGGGAAGGTAGAGGATTGTGAAGAGCCACCGACTCTGCTTCACATATCCACCTAATTTTAACATAATTCCAGCTATAATTATAGAACCAGAAACAGGAGCTCCTACATGAGCCTTAGGTAATCAAAGATGAACCAAAAATATAGGTATTTTTACTAAAAAAGTACATAAAAAACAAAAATAAAGTAAATCATAATTAAATAAAAAATTATTTATTAAATAAAAATTTATTGAACCAGTTTTATTTTTTACATAAAAAATTCCGATCAATATTGGTAAAGAAACTAATAAAGTATAAAATAACAAGGAAGGGAGCAGCAGTCGAGTTTCCCGACTGCAAAATACCCTGTACCCTTAGACACGCTTACAATTTATTTATTTAGTATCAATAAATAAATGAAACAATATTCTATAAAAGAAAATAAGTTTCGTGTGTCATAAAGCCATACACATTTCGCTGCCAACGTCGCAGTCGGCGTCGCGCAATGCGTATTTTGCTGCGCTTCTGGTTCCCTTGCCATAGATTTTGCATGTGGCATAGCTTCCGTGTTTCTTATCCGATTTGGTTCATATACCAACGTACCAACGCATATGCCGAATTGCACAGCATTAGGTTAATAATTGTGGGCGTGGCAGTTTTTTACGATTTGCGGGGTAGCGGGGGGTGATATCAAAATAAAACAACAAAATTGTACTGCGTATGTTAATTACCTATCCAACGATATATGGCGCATGTCTGTAGCTCTTGTAGTTTCTGAGATCTAGGCGTTGATACGGACAGACAGACAGACGGACAGACGGACGGACGGACGGACGGACGGACGGACGGACAGACGGACATGGCTATATCGACTCGGCTGTTGATGCTGATCAACAATATATATACTTTATGGGGTCGGAGATGCTTCCTTCTGCCTGTTACATACATTTGCACCATATTATGATACCCTTTTCACCCATTTTTAATGGGTAGGTAAACTTATATATATAGTAACGTAATTATGCCTTCCTCATAATCCACTTATACACTTATACAAAAGATCGGCCGCAGTGGTCCGCCGTATCGATTCCTAGTTTTAAGTAAATAAACATTTCAGGATATTGCGCATCCACTTAAGCCATAATCAAAACCCCGTTAAATACACAAACATGCATATCCAATTAAGCCGCAATAAAAACCCAAACAATGGGCAGGCACTTAGCCACGTGTTCTTTTTGCATACGCATGCATTTAAACATAAGCAAGAAGCGCTCTCGCGCAGATAATGTAAACAACCCACAAACCTATATCTGAGAGTTTTCTCACACCAATTGTTTCAGTCTTAAGCCGATATCCGAATAAAGAAGTTCAATAAAAACCTTCGTGTAATAATTCTTCTCGGCGTTGTCCTTAGTCAACTGACGGGACATTTATTCGACTCAACTAAAAATACGACAAATAATTTTACTGGCGCAGTCGGTAGGATACTAAAAAAAAAGTATCCTAAAAAAAGAACCGCGAGTGGAAAATAAATTAACTTTTATAATCCGGTACTCGTAAACAATTACGCTTGTGATTTTCGTTACTTCAACTTGGATTATAAATCCATTTCGGTTGTCCTAATAAAGTGGAAGAAAACAAAGAAAATCCCCAGTTGAAATTCATCCCATAAGTCCAACGGCAGGCGAAAGAAACATTACAAATAAAAAGTAAAAATTGTTTAACTAAGCTACCAAATAAGCAAAAATCAAAATAATAAAAAAAAAACTCCAGAAGATTAAAACGTAAAAACATAATAAACTCTATCTAAATAAAACCAAAAGAAAATACAAAATGGAACAACCTAAGATTGCCGCACCACAACTCGTAACTCTAAACGAGAACAACCTAAGTGAAGCTGGAGAAGGCCAACCGGCAGCTGAACCAGGATCTGCATCGCCTCAAGCTGGAGTATTCGCGGGTGTGCCAGGAGCGGGATGCCCTGATGCAGCGCCTGCAGAGGGTCGGGATCGCTGGAAACGGGGCAGCTGGCGCCACCGGGGATAGCCAGAGCTCCCCGTTTGGCAGGGCAGGCAGGCAGGGCAGGTTTGCGAGAGAAAGTTAGTTAGTTTTTCAGAAAAATTCTTTCGTTAGATCCTTTCATTCCTATTAACGATAGTATAAAGAATAGTTTCAATCTATAATTGTGCAACTTTTAAAGCTTTTCCCAAAATGACTTTAAATGTGACATAATAAGGCAAATATTATTTGATGTATGTTCCCAATAAGCCAGGCTTCAAGAACTCTACTCAGTTGACAATATTTTTTAAATAAAGAAATATTGATGCAAAATCCTAATTAAATTGCATATCATTTCTATCACTTATTTAAAAAAACATTCCCATTTACATAATAATCCCATTTACAATTAGAGTTTTTTAAAGAAAGATTCCCTATATATTTTTAATTGTGACAATAAATTTCAATTGAATTTAAGTTTGAGAACTTTTGCAAAGTGATCAATAGAGAGATTGATGTACTTATAGATCGAGATAGGGCGAGAGAGTGCACGTTTGGATGGAACCTTTGCTGATTATCAGTCTGACTTAGGCAAAGACCGATTATGAAAATATTTATTCAAACAAACATTGTATAAAAACAAAAATTGAATAAAATAACTAGAATGAAGGAAAGCCAAGTACGGCTAAAAGAAAATTTATTAATTATAAGCAGCGTTGTTGACTAAAAGAATAAAAAATTTAGACAAAGGCAAAGGCAGGCATAAAAACACACACACACAAATTTGTATGTATTAATAAACGCCCTGTGTCTAAAATAATATTTGTGAAATAGAAAGACCAGCGTAAGCGCTAGTTACCCATTTACAATTTAAATGTTAACCCAAAGTATTTTCAAAAGCGCATTTTACTAAAAGAGAAAGGACACAAGAAGAAGAAGAAGAAGAAAGCATCAAAACCAAAATAAGAAGAAGAAAATTTATGGAGTAATATGGAAGAAGAAGAAGAAACGTAGGCGAAATGTTAAAAAAAAAGTGTGAGTAATTAATTTTTTAAAACGCCAGTTGCAAGTATAGTGGCGATTATTCTATTATAAATAAAGGATAACAAAAAAAAGATAACAAAATATACCAAAAACAAAAGTCTCACAACAAACATAAAGCCACATCCAGCCATGAACATATAGTCTTTTGAATACGACCAGGATTAGGCAGGAATAAATATTAAAGTTCGCGGGGTGTTATTTAAAATGGAAGCAGTTAAGAAAAGGGTAATAAAGGTAAAGGAGTTATAACATAAAACGGATCAGGAGAGAAACAGGAAAGTTTAATAATAAAAAATAAATACCAAAAAAAAAACAAATCGCTTAAACCGTAACCTGAATAAAAAGCAAAAGCTATAGGAAACTGTGCAACAAATGTTAGATTTTAAGTCCACTCGAAATAAGCAAAGTTGAACGCTCTCCCCGCCCGCTGTTGTCTTAATCTACTTACTAAACACAAAATATTTATTGACAATTTTCCATTGCTTCAAAAAAAAAGGAGTTTTTCAACTAAACTCTGAATGTACTGACTCGATCAGCTTAGCTAACTTTTTCTGGAGCTTGGAGCCACGCAGCTCCAACTCCAACTCAACTCAACTCTCACTCAAACTAAAGAAAAGAAACTTACATACATATGTGAAACTTTTTCATGTACCTTTTGCATCTTAGATACTTAAAGAGAAATTACACTCGAAGGATTATTAAGGGGAGCCGCACATATTGTTGATCTGATCTAAGCCGAACTACAACTACACAAAACTACTATGAGGAAATATTAAATTATTTATTGAAAGGCGTACAAAACAGAAGCGTAGATAAATTGGGGAATCATATTGCATAATTGATAATAGTAAACAGAAAGTATTCGTGAATGTAAACAAACAAAACAAAACACACACAAATCAGAGGAAAAACAACACAACAAACGTAAAACTGAGATGAAAGCATACATAAAGTTTAAGTTACGTTTAAACCAGAGATAAATAACTGTAACTGTAAAGGTAAAGTCGAAAGTCAACAGTTGATATGTTGTAAAAAAAGCTATTAAACAAAAGAAAAGATATGGAAAAGGATGGAAAGGTTTACCAAGAAAAGGGAGTATTGAAACTAAATGATTGGTAAACAAAAATGTGCAAAGATAACCAAAGAAAGCAAATTGAAAACATTATCTTAAGTAAAAATTATTTTACCCCGGAACTAGACTTAACACCATTATACGCACCACTGGATAATACTATACGGATTATCAAAATATGTAACTCAAAACCCATTTATCATTTTATATACAAAAATAAGAAAACAACCGAAAACAAATCAAGAACAACCTCAAGAAATAGAAATTAAACGAAATCAATTACCCCCCTTATTGTACCCAACAGCATCAGCCTATGCATAGGCTTCTCTTTAAGGGAAGGGAAGTAACGTAATTATGCCTTCCTCATAATCCACTTATACACTTATACAAAAGATCGGCCGCAGTGGTCCGCCGTATCGATTCCTAGTTTTAAGTAAATAAACATTTCAGGATATTGCGCATCCACTTAAGCCATAATCAAAACCCCGTTAAATACACAAACATGCATATCCAATTAAGCCGCAATAAAAACCCAAACAATAGGCAGGCACTTAGCCACGTGTTCTTTTTGCATACGCATGCATTTAAACATAAGCAAGAAGCGCTCTCGCGCAGATAATGTAAACAACCCACAAACCTATATCTGAGAGTTTTCTCACACCAATTGTTTCAGTCTTAAGCCGATATCCGAATAAAGAAGTTCAATAAAAACCTTCGTGTAATAATTCTTCTCGGCGTTGTCCTTAGTCAACTGACGGAACATTTATTCGACTCAACTAAAAATACGACAAATAATTTTACTAAATATATTATATATATTATAGGTAAACTTCAATATAAAATTATAATCATTAGTTTTAATAGTTTAATAAAAACATTGGTCTTGTAAATCAAAAATAAGATTATTTCTTTTAAAACTTCAAGAGGAAAGAAATTTCTTTTTCATTAATCCCCAAAATTAATATTTTAAATAAACTACCTCTTGATATTATTCAATTAATACTATATTCATTAATTTTTTTAACAACAATTATTTTTTCAAATATAATTCACCCTTTAGCTATAGGTCTTACATTATTAATTCAAACTATTTTTATCTGTTTAATTACAGGATTAATAACAAAATCATTTTGATATTCACATATTTTATTTTAAATCTTTTTAGGGGGAATATTAGTTTTATTTATTTACGTAACTTCCTTAGCTTCTAATGAAATATTTAATTTATCAATTAAATTAACATTATTCTCAATAATTTTGTTATTTATTTTATTTATATTGTCATAAATTATTTATAAAACTTCATTATCTTTTTTTTAAAGAAATAATGAAATATTATCAATTTTTAATAATAACTCTTTTTTTATAGAAAATTCTTTATCATTAAATAAATTATATAATTTTCTAACAAACTTTGTCATAATTTTATTAATAAATTATTTATTAATTACTTTAATTGTAGTTGTAAAAATTACTAAATTATTTAAAGGAATACGAATAATATTTTAAATTCATGAACAAACCTTTACGAACCTCTCACCCTCTTTTTAATATTGCTAATAACGCATTACAGTTGCGATCTAACACTCAAAGAGTGCAGACGTAACTGCGGATCGACAGCAAGTTTCTTATCGTGCCTTTACTCCCACTATTCCGAAACTGTCACATAGCGTCTGATTGGTTCAACTTGCGAACCTAACGGTCTGCTACAAACTGTAACGCACATTCCAGAGTTAGCGTCATCTGCTGCCTACCAAATTCTGTGTACAACTCAGCAGAAGCAAAGAACGGTTGGCACACCGGCCAACGGTGCCTAGTTCCCCCTCCCCCCACTCAATCGTCCACAACCTACAGCATGGATTGGCAAGCCCCCGCGCGGACCGCCAAGCTTGGAAAAACAACGCCCTGCAAAAAGGCTCTCAAAACAGGGAAGTGCAGCTCGAGCAGCGATTCAAGCTCGAGATCATCTGACTCGGAGCCCGGGGAGATCAAGCGTAAGCCCGCGCGTAAAAGGCAGGGAGAGGAGCCAGACGTCACGCCTAGCACCAGCGCAGCTCTGCAAAGGAAGCTGGCAAACAACTTCTTTGCCCCCCTCTCAAGCAAAGAAGATGACGAAGAACATGACGAACCCAAACCTGCTGCAGAGGCAGTGGCATCCAAAACAGTAGAGAAATCGAACCCGACCCCGAAAACCCTCAAGCCTCCCCCGATCTACATCCCAGACGTGACCGACATTACCGAGATTGTCAAAATGATAACGACTCTCGTGGGTTCCCAAAACGACTTCTCATACAAAACGGTGAGAAATAATAATGTACGCATAATGATGCCAGATAGGGAGTCCTACACAGCCCTACGCCAGCACCTCGTGGCACATAACAAAAGGCACCGCACCTTCCAACCAAAGGATGAGAGAGCATACAGGGCGGTCATCAAGGGACTTCACCACTCAACGGACCAGACTGAAATTAAGAAAGAACTCCACAAATACGGCCATACTGTGAGGGATCTGCACAATCCCATCGGCAGGAAATCCAAACAACCACTGGGGATATTTTTTGTCAACCTAGAACCAGCGAGCAACAACACAGAGGTATTCAAAATAAAGAGGATTTGCAGGTCAGTCGTCACCGTTGAGCCCCCACTGAAGTTCAACGATGTTCCACAATGTTTCAGATGCCAAGGATTCGGACACACCCAGCGCTACTGTTTCCTGGAAAATGTGGTGAAATTCGTGAAATGTGGTGATTCTCACGACTCTAGGTCATGCACCAAAAAAGATGCCGAGAAAGCTTGCTGTTTACATTGTCAAGCTGATCACCCTGCGTCGTACAGAGGATGCCCTGCCTACAAAAAGGCAAAGGCACAGCTATCTCCTAAAGCCAGACCCGTTGAGAGCAGCAACAAACCACCTCTCATCCAAATACCAACTGTCATCAATGGTACGAGCTACAGGGACGCACTTCTTGGAAACCATGCAACACAGCCAAGGAATCACCAACAAACCCCTCAAACCACTCCCGAAGCCCCAAATCTCAACCAGCTTGAAACGATGTTTGCCCGCATGGAAGGAACGATTGAGAGGATGATGGAAAGGTTGATCCCACAGATGCTTTCGCAGATGTTCTCGCAGATGACGCAGTTTATAGCTCCCTTCCTCAACAGAAAGTAATGCAAATAAGGCTTAATATAGTTTTTTGGAACGCAAACGGCTTGCAGAAGAGCAAAGCCGAAGTAGAGCATCTCATAAAAACAGACAATATTGATGTTCTTCTAGTTTCGGAATCCCACTTTTGTCCCAGATCCTACTTTAAAATTAGCGGATACGATCTGTTACATGCCAACCATCCATCTGGCAGAGCACGCGGAGGAGCAGCTATGCTCATCAGGAGTGGCATTCAGTATACGGAACTTCCCGCGTTTCAGGAGGAATGGGCTCAGTGCGCCGTGACCAGGATTTCTAGCCCACAGGGAGATATCACCATTGGTGCGGTTTACTTCCCACCCAGACACTCGATAACCGAGACCCACCTTCAGGACTTCTTCGCGTCCCTTGGACCTCGTTTTATAGCAGCCGGAGACTTTAACGCCAAACACTCCTGGTGGGGGTCCCGCACAAACAACCCCAAAGGCATTAAGCTTTACAAGTACCTGCAGCGGAAGAGTCTGGACTGCCATTCCACTGGAGAACCCACACACTGGCCTTCCGACCCTTCAAAGCAGCCGGATCTTCTGGACTTCGCCGTCTCCAAGGGCATAGGACACTCTAAAATAACATGCTCAAGCTATGATAAACTGCTATCCGACCACAGCGCAGTAAACTTGCTCCTAAACATCCCCGTCCTCAGAAAAACCCCGCCTAGAAGACTCACTGGGAAACACACAAATGCCCCCAAGTTTACGTTTTGGATGCTTTCCTACCTGAACTCAGATCCCCCTCTTTCCACACCAAGCAACATAGATGCGGCCATCGAAAACTTAACCAGAGAGATGCACAATGCTGCTGAGTTTGCGAACCCACCTCCTCCGTCTACCCCGAGAACACCTGAAAGAGACTTGTACTTGTGGTCTCCTGAAATCGCGGCCCTCGTGGCCGAAAAAAGGCGCCTTAGAAGAGTCTGGTTTTCATCGCGCAATCCTAGGGACAAGACAGCACTTAATCGTACCACCAAGGAACTGAAGGACAAGCTAACCATCCTACGGCAGGACTCCTTCCATAGATTTCTCAAGGAGCTGGAACCTGGAGACCCGCAGCACAATCTGTGGAATGTCACGAGGCATATTAAAAGACCTGCTAAGAAGATATCACCCGTGCGCAAAGTGGACGGGTCCTGGTGTCGGTCTGAGATCGAAAGAGCAGAAGCCTTTGCCGACCATTTACATAGTGCTTTCTCACCTTTCGATAGTTGCACTGCCGAAGAGAGAGCTGCCATCATAAGGTTCGTAGAGAGCCCAAGTGCTCCTGGCACGCCAATACAGCCCGTCGAACCAGAGGAGATTGTGCAGGAGATCGCCTCCTTAAAAAATGGCAAGTCACCAGGTCCTGACCGAATTGATGCAACAGCACTGAAAATGTTGCCCCTAAACTGTTCCCAAAGGCTGGCTAACATCTTTAACAGCTGCCTCCGTCTAGGGTACTTCCCGAAAGTGTGGAAGCGTGCGGAAATAATTGTCCTCCTCAAGCCTGGAAAACCTGAAGCCAATCTAGCATCGTATCGTCCGATTAGTTTGCTGGCAATCCTGTCTAAAATACTTGAAAGAATATTTTTACGTAGAGTACTGCCAGTTTTGGACGAGGCCGGACTGATCCCTGATCACCAGTTTGGATTCAGACGCCTTCATGGAACACCAGAGCAATGCCACCGGCTTGTTGAGTGCATACTAGAGGCCTTCGAAAAGAAGAAGTACTGCTGCGCCGTTATGCTGGATGTTAAACAGGCGTTTGACAGAGTCTGGCACCCTGGACTCCTGTTCAAAATTAAAACCAACCTTCCAAGTTCCAAGTTCTCAAGTCTACATAGAGGAAAGAGAATTCCGAGTGAGATGCGGATCATCAATCAGCACGCCTAGGCCTATAAGAGCAGGAGTACCTCAAGGCAGTGTTCTTGGACCCATCTTATACACACTCTACACAGCGGACCTTCCCATCACCCCCTCTCGGAACCTCACAGTAGCTACATACGCGGACGACACCGCGTTCCTAGCCTCCGCCAAGAATCCGCAGGATGCATCAGCCATCATACAAAGACAACTGGATGCTCTAGATCCATGGCTGAAACGATGGAACATCGTGGTAAACGCGGAGAAATCCTGCCACACAACCTTCGCATTACGCAGGGGGGATTGCCCCCCCGTCACACTCAACGGGGAAACCATTCCAACGAATGACACTCCCAAATATCTAGGGCTGACCCTGGACCGCAGGCTCACATGGCGTCCACACCTAATCAACAAGCGCAACCAGGCCGACTTACGACTCAGGCAACTTCACTGGCTCCTGGGCAGAAGATCCAAGCTCAGGGAAAAATTCAAACTACTCACATACAAAGTAGTGCTGAAGCCAATCTGGACCTATGGGATTCAGTTGTGGGGCACGGCAAGCTATTCCAACCGCATCAGAATACAGCGGTTTCAGAATAAATGTCTGAGAACATTTTCTAACGCCCATCCGTACCATGAAAACTCAATAATCCACAAAAAACTTGGAATTCCTTCGGTAGCAGAGGAGATCACCAGACACAGTGAAAGATATAGAAAAAGACTGGACAATCACCCCAACCACCTGGCCATCAAGCTCCTAGAAAACAGCCAATCCCAAAGACGCCTGAAAAGGAAACACCCGCTTGATCTCCCCCAACAATAGACACCTAAGTCAGACTCATATTATGTACATTCCTTGTACCCCCTTAAGTTAAGGTCACCGCCAAATCATTTAATGATTGTCCATTCGGACAGATTTTAAATAAAAAAAAAAAAAAAAAAAAAAAAAAAAAAAAAAAAAAAAAAACAAAAAAAGGCATTACTAGATTTACCTGCCCCTACTAATATTTCAAGATGATGAAATTTTTGATCTTTATTAGGATTATGTTTAATTATTCAAATTTTAACACAATTATTTTTAGCTATACACTATACTGCTGATGTTAATTTAGCTTTTTATAGAGTAAATCACATTTGCCGAGACGTAAATTACTGTTGATTATTACAAACTATTCATGCTAATGGAGCATCATTTTTATTCCCTGTACCCATTGAAAATGTACGGAATGTACGGCCAGTAGTCGTCCCTCATTTATGCGTTGCCTCCGGATAATAATGACCAATATAATTATGATAATCGTTGCAACCCTAGAGCAGAGTGTCCGCTTGCCGTGTGGATAATCAAGTCATCAATGTGTACCTTGTTATTTTTCAGTCTTGATGCGAAGAATTTGCAGTTCATTAGTGTTATTGACAATCAAGTGCTTCAGCGGGACCACGTTCCATGTCTTCTTGTCATCTATAATTCGTAAACTGGGGAAGATAGACATTTCAGACGCTGTCGAAATTACTTTTTGAGGAGTAATTATTGTTGTATCCCCTAATATTGCTGTGCACCCTGCAAGTAGTTGTATAATGCCTTGATTTGGCAGTCTTATAACTTGATGCTGTTCGTTGCATCTTATATTAGCTGTTGTATTCCGAAACAGTCTAAATAGCCAACGGTTGGATCCACTTATCTCTTTGATGAACGAATTGCCTTGGAATTCCATCATTTCGCATGAGTGTGCCTTGCTTGGTTTCAATGGTGATATTTCGCAAGAGTGATCATTCGCGATTTTCCATGCCCAATTACTTTCGCCAAGCCATGTTGTCGAATCCTCTTGTCTGCATAGGTTAATTTCCATTTTAGACATTATGATATGCGTTTATGTCTGTATTGAACACAAAAAATGTACAATTCAATTTCGGAATAAGCTTCGTTCCGTTTGTCCATAGTGGTATTGGGATTAATTCAAACAGATCCGTTTCCTGATTGTTGTATATCGGCAATTTTGCTTCAATGAATAGGACATTATCCTTAAACATAGCTTGGCCTTCATCAGTTTATAGATCAGTGGAAATTGTATAACTGAATTTCCACCCGGTAGCATTTGTTTTCGTCCTAATTTTTGCTTAACTTTTTCGAGCTCCTCCAGCATTTTGTTAGGCGCAATTAGTGTAGGATGAATTCCGTTATCATTGAGATCGCTGTTGCTTGTAGGCTTTCTGCCTCTTCAATCCAGTTTCGCACTTGATTTGATAACATAAGGAAATTAATTGACTCCTTATATACCATAAAGTGCTCCTTCATGATTTCTGCAATAATATTGACTAGTTGGGTTAGTTTTCCCAAATTCCGGTTTGCTTCTATCGTAGTTGCTCTTACTAATCCTTCCGTGGCATTGATGACCGAGGTCTGATTGTCAACAAATTCCATTAGATGTTTTTCATTTTTTATGATCGTTTGTATATTTGCCTGCATTCTATTTGCATTTTCGATATCAAAGAACAGTATAAACCTTTTCTTTCGGTTGGTACGGTGCCATAGTATTTTGTCTTTTTCTTTGATGTTGCCAATTTTTGTCCATATTGTCGTGCCGAAGGAATCGCAGTAGTCCTTGAAGTCTCCCATTTTTCGCAAACTAAGCGGGATTTTTCCAGGAAGTCCTCTGATTGTTTTATGACATAAAAATAGGCTTGCATGTCATAATAAAACAATAATTGCCAAATGGATGGAGCGACTTCAATTTTACCAATTTTTTTCACCATAACTGCAGCTTTTGCGTCGATGTCGTAAATTTTCCCAAGTTCTTTGGCCTGTTTTCGAGGCTCCGAATTTTCTGTCGCAGTTGTAGCTTGCAATATCAATAAACAGTATAGCACAGTAGCTATGCTTCCAGTGCCATTCCTTTTGTCTCTTTGAACTGGCTGCCTAAGCTTCTTGTCCTTGCGTAGCTGCATTGACTCCGTTATAGATGGCGTTGCAGCTCCAGCTGGTTTTGCTTCGCTAACAGGAAGTTGACAGATCTTGTTTAGCGATCTTTTTACTTCCCCATCGTTTGTTTTAACCGTGACTACCCGGACTTTTTCATCTTGTCCTTTAGTCATACTACTGATTCCTCCCATTGACCATCTTGCAGAGTGAGTGTTCTCATGTTTTATAAGAACCAGCTGTCCCTCCTTCAGATTTGGCTTTTCTTGGCGCCATTTGGTTCGCTGTTGCAATGACTCATCCTTCCATTTCTTCCAAAAATCACCTTTGATGCGTTGAATAAGCTTCCATCTATCCAAAGAGCTGATTGTCTTACTTTCGTCAAAATGTTCAGGAGCTCCAATTAGAGGTCTTCCTACCAGAAAATGACCCGGCGTTAATATGTCCTCACCATCGTTTTCGCTCCTTACAGTGACTAATGGACGCGAGTTTAGCACTGCTTCGATTTGACATAGCAGCGATGCAAATTCTTCATATGTAAAGCTGTTTTCACCAATAACTCGTTTAAGGTGATGCTTCACTGATTTTACACTGGCTTCCCATAAACCTCCCATGTGGGGGCTTCCTGGGGGAATAAAATGCCACTTGGTGCCTTCTTTAGTGTAGGTGCTAACTCATTATTGTTTTTAATGGCAGCTACAAATTCTTTGTCCAATACTCTTGAAGCTCCCACGAAGTTTGTTCCATTATCTGAGTGTAGGTTCTCACTTTTGCCTCGTCTTGCTAAGAACCGTCGAAGAGCCTCCAGGAATTTGTCTGACGAAATTTCGCTAACAGCTTCCAGATGTATCGCCTTTATTGCCATACAAACAAATGCATAAATGTATCCTTTATAAGTTTTTTGACCTTTTCCCTTTGAGCAGCGAATCTGGAACGGTCCGGCGATAAACTGGTAAATTTCCCATCAGTTGAATGGACATCTCTTGCTTGTATCTTATGCACATAAAACATTCCCTTAAATATTTCTTTAAGGAATTTTGTATGCCAAATATCCAGAACTTCCTCTGAATATAACTTCTCATAATGTTAATTCCGCCATGCAGAGTTTCTTTATGAGCATCCTTTGCAATTAACCAAGTCAAATGTGACTTATCCAATATAATTGGATGTTTTACATTATAGGTTATCATTTCGTTTTGTAGTCGTCTACCAACTCGAAGTACGCCATCACTATCCAAAAACGGATTTAGCCCCTGTATCTTACTCTTTGGGTCTAATGGTCTTTTGTATTTGAGTAGTCTGACTTCGTGTCCAAAATCCAGCTGTGGTTGTATCTTTACCACGGCAATCTTCGCTAGCTTTAATTCCTCCACCGTAAGATGTGAAGGCTGTTGCGATTTTCCTCTCAGCTTTGTTATGAAGCGTAATACATACGCCATTACTCTAAGAAGTTTGTCGATCGATGTATACTTCGATAAAAGATGATTTGCAGATATTCGGATTTTATCAATGTGGATACCACAAAAATTTCCGATTCTTTTTGAGTGGGCCAGTGTTGTGCATCCATAGCTAGCCAAGTCGGCCCTCTCCACCATATTTCACAGATTTTTAGAGCTTGCGGTGATTTCCCTCTTGAAGCCACGTCTGATGGATTTTCTTTCGATTTAACGTAAAATCATTTGACATTGGGAATTCGTTTATTGATTTCTTCCACTCTAGTTCTGACGAACTTATCTTTGCTGCGCTTGTTCTGTATCCTAGCAATAGTAATCACTCCATGCATGCGTTGTGATCTCTTTGCTCCATATAGCCTGCACCTTAGCTAATAACTTTGCTAATAAATGCGGAGCACATAATTCCAACTTTGGAATTGTTTTCCTGTTTGTTATAGAATTTACTTTGCTTTTTGCTGCTAGCAAAGTAACTCTGCCGCCTACTTTTGTATACACAGCCGCTGCATATGCTTTCTCTGATGCATCGCAGAATCCATGTAGCTCCATAATACCTTTGGAGCATCCAGTCCAGCGTGAAATGCTAATTTCTTCTAAATATGATAGACCTTTAGCATATTCCATCCACCAGTTAGCTAAGTTGGATTCCAATTCAACGTCCCAAGTCATCGGTAACTTTCACAGTTCCTGAATGAAACATTTGCCTTGAATCGTTACAGGTGCTAATCATCCTAGTGGGTTGAAAATTCTGGACAACTGTGATAACACTAACTGCGCGTGTTAGCATTGGGTTTTCTGCCGAAAACGTAAATGTATCCTTCTTCGGATCCCATTGAAGTCCTAAGGTTTTGATCAATTCATTCTCCTCAATGCAGATTTTCTCCGTAGCATCGTCGTCCTGAATGTCGGCTAAAATACGTTTGTCATTTGCAACCCATTTTCGCAGATGCATGCCGGCCTTCTCCAGCACTTGTCTCAATTTCCTTTGAAGTTCATAGCACTCATTGACTGTGTCTCTGATCAGTTATGAGGTCATCCATATAAAAGTCGTCTCTAATTTTTTCTGCTAAGACGCTATCCTCTTGGCAAAAGCGATCTGCCAACTCTCGTAGACATCGGACTGCTATGAAAGGTGCTGCCGATGTGCCATGAGTTACGGTTGTTAACTTAAACTCACTGATCGGCAATTTTGGATCATCTCTCCATAGGATATATTGATATTCTTGGTCTTTCTCAGCAACCTTTATTTGGCGATACATTTTTTCAATGTCAGCTACCACAACATATTGCCACTTGCGTCATTTAATTAGAATATCGAATATATCCTTTTGAATCTTAGAACCAGCTATAATAACGTCATTTAGGCTTAGTCCATTTGTCGTGTTTGCGGATGCGTCAAAAACTGCTCGTACCTTCGTAGTTAAGCTTCCAGGCCTGATGATTGCTTGATGGGGTAAATACTATTTACCTTGACCCGTTGTCTTTACAGATTCCATATGTCCCATCTTAATGTATTCTTTCATGAATTCGTTGTATGCAGTCCAGTTCTTTGGGTTTCTTTGAAACTTCTTTTCCATTTGCATAAGCCTTGCCATTGCCTATTTGCGAGAGTCTCCCAGCTTTGCCTCTTTGTGGAATGGAATTGAAACCACAAATCTGCCTTCCTCGTTGATGACAGTTGTTTCTTGGAATTTTCTTTCGCATTCTGCATTGTCTGTAATCGTCTCATCGGCTTCATCTTCCAATTCCCAAAAGCGTTCCAGGTCCTTTAGATTTATAGTTGTAGTGGCACTTATAATTTTTTGCTTTGCTGCTCGAGTTATATTTCCGGACACAATCAGTTTTTTTGTCCCAACATTCCATTTACGCTTTTTATTTTCTCCATCATAATCAGGGGAAATAGATCCACACCTATCACCATGTCAATTCTGCTTGGCTCGTTGAATCCTGTAGCCTGAAGCCTGTAGCCCTTCCACTTTTTGTTGATATCAATATCAAACTTTTTGCTGGGAAGGGCTCTATGGAGTGTTGGTAAAACCAATGCTTGCGTTGATGTTTTGAAGCTGCTTGAAATTTTTGGTTTGATCGTCAGGTGGATGCTATTTTTGATAATTGAGTAGTCTGGGAGATACCTTCGACCTCTATAGTACTCCTTACTCTGGGAATCCTTAATATTTGTGCTGCCTCCTCTGAAATCAGCGTTTTCTGGGATCCACCGTTAATAAGCGCCCTCAACTCGTTGTAACCTCCAGCTTTGTTTTTAACTAAAACAGCAGCTGTAGCCAATAGTGTGTCTTGGCCTTGCTTGAGGCTATTGCTGTTGATACTGCGTTTTGAGTCTTCATGAAGAGGGCTGTTGTGTCCTTTGGAGCATCGATTGCATGTAATTTCCTTTCTGCAGTTGAGAGCATTATGCTTTCCAAAGCATCTAAAGCACATGCTGTTCTTTTGAAGGAATTGTTTTCTTTTTTCCATTGATTGTGCTCTGAATTTGAGATACTTTATCATATCGTGGCCATTCTTAGAGCAAAAGGCACACGATCTAACTTGCACTTTTCTTGTAGCAAGCTTTTGTTTTTATTATTCTTTTGTTGTATTTAAAATCTGTCCGACTGGACAATCATTAAATGATTTTGGGGTGACATTGATTTAAGGGAGGTACATGGAATGTATATCTAATGAGGTTGACTTAGGTGTCTATTGGTGGGGGAGGTCAGGCGGGTGTTTCCTTTTCAGGCGTCTTAGGGATTAGCTGTTATCTAGGAGCTTGATGGCCAGGTGGGTGGGGTGGTTGTCCAGTCTTTTTGTATAACTTTCGCTGAGTCGGGTGATCTCCTCTGCTATCGAAGGAAATCCAAGTTTTTTGTGGATTATTGAGTTTTCATGGTACGGATGGGCGTTAGAAAATGTTCTCAGACATTTATTCTGAAACCGCTGTATTCTGATGCGGTTGGAACAGCTTGCCGTGCCCCACAACTGAATCCCATATGTCCCATATGATAATCCGCATCTCACTCGGAATTCTCTTTCCTCTTGAGGAAGGCGAAGTAGGAACTTGGAAGGTGGGATTTAATTTTGAAAAGGAGTCCAGGGTGCCAGACTCTGTCAAACGCCTGTTTGACATCCAGCATAACGGCGCAGCAGTACTTCTTCTTTTCGAAGGCCTGCTCTGGTATTCCATGAAGGCGTCTGAAGCCAAACTGGTGATCAGGGATCAGTCCGGCATCGTCCAAAACTAGCAGTACTCTACGCAAAAATACTCTTTCAAGTATTTTAGACAGGACTGCCAGCAAACTAATCGGACGATACGATGGTAGATTGGCTTCAGGTTTTCCATGCTTGAGGAGGACAAATATTTCAGCACGCTTCCACACTTTCGGGAAGTACCCTAGACGGAGGCAGCTGTTAAAGATGTTAGCCAGCCTTTGGGAACAGTTTAGGGGCAACATTTTCAGTGCTGTTGCATTAATTCGGTCAGGACCTGGTGACTTGCCATTTTTTAAGGAGGCGATCTCCTGCACAATCTCCTCTGGTTCGACGGGCTGTATTGGCGTGCCAGGAGCACTTGGGCTGTCTACGAACCTTATGATGGCAGCTCTAATTTCGGCAGTGCATCTATCGAAAGGTGAGAAAGCACTATGTAAATGATCGGCAAAGGCTTCTGCTCTTTCGATCTCAGACCGACACCAGGACCCGTCCACTTTGCGCACGGGTGATATCTTCTTCGCAGGTCTTTTTATGTGCCTCGTGAGATTTCACAGATTCTGCTGCGGGACTCCAGGTTCAAGCTCCTTGAGGAATCTATGGAAGGAGTCCTGCCTTAGGATGGTTAGCTTGTCCTTCAGTTCCCTGGTGGCATGATTAAGTGCTGTCTTGTCCCTGGGGTTGCGCGAGGAAAACCAGACTATTCTGAGTCGCCCTTTTTCGGCCACGAGGGCCGCGATTTCAGGAGACCACAAGTGCACGTCTCTTTCAGGTGTGGGTAGTCGGAGTAGGTGGGTTCGCAAACTCAGCAGCATTGTGCATGTCTTTGGTTAGTTTTTCGATGGCCGATCTATGTTGCTTGGTGTGGAAAGAGGGGGATCTGGGTACAGGGAGGAAAGCATCCATAACGTAAACTTGGGGGCATTTGTGTGTTTCCCGGTGAGTCTTCTAGGCGAGGAGTGTGTGGGTTCTCCAGTGGAATGGCAGTCCAGACTCTTCCGCTGCAGGTACTTATAGAGCTTTTGATGCTTTTATAAATGCCTTTGGGGTTGTTTGTGCGGGACTCCCACCAGGAGTGTTTGGCGTTAAAATCTCCGGCTGCTATAAAGCGAGGTTCAAGGGACGCGAAGAAGTCCTGAAGGTGGGTCTCGGTTATCGAGTGTCTGGGTGGGAAGTAAACCGCACCAATGGTGATATCTCCCTGTGAGCTAGAAATCCTGGTCACGGCGCACTGAGCCCATTCCTCCTGAAACGCGAGAAGTTCCGTGTACTGAATGCCACTCCTGATGAGCATAGCTGCTCCTCCGCGTGCTCTGCCAGATGGATGGTTGGCATGTAACAGATCGTATCCGCTAATGTTAAAGTAAGATCTGGGAAAAAGTGGGATTCCGAAACTAGAAGAACATCGATATTGTCTATTTTCATGAGATTCTCTATTTCGGCTTTGCTCTTCTGCAAGCCGTTTGCGTTCCAAAAAACTATATTAGAACTTATTTGCATTACTTTCTGTTCAGGAAGGGAGCTATAAACTGCGTCATCTGCGAGAACATCTGCGAGAACATCTGTGAGATCAACTTTTCTATCATCCTCTCAATCGTTCCTTCCATGCGGGCAAACATCGTTTCAAGCTGGTTGGGATTTGGGGCTTCGGGAGTGGTTTGAGGGGTTTGTTGGGGATTCCTTGGCTGTGTTGCTTGGTTTCCTAGAAGTACGTCCCTGTAACTAGTACCATTGATGATAGTTGGTATCTGGATGAGAGGTGGTTTGTTGCTACTCTCAACGGGTCTGGCTTTAGGAGATAGCTGCGCCTTTGCCTTTTTGTGGGCAGGGCATCCTCTAAACGACGCAGGGTGATCAGCTTGGCAATGTAAACAGCAGGCTTTCTCGTCATCTTTTTTGGTGCATGACCTAGAGTAGTGAAAACCGCCACATTTCACGCAGCGATGTTCCAGGAAGCAGTAGCGCTGGGTGTGGCGGAACCCTTGACATCTGAAACATTGTGGAACATCGTTGAACTTCAGTGGGGGCTCAACGGTGACGACTGACCTGCAAATCCTCTTTATTTTGAATACCTCTGTGTTGTTGCTCGCTGGTTCTAGGTTGACAAAAAATATCCCCAGTGGTTGTTTGGATTTCCTGCCGATGGGATTGTGCAGATCCCTCACAGTATGGCCGTATTTGTGGAGTTCTTTCTTAATTTCAGTCTGGTCCGTTGAGTGGTGGAGCTAAGCGGTATTTTTGGTAATGGCATTTACTGAGTTTTATTGTTGCTCAATAAACTCCAGTACGTCTTGTAAGGACTGTATAGCTTTTGCCTTTTTTACATGCTGTTCATACAGCTGCAAGGCTTCTGGCGAAAATTTCCGCAGTAGAATTTTTGCTAAAATTACGTCAGCAGAGCTTTCATTTTTTCCTTTTTCCTTTATGATGAATATGCTCTCGGTCGCAGTATCCAAAAACTTCCTTAAATAGCACTCAAGTTCCATTAATTTGTTGAAGCGTTGGGAGAATATTTTTCTGCTATTCTCATAGCGTTTGCAGATAAGCTCCCACGCTGCTGTATAGCTAGCCGCTGATCCCGTTATCAAATGGCTAACCATCATTTGAGCTTCTCCTTTACAGCAGGCTCTTAAATATCCCAGCTTCCTTGTGTTGCTGAGATCCTTCTTGCTGTCTATTAGCTCAGAGAGCAGCTTGATAGCATCCATAGTTTTTATAAATATTGTATCATTAAAATATTGATGATCGCCAACTCTCAATTTGACCAGCGCAATGTTGTTAGTTGTAAATTGGCCTACCAATACTTCTATTGCTGGTATAGATGCCTTTTCCTTTATGGCTTGCAGTATTTTTTTCTGCAGCTCTCCTTGGTCTTGCATCAATTTCACAGATCTTTCCGACAACATCTTGGGAAAACAATCACTGTGACTTTTTTGTGCTTTCTGCTTGTATTCTTTGGCGTGATCCGTTGAAGGATTTTTTGATTGGTCGTCCAGTTGACCTAGCTGTGCCTCGACTCACAGCTGATTCTGTGTTTCTTACCACTGGTGGGGAAAACAACAGAGTCACTCGAATAACCTTGCTCTTTTTACTTTGAAGCGCGGGTTTTTTATTCTGTGTTACTTACCACTTACCACTTACTTTCTCGAAGGACCAAAATGTTCACACTATAAACTTGTGCGTACACTTAATGAGTTCAATTCGGGTGTTTGAATCTAACTGACTCGCTACGAGGGCTTCCCCTTTCTATTCATTCTTACATAGGTTCTTATCATCTAATTATATAATGCAGCACTTGTAAGACGCCGCAGTCTGCGTTTGTAAATGCAGCTGAGTTTTATTCTTAAATCTATGTTTGAGGCCTATGACCGCACTAATCACCTCCCGCGTGGTCATGTCTCTTGACACTTCGGCAATAGGCCGCTGCAATCGTACTTATCTATAGTTGCCACTCATGCTGTTCAGTGACATGTTTATTGCAGCCCATAAATAGAATATATTTATAGTTTGCCTACTTATCATGTCTAAACACATATTTAGACATTCTCCGGGGGGGAAAAATGTACGGCCAGTAGTCGTCTCTCATTTATGCGTTGCCTCCGGATATAAATGACCAATATAATTATGATAATCGTTGTCATCCCTAGAGCCGAGTGTCCGCTTGCCGTGTGCAAAATCAAGTCATCAATGTGTACCTTGTTATTTTTCAGAGCCTTGATGCGCATTTGAAGAATTTGCAGTTCATTAGTGTTGTTGACAATCAAGTGCTTTGTCGGGACCACGTTCCATGTTTCCTTGTCATCTATAATTCGTAAACTGGGGAAGATAGACATTTCAGACGCTGTCGAAATTACTTTTTGAGGAGTAATTATTGTTGTATCCCCTAATATTGCTGTGCATCCTGCAAGTAGTTTTATAATGCCTTGATTGGGCAGTCTTATAACTTGATGCTGTTCGTTGCATCTTATATTAGCTGTTGTATTCCAAAACAGTCTAAAAAGCCATCGGTTGGATCCACTTATCTCTTTGATGAACGAATTGCCTTGGAATTCCATCATTTCGCATGAGTGTGCCTTGCTTGGTTTCAATGGTGATATTTTTCAAGAGTGATCATCCGCGTTTTTTCATGCCCAATTACTTTCGCCAAGCCATGTTGTCGAATCCTCTTGTCAGCATTGGTTAATTTCCATTGAAGACATTAGGTGATATGCGTTTATGTCTGTATTGAATGCAAAAAATGTAGAATTCAATTTCGGAATAAGCTTCGTTCCGTTTGTCCACAGTGGTTTTGGGATTAATTCAAACAGATCCGTTTCCTGATTGTTGTATATCGGCAATTTTGCTTCAATGAATAGGACATTATCCTTAAACATAGCTTGTGCCTTCATCAGTTTATAGATCAGTGGTAATTGTATAACTGAATTTCCACCCGGTAGCACTTGTTTTCGTCCTAATTTTTGCTTAACTTTTTCGAGCTACTCCAGCATTTTGTTAGGCGCAATTAGTGTAGGATGAATTCCGTTATCATTGAGATCGCTGTTGCTTGTAGGCTTTCTGCCTCTTCAATCCAGTTTCACACTTGATTTGATAACATAAGGAATTTAATTGAATCCTTATATACCATAAAGTGCTCCTTCATGGTTTCTGCAATAATATTGACTTGTTGGGTCAGTTTTCCCAAATTCTGGTTTGCGTCTATCGTAGTTGCTCTTACTAATTCTTCCGTGGCATTGATGACCGAGGTCTGATTGTCAACATATTCCATTAGATGTTTTTCATTTTTTATGATCGTTTGCATATTTTCCTGTATTCTATTTGCATTTTCGATATCAAAGAACAGTATAAACCTTTTCTTTCGGTTGGTACGGTGCCATAGTATTTTGTCTTTTTCTTTGATGTTGCCAATTTTTGTCCATATTGTCGTGCCGAAGGAATCGCAGTAGTCCTTGAAGTCTCCCATTTTTCGCAAACTAAGCGGGATTTTTCCAGGAAGTCCTCTGATTGTTTTATGACATAAAAATAGGCTTGCATGTCATAATAAAACAATAATTGCCAAATGGATGTAGCGACTTCAATTTTACCAATTTTTTTCACCATAACTGCAGCTTTTGCGTCGATGTCGTAAATTTTCCCAAGTTCTTTGGCCTGTTTTCGAGGCTCCGAATTTTCTGTCGCAGTTGTAGCTTGCAATATCAATAAACAGTATAGCACAGTAGCTATGCTTCCAGTGCCATTCCTTTTGTCTCTTTGAACTGGCTGCCTAAGCTTCTTGTCCTTGCGTAGCTGCATTGACTCCGTTATAGATGGCGTTGCAGCTCCAGCTGGTTTTGCTTCGCTAACAGGAAGTTGACAGATCTTGTTTAGCGATCTTTTTACTTCCCCATCGTTTGTTTTAACCGTGACTACCCGGACTTTTTCATCTTGTCCTTTAGTCATACTACTGATTCCTCCCATTGACCATCTTGCAGACTGAGTGTTCTCATGTTTTATAAGAACCAGCTGTCCCTCCTTCAGATTTGGCTTTTCTTGGCGCCATTTGGTTCGCTGTTGCAATGACACCAGATACCCATCCTTCCATTTCTTCCAAAAATCACCTTTGATGCGTTGAATAAGCTTCCATCTATCCAAAGAGCTGATTGTCTTACTTTCGTCAAAATGTTCAGGAGCTCCAATTAGAGGTCTACCTAACAGAAAATGACCCGGCGTTAATATGTCCTCACCATCGTTTTCGCTCCTTACAGTGACTAATGGACGCGAGTTTAGCACTGCTTCGATTTGACATAGCAGCGATGCAAATTCTTCATATGTAAAGCTGTTTTCACCAATAACTCGTTTAAGGTGATGCTTCACTGATTTTACACTGGCTTCCCATAAACCTCCCATGTGGGGGCTTCCTGGGGGAATTAAGTGCCACTTGATGCCTTCTTTTTCCAGTGTAGGTGCTAACTCATTATTGTTTTTAATGGCAGCTACAAATTCTTTGTCCAATACTCTTGAAGCTCTCACTTTTGCCTCGTCTTGCAAAGAACCGTCGAAGAGCCTCCAGGTATTTGTCTGACGAAAGGTCGCTAACAGCTTCCAGATGTATCGCTTTTGTTGCCATACAAAATACACAAATGTATCCTTAATACGTTTTTTGACCTCTTCCCTTTTGAGCATCGAATCTGGAACGGTCCGGCGTAGTCGAGTCCAGTATTTTGAAACGAGTAATCAGCCGTAACTCGATAAACTGGTAAATTTTCCATCAGTTGACTGGACATTGCTTGTATCGTATGCATACAATACATTCCCTTAAATATTTTGTATGCCCAATATCCAGAACTCCCTCTGAATATAAGTTCTCATAATTTTAATTCCGCCATGCAGAGTTTTCTTATGAGCATCGTTTGCAATTAACCTAGCCAAATGTTACTTATCCAGTATAATTGGATGTTTTACATTATAGGGTATCATTGCGTTTTGTAGTCGTCCACCAACTCGAAGTACGCCATCACTATCCAAAAACGGATTTAGCGCCTGTAACTTACTCTTTGGGTCTAATGGTCTTTTATTTTTGAGTAGTCTGAGTTCGTGTCCAAAATCCAGCTGTTGTTGTATCTTTACCACGGCAATCTTCGCTAGCTTTAATTCCTCCACCGTAAGATGTGAAGGCTGTTGCGATTTTCCTCTCAGCTTTGTTATGAAGCGTAATACATACGCCATTACTCTAAGAAGTTTGTCGATCGATGTATACTTCGATAAAAGATGATTTTGCAGATATTCGGATTTTATCAATGTGGATACCACAACAATTTCCGATTCTTTTTGAGTGGGCCAGTGTTGTGCATCCATAGCTAGCCAATTCGGTCCTCTCCACCATATTTCACAGATTTTTAGAGCTTGCGGTGATTTCCCTCTTGAAGCCACGTCTGCTGGATTTTCTTCCGATTTAACGTAATTCCATTTGACATTGGGAATTAGTTTATTGATTTCTTCCACTCTAGTTCTGACGAACTTATCTTTGCTGCGCTTGTTCTGTATCCTAGCAATAGTAATCACTCCATGCATGCGTTGTGATCTCTTTGCTCCATATAGCCTGCACCTTAGCTAATAACTTTGCTAATAAATGCGGAGCACATAATTCCAACTTTGGAATTGTTTTCCTGTTTGTTATAGAATTTACTTTGCTTTTTGCTGCTAGCAAAGTAACTCTGCCGCCTACTTTTGTATACACAGCCGCTGCATATGCTTTCTCTGATGCATTGCAGAATCCATGTAGCTCCATAATACCTTTGGAGCATCCAGTCCAGCGTGAAATGCTAATTTCTTCTAAATATGATAGACCTTTAGCATATTCCATCCACCAGTTAGCTAAGTTGGATTCCAATTCAACGTCCCAAGTCATCGGTAACTTTCACAGTTCCTGAATGAAACATTTGCCTTGAATCGTTACAGGTGCTAATCATCCTAGTGGGTTGAAAATTCTGGACAACTGTGATAACACTAACTGCGCGTGTTAGCATTGGGTTTTCTGCCGAAAACGTAAATGTATCCTTCTTCGGATCCCATTGAAGTCCTAAGGTTTTGATCAATTCATTCTCCTCAATGCAGATTTTCTCCGTAGCATCGTCGTCCTGAATGTCGGCTAAAATACGTTTGTCATTTGCAACCCATTTTCGCAGATGCATGCCGGCCTTCTCCAGCACTTGTCTCAATTTCCTTTGAAGTTCATAGCACTCATTGACTGTGTCTCTGATCAGTTATGAGGTCATCCATATAAAAGTCGTCTCTAATTTTTTCTGCTAAGACGCTATCCTCTTGGCAAAAGCGATCTGCCAACTCTCGTAGACATCGGACTGCTAAGAAAGGTGCTGCCGATGTGCCATAAGTTACGGTTGTTAACTTAAACTCACTGATCGGCAATTTTGGATCATCTCTCCATAGGATATATTGATATTCTTGGTCTTTCTCAGCAACCTTTATTTGGCGATACATTTTTTCAATGTCAGCTACCACAACATATTGCCACTTGCGTCATTTAATTAGAATATCGAATATATCCTTTTGAATCTTAGAACCAGCTATAATAACGTCATTTAGGCTTAGTCCATTTGTCGTGTTTGCGGATGCGTCAAAAACTACTCGTACCTTCGTAGTTAAGCTTCCAGGCCTGATGATTGCTTGATGGGGTAAATACTATTTACCTTGACCCGTTGTCTTTACAGATTCCATATGTCCCATCTTAATGTATTCTTTCATGAATTCGTTGTATGCAGTCCAGTTCTTTGGGTTTCTTTGAAACTTCTTTTCCATTTGCATAAGCCTTGCCATTGCCTATTTGCGAGAGTCTCCCAGCTTTGCCTCTTTGTGGAATGGAATTGAAACCACAAATATGCCTTCCTCGTTGATGACAGTTGTTTCTTGGAATTTTCTTTCGCATTCTGCATTGTCTGTAATCGTCTCATCGGCTTCATCTTCCAATTCCCAAAAGCGTTCCAGGTCCTTTAGATTTATAGTTGTAGTGGCACTTATAATTTTTTGCTTTGCTGCTCGAGTTATATTTCCGGACACAATCAGTTTTTTTGTCCCAACATTCCATTTACGCTTTTTATTTTCTCCATCATAATCAGGGGAAATAGATCCACACCTATCACCATGTCAATTCTGCTTGGCTCGTTGAATCCTGTAGCCTGAAGCCTGTAGCCCTTCCACTTTTTGTTGATATCAATATCAAACTTTTTGCTGTGAAGGGCTCTATGGAGTGTTGGTAAAACCAATGCTTGCGTTGATGTTTTGAAGCTGCTTGAAATTTTTGGTTTGATCGTCAGGTGGATGCTATTTTTGATAATTGAGTAGTCTGGGAGATACCTTCGACCTCTATAGTACTCCTTACTCTGGGAATCCTTAATATTTGTGCTGCCTCCTCTGAAATCAGCGTCTTCTGGGATCCACCGTCAATAAGCGCCCTCAACTCGTTGTAACCTCTAGCTTTGTTTTTAACTAAAACAACAGCTGTAGCCAATAGTGTGTCTTGGCCTTGCTTGAGGCTATTGCTGTTGATACTGCGATTTGTGTCTTCATGAAGAAGGCTGTTGTGTTCTTTGGAGCATCGATTGCATGTAATTTCTTTTCTGCAGTCGATAGCTTTCCAAAGCATCTAAAGCACATGCTTTCTTTTGAACGAATTCTTTTCTTTTTTCGATTGATTGTGCTCTGAATTTGAGAAACTTTATCATATCGTGGCCATCCTTAGAGCAAAAAGCACACGATCTAACTTGCACTTTTTTTGTAACAAGCTGAGCGGTATTTTTGGTAATGGCATTTACTGAGTTGTATTGTTGCTCAATAAACTCCAGTACGTCTTGTAAGGACTGTATAGCTTGCCTTTTTTTAATGCTGTTCATACAGCTGCAAGGCTTCTGGCGAAAATTTCCGCAGTAGAATTTTTGCTAAAATTACGTCAGCAGAGCTTTCTATTTTTCCTTTCCATTTAAGCTTCTCCTTTTAAGCAGGCTCTTAAATATCCCAGCTTCCTTGTGTTGCTGAGATCCTTCCTGCTGTCTATTAGCTCAGAGAACAGCTCGTAAAATGTTTTCCATTCCTTCGCATTTCCATTGAAGGTCCACTTTTGGGAGTTCTGGCACGTCGTAGTTGGAACTTTTGAACTGTTCCAACTTCATTTGAAGTACCATTTCTAGTGCGGCAACTTTAGATTGAAGAATGTCTGCCTTATCTTGATCAAAGGCAGTTCTGTCATACTTGTTTTCAAGCAGTTTCAGTGTGTTCGTCACGTTGGACCAATGACTTTTCATCATTGCCAGCTGCTTGACTAGTTCAATCTCACTTGAAGTATCTAGGGTTTCGTAGATTAGGCTCATCTGTTACCTCACCCTGTCCGCCCTTCTATCCACCAGTTGAACTAGATTATCATCTGTACTGGAGCTCCGAGCTGTGCGGTATCAGATAATTTTGATCCGCTTGGTAGATTTATCTCTTCAAGTGTTTCTACCTTTAATTGTGACTCCTTTTAGGCCTTGATAGCATCCATAGTTTTAATAAATATTGTATCATTAAAATATTGATGATCGCCAACTCTCAATTTTACCAGCGCATTGTTGTTAGTAGTAAATCGGACTACCAATACTTCTATTGCTGGTATAGATGCCTTTTCCTTGATGGCTTGCAGTATTTTTTTCTGCAGCTCTCCTTGGTCTTGCATCAATTTTACAGATCTTTCCGACAACATCTTGGGAAAACAATCACTGTGACTTTTTTGTGCTTTCTGCTTGTATTCTTTGGCGTGATCCGTTGAAGGATTTTTTGATTGGTCGCCCAGTTGACCTAGCTGTGCCTCGACTCACAGCTGATTTATCAGCCAAAGAAAAGCAAAAACACAATGTTTCATCTTATAGACCTAGTACTTTAAGGCGTGGTCTTTTATTCTGTTTTTTTTTACCACTGGTGGGGGAAACAACAGAATCACTCGAATAACCTTGCTCTTTTTACTTTGAAGCGCTGGTTTTTTATTCTGTGATTTTTACCACTGGTGGGGGATGCGTTAATAACCTCCCGCGTGGTCATATCTCTTGACACTTCGGCAAGAGGCCGCTGCAGTCGTACTTATCTGTAGTTGCCACTTATGCTGTCCAGTGACATGTTTATTGCAGCCCATAAATAGAATATATTTATAGTTTGCCCATTTATCATGTCCATTCATTGAAAAATCGTTTAACAACAAGAAACTTGGTTTTCGTTATTAAATTGAATTATTTTTCGGAATTTTGTTATTCCAATTTTATTCATTTTTTTTTTTACGACCTGCCCGCACTTGGGACTTGGTGGATTGCGCATTTTACGGGCCGGGTCGGGCTGCCAGGAACGGAGTCCCACTGTGTCCGTTGCCCCTTTGCTGCCGTTGCTGCAGTGACTAACTTTTGCATAGGCGTTAATTGAACGTCAACCTAGAGTATGGACTGGCAGGCCCCGCCGCGTGCCACCAAGCTCGGCAAAACAATGCCCTGCAAGAAGGCCCTCAAAGCAAGGAAGTGCAGCTCGAACAGAGACTCTAGCTGGAGTTCTTCTTACTCGGAGCCCAGCGAGATCAAGCGCAAGCCCTCGCGTAATAGGCAAGGAGAGAAGCCAGACGTCACGCCTAGCACCAGCGCAGCTCTGCGCAGCAAGCTGGCAAACAACCCCTTTGCCCTCCTCTCAAGCAAAGATGATGACGACAAACATGACGAACCCAAAACTGCCTCAGAGGCAGTGGCATCTAAAACGGCAGTGAAACTGAACCCGATCCCGAAAACCCTCAAGCCTCCCCCGATCTACATCCCAGAAGTGACCGACATTACCGCGATTGTCAAGATGATAACGACTCTCGTGGGAACCAAAATGGACTTCTCTTACAAAACGGAGAGAAATAATAATGTACGCGTAATGATGCCAGACAAGGAGTCCTACACAGCCCTACGCCAGCACCTCGTGGCACATAACAAAAGGCACTGCACCTTCCAACCAAAGGACGAGAGAGCGTACAGGGCGGTCATAAAGGGACTTCACCACTCAACGCAACAACACAGAGGTTTTCAAAATAAAGAGGATTTGCAGGTCAGTCGTCATCATAGAGCCCCCACTGAAGTTCAACGATGTTCCACAATGTTTCAGATGTCAAGGGTTTCGCCACACCCAGAGCTACTGTTTCCTGGAACATCGCTGCGTGAAATGTGGTGGTTTTCACTACTCTAGGTCATGCACCAAAAAAGATGACGAGAAAGCATGCTGTTTACATTGCCAAGCTGATTACCCTGCGTCGTTCAGAGGATGCCCTGCCCACAAAAAGGCAAAGGCGCAGCTATCTCCTAAAGCCAGACCCGTTGAGAGTAGCAACAAACCACCTCTCATCCAGATACCAACTAGCATCAATGGTACTAGTTACAGGGACGTACTTCTAGGAAACCAAGCAACACAGCCAAGGAATCCCCAACAAACCCCTCAAACCACTCCCGAAGCCCCAAATCCCAACCAGCTTGAAACGATGTTTGCCCGCATGGAAGGAACGATTGAGAGGATGATAGAAAAGTTGATCTCACAGATGTTCTCACAGATGTTCTCGCAGATGACGCAGTTTATAGCTCCTTCCTCAACAGAAAGTAATGCAAATAAGTTTTAATATAGTTTTTTGGAACGCAACCGGCTTGCAGAAGAGCAAAGCCGAAGTAGAGCATCTCATGAAAATAGACAATATCGATGTTCTTCTAGTTTCGGAATCCCACTTTTGTCCCACATCCTACTTTAACATTAGGGGATACGATCTGTTACATGCCAACTATCCTTCTGGCAGAGCACGCGGAGGAGCAGCTATGCTCATTAGGAGTGGCATTCAGTACACGGAACTTCCCGCGTTTCAGGAGGAATGGGCTCAGTGTGCCGTCGTTCCAAGTCAATAACATCTTCAGAACACAATGGAGACAGTTTATTTCCCAGGCGTTTGTTTCATTTCAAGAACAATTTGTCGTCGACATGATAATTTTTGTAGGTCCTGTTTTTTTCTATCTGGCCTTTTTTTGCATCGAATATTTAAGCTTGATAGTTAAGCGATGTATGTACAGCTACTTCAAACATTTGTTTCCATTGATCGGTCAACATTTTATATTTCTCTTACTCTCTTTTTATGATATGAAATTTTATATACATTTTTTTCTCTTTTTGCGCGGCTCCCACTGCATAACGTACAGCCCACCTCCCGCCTAACCGACCGAGGGGCGTTGCCGTTTATCGTAGGGGGAAAGACCCGAGAGAAAAAGTACAGAAAAGATTACGAGGAAGAAGTGGAGTGCGTTTGTTGCTCTGAAAGGTAGATGCGAATTGAGGATTTGATAGAAGTGGACGTGCAGCGTGAAGTAATAAAATATGAGTCATTGTAGTCAGAATATAAAACCCTGAAAGGCTCATGCTGGGCATACAGGGTGCGTTATGAAAGTAATGCGCATGGTTTCATTGTCACGTAACTACCTGTCGTAGCACGCTCGGACCTGTCTGAAAATTTGGGGCGGAGTCTCTCCTTTCCAACGCACTCGGTCTCAGTTCGCTCTGAGCAATAGAAGTGGTAGGACGTGTCGTAAAGCGAAGTTATTTTTTCTGTTGTGTCACGGTGCGATGGAGCGTTCGCTGGAACAGCGGTACGCCATAAAGTTTTGTGTGCGACTTGGCAAAAATGCATCGGAAACTTATCAAATGCTTCGAGAGGCCTTTAAGGAGGAGTGCATTTCGAGATCTCAGTGTGGAAGGTGGCACAAGGCCTTCAAGGAGGGTCGAGAGGAGGTCACCGACGATCCACGTTCCGGACGTCCAACAACAGCACGAATTGACACGTTCGCCGTGTGGGAGAAACTTTGAGTTCAGACCGTCGGTTAAGCATCCGGGCAATCGCTGACATCCTAAACTTGTCAACATTTGCGGTACATGGAATAGTGACGGAGGATTTGCAAATGCGAAAGGTCTGTGCGAAGCTTGTGCCGAAGGTGTTGACGGAAGAGCAGAAAAACGTTCGAGTTTTGCGCTGTGAAGAATTGTTGGAATCGATTAGAAATGATCCAGGTTTTTTAAATTTTACTGTAACTGGGGATGAATCCTGGATGTTCGAGTACGATCCAGAATCCAAACGACAGAGCTCCGAGTGGCACACACAATTTTCTCTCAGACCCAAGAAGGCGCGCATGAGCAAATCTCGTATCAAAACAATGCTGATTGTCTTCTTTGACGTCCGAGGAATCGTCCATTTTGAGGTTGTACCGCAAGGACAAACTGTCAACGGAGCCTTTTACCAAGAGGTACTCAAGAGACTGAAACGCTGAGTCGTACGCGTCAGGCCAGACATCAAAGACGTTTTCATGCTCCACCACGATAACGCCCCCAGCCACACGGCCTTCGTCGTCACCAACTTCTTGACCCAGAAGAAGATCTCAGTTTTGCCCCAGCCTCCTTACAGCCCTGACTTAGCTCCGTGCGACTTTTTTTTGTTTCCCCTACTGAAGAGAGAGCTGAAGAGAGAGCTAAAGGGAAAACACTGGGAGTCGGTGGAGAACATCCAAGCTCGCGTAACAAGGTTCCTGAAAGGAATTTCTGTCGAGGAGTTCAGGGTGCTTTCCAGGCGTGGCATACACGTCTCCGCAAGTGTATTGACGCAGGAGGGGACTATTTTGAAGAATTTTAATAATTTGTACTGATTGGATCAACAAATATATTTTTCTTAGAAAATGCGCATTACTTTCATAACGCACCCTGTATGTAGATCTACAACAACTTGGGAACGGAAGACTAAAATTTCTTACTAGAAATACTAATACGACTAACATTTCACATTCCAAAAAGACGTACTGTCTATTTGGAATGTGAAATGTTAGTCGTTTTAGTAGATGCTGGCTGTCTACATTACCATTAATAAGGTTATCAATGAAAACGACCCCCAGCATCTTTCTACGATTGGTTAGGGACGGTAAATTGATTAGAAGGAGTCTGTTAGAATAAGATGCGAGGTGAAGATTTGCATCCCAGTTGAGTCCCCTAAGAGCAAACATCAAGAAATTCTTTTGAACGGATTCAATGCGATCTTGACTGATACTGAGGGCTCCAAACGCATGACCCGTACTCCAGCACTGGACGTACTAAAGATACGTATAAGGTTTTAGTAATATAAGGATCATTGAATTCAGAGTGTTTTAAGAGCCGAATCATCATTGAGAAAGGGATCAGTTCGATTTTATTTTCATTAAATATTTTCCGACAAAACAAAAAAAAACAAAAAAAGTTTTTGGCAAATAATCAAACTATATTATTTCATCGAGGAAATTAAAAAATTGAGGTGCTTCAAGGTCGATCGATTCCGGGATGTCGGAAGTCGTTGGGTGCACTAAAGCGGAGTTACGAGAGGTACCACGAACAGGATGCTCCTTTCAGAGCATGCCCCCGCCTAGCACAACTGGCAGGGAGCCTTTTATGGTTAGCAGCCCAAGCCAATCAAACAACCCTAACCAGATAACAGTTGCAAATAGTCGCCTATTACCGCAAATTGAAAAAAATAGTAGTACGCCTACATTCCAGCCGGCTTCAGTCTCGTGGCAAAAAGTTCGAAAAAAAGAGCCCATGTAATTGAACATAGAAACGACCTCGCTTTAAATAAATTTGCTGCTCTTGCAAACCTAGATGACTGTCAAGAAGGCGAAATTAGCATGGACATTCTCCAGGTCGAAACCGTTGCAGAAGAAGAAACTGGACAAGTAAAAATTCCAGTGGCAAAAAAGTCACCTAAACTTAGCCACATAACAGTACTTGCTGTCAGCGACGTACCTGCCTTAGAAAGACTGTCTGTCGGCGGTATCGTCTGACTTATATGAGCTCAAGATCGCGCGTAATGGCAACTTGCGGATATACCCCCGTGACTCTGATGCCCACAGAGCTATCACTAAAAAATTATCAGAAGTTAATCTCCAATACACTCACTTCTGCCTCCCGGAAGACAGAGCCTACAGGGTTGTGGTGTGCAACTTGGCTGCAATTGAGCAAATTTTAAATGCGTTCACCTCCCAAGGTCACGCTGTGGTTAATACCTATAATCCAAAGGTGAAGTCACAGAATGTTGACTCCTCTGAACCGGTTCCATGCAAGGCTTCTGGCCAGAACGTCTGGTTTATAGACATCAAAAAGGCTATTAATAATAGAGAAGCTCTAAAAATAAATAAAGTTGGCCGTCAAAGAGTCAGAGTGGAACTGCCGAGAAAAAATGTTACTTTGCGTCAATGTTACCGATGTTTTGGCTTTGATCACACCAAAAACTATTGCACTAAGGAGCCCAGATATGGTAGATGCCATTTGCCTCATTGGACTGGTTTCAGTCAATGCCAGGCAAGGACCTATGACGACCTGGAGTGCGTTAATTTGCCAAGGCAAACATGAGGCAACTCACAAGGGCTGCAGAATTTACGTCCAGAGACTCAAAAGCCGAAAAACTGGAATCAACATTACTCCCATGACCCGCGTAGAACATCCACAGCAAAAAAACCATCGCTGAGTTATTTGTGGAGATCAAAGAACTCAGAGGTTCTAAGTCGTTGACGCAGCGCAAGTAATGGCTTGTGAACTGCGCCTCGGAACCTGGAACGCTCGTAGCATTATCCCAAATGCTAATGAGCTTAAAGTGTTTCTCAGCAAGCACGAAATTGATGTTATTCTTATTTCAGAGACACTCATACACGACGGATCCTACCTCAATATGATAGGTTACAGCTGCTATAGAGCAGATCACCCAGGATGTCGAGCCAGAGGAGGAGCTTGTATCCTAATCAGGCAGGGATTAGTGCACTATCCCCTGCATTCGATCACAACGAATCACCTACAAATGCCGACAGTAAAAATTTCCACTACCTTCCTCCAGGCCTACCTTGGAATCCCTCTGAGTTTGATAATCTCCTTGGTCAACATGGTCAAAAGTTTATCATTGGAGGTAATTTTAACGCTAAGCATCGCCTCTGGGCAGGGCCGCGCCGCCCCTGTGTGCGAAGTGTGCGGCGCACACAGGCGCCAAGACAATAGGGGCGCCGCGCCGCCACTGCTACCTAAATTATTTTTGTTACCTATATGATGATTCGTTAAAAAAGAGGCGCTTCATAGGTTTCGCACACAGGCGCTGCCGGGGGTCGGCGCGGCCCTGCCTCTGGGGTAGTATAAGAGCGAATGTTCAAGGCACAGCACTTCACGATGTTATCTCCGGCAGCTCAACTCAAGTTCTGGCTACAGGCAGATCCACTCACTACCCGTATAACACGAGGAATTTACCTTCATGTATCGACTTCGTCTTGTACAAAAATATAGCTAACAGTCTACTATCAGTACGCGAAGAGTATGACCTATCTTCCGATCACTTGCCGCTGATCGCTTCACTAACAACGTCACCTCATAGCACCGCCCCTATTAGGATGCTCGTTCCACCTGGTGCGAATATAAGGCTGTTTCAGTACGAACTTAACAATGCCTTTAACCTTAATACAGAGATAAATTCAGCAGACGATATCGAGAAAGCGGTTGAAACTTTTGTAAAGAAGATCAAAGATGCAGCTCAAATTGCAGCTCCTGGCGGCGCAGTTCACCTACGCAACTTGCATAGCAGCGTCGCTCTCTCTCCGGAAACAGTAGGACTCTTAACTCTCAAGAAACGTCTTCGGCGTGAGTTCATCAGGACCAATGACCTAATAATTGACGGATTGTACCGAAGGATATCAAATCGGGTGAGAAAAGTACTGGCCAACCTGAAAAGAGAAGCAACTGACGCGTTCCTGGGGAAAGCTACTGCCGATGAAAACTCAAAATTCGCGCTCTGGAAGCTCACGAAGAGATTCAAGAGACAAGTTGCTCCAAAGTTTCCAGTTCGTAACCCAGATGGCAATTGGGCAAAATCACCTCAGGGAAGAGCTGAACCGTTTGCCAGAAACCTGGAGGAAAGATTCCAGCCGTTCGAGACAGCATCGCCAAGACGAAAACAACTGGTTGCTGAATTCCTAGAAGCCCCATTGCAGATGGCTCTTCCTGTAAAGCCTATAAAACTCACGGAATTGGAAGATTATATCAAATCCCTTTGCAACAACAAGGCTCCTGGTGAGGATCACATTGACAACCGCTCCATTGAACTGATGCCCCACAAAGCTTTGTTATTCCTTGTTCTGATTTTCAATTATGCTCTTCGACTGGGACACTTCCCAAGTGCCTGGAAGAAGGCGAATATCATTATGCTCCATAAAAATGGGAAGCCAGCAGAGAAATTAGACTCCTTTAAAGTAGTACAGGACGGACTGTCCTCCCAAACAAAAAGAGTCAGAGCAGGTGTACCCCAGGGAAGTGTGTTAGGTCCAACACTATATAGCCCGTATACGCACGACATGCCCTCAACTGACAAAATGTCGCTTACAGATCCCAATGACCTGCTAGTTGCCATCTTTGCTGATGACACTTCAGTCCTGGCCAGAGATACTTACGTCTATACAGCCACCGATACGCTTCAGTTTTACCTAAAAAAATTTGAGAACTGGGCCCTACGCTGGAACATTGCAGTAAATCCGGAAAAGTGTGTCTCCGTGACGTACGCCCTGAGAAAAGACACATCACCAGGTGTGTTTCAGCATGAAGAGCTCCTCACACAAATACCTCGGTGTCACTCTGGCTAAGCGACTTACATTTCAACGCCATGTAACGGATGTAACTCGGCGGCTCAAACAAAAGCGAACAGCATGGCTTGGCTCCTTAGGCCTGGAAACAAACTTTCAATTTCAAACAAGGCCAAAATTTATAAGGTTGTATTAATCGCCGCAAAGTCGCACCTCAACAAAATTCGTGTGGCGCAGTCGCAAATCTTGCGTAAACTATCTGGAGCGGCTTGGTACATCCACAACAAAGACATTGAAACGGAGCTGAAGGTACCAAGGATTGGCGATGTCATAAACAAGCAAGCAATCGCGTACATAAATAAATAGGGAAACCACCCTAACCAGTTGGCTCAAAAACTCTTGAAGAGGAGACAAGTAATGGGACTGAGGGCGAGAAGGAGGCTCCTGCGTATTCACCCAACAGATCTGCCAAGAAGATATATAAATTAATTAATTAAATTAAATCATGCCTCTAGGCGCCCTAATTAGGTTTAAGTATGTAAATATGTAAATACTCGATAGAAATTATGAATCTCTGCAGTATAAGTTACTATAAATAGTAACAGTGAACTGCAATGTAAATAAATACAATTAAAAAAAAAAAAAAAAAACATTGAATTCCTTTTCCTTTTAATGGAACCAAGCACACCGTTGGCTTTATTAATTATCGTATATGGTCGGAAAATTTAAGTTTAGCATCTAATAGGACACCAAGATCATTAACGTGGGTTAATCTATCTAAGGAAATCCCATAGAGAAAGTATATCTAAGGCATTAGCTTACATTTTGACCCATTAGGTTTTAAGATATTGGTGAACACAATTTTTGAAAATTGTCCAAATCCGGCTGAAGTTTATGTTGGGAAGAATGGGATTTGTATTAAAGACAAAGCTTAACTTCGTCTGCTTACATAAAAATAGAAAGTTTGTTAGAGTAGGGGTAGTAGGTCGTTGATAAAAATAATAAAAACAGTGGCCCAAGATGGCTTCCTTGGGGGACTCCCTATGTAGCTCTAACAAGGTTAGAGTACACATCTTTAAAAAGGACAAGTTGGGTTCTCCCAGCTAAGTAGCTAGAAACCCACGTGAGAAGGTTTGAGGGAAATCCTAGGATACTAAGTTTACTCAAAAGAAGTGAGTGGTTGACAGAGTCAAATGCTTTATCAAAGTCCGCGTACATGACATCTGTTTGAAGGCCTTTACAGAAGCCATCTATAATAAAGGAAGTCAGCTCCAAGAGGTTTGTGGTTGTGGAGCGATGCTTTCTGAAACCATGTTGGCATGGTGAAAGAATGGAACTGCAGAGAGGTTGAAGTTGTGGCGTTGTGTGACCAATTTTCGAAAAGCTTTGCTGACAATTTAGAGATTCCTCTACAGTTTGTAGCCTTCGATTTTTTTATTTTTTGTGTAGGGGAATTATGAAAGATTCCTTCCACATGTGGGGAGAGATCAAAGTTTCCAAAGACAAAGAGAAAAGTTTTAGAAGATCTTTGCACAATGGCGTAGCGCAGTTTTTCATTACACAGCCAGGAACATCATAAGGACCTGACGAAGAGACTGAGAGTTTCACCCTCTGAAGATCACATAACACACTGCTTTCGGTGGAATATGGTATAAAAATAAGATTGACTGATTGAATATTGTTAGAATAAGGCTGATCCATAATTGTAGGAAATGAGTACGTTGTTTGAAAGAAAGTTTGGAATAGATTGGCAATACCCTTATCAGTAGTCGCACATACATTTGCAAACGAAATTAGGGGAGGAGAAGATACATGCTTACGCTTACGCTAACAAAATTATAAAACTGCTTCGGATCCTGAGTAAACTGGATCCGACAGCGGCATATATAATTCTTATAACACTCAGCGTTATGCACGGTGAAATTTTACAGAGCTACTAAGTATCTTGAGAAAGTTACATTACAGCCAGTTTTCTTATGTCTCTTAAGGAGTCTATTTTTAATATATTTTGAGTTTTTAAGGCTCCTTTTAAACCAAGGTAGTCGAGTCAGTCGAGGCGGATGGATACTTTCATGGCACGAAAGAGTCGAAGAAAGCGTTAAGCGTTTTGTGGAATGTTTCTAAAGCGATTTTAATATCGGCGCATTCCCAGAGATTGGACCAATAAAATTGAGAAATTAAATTGCTTAGTCTCTTTAAAGGCAGCCTTGCGAAAGCAGGGAGTTTTATGAACTTAATGGCGAGACTGAAGGTTGCTACCAGTAAGGGTTTCAATCGACACCTCAAGCGTTGTGTTGTAAGGATCTTCTGGGAACAAAAGTGGCATGGCTCTGGAAACGGTTATTCCATCTGGGTCAGAAACGAAACATAGATCTAGAAGCCAACCTAAACAATTCCTTACGTGGTTTATTTGACCAAATGATATGTCGAACATACCCTCAGTAAAATCATGATGTGTTGAGAGTTTTAAAGATGGTGAATTCTTTAACCAGATAAGTTCAGGTAAATTGAAGTGTCCTAGAGTCACTAGAAGGTCACTGTCGGAAATGCGGTTAAAAACCAGCTGAATGGCAGATAAGTGGTGCCAGTATGTAGGTGACTCTGAAGAAAGTGGTAAATATGAGCATGTGATGAACAGTGATTGAAGCGACATAGTGATTTTCTCACATAAGAATTCAATGTCACCAGGATTCGTTAACTTAACCTCTTCAGAAGCAAATTGAAAAATCGTTCAACAATAAGGAACTTGGTTTTTTGTTATTAAACTGAATTATTTTTCGGAATTTGTTTTTCCAATATTATTTATTTTATTTTTTGTTTTTACGACCTGCCCGCACTTGGGACTTGGTGGACTACGCATTTTACGGACCGTGTCGGGCTGCCAGGAGCGGAGTCCCACTGTGTCCGTTGCCCCTTTGCTGCCGTTGCTGCAGTGACTTACTTTTACATAAGCGTTAATTGAACGCCAACTTAGAGTATGGACTGGCAGGCCCCGCCGCGTGCCACCAAGCTCGGCAAAACAATGCCATGCAAGAAGGCCCTCAAAGCAAGGAAGTGCAGCTCGAGCAGAGACTCTAGCTGGAGTTCTTCTTACTCGGAGCCCAGCGAGATCAAGCGCAAGCCCGCGCGTAATAGGCAAGGAGAGTAGCCAGACGTCACGCCTAGCACCAGCGCAGCTCTGCGCAGCAAGCTGGCAAACAACCCCTTTGCCCTCCTTTCAAGCAAAGATGATGACGACGAACATGACGAACCCGAAACTGCCTCAGAGGCAGTGGCATCTAAAACGGCAGTAAAACCGAACCCGATCCTGAAAACCTTCAAGCCTCCCCCGATCTACATCCCAGACGTGACCGACATCACCGCGGTTGTCAAGATGATAACGACTCTCGTGGGTACCAAAAAGGACTTCTCTTACAAAACGGAGAGAAATAATAATGTACGCGTAATGATGCCAGATAAGGAGTCCTACCCAGCCCTACGCTAGCACCTCGTGGCACATAACAAAAGTCACCGCACCTTCCAACCAAAGGACGAGAGAGCATACAGGGCGGTCATCAACGGACTTCACCACTCAACGGACCAGACTGAAATTAAGGAAGAACTCCACAAATACGGCCATACTGTGAGGGATCTGCACAATCCCATTGGCAGGAAATCCAAACAACCACTGGGGATATTTTTTGTTAACCTAGAACCAGCGAGCAACAACACAGAGGTTTTCAAAATAAAGAGGATTTGTAGGTCAGTCGTCACCGTTGAGCCCCCACTGAAGTTCAACGATGTTCCACAATGTTTCAGATGCCAAGGATTCGGACACACCCAGCGCTACTGTTTCCTGGAACATCGCTGCGTGAAATGTGGTGATTCTCATGACTCTAGGTCATGCACCAAAAAAGATGCCGAGAAAGCATGCTGTTTACATTGTCAAGCTGATCACCCTGCGTCGTACAGAGGATGTCCTGCCTACAAAAAGGCAAAGGCACAGCTATCTCCTAAAGCCAGACCCGTTGAGAGTAGCAACAAGCCACCTCTCATCCAAATACCAACTATCATCAATGGTAATAGTTACAGGGATGTACTTCTTGGAAACCATGCAACACAGCCAAGGAATCGCCAACAAACCTCTCAAACCACTCCCGAAGCCCCAAATCTCAACCAGCTTGAAACGATGTTTGCCCGCATGGAAGGAACGATTGAGAGGATGATGGAAAAGTTGATCCCACAGATGCTTTCGCAGATGTTCTCGCAGATGACGCAGTTTATAGCTCCCTTCCTCAACACAAAGTAATGCAAATAAGGCTTAATATAGTTTTTTGGAACGCAAACGGCTTGCAGAAGCGCAAAGCCGAAGTAGAGCATCTCATGAAAACAGACAATATTGATGTTCTTCTAGTTTCCGAATCCCACTTTTGTCCCAGATCCTACTTTAACATTAGCGGATACGATCTGTTACATGCTAACCATCCATCTGGCAGAGCACGCGGAGGAGCAGCTATGCTCATCAGGAGTGGCATTCAGTATACGGAACTTCCCGCGCTTCAGGAGGAATGGGCTCAGTGCGCCGTGACCAGGATTTCTAGCCCACAGGGAGATATCACCATTGTTGCGGTTTACTTCCCACCCAGACACTCGATAACTGAGACCCACCTTCAGGACTTCTTCGAGTCCCTTGGACCTCGTTTTATAGCAGCCGGAGACTTTAACGCCAAACACTCCTGGTGGGGGTCCCGCACAAACAACCCCAAAGGCATTAAGCTTTACAAGTACCTGCAGCGGAAGAGTCTGGACTACCATTCCACTGGAGAACCCACACACTGGCCTTCCGACCCTTCAAAGCAGCCGGATCTTCTGGACTTCGCCGTCTCCAAGGGCATAGGACACTCTAAGATAACATGCTCAAGCTATGATAAACTGCTATCCGACCACAGCGCAGTAAACTTGCTCCTAAACATCCCCGTCCTCAGAAAAACCCCGCCTAGAAGACTCACTGGGAAACACACAAATGCCCCCAAGTTTACGTTTTGGATGCTTTCCTCCCTGAACTCAGATCCCCCTCTTTCCACACCAAGCAACATAGATGCGGCCATCGAAAACTTAACCAGAGAGATGCACAATGCTGCTGAGTTTGCGAACCCACCTCCTCCGACTACCCCGAGAACACCTGAAAGAGACTTGCACTTGTGGTCTCCTGAAATCGCGGCCCTCGTGGCCGAAAAAAGGCGCCTCAGAAGAGTCTGGTTTTCATCGCGCAATCCCAGGGACAAGACAGCACTTAATCGTGCCACCAAGGAACTGAAGGACAAGCTAACCATCCTACGGCAGGACTCCTTCCATAGATTCCTCAAGGAGCTTGAACCTGGAGACCCGCAGCACAATCTGTGGAATGTCACGAGGCACATTAAAAGACCTGCTAAGAAGATATCACCCGTGCGCAAAGTGGACGGGTCCTGGTGTCGGTCTGAGATCGAAAGAGCAGAAGCCTTTCGATAGATGCATTGCCGAAGAGAGAGCTGCTATCATAAGGTTCGTAGAGAGCCCAAGTGCTCCTGGCACGCCAATACAGCCCGTCGAACCAGAGGAGATTGTGCAGGAGATCGCCTCCTTAAAAAATGGCAAGTCACCAGGTCCTGACCGAATTGATGCAACAGCACTGAAACTGTTGCCCCTAATCTGTTCCCAAAGGCTGGCTAACATCTTTAACAGCTGCCTCCGTCTAGGGTACTTCCCGAAAGTGTGGAGCGTGCGGAAATAATTGTCCTCCTCAAGCCTGGAAAACCTGAAGCCAATCTAGCATCGTATCGTCCGATTAGTTTGCTGGCAATCCTGTCTAAAATACTTGAAAGAATATTTTTACGTAGAGTACTGCCAGTTTTGGACGATGCCGGACTGATCCCTAATCACCAGTTTGGATTCAGACGCCTTCATGGAACACCAGAGCAATGCCACCGGCTTGTTGAGTGCATACTAGAGGCCTTCGAAAAGAAGAAGTACTGCTGCGCCGTTATGCTGGATGTTAAACAGGCGTTTGACAGAGTCTGGCACCCTGGACTCCTGTTCAAAATTAAATCCAACCTTCCAAGTTCCCACTTTGCCTTCCTCAAGTCGTACACAGAGGAAAGAGAATTCCGAGTGAGATGCGGATCATCAATCAGCACGCCTAGGCCTATAAGAGCAGGAGTACCTCAAGGCAGTGTTCTTGGACCCATCTTATACACACTCTACACAGCGGACCTTCCCATCACCCCCTCTCGGAACCTCACAGTAGCTACATACGCGGACGACACCGCGTTCCTAGCCTCCGCCAAAAATCCGCAGGATGCATCAGCCATCATACAAAGACAACTGGATGCTCTAGATCCATGGCTGAAACGATGGAACATCGTGGTAAACGCGGAGAAATCCTCCCACACAACCTTCGCATTACGCAGGGGGGATTGCCCCCCCGTCACACTCAACGGGGAAACCATTCCAACGAATGACACTCCCAAATATCTAGGGCTGACCCTGGACCGCAGGCTCACATGGCGTCCACACCTAATCAACAAGCGCAACCAGGCCGACCTACGACTCAGGCAACTTCACTGGCTCTTGGGCAGAAGATCCAAGCTCAGGGAAAAATTAAAACTACTCACATACAACGTAGTGCTGAAGCCAATCTGGACCTATGGGATTCAGTTGTGGGGCACGGCAAGCTATTCCAACCGCATCAGAATACAACGGTTTCAGAAAAAATGTCTGAGAACATTATCTAACGCTCATCCGTACCACGAAAACTCAATAATCCACAAAGAGCTTGGAATTCCATCGGTAGCAGAGGAGATCACCCGACACAGTGAAAGATATACAAAAAGACTGGACAATCACCCCAACCACCTGGCCATCAAGCTCCTAGAAAACAGCCAATCCCTAAGACGCCTGAAAAGGAAACACCCGCTTGACCTCCCCCACCAATAAACACCTAAGTCAGACTCATATGATGTACATTCCATGTACCCCCCTTAAGTTAATGTCACCACCATTTCATTTAATGATTGTCCATTCGGACAGATTTTAAATATAAAATAAGAATGATAACAAAAAAAAAAAAAAAAAAGAAGCAAAGTCGGAGTCTACAGAGATTAAGACTCCTCCTCCCCTGCGTAGTGGTCGGTCCCGTCTTTAAGTGGTGTACCTGTCTGGGAAAATATCGGAGCTAAAAATTTCCGGCTTTAACCAGGTCTCTGTGAAGACTACAATCTGGGATGCAAAAGATGAATTATAAAAATACAGTTAAGGGAGCTTACTCCGTAGCCCCCTAGTATTTTGATAGGTAAGAGTGATAGATGTTATTAGTTTTTTTGAGGAAGAAAGTTTATGTACGGTTCAGGGTTTTTAGGTTTTGGGAGTATAACTCCCACAGGCGTATTACCTTTTTTTTTAACTGTACTTGGCTGATGTTCTTGTACGAATATGTTCTCCGGCCAAAAGCTGTGCGAACAGATCGTGTCGAATATCGGCAAAGGTACACGTATCTTAAAAGATGACGGTAGCCTCAAGTAAGTATGTTTAAACTTCCTAATGTCCTCCACTCTATCAATCTCTGTGGTGTCAGGGCCCAGTCGTGAAATAAATATATGTTTAAAGGGGAGAATGACCTGTAAGATAGTTTGCCCTTAACAGTGGATTTTAGGGGGGTCGACTCTACTCGTGCCGGAGGACTCACCTGAAGTGATACCCTGGAAGGTAATGCAGACTAGTTATGCTCGATTATGGAGTCAAATTCAGGACCCAAATTTGTGTTTCCAACTCCTACTCTTGGGGTAGTAAGAGTTATGAGCGGCTGCATGGTCGCCGGCTGATCAGGCTGAGAAGCGATATCAATGCATACGGAGTCCTTAATAGCCATTTTTTTGCGCTTTGGAGATTCATTTAGTAGCTGTAGGCTGCTAAATTGGGAATCAAGCGCAAAGAGTTGGTCGTTGATTTTACGGATACCACCGAGAAACTTTTTGAAACCGTTTTTAGTTTGCCGCATGTCGCATTTATTTTTGAACCGAGCGAAATCCACTGCAGCAAAAGCGAAAGCTAGCATTTCTTGAAATTTCATCCGAAACTAAGGCGGTGAAACCGCCACTATGTACTACGTTTTCACACAGCAAACAGGGGATGCTAGGCTGGGACGCGGAAATCGGCTTTATAGTGCATATGCTATAAAATTCCATTATAAGAGATTTTTGATTAAAAACAAAAAATTTAAAATATACAATATTAAAATATATTGATACCAAATATTTTATTTTAACAAAAATTAATAGCCTTAAACCCCTGTACTTACCATATTTAGTAAGAGTGTGATACAAGGGAGAGGAAATGAAAAAAGACCGTAAACTAGGAGAGAGTCAGTATTTGCAATAATAGAAATTGCAGAAAATGTAAGAAATAGGGAATAGAAAGTGAAGTGTCTTCTTTCACAAACTGATAGTGCAGCTATACTTCAGTTTAATATATATATGTAGGATATTTATTGATTACACAATTGTTTATCTTAATAATATTTAGTTATAATAGTTTGGTTATAATAGTTTGGTTATAATAGTTAGTGTCTAATGAAAAGATGACTCGTGCCAACACTTCTTGATCTCCGGACATACGACGACTACACAACTTTGCCTTACTCCGGACACGACAACTTTTCGGCTTGACGATCTTTTTCTTACTTCCCAACTTTCAACTCCGTCTTTTCTTTCTCGACTGACTCTTCCTCTTCTCACGCTCACGACGCCACCCCTTGCGATGGCCATCGATCGTCGCATATCGATAACCATCGTTACATTCGGCCATCCTGATCACTTTCGTCTGACCCAGACGACCATAGATCCTCACTTGTAGACGCGTATTTCCATAGCTTCATATTCTCTGAACATGTTGCAGTTATTGTAGGACCTTCCACCTGAGCTGCTTTCCGTACATCGTAACGGCCGTTTCTTTCTACCTTAGTTATTTCATATGGCCCGAGAAAACTGCTAGCTAGTTTGTGAATTGTTTTTTGCAATGCAAAATGGCCAACACTGTGTGCATCCGCCATAACTTCATGATCCGCTCCGCGTTGCTTCTCCTCCAGCTGTTTGCGCAGCTCCTGAAGCTGCTGCTCCAGTTCCGCGTTCTCCTGACCGCGCTTCTTCAAATTGAGGGCATACTTCTTGAGCTTCCCCCTGAGCTCTCGCGCCTTCTGTTGCTGGATATCGGCAATCTCCTTATCCTTCTCCTCACAAAGCTGCTCCAAGTGCTTGATTCGCTCTTCCTGGTCAGGCGGATTCTGTCGTAGCTGCTGCAGTTCCTTTTGGAGAGATTGAAAATCCTCCAGAGAGGGCTGTTGACCCACTAACTTCTCTTTCAGCTGGGACAACTCTTGCTGCCTTTGGTCAAGCTCCTTTTTTAGCCTCGCGACGTCCTGCTTGAGCTTGGCGTTCTTCTTCTTGCGCTGGCTACTCTCCTGGTCCATTTGGAAGATCTCCTCATCCGCTTCCTGGCGTTCGCGACGCAGCTCTTTGTTGACCAGTTCCTGCTCCTGCAACTGCTGTTTCAACTGCTTTAGGTTGCCACGATTCTCAATGTTCGCATGTATCTCGACCTTGATTTCCTCGTTCAGCTTGACCACCTGCTGCTGCAGTTGCTCCACTTGCTCTTGATTATCTTCCTGGGGCTTTGTTTGCTCCTCTAGCACGATCTTCATCGACACCGGGCATTCAGCGTTGTTTTCGGCTGGCTTGTACTCTGCTATCATTGATTCGATCATCGGATTGTACTGTGGAGAAGCATCTATGTTACTACCAGTCTCAACAATATTGTAAATACTTAGCTCTTTTGATTCAGCGCATTTCGGCCGCGCTGACGCCTTTGTAAAGATGAATTCTCCGTCATTCAAAGTCACGCAGAACTGCGATGCAAAGTCAAAGCCAAGTATTACGTCGTTCTCGATGTGATTGTTTGGTATCACAACAAACTTTTGTATGGCTTCGATCCCGTCAACTTGTAGTCTGCCCATAAATGAACCTAGCGGCTGCGTCTTAACGTTTCCAAGGCGTCGTATAGCGGAATCACACTTCTGCATCACAGTACTTTGAAGTTTATTGTACAAAGACTGACATACGATTGACACATCGGATCCTGTGTCCACAAGGCAGGCGACCTCTGTACCGTTCAGCAAGACTACTTTCAAGCGCTTAGTATCTTTTACGAATAGAACACTTTTTACAGCTTGTGGACAATTTGAAGAAATATGACCGCTGCCTGCACATTTAAAACATTTTGTTTCTGCCTTGCAGTCTTTTCTCATGTGTTCATTAGATCCGCAGTTGTAGCAACGAATACTTTTTCCATCAGTTAAATTTTGTATGCCACCACTGTATTGCTTTTGCGGTTTTTCGATAACACACTTGCTCTCGTACAACTCATATTTTTCCAACAGTTCGCTGTATGACTTGCAGCCGTACAATGCAAATTTGAATTCGCTTTTTATATCCAGCCCATCAACTATATAAGCGATAATAGACTCAACATCGACTTGTCCAAGTGCTGCAATTTTTTTCATTATTAGCATGTATTCGTGCATGCTTTCGTCGCTCTTCTTCTTCCTGTGCGTCAACTTTGCATGTACATCGGCACTTTTCGATGCGCGCTTAAATTCGCCAATTAGGGCATTTTTAAGTTGCTCATCTGTGCTCACCAACTCTGACTCCAGAAACAACTTGGCCATTTTAACCATTTTTCCTCGTGCCTGCACATATCGTTGTTTTTCCGTAAGCTCATATGCATCTGCATTCTGCTCAAAATTTTCAAGCCAAATCTCCACTGGGATGCTGACGCCATCGAAGTCGGGTACAATTTTTGCAAAATTGTCTGCAGTTACCCTCGGCTCTTTCTGGGTAATTTCATCAGCTTGAATCTTAAGAGTAAGCAGCTGAATTATTTGTTGTAGATTTTTGTTACTTTCTGCTTGCATCTCTTTTATTTGGTCTGCACACACTTCTGATAGACGCTGCTCTTCTGCATTTTCACTTTCGTCTCCTCGCTTTGCCCCCGACCGTGTGACAGCATCGTATCGCTGTCCCTTTTTCCCCTCCTCACTCATGCTTTCGTATTCGCTGCTTGACATCAACTCAAATTTATTCACCACGATTCTAGGAGTTTCTAACCGACGCCAACCAACTTGCGTAATTTCACAACTTTTTATATACAATTATATTTGGCACTTTTGACGTGCCACAACTGTTCAACTTTCTGCACTTTACAAATGGGTCAACTTTTTATTGTTTATACGGACGAGCCCCCAAATGTAGGATATTTATTGATTACACAATTGTTTATCTTAATAATATTTAGTTATAATAGTTTGGTTATAATAGTTTGGTTATAATAGTTAGTGTCTAATGAAAAGATGACTCGTGCCAACACTTCTTGATCTCCGGACATACGACGACTACACAACTTTGCCTTACTCCGGACACGACAACTTTTCGGCTTGACGATCTTTTTCTTACTTCCCAACTTTCAACTCGGTCTTTTCTTTCTCGACTGACTCTTCCTCTTCTCACGCTCACGACGCCACCCCTTGCGATGACCATCGATCGTCGCATATCGATAACCATCGTTACATATATTTTTTTTAATTTATTTTATTTAATTGTCATTAATTTATTTCAATATTTTGTCTTCCTGAAGTTACTTTCTAATTGGTCTCCACAAACTTAAATATGTTGTTTTGTGTGCTCTCTTTTTTTTCTTATATTTTGTCCAGATCATTTGCCTGGCTCATATATTTCTTTTTTAGACATTTATTGTGTAACTTATATAATTTATAAAGACAATTTGCGCACATTATAACAAAAATTATTATTAACAATGTGTGTATTAAATTTAAGTCGTTAAAATTTGCTTCTACTTTATTAATTACATTGGCTGTGGAGTCCACGGATTTAGCGTCTACAAATCCCATTTTGGACTTTATATCAAAAATTAATTTGTAATTATAATTATTGTTTTTATCTTTACTTAGTTTGTCTATTGCATTATTCTGCATTTACCTTAACAATTTTTCCTGCCTATTGTTTCGTATAGCACTACAGGCTATACTTCTAATCGAGCGGAAATGGTTTCGCACAATTTTAAAAATTTTTCTTATTTTAGTAATTAAAAATATATTTTTTTTAATGAAAATTATAATTCCGATGAGAATATTGTTTTCCGCATCAGCTAATCGTCGCCGGAAAGTGACAGAGTGCCAGTACCACAACAGCATCAACTACAGTTTGCTATGCTTCATTGCCGATACGCTCATCTTCAGCGAATGTTAAAACGCCCACAACCTCAATACCCGCTCTACCAATAAAAAGCAAAACTCAATCCTCTCTCCCTACAGCAAAAAAAAAGTTCCTTGACCATACAGACTGGTATAGATCCATATATACAAATAAAGCGAAAACTAAGCCCGCATAATTTTTCAACGGTTAATATATCAAAAATAATCTGTGACATAACAAGACAGAAAACTAGTATGCCCAACAATGATAACCGATTCGCCATTTTGGCCGATGATTTAGACGATCAGCCAAATTCTGATAAAGACATTAAGAAGACCCCTAAGCCGCCTCCAATCTACATCAGAGAAAAAAGTTCCAGCGACCCCGTAACAAAATAATGGACCTTATTGGGAAAGACAGTTTCCACTCTCTCTTTGTACCCTCTCTTTGGATATCGCAGACGCACTAATTTTTACGCGCCACTATTAAGCACAAATTAGTGTGTCCGAATATCGCAACAGTAAAATGACATACAATAAAAATACTAGAAACCACATTCAAACAACTTAACATTAACTATCGATAGGCAGCTGATCCGTTCCGCGACATCCCCTCCCCCGTGAAGCAACAGCATTCACCACATCTAAAATTGCTAACTTCGAAGCGGGACGCATTATCAGCTTTGCTTGATCGCCAGTCCTTACTGCCGCGCGTCGTGGCACCCCATCCTTTCCAGTGAACACTTCCTCAATGACGCCTCTTTTCCACTCCCTGCGTGGTATGGCCGGATCACAAATAAACACCAGATCTCCAATGCGCATCGGTTCGGCGCGCTGGCACCATTTCTCCCTGCGGACGAGAGTGGGCAAGTACTCATATACCCATCGCTTCCAGAATCTGTTTCTCATCATCCTCGCAAGGCGCCACTGTTTCCGTGTGGTGCATCTCGCGTAATCCATCCCATCGTCTCCGGGAAGGTTCGGTACGTCAGATGATCCCTTTAATAAATCATTCGGTGTCAGCGGAGCCTCCTGATCCACCGTAATCGGCAGATGTGTGAGAGGGCGAGATTTCACTATATTCTCCGCCTCGATTAACAAATTTTCGAGCACATGTTCTCTGGGCGCGAGCTCCTTCATTGTGTGCGCCAGCACCTTCTTTACACACTGGACCATTCCTTCCCAGACGCCACCCTCGGCTGGGTTCGCCGGACAGTTAAATATCTATTCTACTCCTTTGGACGACAGCTCGCCCTGAATCCTCGTCGGCTCGAACACCTCGCTGAACCTCTTAGCCTCTCGATCTGCTCCCACGAAGTTCTTTCCATTATCGCTCCTTATCCTAACCACCGGTCCACGGCGGCACATGAAGTTCCTCATTGCGATGATGCATGAATCCGTCGATAAGTCATGGGCCATCTCCAAGTGGATGGCTCTTGTTGTTAAGCAGGTGAATAGGGCCACCCATCTCTTCTCCGTGCGACGGCCGATAGAAACGAGCAGTGGTCCAAAGTAATCCAGGCCAGTGTACTTAAAGGGCCATCCATTTGCCTCGAACCGATCTTCTGGTAAAGGACCCATCTCGGGCTGTGTAGGTCGCGCTTTGCGCAACTTGCATACGTTACAGTTTGCCATTATCTTTCGTAGCAGCCTTCTAATATTTGTGATCCAGAACTTTCGGCGGATCTCGCCAATGGTGGCCTCCAAGTTTTGATGACACATCCTTTCGTGATAGTGATGAACGATCATCTCCGCCAGTGCGTTTTTATGGGACAGTATGATTGGACGGCGAGCACCGTATGGTACGCATATCGCAGCGTCGATCCTCCCACTCGCACGCATAATCCCGTCTTCGTCGAAGTACGGCGATAATCCTGAGAGTTGACTGCTCTTGTCGACCGTCCTTCCGTGAACCTCCTTGGCGAACGCTTCACTTTGCGCTTGCCGTATCAACGCGCGCTCTGCGTCTGTGCATTCAACCGATGTGAGTCCGTGCTTCTCTCGTTCGTTGCATCGCCCGCGACACCGTCGAATGAACCTCAGGACCCACGCTGTTGTCCTGACCAACCGGTTGAAATTCGAGAACCGTTCTAGACAGATGAACGGCGTGCGCGCCATGACCAATGCAAACTCGCATGGCATCTCTTCTTCCTCTGCAGCCTGTGCAGCGCATATGTTACTCCAAGACGATTTGGGCCACTTTTCTTCAGGTTCCCGAAGAAATGGCGGTCCGCTTAACCACCGTGAACCTTGACTTATGTCCACACGGCGTTGCGATCTAGTTGCGTCATCTGCCACGTTTTCGGCAGATGGTAGCCATCTCCATTGAGAAGCCTCTGTGGACTCCAAGATTTCAGCCACTCGGTTTCCAACAAATTGCTTATATCTTCTGTGGCTGCTGCCGATCCAATGAAGCACAGTCTTAGAGTCAGTCCAAAGTACGCAGCTGCTGATCGCTACACCGTGATCCTTTTTAATGGTGTCCATCAATCTCGTACCCAGTACAGCTGCTTGAAGTTCCAGTCGTGGGATCGACATCGTCCTCATGGGAGCACATTTCGTTTTGGAACATACAAAATGGGCCTGCACATCCTCGTTTGCGTATGTGGCCCGCCAATAAGCCGCCGCAGCGAACGCCGATTGGCTGGAATCCACGAAGACGTGCATCTGCAGTGTCCGCACACGTCCAGTGCCGAAATAGTAGCGAGGACAACGGAACTCTTCGATGTACCTCATTTCTTGCCGCCAGCAGCCAAATGCTACGGCCAACTCGTCTGGTAGCGGCTCATCCCACTTGACTCCTCTCCGCCAAATTTCTCGCATTAACAACTTGGCGGTCACCATGTAGCAGCTCAAGAATCCGATCGGGTCAAACGTGGACATAACGAGCCTTAGGAACTCCCTCTTAGTAGGAACGCGTTCCCCATTCATCACGCTGCTGGGCACTCGATGGTATTTGATCTTGAACTTGAAGTCATCTGTAGCCGGCTGCCAGTACATGCCCAGTACCTTCTCCTCAGATTCAGTCCATTTAACATTCATGTTGGGTCCTTGTGGGTTTAAAACTTTGACCACATCTGCCGAACTGGAGGAGAACCGACACAAATTAAACCCAGCATTCGCGTGTATTTCTCTCACTCGTAAGGAGACTGCGATGGCTTCGTCCTCGCTCATGAAGCTGTCCACGTAGTCATCGACGTAGTGGTATTCGTTGATCGCTTGAACCGCACGCGGATCTGTTCTCCTGTACTGTGAAGCGTTGACAATCTTCACGTAGTCCGCCGCGCAAGGAGAAAATGCTGCTCCGAACGTCATCACCTGCATCTCGTATGTGTCCGGGTCCCGACGATCGTTTCCATGTCTCCAAAGGAACCTCTGGGCGCATCTATCCTCTGGCTGCATCAATACTTGGTGAAACATCTCCTTGATGTCAGCGCAGACGCCAACTGCCCCTTCTCTAAAGTGGAAGAGCACGGCCGGTAGAGGCTTATATCGCTGAGGGCCTTTCATCAGTGCTGAATTTAGTGACACGTCGTTCACCTTGGCAGCTGCATCGAAGACTAGACGGATTTTCCCAGGCTTGTTTGGGTTCTCCACCCCGAAATGCGGCAGGTACCATAGCTTACCGCTGCTGGTTCAGGTGACATCCTGCGGATCCAGTCGTCGTGCATACCCTTTTCTAATGTAATCATCCATAATTCCTTTATAGGCCTGCGCGAAAACCTCGTCGCGCTTCATTTTCCTTTCGATGTTGACGAGTCTCTTGAGTGCCATGTTATAGCTGTCTGGCAATTTCACCTCGTCGTCCTTCCATAGCAGCCCAGTCTGGTAGCGATGTCCGACTCGCTTAGTCGTGCCCTCCAGGATCCTTAGTGCTCGTGCATCATCACCGGCTGCAACTGGCGGTGCTGGTTTTACTCCGAAGTTCTCGGTTTCGAAATAATCGCTGACCATCTTCTCGAGCAAATTATCCTGGGTGACTGTCAAATAGCAGGATCTCGGAATCGGCAAGTTGCCATTTCCCTTTACTGGTCCGTACACCACCCATCCGAGTTTGGTGGCGGCTGCATATGGTTCTCCTGCTCCGAAGCTTCTCGTCTTCAGTGGAATACCTAGATGCGCGTGATCCAGACCGATCAAAATCTTTGGCGCTGCATTACAGTACGGCTTCACCGGTAACCGCGCGTTTGCCTTCGATGCCTTGATGTCCTCTCGTCGCAAGCTTTGCATCGGAAGGTTTAAGTTAGATACACCGTACACATTCCGTAGCCCGTGGCGATTGGATTTGCCCGTTCCGCTGATCTGCAGGCTGACCACCATTGTGCGCTCTCTGGCCGATTTGCCGCCAAACCACTGCACGTTAAGCTGTCGGTGTTCGCCTTTCAGTTCCAAACTCCGAATGAGATCGTGGTCAATAAGCGTGACGGACGATCCTTCATCGAGTAGTGCGTAGGTCTTAACTTGTGTATTATTACCGTACAAAGTCACGGGTAATATCCGGAAAAGCAGATGACTTCCTTCCGAAGCGACGCAGCTCAGATTTCGGTGCGGCGATCCTTGGCCAACCTCCTTGCGTCCTGCATCTTGCCTGCCGGGCGCTGACGTAAAGGAATTTCGTCGTCGCTGACTGTTGTCCCTTTGCAGCTCTCGATCGTTACTGCTGCTACTCCGTTCCTCCCTCACGTGGCCACTGTTCGACTGTGGTGACCTGGGATTCCCGTCTCTGTCGTGTGGCAGGTAGTGTTAACTCCTTTGGCATCCATAGACACTGCATTTGCTGCCCTTCTTGCAAAACCGGGCAATGTGTCCAATCTCCAGACACGAAAAGCAGATCCTCCGCTCCCTCAACAACTCTATTCGCGCTGCTGGCGACATATGGAGAAACTCCTCGCAGTCCTTGATAGCATGCTGCCCCTGACATACTGGGCAACCTTTGGGACAGTCTGTGCGCTGTTCATCCTGATGACTGGTACTTGCGTGCAGTAATCGTCGCTTTTGCTCTTTGTTTCCAACGTCTGTGATGGTGCACACCAGCTTAGCGAGCTCGTTTAACCATTCGCTAAGATGCACCACTGTCGGGTATGGCTCGATCGTAGCTGCATGCTTTGCCCAGTCCAGCCTCTTGCTCATAGGCAGCTTGGTGATCAGCTCCTCCATTAGGGTGGGGTTCCCTAGGGTTGGCTGCCGTTTGTTGTTGACTGAAGAAACGCAGCAAGGTTGTTCACTTTTGTAGCGAACGGTATGATCCTGGCGATGTTTTGTTCCGATATGGGCGGCACATCACGCACACTCTCTAGTTGACTTCGGATCAGTTGCTCGGGGCGTCCATAACGGAATCGCAGCTGCTCCATAACGGCTTGCACGTTGTTCGGATGTATGAGCAGCGCCTTTACTGCCTCTCGAGCCCCACCTTTCAAGGCTTTCACAAGTCTTTGGTTGTTCTCCAAGGCTGTGCACTGGTATGCCGCCGTTGTCTCCATGTAGGTGCACTGGAATAAAGGCCATTCCTCGGGCTGACCATCGAAGTCCGGGAGATCGGGCAGTCTGCGTGGTGTCCATCCATTTGGTATACTCGCCGACGCTGTTCCGTAATATCCAACAGAAGGCGCAGTTACCATAAAGTTGCGTTGTGGCTCCCGAAATGCATGAGCATATCCTGGCTCTGGCTGTACTGTGGCCGAAACGCAGTAAGACGGTGATGGACTTGCATTTGTACAGTAGCTTGTGACATGTTGCCCAATTGCAAGATGGCTGCCTTGCGTTGGCGCCAAGTTTCCACTCAACTGTGGCGGCAAGTTTCCACTCAAACCTGCGGGGAACGGTCCATTTAAAGATGGCGTCACTTCCAATTCCCGTTGCATATTTGCACTCAATGATTCCGTTGCTGCGCGCGCGACTGGCAGCGTTTCACTCAAACATACCGTTTCACTCGTACATAACGGTGTATTCGCCGTACCGCTTACTCTGTTGCCGCTTAATCCGTTTTCTCTGGGATTCCTTCCGGCTTCTGCATGCCCTCCGTTTGCCCTGGCTCCTTTTCCAAGGTGGCGATCCTTTCTAGTAGAGTCGCTACATTCACAGTTGCGGAACTGGTATTCTGCCCTGCCCATTCAGGCTGTGGAGTACCATTCGGATTCCCACCGACAGTTCCGTTTTCCTTTGAAGTTTGAGGCCGCTGCTGATCACACGCCGCACTCGTGAAACTGGCTGGAGTGCCCGTTGGCGTGATCGTCGTTGCGGTAGAAGCACTTGATTGAAGCAATCGAGGGCTGCGCCGGGGCGAATGGGTCGTTCGCATCTCGCAGAGTGCGTACAAAGATGCGAATAAAAGATGTCGAATCGCCGCGAATATCCAGGGGATGCCTTTTAACCAGCTCTGGCTAGGACAGAGTAAGCTTCAGTGTGTAGCGCAGAGTTATGTGAGTGTTTTATTCTATAGGGAACACAATTATATTACTTTAAATCTAGACATATTCTTATGACATACCGCAGTTTCTTTCCCCTCTCTTTGGATATCGCAGACGCACTAATTTTTACGCGCCACTATTAAGCACAAATTAGTGTGTCCGAATATCGCAACAGCAAAATGACATACAATAAAAATACTAGAAACCACGTTCAAACAACTTAACATTAACTATCGATAGGCAGCTGATCCGTTCCGCGACACACATAATTCCCCTGACCAAGGGCAACATTCACGAAACAAAAGTGCAAGTCAAAACGGAAGTAAACTTCAGAGCGCTTACCAAATACCTCAACGATGCCAGGAAAAACTTTTATACGTACCAACTAAAAAGCAGCAAGGGAATACAAATAGTTATAAAAGGCCTTGAGCCTGAAATAAATCCTGAGGAAATATTAGGAGCCCTAATAGAACAAGGTTTTGAGCCGAAAACAGTTATCAACATATTTAACAAAGATAAAAAGCCACAGCCTCTCTTCAAGGTCGAACTTCAACCAGACTCATGGGCAGGGAAGAAAAACGAGACTCACCCCATTTATAAGCTGCAATATCTATTACACCGTAGAATCTCTGTTGAAGAGCCGCACAAGCGCAAAGGACCCGTACAGTGTGCAAATTGCCAAGAATATGGCCACACAAAAACTTATTGTACCCTTCGCACTGTATGTGTAGCTTAAGGTGAGCTTCACAGCTCCGCTAACTGCCCATAAAACAAAGCTGACCTCGGCATGAAAAAGTGTAGCAACTGCGGAGGAAACCACACAGCAATCTACAGAGGTTGCCCTGTATATAAGGATCTAAAAAATCGGCTTCACCAAAAAGTTACTATGATGCGTGGGCAAAGCACGCATAGCACAATTATCCCTCCAAAACATACACCTGATGCCCACTTAAACAGCCTGACCAACAGGAACGTAACATTTGCAAGTGCGCTTAAATCAGGTCTTGCATCTACAAATCCTACAACTCCATTCCCACTCGCTGAACAAAACAAGGTAAATGCTAATCAGCCAACAGAACAGCCACAAGGCAATATTGAAACATTGATCTTTACCATGCAACAAAACATGACCAAATATATGACATTTATGAGAACAACTATAGAAAATCTTATACAGTCACAATAATCAATGGCTCCCTTACGTATAACTTTATGGAATGCCAACGACGTTTCGCGACACAAGCTTGAAATGGATCAATTTCTCCGAGACAAACATATTGATGTAATGCTCCTTTCTGAAACACACCTTACTAACAAGTACAAGTTCCAAATAAACGGTTATATATTCTACGGCACCAACCACCCTGGTGGTAAAGCACATGGAGGCACTGGAGTCTTGATTAGAAACCGCATAAAACATACTTTCCGCAACGACTTTGCGACAGACTACTTACAAGCAACATCTTTAAATATACAGCTGGGTAACGGACAAATAACACTTGCTGCAGTATACTGCCCACCTCGCTTTACGATATCCGAAAACCAATTTCTGCTGGAAATAGCTGTTGCTGTAGCTGTTTTCTGTTGGATTGCTGCTGGTGACTACAATGCAAAGCATACGCACTGAGGATCTTGTCTTGTAACCCCTAAGGGAAACAATTGTACAATACAATTATTAAATTAAGCAACAAGGTTAGTTGTGCCTCTCCGGGCTCACCTACATACTGGCCAACGACCCCAGAAAGATACCAGACTTGATTGACTTTGCTGTCACAAGAAACATCTCTCATAATCACATAAACTCCGAGTCCCTCCCAGACCTATCTTCTGATCACTCGCCGGTGCTCCTTAATTATCTCCAATGTCCGGATCTGAAAGACTCACCCGGTCGATGGACATCCAATAGAACTAACTGGCTAAAATACAAGAAATTCGTAAGCTCGCACATTGAACTGAACCCAAGAATCATCAACAAGGCTGACATAGAAAGCCCCACTAAACTTTTGGAGTCTGTCCTTGTCGCAGCAGCCCATGCCTCAACCCCAGAAAAACAAACTGTTCAGTATATGCAACCTAAGACAAATGCTCAAATTGAGCAGCTTGTCTTGGAAAAGCGACGCTTACGACGAGAATGGAAATCTTATAGATCGCCATCTGCAAAACAAAGGCTCAAAAACGCAACTCGTAGATTAAGAAAGTAGCTAATCAACGAGCAGGAATGCACACAACTCCGTTACATGGAGAAATTAGCACCTTTCAGCACAAAATATCGATTATGGAGAGCACACCCATCTCTAAGCCGCAGGTGAATGGGTCCGCAGCGACAAACATAGAGCTTCTACTTTCGCCGAGGACCTTCAAAACGTGTTTCAACCAAAACCCAGCAACGAATAATTTCGTTTTACAAGAGCAAACAGTTGTAAGCCAAACGACACAGGATCCAATAGAATTTCGACCAACTGAAATTGCTAAAAGCATTAAGGAATTAAAAGCTAATTAGAGCCGCGGCAGCGATCTAATAATCCCTAAGATGATCATCTAACTTCCATTTTGTGCCGTCCAAACTATTTGCCAGCTCTTCAATGCAATAAATAGAATTGATCACTTCCCTTCGTTATGGAAAAAGTCGATCATCATTATGATACCGAAACCGGGAAAGGATCATACAGTTCCATCATCGTACAGACCTATAAGTTTATTACCATATATGTCAAAACTCTTCGAAAAATGCGTGATGACAGTTGGTATACCCTACATGCGAACTAATAACAAGATACCGGAGCATCAATTTGTTTTTCAGGAGAAACATGGAACAATCAAACAAGTCAATCGAATCACAACTGAAATTCGAACTGCATTCGAAAAGAGAGAGTACTGCACTTCCATTTTTCTCGATGTGGCCCAATCATTTGACAGAGGTTCGATGGCCTAATGCACAAAATTAAATCAACACTCCCTGAATGAATCCATAAGCTTCTAAAATCGTGCCTGTACAATAGAGTGTTCTCAGTTAGATGCGGCACTGATACGTCTGAGGACCACATCATAGAAGCTGAGAAGGGTTCCTCAAGGCAGCGTACTTGGCCCAACACTACACCTGCTATATACAGCCGATATACCAACATCGAGGCAGCTAACTATATCTACATTTGCCGATGACACTGCAGTCCTGAGCCGCTCTAAATGCCCACGGCAAGATACTGCACAACTTGGTATCTACCTGGCACATCTCAAGAAATGGCTTTCCGAGTGGAGAATAAAAGTCAACGAACAAAAATGTAAACACGTAACTTTTACCCTCAATAGACAAGATTGCCCTTCGATCGTATTAAATAACACTGCTATACCGAAATCAGATGTAGTTACGTACCTAGGTATTCATCTTGACAGGCGACTCACTTGGCGTAGACACATCGAGGCAAAAAGAATACACCTCAAACAAAAAGCTAATAGTCTACATTGGCTTCTTAATATACGTTCTCCCCTAAAACTAGAATACAAGATCTTACTGTACAAGTCCGTCCTAAAACCGACCTGAGCCTATGGCTCCCAGCTATGGGGGAACGCCAGTAACAGCAGCGTAGAAATCATCCAGCGAGCTCAATCGAAAATCCTGAGAACCATCACCGGCGCACCGTGGTACGTTCGTAGCGATAACCTACACAGGGATTTATTCATACTCCCGGTCAGAGACGAAATAGCCAAACAAATGGAAAAATATAGCAACAAACTACGTGCCCATCCGAACAGGCTTGCGATATACTTAACACGGCTATCTAGCCGAACCCGACTTCGTCGTAATGATATGCTAACCCAATGCTAATTATTAGAGCCACAAAAACCCATACCAGTTGCAATAATAACTGTTAATTTAGTACTTCTTAAGATTTATAAACTTATTGTTAGTCTCATAAATAAAAGCTTCAATAAATAAAGCAAAGCTAAATAAAAAAAAAAAAAAAGTGTGGCCTTCCAGAGCGAGTGCTTCGCGTCGGCTTCGGTACCCGTATTGGCTAACCTGTCGTCGAATCATGCTGCTTGGCTTTCCACCAGTGCACGATGGAGGATAGACTTCGCCCTGTAAAAATTAGCTTTGTCCAGCGGGTGGCGCGATCTCATCCATCTAGAGCGTAAACGCCTTTTCTCTGCAATGAGCATCAGAATCTCTCTGGGGACCGATACTCTGGCTGCTCAGTCCCAGTCCGGGTCTCAGTCCTGGGGTGTGAGTGGCCAATCTAGCTGCCACCTAGATGTTGTGGGTGAGGGAGTCGATTGCAACTTCAATGTCCCGCTTGGAGTTCAGCGCCATGTCAAGGTTCAGTGATGACTCGAGGTGCTCTTGAAAACGTTCCATGTTAGTGCGCCTGTTGATAAGCCGCTCGACTTTGGGATAGGTTGTAGCTGTTGTGTCCAGAGTGATGATGAGAGGTAAGTGGTCAGAGGTGAGCTTTGGCAAGCGACCGGATATCTGAGTGTAATCCCAGGATACCTCTTGTCAGCGCAAAATCTATGTAGCCTGGAGACCCTCTACTGCCATAAGGAAATCTTGTGGGGTCACCTGTTGCTAGCGAGTTTACGTCTGAGTTGAAGACTAGATTTGTCAGGGCATGACCTCTTTGTTTACACCCCCCTGCTCACCAAAGCCAGTGGGATGCATTCCAGTCGCCTGCTACAATGAATTTTTCCTGATGTTGCTCCAAGATGGATTTGAATCCTGTTTGTGGCCCATCCTGGCTTTAGCTGCATCTGCGTAGGAGACTCCGCTTCGAAGAGGTGCAGTCGGCATACCTCCAGTATAAGCATGGGACATAAGTCGAGTGTTGGCCTCGCTTCTTCCGCCCACACCTCTTTTTGGCCTAGAGCGCTGAAGGAATGCCTGGAGTTTGGAGCATCCGGAGTAATTCGCTGGGTGCTGTTCATTAAAGTTGCAGCAAGTGCATGGCTCGCTTCGTGGTCGCGTACAGTCTTTGGCTGGATGTTCGCCGGTGCATTTAAGGCAGATGTGCGCCTTACGGCAGTATTTTGCCGTGTGACCAAATTTCTGGCATCGATGGCATTGCGTTGTCGTATTTCGCTTGCGCAGGGGCTCAATGACAACTCTCATGTGGCATAGACAGGATCTCCGTGTTTTTCGCCGCAGCAGCGATGTTTAGAAAGAACATGTTTATGGGCTTGGCAGCTGGAGCACTTGGCTCGTTTCGCGTCTTCGGCATATGAACGTCTAGCACCTTGTGACCGAGACTTTCCAGTTCTTCAATGATTTGACGATGGAGCATACTTTGGTGTAGTCCTTTAACGCAGACCATACCGAGGCCTGTCCTCCTTGAGCTGGTAGCAGTGAAACTCGAGCTTTTCGGTATCAAGCCAGCTGACTATGCTGCGGATGGTACTAGCGTGTGCCGCGTAGAGCCTCAGAACCCCGCCCATCGACTTCAACATCACAGCTCCATCTGGTATAATCTTTATTTTTATGGCACATTGCATTTTTGGGTGCGGCTAATACTGAGTTTGAATCCCCATCACATCACATTATAGACCAGCTGATTTTCTTTCATTTATATCCTACTCCTCTTTTAGGTCATTGTACCTCACACACCGATACATGTCAACTTTAAACAGATTTTGTATTTCAATGTAAATGAAATACTTTACTTAATAAGCTTTAAATTGTCATTCTAGATACACTTTCCAGTACATCTACTATGTTACGACTTATCTTACCTTAATAATAAGAGCGACGGGCGATGTGTACATATTCTAGAGCTAAAATCAAATTATTAATCTTTATAATTTTACTACCAAATCCACCTTCAAAAACTTTTTCATAATTTTATTCGTTTAAATAATTTTATTGTAACCCATTATTACTTAAATATAAGCTACACCTTGATCTGATATAAATTTTAATTAAAATTATTGAATATTATTATTCTTATAAAATATTCTGATAACGACGGTATATAAACTGATTACAAACTTAAGCAAGGTCCAACGTGGATTATCGATTACAAAACAGGTTCCTCTGGATAGACTAAAATACCGCCAAATTTTTTAAGTTTCAAGAACATAACTATTACTACTTTAGTAAATTAATTACATTTTAAATAATAGGGTATCTAATCCTAGTTTTTAATTAAAATTTTTTAACTTCAATTACTTTTTAAAAAAATATTTTAAATATAAAATTTCACTTAATATATTTATTTTTATTTTTTAATAATCAATTTAATTAATACTAAAAAAATTTATTCGTATTATTGGTATAACCGCGACTGCTGGCACCAATTTAGTCAATACTCTTTTATATTGCTATATCTAAATTTCTTTAAAATATAATATTAATTACTGCGAATATTTAAAATTTTATTTATTATTAAAATAAATAAATTTTCACACAAAAATTTACATATAAATCAAATTAATAACAAATTTTTAAGCCAAAATAAAACTTTAATAATTAATTTTTAAAAAAAATATTTTTTTTAATTTTTATTATTATTATTCTTTAATAATTAAATTTAATTATAAAACTTTTTAAAATTTATTATTATAAAAATAATAAAAATTATAAATTATTTACTAAAAAATAAAAAATTTATAAATAATTAATTTTAATTACTTAATCTGATAAATAAATTCCCCTCAATAATTAATTTACAAAAAATTAATTAATTTAATATTATTTTTATTTTTAAAAAAAAAAAAATAAAATAATGGAAATAAAATTTTAATAATAAAAATAAGTTATAAAAATTTTAAAAATTTATAGTTATAAAAATAATGAAGTTTATTAATTATTTTTTAAAAAATAAAAAAATTTTAAATAATTAATTTTAATCACTTAATCTGATAAATAAATTCCCCTAATAACTAATTTATTAAAAAAATTAATTAATTTAATATTATTTTTATTTTTTAATACAATAAAATAAAATAATAAAAATAATATGTTAATAATAAAAATTTATAATTTAATTATTAATTATATAATAATATTTAAATATTATATTTTCATAATATATAATTATAAAATTAATAATGTTTTTAATAATTTTTTAATAATAATAAATAAAAATTAAAATATAAATATTATTAATTAATAATTTAAATAATTATAACTAATCAATAAAATAATAACAAAATTATTAAAGAATAAATATATATATATATACATTTTTTTTTAAATTTTTCAAGATTAGTTCAAAATTAATAGATAATCTATATATATATAAATATTTAATATATTATTATATAGTTAACAATTAAAATAAAAAATTTCACAATCCAAAAATGTTGATATATTATGTAAAAAAAATCTATATTCTTATATTTTTCTAATATTAATTTATTACATAAATATATAAAAATTTAATAAATTATTATATAATTATATATTTATATATAGTTGATAATTTATATAACATATATATATATATAGAAATTTTTAACTATCTTCATTTAATTTATAATTATTTTAAAAATACAACTAAAATACATTATTAACTTTAATTTAAACAATTTTTAAAAAATGTATTTTTCACAAAAATTGATAATAAAGAAAAAAGAAGGAAACTTTATTATTAATGAATTGCCTGATAAAAAGGGCTATCTTGATAGGGTAGATCATGCAGATTTCTGCATTCATTGATACATTTTTATATTTTTATTTAAAGCTTTTATATTTAATAGAATTAAACTATTTCTAAAAGTATCAAAAACTTTTGTGCATCATACACCAAAATATATTTATTATATAAAAAGATAAGCTAATTAAGCTACTGGGTTCATACCCCATTTATAAAGGTTATAATCCTTTTCTTTTTAATTTTTAACAATTCATCAAAAATTTTGTTTATTACAATTATAATTATTGGAACTTTAATTACAGTTACATCTAATTCTTGGTTAGGAGCTTGAATAGGTCTTGAAATTAATTTGTTATCTTTTATTCCCCTACTAAGAGATAATAATAATTTAGTATCTACTGAATCTTCTTTAAAATATTTTTTAACCCAAGCTATAGCATCAACTGTATTATTATTTTCAGTAATTTTATTAATATTGAAAAATAATATTAATAGAGAAATTAATGAATCTTTTATTTCTATAATTATTATATCTTCATTATTATTAAAATTATATTATTATTATATTATTCCCTAATATAATAGAAGGATTAAATTGAATGAATGCTTTAATACTTATAACTTGACAAAAAATTGCTCCATTAATATTAATTTCTTATTTAAATATTAAAGAATTATTAATTATTAGAGTAATTTTATCAGTAATTGTAGGAGCTATTGGTGGATTAAACCAAACTTCATTACGAAAGTTAATAGCTTTTTCTTCAATTAATCATTTAGGATGGATACTAAGTTCACTAATAATTAGAGAATCAATTTGATTAATTTACTTTGTTTTTTATTCTTTTTTATCTTTTATTTTAACATTTATATTTAATATTTTTAAATTATTTCATTTAAATCAATTATTTTCTTGATTTACAAACAGAAAAATTTTAAAATTTACATTATTTATAAATTTTTTATCATTAGGAGGTTTACCTCCATTTTTAGGATTTTTACCTAAATGATTAGTTATCCAACAACTTACTTTATGTAATCAATATTTTTTACTGACATTAATAATAATAGCAACTTTAATTACTTTGTTTTTTTATTTACGAATTTGTTATTCAGCATTTATACTAAATTACTTTGAAAATAATTGAATAACAACAATAAATATAAATAATTTTAATATAAATTTATATTTAATTATAACATTTTTTTCTATTTTTGGATTATTTTTAATTTCTGTATTTTTTTTTATACTATAAGGCTTTAAGTTAATTAAACTAATAGCCTTCAAAGCTATAAATACAGGAATATCCTTTAAGCCTTAGTAATTTTTTACTCCTTCAAAATTGCAGTTTGATGTCATTGTTGACTATAAGACCAAAAATTTTTGTTAGATTTTGATTAAGAAGAATTTTTCTTTCTCAAATTTATAATGTAATTGTTACAGCACATGCTTTTATTATAATTTTTTTCATAGTAATACCAATTATAATTGGAGGATTCGGAAATTGATTAGTTCCTCTAATATTAGGAGCCCCAGATATAGCATTCCCACGAATAAATAATATAAGATTTTGACTTCTTCCTCCTGCTCTTTCATTACTATTAGTAAGAAGTATAGTAGAAAATGGAGCTGGTACAGGTTGAACAGTTTACCCACCCCTTTCTTCTGGAATTGCCCATGGAGGAGCTTCAGTAGATTTAGCTATTTTTTCATTACATTTAGCTGGAATTTCTTCTATTTTAGGTGCTGTAAATTTTATTACAACAGTAATTAATATACGATCTACAGGAATCACTTTAGACCGTATACCTTTATTTGTTTGATCAGTAGTAATTACAGCATTATTGTTATTATTATCTTTACCAGTTTTAGCTGGAGCAATTACTATATTATTAACTGACCGAAATTTAAACACTTCATTTTTTGACCCTGCTGGAGGGATGTCTACATGATCTAATTTAAGTTTACTAGATAGAGCCTCTCCTTTAATGGAACAATTAATTTTTTTTCATGATCATGCACTACTGATTTTAGTAATAATTACTGTATTAGTTGGATATTTAATATTTATATTATTTTTTAATAATTATGTAAATCGATTTCTTTTACACGGACAATTAATTGAAATAATTTGAACTATTTTACCTGCTATTATTTTATTATTTATTGCTTTTCCATCTTTACGATTATTATATTTATTAGATGAAATTAACGAACCATCTGTAACTTTAAAAAGTATTGGTCATCAATGATATTGAAGTTATGAATACTCAGATTTTAATAATATAAGGTTGTCAAATATCTCCCTTCCGCTTTTTTGATCTTTATTCAATGCTTTATAAAAAGTGTTACAGTGATCGGATTTAGGTGAAATATGCGCCGGTTTGTTCGATGATCTGTTTCCATCTAGACGGCAACTCCATAATACCTTCCTCGTAGAAACCCCCCTCCTTATTAGCGAAGAATTCGGACAGCCACTTTTCACAAGCCTCTTTTGAGTTCAACTTCACACCACCAAGGGCGTTTGCCATGGACAGGAACACTTGGTGGTAATCACTTGGCGCTACGTCCGGGCTATATGGTGGATGCGATAAAACCTCCCATCCGAGCTCCCGTAGCTTCTGACGAGTCATCAACGAAGTGGGTGGTCTGGAGTTGTCCTGGTGGAACACTACACCCTTCCTGTTGGCCAACTCTGAACGCTTCTGGTCGATCGCCTGCTTTAAGCGGTCCAGTTGTTCGCAGTAGATGGTAGAATTAAGCGTCTGGCCATATTTGAGCAGCTCATAGTGGATGATTCCCTTCCAATCCCACCAAACACACAGCAAAACCTTCCTGGCCGTCAATCCCGGCTTGGCCACTGTTTGGGACGATTCACCGGCCTTCGACCACGACCGTTTTCGCTTGATATTGTCGTATGTGATCCTTTTTTCGTCGCCAGTCACCATCCGCTTCAAGAATGGGTCGAGTTCGTTCCGTTTTAGCAGCATATCGCAGGCGTTGATTCGGTCCAGAAGGTTTTTTTGCGTCAAATTATGCGGCACCCAAACATCAAACTTTTTTTTGTATCCAGCCTTCTGCAGATGGTTCAAAATGGTTTGGTGACTAACTCCCACTCCTGGGCGATGTCACGAGATGCCATATGCCGGTTTAGCTCGATGTATTCCATGATTTGATCGGTATTTGTCGTCACAGGTCTTCCGCCGGCTGGCTTATCCATGGTGTCGTTTTTACCGGCTCTGAATCGCCGAAACCATTCCTCCGCGGTTTGAAGTGATAGAGTACCATCCCCCAAAACACCATTAATCTCACGGAACTTTTCTCTAGCGGATTTGCCTTTAACGAAGGAAAACTTTAAAATAGCGCGAATTTCGGTTATGTCAAGACCTTTTAAATGGTGTATAGTGTTGCCAGATATGAGCTCTGTAGCGCTTTGTACATAGCCGCGAAATTCAAAAGACAAAAAAGCGGAAGGGAGATATTTGACAACCTTATATTATATATATTATATATTATATATATTATATGTATATTATAATCATTAGAAGTAAGTGCTAATTTACTATAAGATGGTTTAAGAGACCAGTACTTGCTTTCAGTCATCTAATGAAGAATTATTTCTAGAAATTCATTTAATAAAATAATTTACAGGAACTCTTTCAATAACAATAGGTATAAAACTATGATTAGCTCCACAAATTTCTGAACATTGTCCGTAAAATAATCCGGGCCGATTAATAAAAAAATTAGTTTGATTTAATCGACCAGGAGTTCCATCAACCTTAACTCCTAAAGCTGGGACTGTTCAAGAATGAATTACATCTGCAGCTGTTACTAAAATTACTATAAGATATATATATATATATATATATATATATATTAAAAAATTAGTTAAAATCATAACATTAGTATGTCAAACTAAAATTATTAAATTATTAATATTTTTTAATTCCACAAATAGCCCCAATTAGATGATTATTATTATTTATTTTATTTTCTATTGTTTTTATTTTATTTTGCTCAATTAATTATTATTCTTATATACCATCTTCACCTAAATCAAATGAATTAAAAAATATTAATTTAAATTCAATAAATTGAAAATGATAACAAATTTATTTTCTGTATTTGACCCTTCAGCAATTTTTGGTTTATCTTTAAATTGATTAAGAACATTTTTAGGATTATTAATAATTCCATCAATTTATTGATTAATATGATTAATAATAATATTGATTAATGATTATTGATTAATCTCGTTATAATATTTTTTGAAATTCAATTTTATTAACACTTCATAAAGAATTTAAAACTTTATTAGGACCAACTGGTCATAATGGATCAACATTTATTTTTATTTCTTTATTTTCATTGATTTTATTTAATAATTTCATAGGATTATTCCCTTACATTTTTACTAGAACAAGTCACTTAACTTTAACATTAACTTTAGCTTTACCTTTATGATTATGTTTTATGTTATATGGATGAATATATCATACACAACATATATTCGCTCATTTAGTCCCTCAAGGAACACCTGCTGTTCTTATACCATTTATAGTATGTATTGAAACAATTAGAAATATTATATTATTTGACCAGGAACTTTAGAAGTTCGACTTACCGCTAATATAATTGCAGGTCATTTATTATTAACTTTACTTGGAAATACAGGTCCTTCTATATCATATATACTTGTTAGTCTTTTACTAACTGCACAAATTGCTTTATTAGTCTTAGAATCAGATGTAGCAATATTATTCAATCTTATGTATTCGCAGTTTTAAGAACTTTATATTCTAGAGAAGTTAATTAATGTCTACACATTCAGATCACCCATTTCATTTAGTGGATTGTAGTCCTTGACCACTTACAGGAGCAATTGGAGCAATAACAGTTTCAGGGATAGTAAAATGATTTCATAATATTATATCTCTTTATTTTCTTTAGGAAATAATATTACTATTTTAACAGTCTATCAATGATGACGAGATATATCTCGTGAAGGAACATACCAAGGACTTCACACTTACGCGGTTATAATTGGATTACGATGAGGAATAATTTTATTTATTTTATCAGAAGTTTTATTTTTTGTTAGATTTTTTTGAGCTTTTTTTCATAGAAGACTATCTCCAGCTTCGAATCAGGAACCTCATGACCACCAGCTGGAATTATTTCATTTAAACCATTTCAAATTCCTCTTTTAAATACTGCTATTTTATTGGCTTCAGGAGAGCTCATGGTTACATGAGCTCATCTTAGTTTAATAGAAAGCAATCATTCACAAGCAACTCAAGGATTATTTTTTACTGTATTATTAGGATTTTATTTTACAATTTTACAAGCTTATGAATATATTGAAGCTCCATTTACTATTGCTGGTTCAGTTTATGGATCAACCTTTTATATAGCTACAGGATTTCATCGGAACTACTTTTTATACCCTGTACCCATTAAAAATGGGTGAAAAGGGTATCATAATATGGTGCAAATGAATGTAACAGGCAGAAGGAAGCATCTCCGACCCCATAAAGTATATATATTCTTGATCAGCATTAACAGCCGAGTCGATATAGCCATGTCCGTCTGTCCGTCTGTCCGTCCGTCCGTCTGTCTGTCCGTATCAACGCCTAGATCTCAGAAACTACAAGAGCTACAGACATGTGTCATATATCGTTGGATAGGTAATTAACATACGCAGTACAAGTTTGTTGTTTTATTTTGATATCACCCCCCGCTACCCCGCAAATCGCAAAAAACTGCCACGCCCACAATTATTAACCTAATGCTGTGCAATTCGGCATATGCGTTGGTGCTTATAAAAGCTATCTAATTTTTTAATTTGAACCAAATCGGATAAGAAACACGGAAGGTATGCCACATGCAAAATCTATGGCATGGGAAGCAGAAGCGCAGCAAAATACGCATTGCGCGACGCCGGCTGCGACGTTGGCAGCGAAAGGTGTATGGCTTTATGACACACGAAACTTATTTTCTTTGTTAATAGAATATTGTTTCATTTATTTATTGATACTAAATAAATAAATTGTAACCATGTCTAAGGGTACAGGGTATTTTGAAGTCGGGAAACTCGACTGCTGCTCCCTTACTTGTTTATTAGTATGTTTATTACGACATTTAAATAACCAAGGTGTATGAATGAAACCAAGGTATATTAAATTGATCTAATTAAATGAAGGGCTGTAGTTAATTATAACATTTGATTTGCATTCAAAAAGTATTGAATTTCAATCTGCCTTAAAAGAATATGAAGCGATTGATTGCAGTTAGTTTCGACCTAACCTTAGGTAATTTTACCCTTATTCTTTAATTGAAACCAAAAAGAGGTATATCACTGTTAATGATACTATTGAGTAAAAACTCCAATTAAGGAAGTATGGTGATCAAGTAAAAGCTGCTAACTTTTTTCTTTTAATGGTTAAATTCCATTTATACTTCTATTTATATAGTTTAAATAAAACTTTACATTTTCATTGTAACAATAAAATATGTTATTTCTATAAATTACTACAATTAATTCACTATATTCAAAGATAAATTTATCTCCATAACATCTTCAGTGTCATACTCTAATTATAAGCTATTTGAATATAAAAACAATAAAAAATTTAACAAAATTAAAATTCAAAATACAAATAATATTAAATAAATTTTTAAACTATTATTGTGTATTAAAAATAAAACTTGAGAATAATTAACTAATTTTTGATATAAATGTTGACCTCCAAAATATTCTGATCATCCTTGGTCAAAACTTTTTACAACTAATTGTCCTAAATTTAAAGGATAAAAAATTATTCCATAAGTTCTAATATATGGTATAAATCACATAGAACCCAAAAATACCGAAATATTATAATTTAATAAAGATTTATCTAATGAATATAAATTTGTTATAAAAACTAAATAACCAAATAAAGCTCCAAAAATACACTCAAATAAAATTAAAAATGTTATTAATTTAGGTAAAAAAATTATATTAGGAATAGGAAATATTAATCAATTTAATATTCTACCTCCAATAATTCTTATAATTAATAAACCTATTATTCCTCGCAATATAATTCAACTTTCAACGTTTAATTTACCGTTTAATTTATTTATTTAAACTACCGAAATTTAAATCTCCGGTTATTGAATAGAAAACTAAACGAAAAGAATAACTAACAGTCAATCCTGTTGACAAAAAATAAAAAAAAGAAAATATCTTATATATAAAATTCTCGTGTCACGTTTTCGTTACCATACTCCTCCGAAACGGCTTGACCGATTTTGATGAAATTTTTTGTCCTTAACCGGTATCTATGACAATCGGCCAACATCTATTCGGTCTTATTTCTTTTTCACTCCCTACACAGTTGTCGGCCATCATTATTGTTAATGCGTCAAGTGTAGTTGACGTCATTGAAAAATCGTTCAACAATAAGGAACTTGGTTTTTTGTTATTAAACTGAATTATTTTTCGGAATTTGTATTTCCAATATTATTTATTTTATTTTTTTTTTTTTTTGTTACGACCTGCCCGCACTTGGGACTTGGTGGACTACGCATTTTACGGACCGTGTCGGGCTGCCAGGAGCGGAGTCCCACTGTGTCCGTTGCCCCTTTGCTGCCGTTGCTGCAGTGACTTACTTTTGCATAAGCGTTAATTGAACGCCAACTTAGAGTATGGACTGGCAGGCCCCGCCGCGTGTCATTAAGCTTGGCAAAACAATGCCATGCAAGAAGGCCCTCAAAGCAAGGAAGTGCAGCTCGAGCAGAGACTCTAGCTGGAGTTCTTCTTACTCGGAGCCCAGCGAGATCAAGCGCAAGCCCGCGCGTAATAGGCAAGGAGAGAAGCCAGACGTCACGCCAAGCACCAGCGCAGCTCTGCGCAGCAAGCTGGCAAATAACCCCTTTGCCCTCCTTTCAAGCAAAGATGATGACGACGAACATGACGAACCCAAAACTGCCTCAGAGGCAGTGGCATCTGAAACGGCAGTGAAACCGAACCCGATCCTGAAAACCTTCAAGCCTCCCCCGATCTACATCCCAGACGTGACCGACATCACCGCGGTTGTCAAGATGATAACGACTCTCGTGGGTACCAAAAAGGACTTCTCTTACAAAACGGAGAGAAATAATAATGTACGCGTAATGATGCCAGATAAGGAGTCCTACACAGCCCTACGCCAGCACCTCGTGGCACATAACAAAAGGCACCGCACCTTACAACCAAAGGACGAGGGAGCATACAGGGCGGTCATCAAGGGACTTCACCACTCAACGGACCAGACTGAAATTAAGGAAGAACTCCACAAATACGGCCATACTGTGAGGGATCTGCACAATCCCATTGGCAGGAAATCCAAACAACCACTGGGGATATTTTTTGTTAACCTAGAACCAGCGAGCAACAACACAGAGGTTTTCAAAATAAAGAGGATTTGTAGGTCAGTCGTCACCGTTGAGCCCCCACTGAAGTTTAACGATGTTCCACAATGTTTCAGGTGCCAAGGGTTCGGATACACCCAGCGCTACTGTTTCCTGGAACATCGCTGCGTGAAATGTGGTGATTCTCATGACTCTAGGTCATGCACCAAAAAAGATTCCGAGAAAGCATGCTGTTTACATTGTCAAGCTGATCACCCTGCGTCGTACAGAGGATGTCCTGCCTACAAAAAGGCAAAGGCACAGCTATCTCCTAAAGCCAGACCCGTTGAGAGTAGCAACAAGCCACCTCTCATCCAAATACCAACTATCATCAATGGTACTAGTTACAGGGATGTACTTCTTGGAAACCATGCAACACAGCCAAGGAATCGCCAACAAACCCCTCAAACCACTCCCGAAGCCCCAAATCTCAACCAGCTTGAAACGATGTTTGCCCGCATGGAAGGAACGATTGAGAGGATGATGGAAAGGTTGATCCCACAGATGCTTTCGCAGATGTTCTCGCAGATGACGCAGTTTATAGCTCCCTTCCTCAACAGAAAGTAATGCAAATAAGGCTTAATATAGTTTTTTGGAACGCAAACGGCTTGCAGAAGAGCAAAGCCGAAGTAGAGCATCTCATGAAAACAGACAATATTGATGTTCTTCTAGTTTCAGAATCCCACTTTTGTCCCAGATCCTACTTTAACATTAGCGGATACGATCTGTTACATGCCAACCATCCATCTGGCAGAGCACGCGGAGGAGCAGCTATGCTCATCAGGAGTGGCATTCAGTATACGGAACTTCCCGCGTTTCAGGAGGAATGGGCTCAGTGCGCCGTGACCAGGATTTCTAGCCCACAGGGAGATATCACCATTGGTGCGGTTTACTTCCCACCCAGACACTCGATAACCGAGACCCACCTTCAGGACTTCTTCGAGTCCCTTGGACCTCGTTTTATAGCAGCCGGAGACTTTAACGCCAAACACTCCTGGTGGGGGTCCCGCACAAACAACCCCAAAGGCATTAAGCTTTACAAGTACCTGCAGCGGAAGAGTCTGGACTGCCATTCCACTGGAGAACCCACACACTGGCCTTCCGACCCTTCAAAGCAGCCGGATCTTCTGGACTTCGCCGTCTCCAAGGGCATAGGACACTCTAAAATAACATGCTCAAGCTATGATAAACTGCTATCCGACCACAGCGCAGTAAACTTGCTCCTAAACATCCCCGTCCTCAGAAAAACCCCGCCTAGAAGACTCACTGGGAAACACACAAATGCCCCCAAGTTTACGTTTTGGATGCTTTCCTCCCTGAACTCAGATCCCCCTCTTTCCACACCAAGCAACATAGATGCGGCCATCGAAAACTTAACCAGAGAGATGCACAATGCTGCTGAGTTTGCGAACCCACCTCCTCCGACTACCCCGAGAACACCTGAAAGAGACGTGCACTTGTGGTCTCCTGAAATCGCGGCCCTCGTGGCCGAAAAAAGGCGCCTCAGAAGAGTCTGGTTTTCATCGCGCAATCCCAGGGACAAGACAGCACTTAATCGTGCCACCAAGGAACTGAAGGACAAGCTAACCATCCTACGGCAGGACTCCTTCCATAGATTCCTCAAGGAGCTGGAACCTGGAGACCCGCAGCACAACCTGTGGAATGTCACGAGGCACATTAAAAGACCTGCGAAGATGATATCACCCGTGCGCAAAGTGGACGGTTCCTGGTGTCGGTCTGAGATCGAAAGAGCAGAAGCCTTTGCCGACCATTTACATAGTGCTTTCTCACCTTTCGATAGATGCACTGCCGAAGAGAGAGCTGCCATCATAAGGTTCGTAGAGAGCCCAAGTGCTCCTGGCACGCCAATACAGCCCGTCGAACCAGAGGAGATTGTGCAGGAGATCGCCTCCTTAAAAAATGGCAAGTCACCAGGTCCTGACCGAATTGATGCAACAGCACTGAAAATGTTGCCCCTAATCTGTTCCCAAAGGCTGGCTAACATCTTTAACAGCTGCCTCCGTCTAGGGTACTTCCCGAAAGTGTGGAAGCGTGCGGAAATAATTGTCCTCCTCAAGCCTGGAAAACCTGATGCCAATCTAGCATCGTATCGTCCGATTAGTTTGCTGGCAATCCTGTCTAAAATACTTGAAAGAATATTTTTATGTAGAGTACTGCCAGTTTTGGACGAGGCCGGACTGATCCCTGATCACCAGTTTGGATTCAGACGCCTTCATGGAACACCAGAGCAATGCCACCGGCTTGTTGAGTGCATACTAGAGGCCTTCGAAAAGAAGAAGTACTGCTGCGCCGTTATGCTGGATGTTAAACAGGCGTTTGACAGAGTCTGGCACCCTGGACTCCTGTTCAAAATTAAATCCAACCTTCCAAGTTCCCACTTCGCCTTCCTCAAGTCGTACACAGAGGAAAGAGAATTCCGAGTGAGATGCGGATCATCAATCAGCACGACTAGGCCTATAAGAGCAGGAGTACCTCAAGGCAGTGTTCTTGGACCCATCTTATACACACTCTACACAGCGGACCTTCCCATCACCCCCTCTCGGAACCTCACAGTAGCTACATACGCGGACGACACCGCGTTCCTAGCCTCCGCCAAGAATCCGCAGGATGCATCAGCCATCATACAAAGACAACTGGATGCTCTAGATCCATGGCTGAAACGATGGAACATCGTGGTAAACGCGGAGAAATCCTCCCACACAACCTTCGCATTACGCAGGGGGGATTGCCCCCCGTCACACTCAACGGGGAAACCATTCCAACGAATGACACTCCCAAATATCTAGGGCTGACCCTGGACCGCAGGCTCACATGGCGTCCACACCTAATCAACAAGCGCAACCAGGCCGACCTACGACTCAGGCAACTTCACTGGCTCCTGGGCAGAAGATCCAAGCTCAGGGAAAAATTCAAACTACTCACATACAACGTAGTGCTGAAGCCAATCTGGACCTATGGGATTCAGTTGTGGGGCACGGCAAGCTATTCCAACCGCATCAGAATACAGCGGTTTCAGAATAAATGTCTGAGAACATTATCTAACGCTCATCCGTACCACGAAAACGCAATAATCCACAAAGAGCTTGGAATTCCTTCGGTAGCAGAGGAGATCACCCGACACAGTGAAAGATATACAAAATGACTGGACAATCACCCCAACCACCTGGCCATCAAGCTCCTAGAAAACAGCCAATCCCTAAGACGCCTGAAAAGGAAACACCCGCTTGACCTCCCCCACCAATAGACACCTAAGTCAGACTCATATGATGTACATTCCATGTACCCCCCTTAAGTTAATGTCACCACCAAATCATTTAATGATTGTCCATTCGGACAGATTTTAAATATAAAATAAGAATGATAACAAAAAAAAAAAAAAAAAAAAAAGTGTAGTTGACAATTTTTATTTTGCTATCTCAGTGTACAACGGATGTTGTGTTGTAAGTATACTTTTTTTTAACATTTTTCATCATTAAATAAAAAATAATAATAAATAATAAATCATTAATTCTATTTATGTATGTTTTGTACAGAGAGCAATGCCAAGAAAACGCAAAGGAGCTGATTTAAGCCGCAGTACAAGTAAAGCTCGAAACTTGCGAAATAGCAGATCCGAAACAGAAGAACAAATCCAGCAACAAAATACTGATGCACGTGTCAGAATGGCGCAATTGCATCAAGAAGAGCCAGAAGATACACGAGCTGAACGCAATGAAGTCAGAAGATTAGAACAACGACAATCACGCCGTTTCACAGTCAATAGACGAAGAACAAATGACCGACAACAGGTACATCGAGCATTTATATCTGATTCATTCCTGCGTCTAGCACTCCAGTATGAGCCAGATATTGAATATTATGCTCATTCAAAAGTGGTAATTGGTGCTATGGACAAGGAATGTCCGTATTGTCATGCTCTGAAATTCAAAAATGAGCCAGCTGGGATGTGTTGCGCGTCAGGAAAAGTGCAACTACCTGAAATTGAAACACCACCTGAACCATTGAACGGCTTACTTATCGGCACGGATCCAGATTCTAACGTGTTTCTGAAGTCAATTCGAAGATTCAATTCATGCTTTCAAATGACATCGTTCGGAGCAACAGAAATAGTTCGAAATACTAATGCAAATTATCAACAATTCAATTCTACATTCAAAATCAGAGGCCAAGTTTATCATAAAATAGGCTCACTGCTGCCAATGCCAAACGAACCACATAAATTCTTACAAATCTACTCTATGGGCGGCGAGGATTCCGGAAGCGCACTTGCCAATCGCGTGAATGCACGTTGTGATTATAATAACCTTGATTCACTTTATGCCAGGCGCATCGTCAGCGAGCTAGATGCTCTTTTAAACGAGCACAACGAGTTGTTGAAAATATTCAAATCACATATGCACCAATTACAAAGCGATAATCACGCTATCGTCATTAATCCTGATAAAACACCAGCTGGAGAGCATATTCATAGATTCAATGCACCCGTTGTTGATGATGTTGCTGGAATCATGGTTGGCGATTGTACAGCTGCACGAGAAATTGTGATTCGTAGAAGAAATAATAATCTTCAGTTCATTGCTGACACACATCGTTCATATGACGCTCTCCAATATATTCTAATATTCTGGAAGGGACAAGACGCATATTGCATAAACATAAAACAAAGAGATCCCGTATCAGGTACTTCATTGACGTGGTCTGGACAACGTCATTTTACGATGTCGTGAGCTTTGTCAACAATTCATGGTCGACATGTACGCGAAGATTGAGAGCGAACGACTACTATACTTACGATATAATCAACAAAAGCTGCGCGTGGAAGAGAACATTCATTTGCGAGACGCTATCAACAACAACGACGACGTCGCCGAAATTGGTAACCATGTCATTTTACCATCATCGTACGTAGGCAGTCCACGTCATATGCAAGAATATATACAGGATGCTCTGACTTTCGTGCGTGAATATGGACGACCATGTTTATTTATCACGTTCACATGTAATCCAAAATGGTCAGAGATTACATCTTTGCTACTGCCTGACCAAAATGCAATACATCGCCATGACATTACAGCACGTGTGCTCAGACAAAAGTTGAAGTCTTTAATAAGTTTCATTACTAAATCACATGTATTTGGTCCCACACGTTGCTGGATGTATTCGGTTGAGTGGCAAAAGCGAGGATTACCTCATGCACACATTTTGGTTTGGTTCATCGACAAAATCCGTCCTGAAGAAATCGATAGTATCATTTCTGCGGAAATTCCAGATCCATCCACTGACCAACTGCTGTTTGATATTGTTACAACAAACATGATTCATGGTCCATGTGGTACTCTTAATAGTTCATTGCCTTGCATGGCTGATGGAAAATGTACTAAAAATTTCCCTAAAGATTTTACCAATGATATGGTCACAAATGTCGACGGATACCCAATATATCGTCGAAGAATTCCTGAAAATGGCGGACAATCATTTATTAAAAATATTATCAACAGAGACATTGATTTTGACAATCGTTGGGTGGTGCCATATTCGCCTCTGCTGAGCAAGACATATAATGCTCATATTAATGTTGAGTTCTGCAGTTCTGTAAAGAGCATCAAATACATTTGCAAGTATGTCCATAAAGGCAGTGATATGGCTGTGTTTAGAGTGGAAAATACTAATGTGAATGCTCCTCGACTGAATAAAAACGATGAAATAACGCTCTACCAAATTGGTCGGTACATCAGCTCCAATGAAGCTGCTTGGCGTATCTTTGGTTTTCCAATTCATGAACGGGATCCAGCAGTTGTTCAATTAGCCATCCATCTTGAAAACGGTCAGCGTGTATTTTTCACGAACGAGACAGCGATTGAACGTGCAATAAATCCACCTAAAACTACACTCACTGCATTTTTTGAATTGTGTAATCGTGCGGATGATTTTGGTGCCTTTGCACGAACATTACTCTATTAACAAGTACCACGCTATTTCACATGGACTCAATCAAAAACATGGATGCCCCGCAAGCAAGGCTCACCAGTTGCTGCATGTCTCAATTTATTGAAGTCAAACGCCTTGGGGCGATTATTTACAGTCAATCCAAGACACACGGAGTCCTTTTATCTTCGACTGTTGTTGGTTAATGTTACTGGCCCATTATCATTTCAAGATATACGTAAAGTGAATGGGCAACAATATCCAACGTATAAAGATGCATGCCTTGCACTCAGCATGCTGGAAGACGACAACCAGTGGGAATGCATGCTTGCTGAAGCAGCATTGAACTGTACAGCAATACAAATTCGTCTACTATACGCTTTAGTATTGACTACATGTTTCACAGCCCGAGCACAGATATTATGGGAAAATCACAAAGATTCAATGACTGATGATATATTGCATCAACATCGTATACGGTGCCACGATCTAACCATAACATTCAGCCACGAAATGTACAATGAAGCATTGATTGCTATCGAGGATCTTTGCATTGTCATTGCCAACTTACCACTTAGTAATTTCGGTATGAATTCGCCAAATCGAACTGCATCTGATTTAATGAATACTGAAATGAATCGTGAACTGCAGTACAGTACTGTAGAAATGGCAGCGATTGTTGCCTCCAATGTCCCACTAATGAATGAGGAACAAAGAACCATTTATGATCGCATTATGCTCGCAGTTTCAGCTGGACAAGGTGGGTTCTTCTTTTTGGATGCACCGGGTGGAACTGGCAAAACATTCGTTATTTCGCTAATTCTTGCTGAAATACGATCAAATAATGGCATCGCATTGGCCGTTGCATCATCGGGCATTGCAGAAACTTTATTGGATGGAGGTAAAACAGCTCATTCAGTATTTAAGCTGCCACTAAATATTCAGAATAACCCTGACGCAGTATGCAACATTAAGAAACAATCGTCCATGGCCAATGTGCTGAAACGGTGTAAAATTATTATTTGGGATGAATGTACTATGGCACACAAAAATTCACTTGAGGCGTTGAACAGGACATTGAAAGATATTAAAAACAGTGACAAACTATTTGGTGGAATTCTGTTGGTCCTTTCAGGTGATTTCAGACAAAAACTTCCAGTCATTCCACGTTCAACATACGCTGATGAGATCAACGCTTGCTTAAAATCATCTCCATTGTGGCGTAATGTTGAAAAATTACAGCTAAAAATAAATATGCGCGTTCAAATGCTTCAAGATCCATCCGCTGAAACATTTTCAAAACAACTCTTAGATATCGGTGATGGAAAAGTTGCTATTGATGAAACTGGATACGTAAAATTACCGACCGATTTTTGCACAATCGCTGATTCGCAAGATACTCTCATTGAACAAATATTTCCCGATGTACACACACAGTACATAAATCATGAGTGGCTTGCAGAAAGAGCGATTTTAGCGGCAAAAAATTTAGACGTTGACAATTTAAATCTGAAGATACAAAAGTTTTTGCCAGGGAACTTGGTATCATATAAATCTATTGATACAGTTTGCGACGACAGCGAAGCAGTAAATTTTCCCACAGAGTTTTTGAACTCACTGGATTTGCCAGGCATTCCACCCCATATTTTACAATTAAAGGTTGGATCTCCAATTATCTTGCTTCGTAATTTGAACCCGCCCCGACTGTGCAACGGTACGCGATTAGTCATTCAAAAATTAATGAAAAACGTGATCGAAGCCAGGATTTTAAATGTCAAGTTCAGAGGTGAAAATATACTCATACCACGGATTCCTATTATACCTACAGATGTGACAATTCAATTCAAACGTATTCAGTTTCCGATTAGATTGGCATTTGCAATGACTATCAACAAATCCCAAGGTCAAACGATGTCTGTTTGTGGATTAGATTTGAGAACACCATGTTTTTCACACGGACAATTATACGTGGCATGCTCTCGAGTGGGTAAACCATCCAGTTTGTTTGTGTTAGCTAAAGATGGACTAACAAAAAATATTGTTCACGCTATAGCATTAAGAGATTGATATTGTTTAATAGTGTTACTGTCGTAATTGTTTAATTAGTGATAAATAATTTTAAGGAATAAATCAAAATAACTTAAAAAAATTGTTTGCCTTTTGTTATTTTTATATTCCCTCATCGTTCACAGCTCTCTATGCTTATTCCACGCATATACCACATTCTTACATACATACAATATACACATTTTAACATACATACATACTTACAATAAGTAAGCTGTTTTTTGTCTGCACTAGAAATTACTAGGAAATTATTTATATAGCAAAACAACGTTTGCCGGGTCAGTCTAGTATAATATATAATATATAAATATAATATTAATATTTTTAATTATAAAAATTTCTAAAATTATATCCTTAGAATAAAATCCAGCTAAAAAAAGCATTCCACATAGAGCTAAATTAGACACATTAAAACAAGCAGAAGTTAAAGGTATATGAATTCTTAAACCACCTATTAAACGAATATCTTGAGAATTATTTATATTATGAATAATAGCTCCAGCACCTATAAAAAGTAAAGCCTTAAATAACGCATGTTTTAATAAATGAAATATAGGTAATTTATAAAATCCTATTGATAAAATTATTAATATTAAACCTAATTGACTTAAAGTTGATAAAGCAATAATTTTTTTTAAGTCAAATTCAAAATTAGCACCAAGACCAGAGATAAATATTGTTAATGAAGCCAATAATAATAATCATTGCCCCAATCAAGATGATCTGAAAACAATATTAAATCAAATTAATAAATAAACTCCTGCTGTAACCAAAGTTGAAGAATGAACTAAAGCAGAGACGGGAGTAGGAGCAGCCATAGCAGCATGTAACCAAGAAGAACAAGTAAGGGAGCAGCAGTCGAGTCTCCCGACTGCAAAATACCCTGTACCCTTAGACATGCTTACAATTTATTTATTTAGTATCAATAAATAAATGAAACAATATTCTATTAAAAAATAAAATAAGTGTCGTGTGTCATAAAGCCATACACCTTTCGCTGCCAACGTCGCAGTCGGCGTCGCGCAATGCGTATTTTGCTGCGCTTCTGCTTCCCTTGCCATAGATTTTGCATGTGGCATACCTTCCGTGTTTCTTATCCGATTTGGTTCAAATAAAAAAATTAGATAGCTTTTATAAGCACCAACGCATATGCCGAATTACACAGCATTAGGTTAATAATTGTGGGCGTGGCAGTTTTTTGCGATTTGCGGGGGGTGATATCAAAATAAAACAACAAACTTGTACTGCGTATGTTAATTACCTATCCAACGATATATGACACATGTCTGTAGCTCTTGTAGTTTCTGAGATCTAGGCGTTGATACGGACAGACAGACGGACGGACGGACGGACGGACGGACGGACAGACGGACGGACAGACGGACATGGCTATATCGACTCGGCTGTTAATGCTGATCAAGAATATATATACTTTATGGGGTCGGAGATGCTTCCTTCTGCCTGTTACATTCATTTGCACCATATTATGATACCCTTTTCACCCATTTTCAATGGGTACAGGGTATAAAAATGAATTTGTTGCTCGTTGGAATTGTTTGCTCTTTGAGTTATAGCAGCTAAATCAGCAGCCAAATTCATTTTGCATAACTTCTAAATAAAAAATATAATTTCATCTACCATAATTTAATATTCAAGCAATAGCTAAAAGAAGAGCCACATCTCCAATACGATTTGACAAAGCTGTTAATATCCCAGCATTATAAGATTTAATATTTTGAAAATAAATTACTAAACAATAAGAAACTAAACCTAAACCATCTCATCCTAATAAAATTCTAATTAAATTTGGTCTAATAATTAATAATATTATAGATAAAACAAATATTAAAACTAATATAATAAATCGATTAATATTTTCATCACTTCTTATATATTCTTTTCTATAAAAAATTACTAAAGAAGCAATTATTAAAACAAAAGATATAAATAATAAACTTATTCAATCAAATAAAAAAGTTATTACAATTGATATTGAATTTAATGAAACTATTTCCCATTCAATAAAATAAATTATATTATTTAATAAAAAATATAAACTTAATAAAAAACACGAAAAACTAATAGAAATTAAATTAATAAATCTAATTCTACAAATTGATAAATATTTCACGATCTAAAATGAATTTATTCATATCACTAACACCACAAATTAGTATTTTTATTAAACTATTTAAATATAATCATAATATACAAGAATTTCTTTTTAAAATTAATAAATTTAATGGTAACCAATGTAATAATATTAATAAATATTCTCGAATTTTACCTCCTCTAAAAGCATAAACTCTAGAAAATAATTTTCCATGTTGACTAAAAGAATATAAATATAAAGTATAGGCTGCTCTAAAAAATGATAATAATGATAATATAATTATAGAAACTCAAGATCAAGAAACAATTCTATTTAATAAAGAAATTTCTCCTAACAAATTTAAAGTAGGAGGAGCAGGTATATTTGCTGATCTTAATAAAAATCATCATAAAGTTATAGAAGGTATAAAATTTAATATACCCTTATTAATTAATAATCTTCGACTTCCTAACCGTTCATAAGAAATATTTGCTAAACAAAATAACCCTGAAGAACATAAACCATGAGCAATTATTAATGTATAAGAACCAGACAATCCTTAATATGTTATAGTTAATAACAGAGTAACAGAAGAATATGCAATCAAAGACTTTAAATCAGTTTGACGTAAACAAACTAAATTTATTAATGAAATAAAAGAAATTACTCGTAATAATTCATATCCTCCTAATTTTAATATAATTCCAGCTAAAATTATAGAACCAGAAACAGGGGCTTCTACATGAGCCTTAGGTAATCAAAGATGAACTAAAAATATAGGTATTTTTACTAAAAAAGCACATAATAAACAAAAATAAAGTAAATCATAATTAAATATAAAATTATTTATTAAATAAAAATTTATTGAACCCGTTTTATTTATTACATAAAAAATTCCAATTAATATTGGTAAAGAAACTAATAAAGTATAAAATAATAAATAAACACCAGCTTGTAATCGTTCAGGTTGATAACCTCAACCTAAAATTAAAAATAAAGTAGGAATTAAACTTCTTTCAAAAAATAAATAAAACATAAATAATCTTATTCTTCTAAATGTTAAAATTAACAATAATAATAAAATAACAACATTAAATAAAAATAAATTTTTATAATTATTATATTTATTAACTCTTTCTCTAGCCATTAATATTAATGAACAAATTCATAATCTAAGTATTACTAATCCATAAGAAAGTATATCACAACCTAAAAAATAAGAAATTTCTGATCAATAATTTATAAAATTATTTATTAATAAAAAAATAAAACTAATAAAAAATAATATAACCTGCACCATTCAGTATATATTATTAATAAAACACACAGGTAGTAAAAATACTAAAAATAAAATAATTTTTAACATTATATAATATTAAATGATTGAAAATAATCATTACCATGTGTACGAATTATAGAAACTAAAATTGATAAACCTAAAGCTCCTTCACATACTCTAAAAGTTAAAAATATTATACTAAAATATCTTTCATAATTTAACATATTTAAATAAATAAATAATATAAAAAATAATATTAAAACAATAAATTCTAAACTTAATAATATAGATAATAAATGCTTTCGATTAGAAACAAAACAAAATAAACCTAAAATTAATAAAATTATAGGTAAACTTCAATATAAAATTATAATCATTAGTTTTAATAGTTTAATAAAAACATTGGTCTTGTAAATCAAAAATAAGATTATTTCTTTTAAAACTTCAAGAGGAAAGAAATTTCTTTTTTATTAATCCCAATAATTAATATTTTAAATAAACTCCCTGTTGATATTATTCAATTAATATTAATATCAATTAATAATATCAATTACTCATTAATTTTTTTAACAACAATTATTTTTTCAAATATAATTCACCCTTTAGCTATAGGTCTTACATTATTAATTCAAACTATTTTTATCTGTTTAATTACAGGATTAATAACAAAAACATTTTGATATTCATATATTTTGTTTTTAATTTTTTTAGGAGGAATACTAGTTTTATTTATTTACGTAACTTCCTTAGCTTCTAATGAAATATTTAATTTATCAATTAAATTAACACTATTCTCAATAATTTTGTTATTTATTTTATTTATATTATCATAAATTATTTATAAAACTTCATTATCTTTTTTTTAAAGACATAATGAAATATATCAATTTTTAATAATAACTCTTATTTTATAGAAAATTCTTTATCATTAAATAAATTATATAATTTTCAAACAAACATTGTCACAATATTTTTAATAAATTATTTATTAATTACTTTAATTGTAGTTGTAAATATTACTAAATTATTTAAAGGACTTTTACGAATAGTATTTTAAATTAATGAACAAACCTTTACGAGCCTCTCATCCTCTTTTTGAAATGGCTAATAACGCATTAGTAGATTTACCCGCCCCTATTAATATTTCAAGATGATGAAATTTTGGATCTTTATTAGGATTATGTTTAATTATTCAAATTTTAACACGATTATTTTTAGCTATACACTATACTGCTGATGTTAATTTAGCTTTTTATAGAGTAAATCACATTTGCAGAGACGTAAATTACGGTTGATTATTACGAACTATTCATGCTAATGGAGCATCATTTTTTTTTATATGCATCTACTTACCTGTACGACGAGGAATATTATGGATCACATTCATTTACTCCAACATGATTAGTAGGAGTATTAATTTTGTGTAATAGGAACAGCTTTTATAGGATATGTTTTACCTTGAGGACAAATATCTTTTTGAGGAGCAACTGTAATTACTAATTTATTATCAGCCATTCCTTATTTAGGAATAGATTTAGTACAATGAGTATGAGAAGGATTTTCAGTTGATAACGCAACATTAACACGATTTTTTACATTCCATTTTATTTTACCATTTATTGTTTTAGCAATAACAATAATTCATCTATTATTTTTGCATCAAACCGGATCCAATAACCCAATCGGATTAAACTCTAATATTGATAAAATTCCATTTCACCCATATATTACTTTTAAGGATATTGTAGGATTTATTGTAATAAGTTTTTTTTAAATTACATTAGTATTAATTAATCCTTATTTATTCGGTGACCCAGATAATTTTATCCCAGCTAACCCATTAGTAACTCCAGCCCATATTCAACCTGAATGATATTTTTTATTTGCTTATGCAATTCTTCGTTCTATTCCTAATAAATTAGGAGGAGTAAGTGCTTTAGTATTTTCTATTGTAATTTTAATAATTTTACCTTTTTACAATTTAAGTAAATTTCGAGGAATTCAATTTTATCTAATTAATCAAATTTTATTCAGAACAATAGTAGTCACAGTAATCTTATTGACTTGAATTGGAGATCGACCAATAGAAGACCCATATGTATTAATTGGACAAATTCTTACTGTTATTTATTTCTTATATTATTTAATTAACCCTTTAGTTAATAAATGATGAGATAATTTAATAAATTAATTAGTTAATGAGCTTAAAAAAGCATACTTTTTGAAAACATAAGATAGAATTTAATTTTCTATTAAATTTACCATAATTAATTATTACAATAAAGAAAATAGTAAAATTTTAAAACCAATAAAAAATAATAAATAATTTAAAGAAAATGATAAAAAACAGTTTCAAGCTAAGTATATTAATTTATCATAACGAAAACGAGGCAATGTACCACGAGCCCAAATAAAAACAAGTAAGGGAGCAGCAGTCGAGTTTCCCGACTGCAAAATACCCTGTACCCTTAGACATGCTTACAATTTATTTATTTAGTATCAATAAATAAATGAAACAATATTCTATTAAAAAATAAAATAAGTTTCGTGTGTCATAAAGCCATACACCTTTCGCTGCCAACGTCGCAGTCGGCGTCGCGCAATGCGTATTTTGCTGCGCTTCTGCTTCCCTTGCCAAAGATTTAGCATGTGGCATAGCTTCCGTGTTTCTTATCCGATTTGGTTCAAATTAAAAAATTAGATAGCTTTTATAAGCACCAACGCATATGCCGAATTGCACAGCATTAGGTTAATAATTGTGGGCGTGGCAGTTTTTTCGATTTGCGGGGTAGCGGGGGGTGATATCAAACTAAAACAACAAACTTGTACTGCGTATGTTAATTACCTATCCAACGATATATGGCACATGTCTGTAGCTCTTGTAGTTTCTGAGATCTAGGCGTTGATACGGACAGACAGACGGACAGACGGACAGACGGACGGACGGACGGACGGACGGACGGACAGACGGACATGGCTATATCGACTCGGCTGTTGATGCTGATCAAGAATATATATACTTTATGGGGTCGGAGATGCTTCCTTCTGCCTGTTACATACATTTGCACCATATTATGGTACCCTTTTCACCCATTTTTAATGGGTACAGGGTATAACAAAAGAAATAAATGTTAATTTAACATAAAAAAATTAATTTAAAACATCACAACCTAAAAAAATTACACAAAATAATATTCTTATTAATAAAATTCTTGCATATTCAGCTATAAAAATTAAAGCAAATCCTACTCTTCTATATTCTAAATTAAACCCTGAAACTAACTCTGATTTCCTTCAGCGAAATCAAATGGAGTTCGATTAGTTTCCGCTAACGAAATTGTAAGCCAAACCAAAGCTATAGGAAATAAAATAATTAAAAATCATATATAAATTTGATAATAATAAAAATATACCATATTATAACTTCCAATCAAAAAAATAAAATATAATAAAATTAATGCCCGTAAACCTCCTAATAATGAATAATTAGAATTAGAAGATCAACCAGCCACTAAAACATTATAAACTCCTAATCTTGTACAACATAAAAAAAATAAACCACCTAAATTAAAAGAATATAATTTAACAAAAAAAGGTATACATATTCAAACAAATAAAGATAAAAATAAAGAAAAAATAGGAGAAATATAATATCTTAAGTAATTAGATAATAAAGGATAAGTTTGTTCTTTTGTAAATAACTCTAACTAATACATAAATAAATAATAAACTTCCATTTAATGATACAATAAATTCTATATAAAACAAGTACTATTTGTAATATAAATCACATTCATAAATTCTAAATTTATTGCACTAATCTGCCAAAATAGCAATTAATATTAATAATATTCTTATTCTAAAAATATCCAAAAAATATCTATTATTCTAATATTTGGTCGTTTTGTACTAAAATATTATAATTTTTTGAAGATACAAACCAACCTGGCTTACACCGGTTTGAACTCAGATCATGTAAGAATTTAAAAGTCGAACAGACTTAAAATTTGAACGGCTACACTCAAAATTATATCTTAATCCAACATCGAGGTCGCAATCTTTTTTATCGATATGAACTCTCCAAAAAAATTACGCTGTTATCCCTAAAGTACTTTAATTTTTTAATCATTAGTAATGGATCAAAAATTCATAAATTAATGTTTTTAAAAATTAAAAGTTTTTTAAAATAATTTTTATAATTAAAATAAATAAAATATAAAGATTTATAGGGTCTTCTCGTCTTTTAAATATATTTTAGCTTTTTGACTAAAAAATAAAATTCTATAAAAAATTTAAATGAAACAGTTAATATTTCATTCCAGCCTTTAATTAAAACACTAATGATAATGCTACCTTTGCACAGTCAAAATACGAATGCCGCAGCAGCCAGCAGTTTCCAGATGCAGCCCGGGCAGGATGCTTTCACTACGAGATGGTCACAGGGACCAAGAGTCCCCTCCCCCAGCAGCCAGCCGTTCCCAGAGACAGTCTGGAGAGATATTTTTATATTTATATTTTTATATTTTATTTATATTATCATAAATTATTTATAAAACTTCATTATCTTTTTTTAAAGACATAATGAAATATATCAATTTTTAATAATAACTCTTATTTTATAGAAAATTCTTTATCATTAAATAAATTATATAATTTTCCAACAAACATTGTCACAATATTTTTAATAAATTATTTATTAATTACTTTAATTGTAGTTGTAAATATTACTAAATTATTTAAAGGACTTTTACGAATAATATTTTAAATTAATGAACAAACCTTTACGAGCCTCTCATCCTCTTTTTGAAATGGCTAATAACGCATTAGTAGATTTACCCGCCTCTATTAATATTTCAAGATGATGAAATTTTGGATCTTTATTAGGATTATGTTTAATTATTCAAATTTTAACACGATTATTTTTAGCTATACACTATACTGCTGATGTTAATTTAGCTTTTTATAGAGTAAATCACATTTGCAGAGACGTAAATTACGGTTGATTATTACGAACTATTCATGCTAATGGAGCATCATTTTTTTTTATATGCATCTACTTACCTGTACGACGAGGAATATTATGGATCATATTCATTTACTCCAACATGATTAGTAGGAGTATTAATTTTGTGAAATAGGAACAGCTTTTATAGGATATGTTTTACCTTGAGGACAAATATCTTTTTGAGGAGCAACTGTAATTACTAATTTATTATCAGCCATTCCTTATTTAGGAATAGTACAATGAGTATGAGAAGGATTTTCAGTTGATAACGCAACATTAACACGATTTTTTACATTCCATTTTATTTTACCATTTATTGTTTTAGCAATAACAATAATTCATCTATTATTTTTGCATCAAACCGGATCCAATAACCCAATCGGATTAAACTCTAATATTGATAAAATTCCATTTCACCCATATATTACTTTTAAGGATATTGTAGGATTTATTGTAATAAGTTTTTTTTTAAATTACATTAGTATTAATTAATCCTTATTTATTCGGTGACCCAGATAATTTTATCCCAGCTAACCCATTAGTAACTCCAGCCCATATTCAACCTGAATGATATTTTTTATTTGCTTATGCAATTCTTCGTTCTATTCCTAATAAATTAGGAGGAGTAAGTGCTTTAGTATTTTCTATTGTAATTTTAATAATTTTACCTTTTTACAATTTAAGTAAATTTCGAGGAATTCAATTTTATCTAATTAATTAAATTTTATTCAGAACAATAGTAGTCACAGTAATCTTATTGACTTGAATTGGAGATCGACCAATAGAAGACCCATATGTATTAATTGGACAAATTCTTACTGTTATTTATTTCTTATATTATTTAATTAACCCTTTAGTTAATAAATGATGAGATAATTTAATAAATTAATTAGTTAATGAGCTTGAAAAAGCATACTTTTTGAAAACATAAGATAGAATTTAATTTTCTATTAAATTTACCATAATTAATTATTACAATAAAGAAAATAGTAAAATTTTAAAACCAATAAAAAATAATAAATAATTTAAAGAAAATGATAAAAAACAGTTTCAAGCTAAGTATATTAATTTATCATAACGAAAACGAAGCAATGTACCACGAGCCCAAATAAAAACAAGTAAGGGAGCAGCAGTCGAGTTTCCCGACTGCAAAATACCCTGTACCCTTAGACATGCTTACAATTTATTTATTTAGTATCAATAAATAAATGAAACAATATTCTATTAAAAAATAAAATAAGTTTCGTGTGTCATAAAGCCATACACCTTTCGCTGCCAACGTCGCAGTCGGCGTCGCGCAATGCGTATTTTGCTGCGCTTCTGCTTCCCTTGCCAAAGATTTAGCATGTGGCATAGCTTCCGTGTTTCTTATCCGATTTGGTTCAAATTAAAAAATTAGATAGCTTTTATAAGCACCAACGCATATGCCGAATTGCACAGCATTAGGTTAATAATTGTGGGCGTGGCAGTTTTTTACGATTTGCGGGGTAGCGGGGGGTGATATCAAAATAAAACAACAAACTTGTACTGCGTATGTTAATTACCTATCCAACGATATATGGCACATGTCTGTAGCTCTTGTAGTTTCTGAGATCTAGGCGTTGATACGGACAGACAGACGGACAGACGGACATACGGACAGACGGACGGACGGACGGACGGACGGACGGACGGACAGACGGACATGGCTATATCGACTCGGCTCTTGATGCTGATCAAGAATATATATACTTTATGGGGTCGGAGATGCTTCCTTCTGCCTGTTACATACATTTGCACCATATTATGGTACCCTTTTCACCCATTTTTAATGGGTACAGGGTATAACAAAAGAAATAAATGTTAATTTAACATAAAAAAATTAATTTAAAACATCACAACCTAAAAAAAATTACACAAAATAATATTCTTATTAATAAAATTCTAGCATATTCAGCTATAAAAATTAAAGCAAATCCTACTCTTCTATATTCTAAATTAAACCCTGAAACTAACTCTGATTTCCTTCAGCGAAATCAAATGGAGTTCGATTAGTTTCCGCTAACGAAATTGTAAGCCAAACCAAAGCTATAGGAAATAAAATAATTAAAAATCATATATAAATTTGATAATAATAAAAATATACCATATTATAACTTCCAATCAAAAAAATAAAATATAATAAAATTAATGCCCGTAAACCTCCTAATAATGAATAATTAGAATTAGATCAACCAGCCACTAAAACATTATAAACCCCTAATCTTGTACAGCATAAAAAAAATAAACCACCCAAATTAAATGAATATAATTTAACAAAAAAAGGCATACATATTCAAACAAATAAAGATAAAAATAAAGAAAAAATAGGAGAAATATAATATCTTAAGTAATTAGATAATAAAGGATAAGTTTGTTCTTTTGTAAATAACTCTAACTAATACATAAATAAATAATAAACTTCCATTTAATGATACAATAAATTCTATATAAAACAAGTACTATTTGTAATATAAATCACATTCATAAATTCTAAATTTATTGCACTAATCTGCCAAAATAGTAATTAATATTAATAATATTCTTATTCTAAAAATATCCAAAAAATATCTATTATTCTAATATTTGGTCGTTTTGTACTAAAATATTATAATTTTTTGAAGATACAAACCAACCTGGCTTACACCGGTTTGAACTCAGATCATGTAAGAATTTAAAAGTCGAACAGACTTAAAATTTGAACGGCTACACTCAAAATTATATCTTAATCCAACATCGAGGTCGCAATCTTTTTTATCGATATGAACTCTCCAAAAAAATTACGCTGTTATCCCTAAAGTACTTTAATTTTTTAATCATTAGTAATGGATCAAAAATTCATAAATTAATGTTTTTAAAAATTAAAAGTTTTTTAAAATAATTTTTATAATTAAAATAAATAAAATACAAAGATTTATAGGGTCTTCTCGTCTTTTAAATATATTTTAGCTTTTTGACTAAAAAATAAAATTCTATAAAAAATTTAAATGAAACAGTTAATATTTCATTCCAGCCTTTAATTAAAACACTAATGATAATGCTACCTTTGCACAGTCAAAATACGAATGCCGCAGCAGCCAGCAGTTTCCAGATGCAGCCCGGGCAGGATGCTTTCACTACGAGATGGTCACAGGGACCAAGAGTCCCCTCCCCCAGCAGCCAGCCGTTCCCAGAAACAGTCTGGAGAGATATTTTTATATTTATATTTTAATATTTTATTTATATTATCATAAATTATTTATAAAACTTCATTATCTTTTTTTTAAAGACATAATGAAATATATCAATTTTTAATAATAACTCTTATTTTATAGAAAATTCTTTATCATTAAATAAATTATATAATTTTCCAACAAACATTGTCACAATATTTTTAATAAATTATTTATTAATTACTTTAATTGTAGTTGTAAATATTACTAAATTATTTAAAGGACTTTTACGAATAATATTTTAAATTAATGAACAAACCTTTACGAGCCTCTCATCCTCTTTTTAAAATGGCTAATAACGCATTAGTAGATTTACCCGCCCCTATTAATATTTCAAGATGATGAAATTTTGGTTCTTTATTAGGATTATGTTTAATTATTCAAATTTTAACACGATTATTTTTAGCTATACACTATACTGCTGATGTTAATTTAGCTTTTTATAGAGTAAATCACATTTGCAGAGACGTAAATTACGGTTGATTATTACGAACTATTCATGCTAATGGAGCATCATTTTTTTTTATATGCATCTACTTACCTGTACGACGAGGAATATTATGGATCATATTCATTTACTCCAACATGATTAGTAGGAGTATTAATTTTGTGTAATAGGAACAGCTTTTATAGGATATGTTTTACCTTGAGGACAAATATCTTTTTGAGGAGCAACTGTAATTACTAATTTATTATCAGCCATTCCTTATTTAGGAATAGATTTAGTACAATGAGTATGAGAAGGATTTTCAGTTGATAACGCAACATTAACACGATTTTTTACATTCCATTTTATTTTACCATTTATTGTTTTAGCAATAACAATAATTCATCTATTATTTTTGCATCAAACCGGATCCAATAACCCAATCGGATTAAACTCTAATATTGATAAAATTCCATTTCACCCATATATTACTTTTAAGGATATTGTAGGATTTATTGTAATAAGTTTTTTTTAAATTACATTAGTATTGATTAATCCTTATTTATTAGGTGATCCAGATAATTTTATTCCAGCTAACCCATTAGTAACTCCAGCCCACATTCAACCTGAATGATATTTTTTATTTGCTTATGCAATTCTTCGTTCTATTCCTAATAAATTAGGAGGAGTAAGTGCTTTAGTATTTTCTATTGTAATTTTAATAATTTTACCTTTTTACAATTTAAGTAAATTTCGAGGAATTCAATTTTATCTAATTAATCAAATTTTATTCAGAACAATAGTAGTCACAGTAATCTTATTGACTTGAATTGGAGATCGACCAATAGAAGACCCATATGTATTAATTGGACAAATTCTTACTGTTATTTATTTCTTATATTATTTAATTAACCCTTTAGTTAATAAATGATGAGATAATTTAATAAATTAATTAGTTAATGAGCTTGAAAAAGCATACTTTTTGAAAACATAAGATAGAATTTAATTTTCTATTAAATTTACCATAATTAATTATTACAATAAAGAAAATAGTAAAATTTTAAAACCAATAAAAAATAATAAATAATTTAAAGAAAATGATAAAAAACAGTTTCAAGCTAAGTATATTAATTTATCATAACGAAAACGAGGCAAAGTACCACGAGCCCAAATAAAAACAAGTAAGGGAGCAGCAGTCGAGTTTCCCGACTGCAAAATACCCTGTACCCTTAGACATGCTTACAATTTATTTATTTAGTATCAATAAATAAATGAAACAATATTCTATTAAAAAATAAAATAAGTTTCGTGTGTCATAAAGCCATACACCTTTCGCTGCCAACGTCGCAGTCGGCGTCGCGCAATGCGTATTTTGCTGCGCTTCTGCTTCCCTTGCCAAAGATTTAGCATGTGGCATAGCTTCCGTGTTTCTTATCCGATTTGGTTCAAATTAAAAAATTAGATAGCTTTTATAAGCACCAACGCATATGCCGAATTGCACAGCATTAGGTTAATAATTGTGGGCGTGGCAAACTTGTACTGCGTATGTTAATTACCTATCCAACGATATATGGCACATGTCTGTAGCTCTTGTAGTTTCTGAGATCTAGGCGTTGATACGGACAGACAGACGGACAGACGGACAGACGGACGGACGGACGGACGGACGGACGGACGGACGGACGGACAGACGGACATGGCTATATCGACTCGTCTGTTGATGCTGATCAAGAATATATATACTTTATGGGGTCGGAGATGCTTCCTTCTGCCTGTTACATACATTTGCACCATATTATGATACCCTTTTCAAATCAAAAAAATTAATTTAAAACATCACAACCTAAAAAAAATTACACAAAATAATATTCTTATTAATAAAATTCTAGCATATTCAGCTATAAAAATTAAAGCAAATCCTACTCTTCTATATTCTAAATTAAACCCTGAAACTAACTCTGATTTCCTTCAGCGAAATCAAATGGAGTTCGATTAGTTTCCGCTAACGAAATTGTAAGCCAAACCAAAGCTATAGGAAATAAAATAATTAAAAATCATATATAAATTTGATAATAATAAAAATATACCATATTATAACTTCCAATCAAAAAAATAAAATATAATAAAATTAATGCCCGTAAACCTCCTAATAATGAATAATTAGAATTAGATCAACCAGCCACTAAAACATTATAAACCCCTAATCTTGTACAACATAAAAAAAATAAACCACCCAAATTAAATGAATATAATTTAACAAAAAAAGGCATACATATTCAAACAAGTAAAGATAAAAATAAAGAAAAAATAGGAGAAATATAATATCTTAAGTAATTAGATAATAAAGGATAAGTTTGTTCTTTTGTAAATAACTCTAACTAATACATAAATAAATAATAAACTTCCATTTAATGATACAATAAATTCTATATAAAACAAGTACTATTTGTAATATAAATCACATTCATAAATTCTAAATTTATTGCACTAATCTGCCAAAATAGTAATTAATATTAATAATATTCTTATTCTAAAAATATCCAAAAAATATCTATTATTCTAATATTTGGTCGTTTTGTACTAAAATATTATAATTTTTTGAAGATACAAACCAACCTGGCTTACACCGGTTTGAACTCAGATCATGTAAGAATTTAAAAGTCGAACAGACTTAAAATTTGAACGGCTACACTCAAAATTATATCTTAATCCAACATCGAGGTCGCAATCTTTTTTATCGATATGAACTCTCCAAAAAAATTACGCTGTTATCCCTAAAGTACTTTAATTTTTTAATCATTAGTAATGGATCAAAAATTCATAAATTAATGTTTTTAAAAATTAAAAGTTTTTTAAAATAATCTTTATAATTAAAATAAATAAAATACAAAGATTTATAGGGTCTTCTCGTCTTTTAAATATATTTTAGCTTTTTGACTAAAAAATAAAATTCTATAAAAAATTTAAATGAAACAGTTAATATTTCATTCCAGCCTTTAATTAAAACACTAATGATAATGCTACCTTTGCACAGTCAAAATACGAATGCCGCAGCAGCCAGCAGTTTCCAGATGCAGCCCGGGCAGGATGCTTTCACTACGAGATGGTCACAGGGACCAAGAGTCCCCTCCCCCAGCAGCCAGCCGTTCCCAGAAACAGCCTGGAGAGAGGAGCGCCGCGTGAAGCGGCAGCGCCCATGCAGAGCTGCGTCGACGCCGAAGGAGGCCGCCTTCTGTTCCGTATACTGCCAGTTACGCTGTACGGAGCTGGGCGGAAAGTAGGTACGTATGCGCTCCTAGATGACGGATCCTCCGTCACGATGATCGATGACGAGCTGCGAGGAGATCTTGGAGTGCAAGGAGAGCGTCGTCAGCTAAATATCCAATGGTTTGGAGGTAGGGCAACCAGAGAGCCAACCAACGTGGTGAGTTTAAAGATAAGCAGAGTTGGAAAGCTCACTCGCCACGTATTGAGAAACGTGTATGGCGTTTCGAGCCTGAGTCTGCCGATGCAGACATTGAGTCGACAGGTTGTCCAAGGCGTGAATAGGGATGCGCGTCTGCCGATGTTTCCGAAGCTGCTCAACGGCCCGGATCACGGACATCTCGGTTTGCCACTTAGAACGAGGTGGTTCGCTGGAGGGGGACCGTACGCGGCCGCAACCGAGCTGGGCTGCGTTATGTTTGGGCCTGTAAGTGGGCAATCGACTACGCCATCACCGAGGTCCTGCCTACTTGCCGTATCAGTGGATGAAGCGATGGAACTTCGACATGGAGAAGTTGGAGTGAAGCCCGCTCCACAGGTCGCAGCCAGAGACGATGTGCGGGCACAAATGATGCTTGAAGACACCACGGTGAGAGTGGGGCGTCGCTACCCGTCGTGATTACTCTGGAAGGACGACCACGTTGTGCTGCCACAGAGCTACGAGATGGCGTACAAGAAGCTGGTCAACGTAGAGAAGAAATTGATGCGCAATGAGCCGTTGGCGTAGGAATATGATCGGATTATAAAGGATTACATTTCTAAAGGATACGCAAGGAGGCTACAGCCGGATGAGGTCGCGGTGAGGAGCGACCGGTTATGGTATTTGCCACATTTTGGTGTCGAAAACCTCAACAAGCCTGGCAAGGTACGGCTTGCGTTTGATGCTGCAGCCAAAGTTGGAGGAATCTCGCTAAATTCGGAGCACTTTAAGCCTTTGCCTGCTGGGCTCTTTCATTTCAGAGAGGGAGCAGTCGGAGTCGGACATTAAGGAGATGTTCCACCAAATGCTGATTCGACCCGAGGACAGATATTCCCAACGATTCCTTTGGAGAGATGTCGATGACGAGAGAGATCCGGATGTTTATGAGATGAACGTAATGACGTGCGGAGCAGCATGCTCGCCGAGCGCTGCACACTACGTGAAGACCGTGAATGTTTCAGGATTCGGATCCCAGAGCAGTCAAGGCCATCACCGACTACCATTATGTCGATGACTATGTGGACAGTTTTGCTACAGAGAGCGCGGCTATCAGCGTATCTACCCGAGCGTATCTACCAGAGTGAAGGAGATACATGCGGATGCTGGATTCGAGTTATGCCAGTTTTCATCCTGCTCGCACACCGCGTCTTTAGGACCTGGACGCGTCAAGAGCCTCGGATGTGGTGGGGCTGAGCAAAAAATCCTCGGAATGCGTTGGCAGGTAGCAACGGATGACTTTAGATTCCACGTGGTGTATCATCGAGTGCCAAGCAGCGTTCTGAGTGGAGGTCGAGCCCCTACGATGAGGGAATATTTGAGCTGGGTGATGTCGACGTTTGATCCCCTGGGATTCCTGTGCTGCCTCATGATTACAGAGAAGCTGCTGCTGTGAGAGATTTGGAGGCAGAAGATCCAGTGGGACGAACCACTACCGGAGGAGTTAAGCAAAGTATTGCAGAGTTACATATGAAGACGACAACGTGCTGGTGAGCTTCGTATGTGCAAAGACGAAGTACGCCCCGATGAGAACAATGACGATTCCAGGCTGGACCTGCAGGCAGCAGTTCTCGGAACCAGGCTGATGAACACTGTTAAGGAGGAGCACAGTGTGGCCATCACGGACCTGATGTTATGGACGGACTCAAAGACGGTGCTAAGATGGATCGGCAGCACCCATCGCCTGTATAAGCAGTTTGTTGGCAACCGAGTGGCGGAGATTCTGGAATCGTCAAAGGTTTCTCAATAGAGATGGGTGCCTACGTCCGACAATGTAGCAGATGATGCGACTTAGCCAGGATTCAAGGTGGCTAAGAGGACCTGCATTTTTGAGGCAGCCAGCAGCCAGCTGGCCGGGGCCTGAGGAAAGAACTGAGTGTGTTCCAGATGCCCCTGATGAAGAAGAGATACCCATTGAGTTTGCATTAGTCGTGGCAAACGATTTTGTTATTCAGTTTCAGAGATTCTCGAGCTTCGATCGCCTGGTGAGGATCATGGCCTGGGTCCTACGGTTTGCGCGCGTTAGCTCCCAACGTAGTTCCGGGAGTTGAGTAGTGAAGATTAGCTGGTGTTGATTCCCAGAATAAACGTCCGTTTTAGTTGAGTTTGAATCTGACTGAATTCTTTATTTATTTTATTTATTTCTTTCTTTCTCGTAGTTTTTATAGTTTTTTTTGTACATTGTGCTTATTCTAATATGCTGATCGACCGAAAAGTAGAAGTGGAGCGGATGCGGTTCTATGTCGTCCAGTGGCTCCAATGTTTGGATCGATTCAGCATCTCCAATGGCCTCCGGTTCGAAGATCGTTGCGACCAATCCGACATCCTTTGTCTCGCATTCCGCTTCCTTCCCACTTAACAGTCTTGTAATACATTTCGAATTGATTTGACTTATATTTTTATCGTTCTTACATATGTAAATGTTTCTTATTAACTGACCTTTTTCCTTATAGTAATGTATTTCATTCACAAATCAGTTATCACAAATTCTGTGTTGTTCATGGGAAGTGGTATGTATCTTCGGAACGAAAAGACTTCTTTCTTAAATAAAGGCAATTTAATTAAAAAATAGTATGTCTGTATTATTAATGATAGCGCTTAATTCTAAAAATTCACACCTGTCTGTTTCTTTATTGTCGAATAGGAATCTGGAAATCACTCCTAACTTAGCCAACAACTGGCTCTCGGCAACGTCATTTAAGTTCAAGCCCAACATATCTATAGTAAGCGAAATTCTATCAATATATTCTAGCCTATAAATTCTCCTGTCTTTTTTTACAAATGACTCATGCCATTATTATAGTTGAAATGTATTCACCCTACTCTGCTCTACGTTTATGTACTTTGTTAAATTATTAAACATGAAATTGACCTTGCTGCCGGCTTTCTCTTGTGAGTTTATGCTCTCTCTCAGCCTTTCCTCTTCCTATCTCATCTTCCTTATTTCCTCCTCCAGCTTTTCAGTGTCGTTCGCGTCTAAATTCCCTGTTATCGCTTTAACTACTGATCCCAATCCATTGATCAACCCTCTCGCTCTTCTATACTTGGGCCATATTCCTTCTAACCTAGTTTTCACCATCTGTAATTTATTCCTCAGTGATCTAACTAAGTCTCTCGTTCCAGGCTCATCTACAATCTTTCCAAATGTCCTCTCTATCCCATCTACTATTTCCTTTTATTTTCAACCTTACGATGTGGATATAGGTTTGGTACGTTTGTATGACCCTTTCCGTTCCCATTTCTATCTGAGCCAACGGTTCGTTCCCTTCACCTGTAATGGACCACCTGTAAAAAAATGTTATTCGTTTGGTTTATTAATTCGTCCGATCTTCTCCTTGTGAATTTTCTGAGGTTTGGTTGTTGTTAGTTTTAGGTCGTTATCCTCCAACACCGATTCTCTTTCCTAAATATTAAGTTCCCAACCTGCACCGGGTCTGGGTCCTGTCTATCCATATTAGGCGTCTCAATTATCTTAAACTTTTGACTCTCTACCCCTTCCTTTACTTTTGGGTACACCTCGGCCTGAAACGCATTGATTTTCTGCAAATAATCGTGTTCATTATTGAATGTCACGTTATTCAGAAAATTCTGCGTTCTGCCTGTAAAGAGTTCTTGAGGTATCAGCTTCGTTGCTGAATGAATGGCGTTATTGTACGTTATAAACGCTTCATTCAGTATCTCCTCGTGCCTGAGCTCTAACTTCCCTGCCTTCTTGCTCTCCTTAATCAACCAGTATATCTCCGTTATTGTGAGTGTAATCTTTCTACCGTAGAGTTACTCGACGACTGCTGGAAGGATGTTGTATGCAGTTCATGTTCGTACTGCCTACAAAAATCCTTGAAGAGGTTCAACGAGAACTCGACTCCCTGGTAGCAGACTATCTTTTTGGGTATTCCAAACAGGGCCATAAAGTTTTTCATCGCTTTCACAATGTTAATACTTTCCTTGTCTGGAATAGTTACTCCCCATGCATATATCGAAAATTTGTCGATAATCGTGAAAACGTTTTTCTTATTAACTCAATATAAATCAAAATGGACTATCTCCAAGGGTCTATCCGGAGTTTCCGTCACGCTGTATTTGATTTTATGAGGTCTTCTGTCGTATTTTTGTGTTTGACAGCTATCGCAATTGTTAATTGTTTGTGTTATTAACTGCTTCATATGAGCGAAAACACCCTCCTGTTTAAATGTGCTAGTGTTTCCTCTATCACCCTGTGGTTAATCATCAGGTGATAATCCTTGACAGCTTCTTCTTGCTGACCTCTCTCAACTATATCTGGCAACAAGATTGTACATTTTTTCGCCCTATACAATCTACTGTAAGCAAAATATTTGCAGTATACCTCTTGGATGGTTAAGAACAACTCCTTCGGTATCAGCAATGCTATCGTTCTCTTAGGTTTTAGAATTTCCTTGATTTTATGGACAATTGTCTCGTCGTTTCGTCGTCAATTGTCTTCTGTCCAAGTTATCCGCATTTTGTTCCTAAATGGAACTTGCTTCACTACTTTAGCCGTTCCCCCTTTCTCTATAATCACCTGTATGTTATACTCGTTCAGTGGTTTTTCGCAAATTAAAAATCCCGACTGCAAGTCTTCCCCCGCGAAGTGTATCGTGTCCCGTTTGTTGCTACTTCTGAGGCGTTTTCCAATACGTTAAGCTCTGGTTGGATTCTGCTCAATGCGTCCGCCACTACTTTCAAGGAACCCTTCTTGTATACTATTTCATAGTCATATTCTAACATCTGGATCTCCATCTTACAAGTTTAGAGTCGGGTTCCTTAATGCTAATTAGCCACGTTAATGGCCTTTGATCTGTCACTATTTTAATCTTAGTGCCGAACAGGTAGTGTCTGAAACGCCTTATCGACCAAATAATGGCAAACATTTCCTTCTCTATCGTAGCATAGTTTATTTCGGATGTTGACAGGGTTCTACTTGCGTATGCTACTGGTCTGTCCGTTCCAAAGTTTCCCTGTGATAGGACCGCCCCAATGGCATAATTCCTGACATACGTGGTCAGGATGATTGTCTTTTCGAAGTCGGGAAATTGTAAGATCGGGTCATTGCATTAGAGGGTTTTGCACACTTCAAATGCTTCTATGTATTCCTCGTCTATTTGCACTGCCTTTTTCCCTGTAAGTTGGTTTGTCAGCAGCTTTGTTATTGCTGCAAAATCCTTAATTAACTTCTGTAGTAACCTAATAATCCTAGGAAGGATTTTATCTGCTTCCTGGTCCTCGGGACGGTGAATTTCTTAATTGGTTCAATTTTTCTCGGATACGGTTTGATTCCTTGTGGGGTTACTACGTGCCTTAAGTATTCCACCTCTGTCCTCAGAAATTCCGTCTTATCCAACTGCTTCTGTAAGCTTTTTAAAAACATTTCCAAAGTCTGTAATATGTTCCTGCAAAGACGTTGAGAATACCATGATGTCGTCCATATAAATGAGACAACATTTACCCAACAACTTTTCAAAGATGTTAATTATCAGCCTCTGAAAGGTTGTGGGAGCATTGTTCAATCCGAACGGCATTCGGACATACTCGAAATAGCCTCCCTCTGCGGAGAAAGCCATTTTAGGAATGTCCTTCCGAACCTCAATCTGATGATATCTATCCTTATCACCTTCTCGTTCAACTTCCTATAATCCACCACTATTCGCCATTTTCTTTCTCCTGAGGCATCCTTCTTTTTAGGCACCAGCCAGACTGGAGCACTCCATGGCGAATGGCTATGTCTAATTATTTTCTGGTCTAACAGCTTCTCCAACTGTCTTCTCAACTCTTGTCTTTCCTTAAACGCATATCTATAAGGCTTGGGATAAATAGGAATATCATCTTCTGTTCTAATTTGATGCTTGATCGCGTTTGTAAAAGACAACTTGTCTCCTTCTTTGTGGAATGTACCCGGATACTTCCTACAAATTCTGCGAAGCTCTCCGAGTTTTTCTTTGCTCAAATGATCTGTTCTAATCTTGTCAAACGTAATGGCACTTTTACCGTTTTTTTCCTCTTCTATAATGTTTAGTTCGAAATGTTGTGTGGACTTAAATTCAACGACATTTATTGGTTCCTCCAAAAATAACTCCTGGTTCTATTCCGCATAGTTCGTCACCTCTATCAAGCTTTACTCTGACTCTGCCCTATAGATACCTTCCAAAATCTCCATGTCTTCGTTTAATATGGTTCTGTTTATTAGGAAATCCCCATCTTTTTGTCGAACCGGAACAAATATAACTCTTTTCGATTCGGGTTTTATTGTATACAATTCGGATAATGATGTAGGCCTCAAACTGAATCTTCTATTTCATATTTGCTACCTCAAACCATTAAGCCGGCATATCAATAACCGCCTTCAACTGCTGCAGCATATCCATTCCGATCAACACCTCGAAGAACTGATGAAAAATTTGCGTCATCTTCATGAATGTTATGCAGCTGACCCTTGACCGAGGTTCTACTACCGTGTTTATCTGCAGTGCCGCTTGAAATAAACGATCTCTTAGAATTGTTCGAATTCTTGGACATCCTGGACTGGCCACTGCCTTCTGTGTTTCTTGGTGGTTCAATCGCTAGCTGTCCCCTGCCATTGCTGCTATAACCGTCGTTGTTATACCCGTTATTATAATTGTTGTTATAATTGTTACTATTATAACCGTTCCACTGCCTATCTCGGTTCGTTTGGTTCTGATTCCATCTGGAATTCCTATTTTGGTAATTACGATATGGTCTTTGATAGCATGCTGAGTCCCCCTGATTGAAATTACCTGCCCTGAATGGATTACCCATCATCGGGCATGGAATTCCGAAATCTGACCATCCATTCATACCCGGCATTGCAAACGGCACTGGAAACTCCTATATTCGATCTCTCTTCCCCCCTAATCAGGCCTAACACCTGCTCAACTGCTGCTATAAAACCATCTAACTTTCCTCCTTCACCGTCATACTTCGGAATAATTTCCACCAGGTCAATTACCTTGATGGCTTCTAGTACGCTTGAAATTGTTGACTTTCTAACCTCCTGTCCGTTCGTTGGGATCAACATAATTATCCCACGTGTATGTGTGTTGTTTTGTGTTTGAACGAAAGCTGCTGTGTACCTACTATTCTTCCTTATCAATGATTAAGAGCTGTATTGTTTATGTTTAAGCAGTAAACGCCATTGGCGTTCCACGTAGCTATGCGTAAGGTTTTATTTTTTTATTTTTTTATAGCTTTGCTTTATTTATTGAAGATTCTCCTTAAGAGTCTAACAATAAGTTTATAAATCTTAATATGTACTTAATTAACAGTTATTATTGCAACTGATATGGGTTTTTGTGGCCCTAATAATTAGCATTGGGTTGGCATGTCATTACGACGAAGTCGGGTTCGACTAGATAGCCGTGCTAAGTCTCTCGCAAGCCTGTTCGGATGGGCACGTAGCTTGTTGCTATATTTTTCCATTTGTTTGTCTATTTCGTCTCTGACCGGGAGTATGAATAAATCCCTGTGTAGGTTATCGCTACGAACGTACCACGGTGCGCCGGTGATGGTTCTCAGGATTTTCGATTGAGCTCGCTGGATGATTTCTACGCTGCTGTTACTGGCGTTCCCCCATAGCTGGGAGCCATAGGTTCAGGTCGGTTTTAGGACGGACTTGTACAGTAAGATCTTGTATTCTAGTTTTAGGGGAGAACGTATACTAAGAAGCCAATGTAGACTATTAGCTTTTTGTTTGAGGTGTATTCTTTTTGCCTCGATGTGTCTACGCCAAGTGAGTCGCCTGTCAAGATGAATACCTAGGTACGTAACTTCATCTGATTTCGGTATAGCAGTGTTATTTAATACGAGCGAAGGGCAATCTTGTCTATTGAGGGTAAAAGTTACGTGTTTACATTTTTGTTCATTGACTTTTATTCTCCAGTCGGAAAGCCATTTCTCGAGATGTGCCAGGTAGATAGCAAGTTGTGCAGTATCTTGCCGTGGGCATTTAGAGCGGCTCAGGAATGCAGTGTCATCGGTAAACGTAGATATAGCTGCCTCGATGTTGGTATATCGGCTGTATATAACAGGTATAGAGTTGGGCCAAGTAAGCTGCCTTGAGGAACCCCAGCTTCTATGATGTGGTCCTCAGACGTAACAATGCCGCATCTAACTGAGAACACTCTATTGTAAAGGTACGATTTTAGAAGCTTATGGATGCATTCAGGGAGTGTTGATTTAATTTTGTGCATTAGGCCATCTAACCAGACTCTGTCAAATGCTTGGACCACATCGAGAAAAATGGCAGTGTTCGAATGCAGTTCGAATTTCAGTTGTGATTCGATTGACTTGTTCGATTGTTCCATGTTTCTCTTGAAAACCAAATTGATGCTCCGGTATCTTGTTATTAATTCGCATGTAGGGTATAACAAATGTCATCAGACATTTTTCAAAGAGTTTCGCTATGCATGGTAGGAGACTTATTGGTCGATACGATGATGGGACTGTATGATCCTTTCCCGGTTTCGGTATCATAATGATGATCGACTTTTTCCATAGCGAAGGGAAGTGACCAATTCTACTAATTGCATTGAAACGCTTGCAAATAGTTTGGACGGCACAAAATGGAAGTTCGATGATCATCCTTGGGGTTATTAGATCGCTGCCGGGGCTCTTATTAGCTTTTAGTTCTTTAATGATTTTAGCAATTTCAGTTGGTCGAAATTCTATTGGATCCTGTGTCGTTTGGCTTACAACTGTTTGCTCTTGTAAAAAGAAATTATTCGTTGCTGGGTTTTGGTTGAAACACGTTTTGAAGGTGCTCGGCGAAAGTAGAAGCTCTATGTTTGTCGCTGCGGACCCATTCACCTGCGGAATTTCTTATTGGCACAACAGATTCCACCGGGGGGCTTAGAGATGGGTGTGCTCTCCATAATCGATATTTTGTGCTAAAAGGTGCTAATTTCTCCATGTAACGGAGTTGTGTGCATTCCTACTCATTGATCAATTTGAGCATTTGTCTTAGGTTGCATATACTGAACAGTTTGTTTTTCTGGGGTTGAGGCATGGGCTGCTGCGACAAGGACAGACTCCAAAAGTTTAGTGGGGCTTTCTATGTCAGCCTTGTTGATGATTCTTGGGTTCAGTTCAATGTGCGAGCTTACGAATTTCTTGTATTTTAGCCAGTTAGTTCTATTGGATGTCCATCGACCGGGTGAGTCTTTCAGATCCGGACATTGGAGATAATTAAGGAGCACCGGCGAGTGATCAGAAGATAGGTCTGGGAGGGACTCGGAGTTTATGTGATTATGAGAGATGTTTCTTGTGACAGCAAAGTCAATCAAGTCTGGTATCTTTCTGGGGTCGTTGGCCAGTATGTAGGTGAGCCCGGAGAGGCACAACTAAGCTTGTTGCTTAATTTAATAATTGTATTGTACAATTGTTTTCCCTTAGGGGTTACAAGACAAGATCTCCAGTGCGTATGCTTTGCATTGTAGTCACCAGCAGCTATCCAACAGAAAACAGCTACAGCAACAGCTATTTCCAGCAGAAAAAGTCCAAAAATTGGTTTTCGGATATCGTAAAGCGAGGTGGGCAGTATACTGCAGCAAGTGTTATTTGTCCGTTGCCCAGCTGTATGTTTAAAGATGTTGCTTGTAAGTAGTCTGTCGCAAAGTCGTCGCGGAAAGTATGTTTTATGCGGTTTCTAATCAGGACTCCAGTGCCTCCATGTGCTTTACCATCAGGGTGGTTGGTGCCGTAGAATGTATAACCATTTATTTGGAACTTGTACTTGTTAGTAAGGTGTGTTTCAGAAAGGAGCATTACATCGATATGTTTGTCTTGGAGAAATTGAGCCATTTCAAGCATGTGTCCAAAACGCCGTTGGCATTCCATAGAGTTATGCGTAAGGTAGCCATTGGTTATTTTGACTGCCGCGATACCAGCATCTGTATCAATAGTTCTTGATTACGCATAAGATTTTCTATAGTTGTTCTCATGAATGTCATGAATTCGGTCATGTTTTGATGCAAATTAAGAATCAATGTTTCAATATTGCCTTGTGGCTGTCCTGTTGGCTGATCAGCATTTACCTTGTTTTGTTCTGCGCGTGGGAATGGAGTTGTAGGATTTGTAGATGCAAGACCTGATTTAAGCGCACTTGCAAATGTTACGTTCCTGTTGGTCAGACTGTTTAAGTGGGCATCAGGTGTATGTTTTGGAGGGATAATTGTGCTATGCGTGCTTTGCCCACGCATCATAGTAACTTTTTGGTGAAGCCGATTTTTTAGGTCCTTATATGCAGGGCAACCTCTGTAGTTTGCTGTGTGGTTTCCTCCGCAGTTGCTACACTTTTTCATGCCGGGGTCAGCTTTGTTTGATGGGCAATTAGCGGAGTTGTGAAGCTCACCACAAGCTACACATAAAGTGCGAAGGGTACAATAAGTTTTTGTGTGGCCATATTCTTGGCAATTTGCACACTGTACGGGTCCTTTGCGCTTGTGCGGCTCTTCAACAGAGATTCTACGGTGTAATAGATATTGCAGCTTATAAATGGGGTGAGTCTCGTTTTTCTTCACTGCCCATGCGTCTGGTTGAACTTCGACCTTGGAGAGAGGTTGTGGCTTTTTATCTTTATTAAATATGTTGATAACTGTTTTCGGCTTAAAACCTTGTTCAATTAGGGCTCCTGTTATTTCCTCAGGATTTATTTCAGGCTAAAGGCCTTTTATAACTATTTGTATTCGCTTGCTGCTTTTTAGTTGGTACGTATAAAAGTTTTTCCTGGCATCATTGAGGTATTTGGTGAGCGCTCTGAAGTTTACTTCCGTTTTGACTTGCACTTTTTTTTCGTGAATGTTGCCCTTGGTCAGGGGAATTATGTGGAAACTGTCTTTCCCAATAAGGTCCATTATTTTGTTTACGAGGGCGCTGGAACATTTTTCTCTGATGTAGATTGGTGGCGGCTTAGGGGTCTTCTTAATGTCTTTATCAGAATTTGGCTGATCGTCTAAATCATCGGCCAAAATGGCGAATCGGTTATCATTGTTGGGCATACTAGTTTTCTGTCTTGTTATGTCACAGATTATTTTTGATTTATTACCCGTTGAAGAATTTTGTGGGCTTAGTTTTCGCTTTTTTTGTATATATCGATCTATAACAGTCTGTATGGTCGAGGAACTTTTTTTTACTGTGGGGAGAGAGGATTGAGTTTGTGCTTTTTATTGGTGGAGCGGGTATTGAGGTTGTGGGCGTTTTAACATTCGCTGAAGAAGAGCGTATCGGCAATGAAGCATAGCAAGCTGTAGTTGATGTTGTTACAGTTGCTGCAGTTGTGGTATTGGTTTCTTAGGTTGCTGAGGGCGGAAGAGTTGAGAGTGGGAGAGCTGGGAGCGTAACTACTGTGAGCGGGGGAATTGAGTGTGTGATTATTGGTGTAGCGGGTGTTGTTGTTGGTGAACGCGCATTCTGCACTCCGTTGCTGAGGGTAACTGTTGGGTCTCTGAGAGCGAGATCGCGCTCTTTCATCACTTTGCGGGTGCAAGCTTTGATAATTGTTTGTGTAATTTGATATGTGGGTGACTGAGAGGTAGGAGTTGTTTTTGTTTTGTTTAGATTGAAGCTCTCGCTTCTGATTTAGATTTTGAGCGCCGGTTGCGCTCATATTTAGTTTTGTGTGTTGTTTTCATTTGTTTTTTTCTGATTATTTATTCGCAAAAATATATAAGGTTTTTAACACATATAAATATGTATTAGCGTCTTTTCGCTTTTATATATTGGTTGCACTTTGGTTTGAATTTTGCACTTAAAACTTCAATATTAACTGGAGCTCTGCTGAGGCACGTCCGTCGGGGTTGAAGTTGAATGTACGATCTGCAAGGTAGCCATTATTTATTTTGATTGTTGGAAGACAAGCATTTGTATCAAAAGGTTTTGATTACGCATCATGTCTTGAATGGTGGTTCGCATAAATGTCATGAATTCCATCATGCTCTGTTGTAAGGCTTGCATCATAGCTTTAGTTTTCGTTTCTTGCTGCTTAGATGGCCTATAGTTTTGTTGTGTGTCCAATTTTGTGTGTTCTTCATGAGAGGTTTGGGAGTTTTGAGTTGGAGGCGTCATACCAGATTTTAAAACGTTTGCAAAACTTATCTTTTTAGTGCTTGGTATAGGCCGGGGAACAATACTTGTTGGTTTCGAAAAATGTACTTCTGGATTTGTTTCCGAAGGTGTCAGCGGAGCTGTTCCTTGGTGTACCAGTGCCGTGTTCATTCTTTTGTGTTCATTCTTTTTTCAGCTCTTTGTAGATTGGGCCTCTGTAGTTTGCTGTTTGATTACCCCCACAGTTACCGCACTTTTTCGCGCTTGCATTTTCTTTATTAGCTTGGCAGTGTGTGGAGACGTGGAGATCTCCACAGACTACACACATTGGGAGAAGTGTGCAATACGATCTCGTATTGCCGTGTTCTTGTCAGTTTATACATTGTACAGGAGCGTTACGCTTATGCGGCTCTTCTACTGTAATCCTACGGTGCAGAAGGAGCTGGAGTTTGTAAATCTGATGAACCTCGTTTTTTTAAATGCTTGTTTTCCGGTTCGAGCTCAATCTTAAAGAGTGGTTGCGGCTGCCTGTATCTGATTTTGATATTAAGCGAATTTTTTGTTATTTGCGGGCGCTTCATTGTTGATCAAGGTAGTATTGTCGCGTATATTTTTCTTGTATCGGCTTGTTTTCTGTATCGGAATTTTTAGGGCTAAGCTTCCACTTTATTGTAATGTAGGGGTCCATTTCAGTCTGCGAGGCAGACACAACTTTTTTGTTTGCGTTTTGTTTTGCTAGTTATGCAGCAGTACCGTTTGGCTCTTGCGCTTTTGTTTTTGTTTTTATTTTCACTGACTCAGTAAGAGCATGAGCGGGTGCAGCCAACGGCAAAGTAGAGCAGGCTGTCGGTATTGCTCCAGTTGTTGTTGTTGCAGATAGCGGGGCTTGTGTCGGAGCTAGAAGTACGGGAGAGCAAGAGCGCGACCTTTCTTGACTTGTTGGTACAAGAAGGTTCGTTGGGTTATGGGTTATTGGCCGCTCGTTGTCTGCGTTTGCAGTTGTCGCGGAGACATAAGAAAAGTACGCATTGTTACGTTGAATTGAGAGCCAGCGATCGTCTTGCTCTCGTTGTCGCTGATCGCGAGTCCTGTTCTGGCTCATAGTGCTTTTTATTTATTTGTTTGAAACTTATGTATATACTATTTCAAACGCAAAAAAAAAATATGTATTCGAGCAATGGTGTATCGCACGGAGCGTCTCGTTCGCTTTCGATTTGTTTATTTTTCTTTTATTAATGACCATTCACTTCACTTAAAACAATTGATTATATGCGGAGCTCTATTGAAACACGTCTTCACGCGTCAGCGTGATTTATATCTGATTGATACCTGAATCGAAATTAATTCCTGTGTCAAGGATAATTTTTTCATAAACGCTCGCTTTTTAAAGATTTTACTCATTGCTTTTTCGTCCTGCAATATCATAGACAAGCGCATTAGAATTTTAGATCCCTCAGCAAACCAAGCAAATTGTGCAACGCCAAGATCTCGCACATTACGATTAAGCAACTGATGCTGTACGACGGTTATTTGTCACGCTAGATGTTGCATTTTAAACAGGATCAGGGATCCAAAAAAATACCACCCAATTTCAACTTATAAAGTAATTGTCCCTTTGAAGTTGTTCTTTGAAATTTGTATACAATTAATTTTTGTATACCCTGTATATTAACAATGTCTAATATACTTTTTGTGAGAACATTTTGACCGGACACCACTATTACATGTATTGTTGTGTGACGAATTTGTCATTTTTGTGCCAGTGTACAGTACAATCTCTTAAAAATGCCAGACAGAACTGCATTGTTTAAAAGGGTGACAGCACATCTATGGTTTGGCAATGTTCTTGTACAATCTGTGTATCGCCTTCTCTGCTCTATGGGCTTGAACACATAACTTTTACATTTTCCTTCAGTAACGGCTGGTTTTTTTTCGCTCGGCTCCCGTTGCATAACGTACAGCCCACCTTCCGCCTAACGATCTAGGGATAGATCGTGGATAGATTCGAGAGAATAAAGTGTAGAAAAGATTATGAGGGAGAAATGGAGTGCGTTTGTTGCTCTGAAAGGTAGGTGAGAATTAAGGATTTAATAGAAGAGGAAGTGCAGAGTGAACTTATAGAATATAGGTCGTTGTAGTCAGAACACAAAACCCTAAAAGGCTCATGTTGGACATATGTAGATCTAAAACAACTTAGGAATAGGGGACTAAAATTTATAGTACGCCTATTTGGAATGTTAAATGTAAGTCGTGTTAGTAGATGCTGGCTGTCTACATTACCATTAATAAGGTTATGTGGGAAAACGACACCCAGCATCTTTCTACGATAGGTTAGGGACGACGGTAAATTGATTAAAATGAGTCAGTTGATATAAGAAGGTATGTGAAGATTTGCATCCCAGTTGAGTCTTATCAAGGAGTTCTTTTTAACGGATTTAATGCGAACTTGATGAACCACATTCTGAGGGCTCGAGTCGCACGACCCGTACTACAGTATTGGACGTACTAAAGATACGTATAATGTTTTAGTAATGTAAAGGTCATTGAATTCCTTAGACCATCTTTTTATGAAGCCCAGCGCGCCCTTGGCTTTATTAACCATCGTAGAAATATGGTCGGAAAATTTTAGTTTAGCATCTAATAGGACACCAAGATCGTTAACCTGGGTTAATCCATCTAAGGAAATCCCAAATAGAAAGTATGTCGCCTGGTTAGGGTACGAACGATAGAAAGACATAAGCTTACATTTTAAGATTGGTAAGATTGATGGAACACCAATTTTGAAAATTGTCCAAATCCGACTGATGTTTATATTGGGCAGAAGGGGATTTTTATTGAAGACAAAGCTTAACGTCTGGTTCTTATGTAAGAAGAAAGAGTTCGTTATAGCAGGGGGTAGGCCGTTAATAAAGATAGTGAAAAGTAGTGGCCCAAGATGGCTTCCTTGGGGCACTTCCGATGTAGCACTAACAAGGCGAGAGTGTATGGTACATCCTTAAAAAAAACACGTTGGGTTCTCCCAGCTTAGTAGCTAGAAATCCACGTGAGAAGGTCTGAGGGAAATCCTAGGATACTAAGTTCACTCAAAAGGAGTGAGTGGTTGACAAAGTCAAATGCTTTACTAAAGTCTGTGTAGATGACATCTTTTTGAAGGCCTTTACGGAAGCCATCTATAATAAAGGAGGTCAGCTCCAAGAGGATTGTGGTAGTGGAGCGATGCTTTATAAAACTATGGTGGCATGGAGAAATAATTGAACTGCAGAGGTGTTGCAGATGTGGTGTTCCCAATTTTTCCAAAAGCTTTGGAATTGCTGACAATTTAGAGATTCCTCTATACTTTGTATCATCGGATTTTGTTACTTTTTTATGTAGGGGAATTATGTCAGATTCCTTCCACATGTGGGAAAAGATCGAAGTTTTCAGAGACAGGGAGAAAAGTTTAGGAAAAGGTTTGCACAACGGCTTAGCACAGTTTTTCAGTACACAGCCTGGAACGCCATCAGGACCTGGCGAATAGACTGGTTTTCCCTTCAAAAGATCTAATAACACACTGTTTTCGGAAAAAGATGACCTAAAAGCAAGATTTGCTGATTGAATATTGTATGAATGAGGCTGATTCATAATTGAGGAAGTAAAGTTTTTTAGATTCTTTGTAAACCAAGGCAGATCACTCGAGGCAGCTGGATACTTCCATGGCACGCATGAGTCGAACAAATCGTTAAGCGTTTTGTAGAATGTTTCGATATCGATATTAATATAGGTCATTCCCAGAGATCGGACCAATTGAATGTATAAATTAAGTTGCTTAGTCTCTGTAAGTCTGAGGTCTGACTGAAGATTGCTAGCAGTAAGGGTTCCAATGGACACCTTAAGAGTTGGGTGGTAAGGATCTTCTGGAGACGAAAGTGGCATGGCTCTGGAAAAGGTTATTCCATCTGGATCAAAAACAAAGCAAAGATGTGGAAGTCGACTTAAAGAATTACATACGGTTAATTTGACCAAGGGATATGTCGCACATTCCCACAGTGAAATCATGGTGTGTTAAAAGTGATAAAGATGGTGAATTCTCGCTGTTTGACCAGATAAGTTTAGGTAAATTGAAGTCTCCTAGGGTCACTAGCAGGTCACTGTCGGACTTGCGTTTCGAAACCAGCTGAATGGCAGCTATAAGTGGTGCCAGTATGTAGGCAGTTGTGAAGATGCTGTTAAGAATGAGTATGTTATGAACAATGATTGAATGATCTAGATCACCAAGATTCTGTAACTTAACCTCTTCAGAAGCGAACTCGGAGTCTACAGAGATTAGGACTTCTCTTCCCCTTTGTAGTGGTCGGTCCTATCTGTAAGTGGTGTACCTGTCTGGAAAACTTCGGAGGTAAAAATCTTCTCCTTTAACCAGGTTTCAATAAAGACTTTTCTCTGGAACACAAATTAAGTTATATACTGAAGACAGTTTAGGGAGCTTCCTTTGTAGCCCCCTAATATTTTGATATGTAAGAGTAAGAAACGTTTTGCCTCTACGCTTATGTATGCTGAAGATGTAAAGTTATGCTATTCCTTCTCAGAACATTTCCTTCATAGGCATCTGCAACTAGACCTTGACGAACTCAATTAATATTCTGTTCCTGAACTGCTCTAAATGCAAACTTATGACATTCCATCGCAGTGTGCCGCTTATTATATCTTACTCTCTCGGAAATCATGTCCTTGATCGTGTTTCCACAATCAATGATCTTGGAGTTCTTTTTGATCATAAACTTAAGTTTAATGATCAAATTCTGTGACAGTGAATAAAGCCAGAGGAATGTTAGCTTTTATCAAAGGATGGTCTAAAGAATTTGACGATCCTTTCACCATCAAATCCCTTTATATCACCCTAGTTCGTTCTATCCTTGAATACTGCTCGTGCGTTTGGAGTCCTCAATACTCCTCTCACCAAAATATTATTGATTCGGTGTAAAAGCAGTTTCTGTTATTTGGACTCAAAAACTTAAACTGGGATCCCAATAATCGTCTCCCGCCGTACCGTTGCACGCTTAAATTATTAAAATTACCTCCATTGAAGGAGCGCCGAATCTGTACTGGGGTCATGTTTCTACACATGCTAATCCATGGCATGGTTGATTCTAAACTCCTTTTAAACCAACTATATTTTTCCATCCCTTATAGGAAAACTGGGTCCTTCCGACCCCTATGGTTACCTATCTCCAAATCCAACTATGCAGAACACAACCCCTTTCGCACTATTTGCAAAAACTATAACCTCCTATCACTCTATCCCCTGAACTCTCTCTTAATGTTAATAAACTAAAAATCTTAGAATACCTCCTAGAATAGTTACTTTGTAGTTATATTTATATTTATATAATATTATTATTCATATTTAGCAGATCTTTGTTAAATTGTTGTTAAATAAATTAAAATTAAAAAGTTGGTTTTTTGAGAAAGAAAATTTTCTTAAACATGAAGAAAATGAGGCTTCAGGGTTTTTAGGCTTTGGGGATTTTACTCCCACAGGCTTCTTAACTTTTTTCTTGACTGCACTCGGCTGATGTTTTTGCACGAATACGTTCTCCGGGCAAAAGCTGGGTGAACAAAGGGCAAAGGTTCACGTATCTTGAATGATGACGTAAGCCTCGAGTATGTACCCTACGCCAGTTAAGTTTCCGGAAAATTGTGAATAAAATGCAAAATACTTAATTTTTATCAATATTTATTTTTTTGCCTTCAAAATATGCTCCTTCTGAAGCGATACACATATGCCACCTCTTTTTCTAATCATGAAAACATGCCTTGTAGGCGCTGTCCTGAATTGCCTCCGCGAATTTTCTTTTACAGCCTCTATCGAGTCAAAACGAGTCCCGAAGTGGTAATTTTAGTATCGGAAACGATGGTTGGAACGAGTTTTCGGACTTATAATTCGGTCTTTCGAAACAAGCCGAGCATTGATGCGTCTCATGCCCAAATTATCCGTCAAAATCACATGAGCTGCTTCACGGCTGATGTTCAACTTATGTGCTATCTCTCTAACACAATTCACTTTTTTTATGTTATCGTCAGTATGGACGACCGGAACGAGGCATGCCTTCGACGGTTTCTCGACTATCCTTAAAAGCTTTGTACCAGTCGTAGACATGTGTTTTCGATAGACTAGATTCACCGTAAGCCTTTCCAACATTCGCAACGACCCCGCACACGAAATTTGGTTCGAAACACAAAATTTTCTGCAAATTCTTTGTCCAATCTTTTAGTTGCATAGTAAAAATCGCAGAACGTTTCTGAGGTCGACTAATTTAAAAAGTTGCTGCAAAACAAACTGATTGTCAGATCGCGTTAATTTACGGCGTCGTAATTAAGAAAAGCGCTGCGATGTTAACAAAAAAAAATGTCCTTAAAAATATTCAGCGCCGGTAGTTTAAAAGACATTTTCCGAAAACGCTATTGCCTTAGCGTATATATAGTAAACTTCTGAATGTCCTCCACTCTAACAACGGCCTTCGATTTGGCTTGGATATCAATTTCTGAAGTGTCAGGGGCCAACCGTGATGTACCTAGTTGATCAGGCTTAAAAGCGATCTCGGTACAGACGGCGACCCTAACAGCGGTTTTTTTACGTTTAGGAGACTTATTTAGCAGTTGGAGGCTGCTGAATTAGGTCACAAGCACAGATTTGATCGTTGATTTTGCGGAAACCACCGAGCATCTCTTTGATACCGTTTTTAGTTTGCCGCATGAACGATCGCATCTCTTTTTTAACCCGCACGACATCCACTGCAGCAAAAGTGAAAGCCATCATTTTTTGAACTTTCATTCGAAACTGATGCCGGCAGATATGGTATGTACGTACCACGTTTTCATAGAGCCAACACGGGATGCTAGTCTGGGACGCGGAAATCGGCTTATAACACGATTTTATAGCGCAGATGCTTAAAATTCCATAATAAAATTATTTTAAAATATAAACAAAAATTGTTAAATATATTAAAATATATTGAAAAAAATACTTACTTCTACGAAAAACTAACAGCATTAAACCAGTATACTTGGTTAGTAACAGCGGGATAGAAGGGAGACGAAACAATAAAACACGCGCAAAGTAAGTGAGAATAGGGTTTCGCAATAATAAGAATTGCAGACAATAGGAAATAGAGGTATAGCACAGTGCTTTTCTTGGATAAATAAAATAAAATTGAATTCTTACCAAATATGGTACCGTACAGACGCGATGCGAAAGGAATACCCTTGTATACCCTTGCAGAGGGTATTATAATTTTTTTCCAGAAATGTGTAACGCATTAAAGGAAGCATCTCCGACCCCACCAAGTATATATATTGATCAGCATCAACAGCCGAGTCCATATAGCCATGTCCGTCTGTCCGTCTGTTTCTTTGCAAAAAAAACAGTAGTTTTAAAGACACCGTTTTGAAATTTACCAGATCATTATTTTTGTTGCATGCAGATCAAGTTTAAAAATCGGTCGGATCGGATCACTATATCATATAGCTGCCATACAAACGATCAATCAGCTTTCAAGTCTTTGTAAGGAAAACTTTTTTGTTTTGCAAACTATTGCAACCGAATTCAACATTTATTCATTTGACATAGCCATACACGATTTGTGAAAGTTTGGTCCGGATCGGACCACTATATTAATAGCTGCCATTGTAAAGATCTGCAAGTGTATACCATCTTCGGCGAAGATAACTTTTCCCACTTGTTATCTTATGTTTTCAACAATCCCCGGTTTGTTATACTAAAGGCAATAATTAATCGAGGAGCAAGATAAAAACACGACCGTTCGCAGTGAAATTGTGTTTTTTTGTACACCGTTATATAATTTTTTGCACAAATAATTATTACAATTCGACTTTAGCCACTTTTTTTTTTGTTTTTAATGCGTTTAAAAATTTTAACTATAATCTCAATTGAGTAATCCTTATCACAGGAAACGGGATCTCAATATCCAGCTTCACTCTCCTATTTACCACATATATGTACAAAATGTTGAAACAAACTGTAAGTTCTTAATACATTCTGTGTTCTTAACTTTTTTAAAATCCAAAGTATATTTAAGAATTATCTGGTTTATGAGACACATCAGACACATCATTGTCATCAGTAAACACAAAAAGAAATGGAAGTACATTCAAATGGACAAAGGGGTTTCTTGATTTCAACCACACCAAAAATCACATGGTTTTTCTTTAGATTCGGTGATCACAGATATTTGACCTACGTAAAACCTACAATTATCCATTGTGTATCTAACGATATGTAAAATGCGTAATATGTAAAAAAGATGCAATGCGATATATAAAACGTGGAAGCAATACTAATGTTGTTATTTTATTTATTAACAACGCACTGACAGAAAAGTAATAATCTAAGTGATTATGTCTAGGCCCTGATTTGCATTGCACTGGTTTTCGTATAACTAAACGGTGGATATGCATAGATCACAAATAATTGTCTCTTAAAATTATGCAATTCAAATACATACAGCGAGTTCCTCTTCTTGAGAATTTACAAAAGAACAAGTTGAACAATTGAAGTTTAATTAACTTTTTTTGTACATATTATAAAATATATGAATTTATAAAGGGACGGAGTTGGTTCTTCGATTGGATTAACTAGTAAAGATGGAAGGACTATCAAAATTCTTTATTCAGCCAAAGTTACCATTTCTGTTTGTTGTTTCTCGTGTTAAACATATTATTAAATCACATGTGGTTTTATATATGGGTGAAGTACATCGGCGTGGGCATTTACTTAAAATTTCTGCCATATTGTTAATAAAGTTAATGCTACTAAATTATTTAGATTAAATTCTTTAGAACTCGCAAGCTATATAAACCGTCATGGAAGTATGGCCGTTAACCGAAGTTAGTTTTTTCAAGAAAAAAATATGGAGCAAGTATGTAGCCTGGTAAGGGCTCGAGCGACCGAAAATTGTGCGTCTTGTGGTAGTATTATCCAGACTTTGTTTGAAAAAATTCCCCAACCCTTATCAGGAAATATTTACACGTAACGTAAATAAATCGAAAGCTAACGAGACGCTCCGTTCGATGCACCATCGCTCGAACACATATTCTGTATTTGAAATAGAATAAACAAGTAGTTCTACATCTTCAAACAAATAAAAAAATAACTATGAGCCAGAATGACACTCGCGCTCAGCGACAACGTGAGCAATAGGATCGCCGGCTCTCATTGCAACGAAACAACATCTCAAAAAATAGCTCGTTCTTGTTCTCCCTCACTAATAGTTTCGTCACAAAACCAGTAATTTCCAAACACTTGTGAAATCTCTCTACGCTTACCTACGGTGGCTCGTACTGTGACAACAACAAGCCCTGCAACTGCAATCACAACTATAACTGGAACGGCATCGTTAACTCGCTCAATTTCATCGTCGCAAGCTTTTGCTCTCACTGAACCAGCGACCAAAACAAAAACACAACTTAGCGGTTCTGCAGCACTATCACCAAATTAAAAAATAAACAAGGACGCCGGCTCAACCATACAGACTGAAATGGATCGCTACATAACAAAAAAAAAACTTCGCCTTCAAAAGTACAAAAATCAGCAAACACAAAACAAGTAAAAAAAAACACGCAACAATACTAACATGCTCACTAATAAAACGCCATCAAACACCAACAGATTTGAGCTGCTGGCAAATTCTACTGGTGAAATTATACAACTGGGAAAGTCACCCAAAGATGAACCTTAGAAGGTTAAACCGCCTTCTATATACATTCGCGAAAAAAACTCAAACGCATTAGTGAACAAAATTGCCACACTAATAGGAGAAAACTCATTTTTTGTAATCCCCTAAGAAAAGGGATCAAAGGTTCAACCTAAAACCGAGCCATCGTCTACTAATCAAATTCTTGGATGAAGCAGGAAAAAACTTTTATACATACCAACTAAAAAACGCAAGGGGCCTATAAGCCCCTAAGGAAAAGAACAGAATGCAAAAACGGTTCTGAACATATAAAAAAATAATAAGGAACCACAACCAATGTTCAAAATAGAGTCGGAGCCAGATAGCCAAACACTTAAAAAAAAATGAAGTTCACCCAATCTACAAGCTACAGCTCCTATTGCATCGGCGTATCACAGTGAAAGAGCCACACAACCCATATCAGGCACACTCCACCACAACCGTCCGTCTACCACGGCACCTCCCCTACACATCGTACCAGTCCTATCGTTTCCTTCGCTAGTGCCTTAAAATCGGGAATTGAATCTGTGAATTAGATAATACAAAACTCGAATGCTACTCGGGAAGAATAGAATAAACCTAACCTGAAGGCACAAACGTAGCACATATCAACTGACATTGAATCGATGATGATGATGATCTTACGCCAGCAAACCCTAAAAGAGTTTATGACTTTTATGCAAAACATAATGCAAAAGCAAATCCAAATAATGTCTCCACTTCAAATATGTATGTAAAAAGCGAATGGCGTTTCACGGCACAAACTCGAACTTGTCCAGTTCTTAACCGAAAAAAATTATAACGTCATGCTCCTCTCCGAGACACATCTAACAGACAAGCACAACTTCCATTCTCCAGGATACCTATTCTACGCTACAAACCATCCGAACGACAAACCCCACGCAATCCAGCAGCGGCCTAGTCACCCTAGCCGCAGTCTACTGCCCACCTCGTTTTGTAGTTTCTGAGGACCAATTAAAGGAATTTTTTAACTCACTCGGTGAGCGATTCATAGCGGACGGTTACTACAATGATAAGCATACGCACTGGGGATCACGCCTTTTGAACCCAAAGGGCAAACCACTCTACAACGCGCTCATCAAGCCGCGAAACAAGCTCGATTACGTGACTCCGAGTAGGCCTAAATACTGGTCAGCAGATCCAAATAAGCTCTCGGACCTCATTGACTTCGCAATAATAAGAAAGACCCCTGAAATATAATTCCGACCGCGTCACTTGTAGACTAAACCTGGGCACTTAAGCTTAAAGAAGCAAACGTCCAACATCCATATATATATATATACTAGCTTCACCCTGCCACGCTTCCCTGTGGCAAATTGTAATTAATTTTAAAATATAACTCTCATTATTTCGAATCAATAAGCGGTAGGCGTAATAGTTCAGGGCGCTGCACTTTTTATTCGATTCTCCACGTTTATACGCTACTTTGACGAAGGTACCCAATATTTATTCAAAGTAAGGGTGTGCAACAGAATATTTAATTCATTAAGTATGCTGTAATAGCCACGGGTTTAAGTGGCTACGTGATTAAGGGCGGTCGTTATATAATAGTAGAGTCCTGACCCAGAAAAAGTCCAACTAATTATCAGGGAGCAGGGAAGGTCCCGCACCGAAATTTATTCTTCGACTGTTCTTAATATCTGCTTATAAAGGTTCGCTTAGCCTAAATTGCTTCGTTTTATAGGAGGCATATCAAATATAAATTATTTTTTCACTAATCACTAACTAAACAAACACTAACTAAGTAAACACTCTGCACAAAACACGGTATACGAATTTGTTTCGTGTATCAGTTGTCAAAAGCAAACTCAGTAGATTACTACGATTGACTACGTTTTAGTTACAAATTATTTGTATGGGAAAAAGAAAAGGGCTATTTTTAGGGGTTTTCCAGCAATAATTCTAATTTTTCTCTCCGTAAAAACCATCCTTGAACTTCAACGAACATTTTAAAAAAAGATTTGGCCAAATTGGTCCAGGCGTTGTTGAGTTATGCGCTTACCAACACATTTTGCGATTCATTTTTATATATATAGATATTATATATATATATATAAAATCTATATATCGCCACCCGGCAAAAAGAGCCCTTTGTAGAAAGCGCACCAAAATATCCAACCATCGGCAGAAACAGTCGTTCCACTGCGAGGCCCCTCTGGGAGCTGGAAACGCAGCGACGAAGATAAAGCCAATGCGTTCGCCGATTACCTCCATAAAGTATTCCAACCAAATCCTACTCGCAACTCATTTGTCCTAGTTTTTACAAATAGTGCGAAAGGGGTCGTGTTCAGAGTAGTTGGATCTGCAAATAGGTAACCATAGGGGTCGGAAGGACCTATTTTTCCTATTAGGGATGCAAAAATATAGTAGGTTTAGAAGGTGTTTAGAATCAACCATGCCAGGCATAAGCATATGTAGAAACATGACCCCAGCACAAGTTCGGCGCTCCTTCAGAGGAGGTGACTTTAACAATTTAAGCCTGCAACGGTACGGCGGGAGACGATTATTAGGATCCCAGTTTAAGTTTTTTAGTGCAAATAACAGAAACTGCTTTTGCACCGACTTAATAATATTTTGGTGAGAGGAGTATTGAGGACTCCAAACGCACGAGCAGTATTCAAGGATAGAACAAACTAGGGTGACATAAATGGATTTGGTGGTGAAAGGATCGTTAAATTCTTTAGTCCATCGCTTAATAAAGGCTAACTTTCCTCTTACCACCCATAAATCCAATTACATTCAGCTAAAGTGAGATAGCATCTATCATAAAAGATCTTAAGCCGAAAAAATCACCTGGCCATCACTTGGTGACACCAAAAATGATTATAGAACTCCCACCGAGTGCGGTTCTTACCCCTATGCCATCTTTTCAACGCTATGATGAAACTTGGATACTATTTCCAAAGGTGGAAAAAGGCGGTCATAGTAATGATTCCTAAGCCAGGCAAAGACAAAACGGAACCATCGTCCTACAGACCAATCAGTCTCCTAACGTGTCTATCGAAACTGTTTGAAAGGCATTTTTAAAACAACTAACTCCCTACCTAAAAAGACGGAATACAATACCATCGCATCCATCGCCAAAATCATGGAACGATCGAACAAGTCAAACGCATCACAAAAGAAATTCGTACCGCTTTGGAGCACTAGGAATACTGCTCAGCGATAATCTTAGATGTTGCACAAGCATTAGACCAAGTCTGGCTGGAAGGACTAATACCAAGATAACGAAACTGCTTTCCCAGAACACAGACAAAGTGCTTGAATCTTATCTCTTCAAATGAGTGTTCTCAACCAGGTGTTAAAGTTCGACATCACATGACCGCATTATCAATGCTGGAGTCCCCCAAGGTAGTGTGCTGGGCCCCGTTCTTTACATCCTATACACAGCAGACATGCCTACAAACTATTTGCATACAACCTCTACATTTTCTGACGACACCGCAATACTTAACTAATCTATATGCCCAGCAAAGGCAACAGAACAACTTGCCTGCCATCTTAAAATAGTGGAAAGATGGTTTGCGGACTGGCACATCAAGATAGACAAGACCAAAAGCAGGCATGTAACCTTCACATTTAAGAGACAAACCTGCTCACACTTTACCCTGAACAATACATTAATCCCACAAGCAGACGTAGTAACATATCCTGGCGTTAACCTAGATAGACGCCTGACCTGGCGGTAATATATATATCCAAGAGGACTCATATGAAGCTTAAAGCAGCAAATCTTCTCTGCTTATAAACTGCAACACTCCCCTTAGTCTGGAATACGAGTACTTCTCTACAATACCATGCTGGAACCCATCAGGAAATACGGCTGTAAACTATGGGGAAACACTTCAAAAACCAACATTGAAATTATACAGCGAGCTGAGTCAACGATTCTGCGAACTATCACTGGGACACCATGGTACCTACGCAACGAAAGCATCCAGAGAGATGGCAAAGTAGGATTAAAAAAGGTAACAACCAAGCAAATCTCGCCGCACAAGAAAATCTTCTTGCGAAGTTGCTTACGCGAGTCTGCAGTCAAAGCCGACTGAAGCGCAAAGATTCTCCAGCCCAGCAAAGAAATCCTAGGGCCGTCTCAAATTAATACAATTACTTTACATTGTAAATAATCTAAGTTATATAATTAAGTTTTAATATTTATTGTTAGTCTCACTGTAAGAGATGATGCATAATTCACCGAACATAGCCAGACATTTAAAAATAATATTATTTTGGAACAACCATGCACGAACTACCGGACAAAGCGCAAAGTCTTCATCTCTAAATCGTCGAAATGAGGGGAAAAAAAATTCATTGTCAGCAAAGGAAGGAAAGAACTAAATTGTCAAATACGTACACTTTACCAAGAAAGTTGCTTACGCGAGTCTGCAGTCAGAGCCGACTGAAGCGCAAAGATTCTCCAGACCAGCAAAGAAATCCTAGGGCCGTCTCAAATTAATACAATTACTTTACATTGTAAATAATCTAAGTTATATAATTAAGTTTTAATATTTATTGTTAGTCTCACTGTAAGAGATGATGCATAATTCACCGAACATAGCCAGACATTTAAAAATCATATTATTTTGGAACAACCATGCACGAACTACCGGACAAAGCGCAAATTCATTGTCGGCAAAGGAAGGAAAGAACTCAATTGTCAAATACGTACACTGCACCAAGAAACCTTACATAAATTCAGACACATCCTGTGAACACAACCAACCCAAGTATTGGCCAGTGTTCAAATTTTTCCGCTTAGATGGGACGTTCAGATTCCGTACATCCTTTAAGTTTTAATAATTTCAGTGCACTTACATGTGCGTTTGTTTTAAAGGGAGCGGTCATAAAATGAATTTTTTATTATATTGGTTGTCCGATCCATTTTACATTCTTTTTATATTTGAAAATTCACTCATGATCAATTCTTGAACACGAACCGTTGAAGCACGGGTAATAAGCCCTGAAAGTTATATTTTTAATTGTAATTTAAATAAATGAGACGTTACAAATCAAACAAATAGGCCGCAGTAATCATTGTATACCTGAAGGGCGTGAATTGATAAAAACCTTAATTTTTGGTGATAAAACAAAGAAGGAAATACAAGTTAAGACTTGCTAGTCTTGTTGCCAGGTAGTCGAAAAACCATCCTGTCGCAAGCTATACAAAAATTAATGATTAACTAAACTTAAATAAAAGTTTACCTACAATTAGTCGGCGATTGGAAGAAAGTAATCGTTCAAACCCAAGTGCAACCAATATATAAAAGCGAAAAGACGCTAATACATATTTATATGTGTTAAAAACCTTATATATTTCTGCGAATAAATAATCAAACAAAAAAAAACAAGTGAAAACAACACACAAAACTAAACATGAGCGCAACCGGCGCTCAAAATCTAAATCAGAGGCGAGAGCTTCAATCTAAACAATACAAAAACAACTCCTACCTCTCACTCACCCACATATCAAATTACACAAACAATTATCAAAGCTTGCACCCGCAAAGTGATGAAAGGGCGCGATCTTGCTCTCAGAGACCCAAAAGTTACCCTCAGCAACGGAGAGCAGAATGCGCGTTCACCAACAACAACACCCGCTACACCAATAATCACACACTCAATTCCCCCGCTCACAGTAGTTACGCTCCCAGCTCTCCCACTCTCAACTCTTCCGCCCTCAGCAACCTAAGAAACCAATACCACAACTGCAGCAACTGTAACAACATCAACTACAGCTTGCTATGCTTCATTGCCGATACGCTCTTCTTCAGCGAATGTTAAAACGCCCACAACCTCAATACCCGCTCCACCAATAAAAAGCACAAACTCAATCCTCTCTCCCCACAGTAAAAAAAGTTCCTCGACCATACAGACTGTTATAGATCGATATATACAAAAAAAGCGAAAACTAAGCCCACAAAATTCTTCAACGGGTAATAAATCAAAAATAATCTGTGACATAACAAGACAGAAAACTAGTATGCCCAACAATGATAACCGATTCGCCATTTTGGCCGATGATTTAGACGATCAGCCAAATTCTGATAAAGACATTAAGAAGACCCCTAAGCCGCCACCAATCTACATCAGAGAAAAATGTTCCAGCGCCCTCGTAAACAAAATAATGGACCTTATTGGGAAAGACAGTTTCCACATAATTCCCCTGACCAAGGGCAACATTCACGAAAAAAAAGTGCAAGTCAAAACGGAAGTAAACTTCAGAGCGCTCACCAAATACCTCAATGATGCCAGGAAAAACTTTTATACGTACCAACTAAAAAGCAGCAAGCGAATACAAATAGTTATAAAAGGCCTTTAGCCTGAAATAAATCCTGAGGAAATAACAGGAGCCCTAATTGAACAAGGTTTTAAGCCGAAAACAGTTATCAACATATTTAATAAAGATAAAAAGCCACAACCTCTCTCCAAGGTCGAAGTTCAACCAGACGCATGGGCAGTGAAGAAAAACGAGACTCACCCCATTTATAAGCTGCAATATCTATTACACCGTAGAATCTCTGTTGAAGAGCCGCACAAGCGCAAAGGACCCGTACAGTGTGCAAATTGCCAAGAATATGGCCACACAAAAACTTATTGTACCCTTCGCACTTTATGTGTAGCTTGTGGTGAGCTTCACAGCTCCGCTAATTGCCCATCAAACAAAGCTTACCTCGGCATGAAAAAGTGTAGCAACTGCGGAGGAAACCACACAGCAAGCTACAGATGCTGCGATGTATATAAGAATCTAAAAAATCAGATTCACCAAAAAGTTACTATTATGCGTGGGCAAAGCACGCATAGCACAATTATACCTCCAAAACATACACCTGATGTCCACTTAAACGAAAAAGCTTTAAAAGCTTTTGATTAATACGGACGTGTTTACAAACGCAGCGCGATAAAAATTGCAAATACGGAGTCAGCCCAGCTATAACAAGCCTTTACTACATCGTGGGAACGTGTAATGGTTCAGCTTAGCGAAACAAACCAAAAAGCAAGTGTTTAAACAATAATAATTGTCCAAAAGACAATTTCTCATTTTGTTCTTTTTTGGTCGCACTTTTCGCGGTGGGAGGCCCATCTGTTAAATCAGCCGGTGGAGCTGACAACTCATCGTAGACCAACAGTGCTGCCAGATCTGGTGATCGGGAGCTAAATGGACAGATCAGCGGGGGGCCCCGCCCCCACCGATGAAGACCCATTCAGGAGGAGCTCCAGAATGTCAAGGTCCCCAACAAAAGGAGGAGGAGCTACGGTGCAGGACGCCGGAACCCCTGCGCCGGCGGTGGTGCTGGAGGATTTACCGACTTGCCACCGCAGGGATGCAGCGTTGGGCAACTTGGCCCCTGTAACCAGCAGCGCTACCAATTGGAGTATTCAGAAGAAAAAGGACGTTATCAGCGTGCCGTCGCACGGCAAAGGAAGAAAATCACCAATCGGATCGCCTATAGGGCCCTTAGATCTAGCCGCGGGAACCGCTGCGCCGGCGGTTGTGTTGGAGGATATACCGACTAGCCCCCGCAGTGCTGCAGAGCTGGACAACTTGGCCACTGTAGCCAGCAGCGCTAACAACACCAGCAACCCGAAGGCAAAGGACGTCATCAGCGTGCCGTCGCACAGGAAAGGAAGAAAATCACCGACGGGATCGCCAATAAGGCCCTTAGAATTCGCCGCGGGATTCCAAAACGAAGACTTAAGGAGCATCCTCGGCAGGATGGGTAATAAAATCAACGCGATACTATCCGCGTTCGAAGTTCGGCGCCATGTCATCATAGACGACAAGAGTGATCTACTAGAACTCTCGGCTCTCAGCAACAGGGCCATCGAGCTTTACGAAGGAGTCTCTAAAGGGAAGCTTTCGAAGACCGCTTCTACCCAAACAGCAAGGGAACTGCCAAAGGGGCAGATGCCCAAAGGTCAGGCGCCTAAAGCACAGGCACCCAAGAGCGGCAACTACTTCGCGGTGAGCTCAGAGGGTTTACCCAAAGAAGTTACGTCCAAGCCGCGCAGCTATGCATCCGTCGCCAAGGAGGCTAGCTCTGGAGGCGAGTAGAAAAAAGTTCAGCCTCAACGTCTGAGGAAGAAGCCGGAGGCACTTATATTAAAGAAGACGGGAGGTGCCTCGTATGCGGAAATGCTCCGGAAACTGAAAGCGGACCCGAACGTCAGCGAACTGGGCAAGCATGTTCGCAAAGTCCGTAGAACTCAGCAAGGGAAACTATAGCTGGAAGTAGACGGGAAAGGCTCCAACAGCGTCCCCAAATTTAAAACCGAACTGGAAGCAACATTAAAAGACTTGGCTTCGGTTCGTACGGGTGCGCAAAGAATACCACTATCCTGCAGTGGACTAGACGAGGCCACGACAGCAGATGATCTCCACAGCTGCCTTGTCTCCCAATTTCAAGGTATCCTGCTGAAACTAGAGGACACCAAAGGACTACGTAGGATGCGGGATGGGACTCAGATAGCCTCGGTCCTGATGAACGCTAATGATGCGATTGCGTTCTTAGCGAAGGGCCCGGTAACCGTGGGTTGGTCAAGGTGCCGCATCATCCAGGACGTCCGGCCCACGAGATGTTACAAGTGCCTGGGCTACGGACATCGAGCAACGACCTGTAAGGAGATCGATCGATCAGACTGCTGCCTGCGATGCGGCGAACGAGGGCACAAGGCAAGGGGATGCGCGGCACCACCAAAGTGCCTATTATGCAGCGACGAAGTGGATAAAAAACATCCGACGGGCTGTTTCGCGTGCCCGACATACAGAGCCAGCCTTAAAGAAGTGAAGTCCCGCCATAATGCAGGAGCAAATTAAGATTGTCCAGCTGAATGTTAATCATTGCGCAGCTGCTCAGAGCCTCCTGGCTCAAACTGCGGCGGAGCGCAGGGTAGACATCATGCTCTTGAGCGAACCCTATTACCCCGTCCGTGGCAACCCCACAATGATACTGGACGAGACCGGTAAAGCAGCCATCAAGTGTTGCAGCAACCTGCTCATTCAGGAATTGGCGGCCTCGCCGATGCGCGGAATAGCATATGCGAGAATAAAAGGAGTGCATATTTACAGCTGCTACGCCCCCCCTAGCGACACCCCAGAACAGTTCGAGGAGATGATGGAAGTGCTGGGCAGCCACGCGGGAGGGTGCGGCCGGAAGATCATCGCGGGCGACTTTAATGCATGGGCAGTAGAATGGGGCAGCAGGATATCGAATCCCAGAGGACGAGCAGTAATAAACACAATGCTCATGTTGGACTTGGTATTGCTAAACGACGGCTGCAAACCAACGTTCAACAACGATAGGGGCTCGTCCTATATCGTCCTATATGCTGTTATATCAAATCGACTCGTTACGAATCCCAAATGGACACGCAGATTCAATGGCAACCGACCTCATGAAGATGCTCGAGGCAACGTGCGATGCAACCATGCCCAGGAAGAAAAAAGAGCAACGCAAGTCACCAGTGTATTGGTGGAGCGCCAACTTAAGTAAGCTTCGCTCGGAATGCCTAAGGGCAAGAAGAAGGGCGCAACGAACCAGAGGCAGCAGCCAGCACGCAGAACTCGTGGAGGCTTTTAGAAGAAAACGCTCCGAGTTTCAGCACGGCATATTGGCAGCCAAAGCGCGGGCCTATAAGGAACTACTAGATACCGTGGATAGAGAGCCCTGGGGACTTGCCTACAAACTCGTAGCCAACAAGCTAAGGAAGAGAGAGGCAACCCCAACTGACCCGGAGGTTCTGGCTAGCATAGTAGAAGAACTATTCCCAAGGCAGACCACTCTATGGCGGCCAACAGCAGTAGCGCGAAAAGCGACGCTTACGACGAGAATGGAAATCTTATAGATCGCCATCTGCAAAACAAAGGCTCAAAAACGCAACTCGTAGATTAAGAAAGGAGCTAATCAACGAGCAGGAATGCAAACAACGCGGATACATAGAGCAATTAGCACCTTTTAGCACAAAATATCCATTATGGAGAGCACACCCATCTCTAAGCCCCCCGGAGCATCAATTTGGTTTTCAGGAGAAATATGGAACAATCGAACAAGTCAATCGAATCACAACTGAAATTCGAACTGCATTCGAAAAGAGAGAGTACTGCACTGCCATTTTTCTCGATGTGGTCCAAGCATTTGACAGAGTCTGGTTAGATGGCCTAATGCACAAAATTAAATCAACACTCCCTGAATGCATCCATAAGCTTCTAAAATCGTACCTTTACAATAGAGTGTTCTCAGTTAGATGCGGCATTGTTACGTCTGAGGACCACATCATAGAAGCTGGGGTTCCTCAAGGCAGCTTACTTGGCCCAACTCTATACCTGTTATATACAGCCGATATACCAACATCGAGGCAGCTATATCTACGTTTACCGATGACACTGCATTCCTGAGCCGCTCTAAATGCCCACGGCAAGATACTGCACAACTTGCTATCTACCTGGCACATCTCGAGAAATGGCTTTCCGACTGGAGAATAAAAGTCAATGAACAAAAATGTAAACACGTAACTTTTACCCTCAATAGACAAGATTGCCCTTCGCTCGTATTAAATAACACTGCTATACCGAAATCAGATGAAGTTACGTACCTAGGTATTCATCTTGACAGGCGACTCACTTGGCGTAGACACATCGAGGCAAAAAGAACACACCTCAAACTAAAAGCTAATAGTCTACATTGGCTTCTTAGTATACGTTCTCCCTTAAAACTAGAATACAAGGTCTTACTGTACAACTCCGTCGTACCTGGACCTATGGCTCCCAGCTATGGGGGAACGCCAGTAACAGCAGCGTAGAAATCATCCAGCGAGCCCAATCGAAAATCCTGAGAACCATCACCAGCGCACCGTGGTACGTTCGAAGCGATAACCTACACAGGGATTTATTCATACTACCGGTCAGAGACGAAATAGCCAAATAAATGTAAAAATATAGCAACAAACTACGTGCCGATCCGAACAGGCTTGCGAGAGACTTAGCACGTCTATCTAGTCGAATCCGACTTCGTCGTAATGACATGCCAACCCAATGCTAATTATTAGGGCGACAAAAACCCATATCAGTTGCAATAATAACTTTTAATTAAATACCTCTTAAGATTTATAATCTTATTGTTAGACTCTTAAGGAGGAGCTTCAATAAATAAAGCAAAGCTATAAAAAAAAAAAAAATAATATAAAAAACCCTAAGCTAGCTGTGGGTCAGTGGCAGCGACGTCGGCGACGCTGGCGTAGACGGCAGAGCTGTTAGCAGAACTGCTGGACTGAGATTCTTCTGGTGCAATTATTTATTGGATTTATTTCTCTTAAACTCAAATACTCTTCAACAACATTTAACTTTAACAACAAGATTCGAACATGGTAATGGTTAGACTAGGAATTATGTTGATTTGATTATGGAGATATACATATATACAGGGTGCGGCAGCATAACTTTCTTTTTTAAAATGCGCGCCATCAGTTAGTTGATGTCATAGCGAAGCGCTAGTGGTCCTGTTCAAGAGCGGCTACTGCAAAGGTTTGTCCCGACACGGTTCATTTGCCATCATGCGTTGGAATAGTGAGGAGCGTGCCTTTGTCGTTGAGGCCTAGTTTTCAAGCGGATGTTCGGTTATTACAACACAGCGTGCATTTCGGAATCGCTTTAATTTAGCCCCGAATTTAGCCTCTCGTCCCAGACCGCAAATCAATTGTTACATGGGTCACTACATTCAGGCAAACTGCAAGTGCGACAAAACGAAGAACTGGAGTCCCTCGATCCTCAGATGGAGTTATTTGTCCATGGTTTTTTGGTGAAAATGAGGTTACATGCTACAGAACTTTTTTTTTGATAACCAACATCCAAGAAGAAATTTCCAAAATAACACCTTCTATGCTAACAAGAGTCACAACAAACGTCAGAAATCGGTTTACGCAATGTATGGAAAATGGGGGACGTCACATATCAGATTTCATCTTCAAAAATGTATAAATAAAAACATTAGACATGTACCTATAATACATTATAAAAATTAATAAATATTTTCCGATGCCTACAATAGTTTTCATTGAGTTCTGAAAAAAGGAAATTATGCTGGCGCACCCTGTATAAAGAGATTCAAACTTCATATAAAATTTATCATTATTTTTTTTTTTTTATTCAGACGATTTTCATCATTCAGGATCCGGATAATCCCAGTTGGTCCTGCAGCTTAGTGAAAATGGAAGTTGGTAGTGGCTTTGTCAAAATATCAGCCAATTGTAAAACTGTGGATTTATGACTTAACACAAATTTGTTTGTTTACAATTTGTTCCCTGGTAAAATGATATTTCATGTCTATGTGCTTACTACAGTTCTCTTGTGGCAAGTTGGATTGTTGGCTATATTTCGCAACCTTGGTTATCCTCGAAAATAAATATTGGACCATTTAATTTAAATTTAATTTCAAGTGTTAATGATTTAAGCCATAATGCTTCCCTTACTCCTTCGTATATGGCCATATTAAGCTTCGGTGAATGAAGCAGCAACAGATTTTTGTTTCATAGTACTCCAGCAAATTTCACAATTTTAAAGCATTTAAAATATATACTCTGTAGTACTTCTTCTGTCAGTCTCATATCCGGCCCAATCAGAATTAACATATCCCAGGAGAATTTTATCTACTTGAAAATTCCTTTTAAATTATAACTTCGAATCGACAGTTCCTTTTAGGTATCTTAAAATTCTTTTTTCTCTATTAATATTGTAAGTATATCGACTTAAGATACTTATTGATGTACTTAAATCCGGCCGAGTACATACATTACATACATTAAACAACCAATAAAATTCCTACATGGTGCTTTATATAATTCTTCTGCTTGCAAAGCCTCATAATTTAATTTACTTGGAAGAGGAGTCCCCACAGAATTACAATCTTCAATATTAAATTTTTTTTTAAATATTTTGAATATATGCAGATTGACTACGACAAATTTGATCATTTTTTCTATTCATTTTTATACCAATAAAATATTCTATTTCCTTTAAATCGGTAATTTGAAACTTATTTAAAAGATATTTATAAAATTTTGACATTCTTTTGGAATCCCTAGTAGAAATTATATCGTCAACATATAAGAGTACATATATATTTTTATACATATCTCCTTCATCGAAAATATATATACATCTGCCTACTTCTAGGTTCCGAAATCCAAATTTTTTACTGCGCCTTCAAATACCTCAAACCAGAATCTTGCAGCTTGTTTAAGACAATAAATGGCTTTATTAAGCTTACATACTTTATTTCCTAATACTGGATTAAACCTTTTAGAATCTTCATATAAATTTCATCTTTTAGTGCTCCATTTAAAAGGGCTGTTTTGACATCCATATAATGGATCAGTAAATTATATTGATTTTGAAAAGCTAAAAGATATCTAAAACTAGAAATTCGTGCCACTGGTGCAAAGGTCTCATCACAATCCATCATATATTCTTGGGTAAAGCCCTTGGCTACCAGTCTTTTAACCAATATTTTAGAAAATTACCATTTTTATCTTGTTTTATTCTTAAAACCCACTTACAATGTACTATATTTTTATCCTGAGGTTTTGCACTAAGCACCATGTATTATTTACTAAATGAGAATTAAGTTCGTCTTTAATGGCATCCTCCCTCAAGGTTCTGTCATTGCTCAGATTTTAATCTTCTCATATCATTTTAACATATTTGGGAATTCATCAGATGCTTTTCTCAAGATCTATATGATATTTTTGGCTTATGTTTAATTCTTTCACTGCGTCTAATTTGCTCATGAATTTCATTTTCTTTTACTTTATCACCAGTTTCACCCACTGGATCGGTATTCTCGAGACAAGTGGAATTTTTATTTAGATTTTCATCTGGCTTCGAATCCGTAGATTCACAATTTTCCACCAATCGAAAATCTGACTCTTCACTCTCTCCAATTATAGAATCACAATATTGGTCAAAAACATCATGTTCTACAGAGTCAATTTCATTTGAAGCCACCGATTTCATGTTTTTTCATCCACCACTACATCTCTAGCTGTCACGAATTTTCTCGTGTTCTCATTCCACAACTTATAACCATTTGGCTCGTTTTTAACAAGTATAGTCATTATCAATTTCTCGTCAAACTTTCGCTTTTGCACTCTGTCGACCCAAATATCTTTCGATATTTCAATATTGGCTTCTTTTTATCCCACATCTATTTTATAATGCTCTACTTGGGGACCTATTAATTAATTATGTTGTTGTCAAAACAGCTTCACCCCAAAAATTTTTATTTATTTTCTTTCAGTTAACCATAGAGCGAGCTTTTTCAGTGATTGTTATAATCATCCGCTCTGCAACACCATTTTGTTGTGGGGTATGAGGGACCGTTAAATGATAGCTGATATCTTTTTCAACACAAAATTCACGCATTTTATTAGAGTGATATTACCTGCCATTATCAATATATAGATTTAAAATTTTGCTACAAAATCTTTAAATACAAAGATCACGTCCGATTTATAAGTTATTAAATAAGTCAAACAGTAAAGTGTATATTGATCAATAAACACTACATAGTAGTTTTTATTATCAATAGTTGAGGGCATAATCGAACCACATACATCAGAATGAATTACAAATAGTGAGCGTTCAATATTTTCTTTTTTATTTGTGTTTTTCAAATTTTAGTCTAGATTCCTTTCCGTTAATACACGCCTTACATAATTCACTACTATTTACTTGTACTTTTTTTTATAAGTTCACTATCCTCAAACAAGCCATCTCATTTAATATCTAAGAATTTTCCAACAATTATGTGTCTCAATCTCTCATACCACATACGATATTCTTCATCATTTGATTTTACAGATGTATATAATTTACTGTTTAGATTAAATTTTACAGTCGGTACATTATATTCACATTTACCATCAAATACCAAGTTACCGGTTTTGATTACCGGTCATGTTCTTCCCAGAATTGTTAAATTTAACTTTCCCTTTCGCAGTAACATAAACAAATTCTCCACGCTTTGTAATCTCAATCGCTACGTTTAAATCTAAATTCTCAGATGGCTGTGTTTCTATCGCCACCTGAGCCTGTCTCTCTCTTTTTTTTTTATATAACTACTAGCTTCACCCTGCCACGCTTCCCTGTGGCAAATTGTAATTAATTTTAAAATAAAACTCTCAGTATTTCGAATCAATAAGCGGTAGGCGTAATAGTTCAGGGCGCTGCACTTTTTATTCGATTCTCCACGTTTATACGCTAAAAATTACTTTGACGAAGGTACCCAATATTTATTCAAAGTAAGGGTGTGCAACAGAATATTTAATTCATTAAGTATGCTGTAATAGCCACGGGTTTAAGTGGCCACGTGATTAAGGGCGGTCTTTATATAATAGTAGAGTCCTGACCCAGAAAAAGTCCAACTAATTATCAGGGAGACAGGGAAGGTCCCGCACCGAAATTTATTCTTCGACTGTTCTTAATATCTGCTTATAAAGGTTCGCTTAGCCTAAATTGCTTCGTTTTATAGGAGGCATATCAAATATAAATTATTTTTTCACTAATCACGAACTAAACAAACACTAACTAAGTAAACACTCTGCACAAAACACGGTATACGAATTTGTTTCGTGTATCAGTTGTCAAAAGCAAACTCAGTAGATTACTACGATTGACTACGTTTTAGTTACAAATTATTTGTATGGGAAAAAGAAGAGGGCTATTTTTAGGGGTTTTCCAGCAATAATTCTAATTTTTTTCTCCGTAAAAACCATCCTTGAACTTCAACGAACATTTTAAAAAAAGATTTGGCCAAATTGGTCCAGGCGTTGTTGAGTTAGCGTTTACCAACACATTTTGCGATTCATTTTTATATATAAGAAGATTTATTGAGGCATAAAGGGTATCTTAGAACTCTTTGGTGTCCTTGGTATCTATTAATACTGCCCGAAGGGCTCGCCGGCTAAGTGTGCTTAGCGTTTCCATAATTACTAAATTTAAACTAACTTAACAAACTAACAATAATTACAAAGTATTTAAAAACTAAGATATATATTAGGAAGACGATGGGGAGTATATCGTTTGGCATATCATCATCTCGCTGTGCGTCTTGTTGGACCGGTGGATTAGGTCCCTGGGACGTCGCCTGTTGAGCCTCATTTGTGGGCGAGATCGGGTAAGATCCTTAGCGAGTCTGTTTCGATGACGCTCCAGTCGGTCATTGTACCGGCTGGAGTGCAAATTTATAGTCTCGAAGACCGTGAGCAGCTTTAGGTCACTGTGGAGGGTGGTGTTCCTCACATACCAGTCGCAGCCAGTGATCGTCTTCGCCATTTTATTTTGGATGCTCTGGATTCTGTGGATTTGGCTGTCACACGCCAGGCCCCAAATTCGGCACGCATACCTCCAAATAGAAGCTATGATTCGGTTGTATATTATCAACTTATTTGTCAAGAACAGTTTTCTACGCGGGCCCAGTAGTACTATCCGTATCCGTATGTTATCGCCACTTTACGTGCTTTTGCCACTCTTGGCTTTGGTCGGAGCCGCCAATATTCCGCACTTTCCGGCTCACCTGACTCTGCAGAATTTGGAGCAAGTCCCAGTAGAGATTTAGCCCCTAATCATCGATGGATACTATGTTCGCGGTGTGGACAATGTCCCCTACTTGGTGTCCATTTCCCTGACCAAGGCCACCTACACGCATCTGTGTGGCGGATAAATCATTGCCAAGAAATGGATTGTGACGGCGGCGCATTGTGTCAAGGAGCTGGAGGGCTTCAATGGCGATGCTTTGGGTATTCCCGTGTATGCCGGAATCAGCAACAGATCCAATGTAACAGCAGCCCAAGTTCGTTATGTGGACTTTGCCTTCAAGCACAAATCCTTCAACGGCGAAGCTGGAAGCGATAATATTGCCCTGATCCATGTTTCCGAGAGCTTCGTTTATACCGCTCGGGTGCAGCAAATTGCATTACCGGATGTGAATGACGTTTATACGAATAAAACCACAGCTGTCTATGGATGGGGTCTCACCGAAGTTGACAACGACGAGTATTCCAAGGAGCTGAAGTACGCCTTTGCCTCGCTTCTGAACCGGGCTGCCTGCGCGGGTCTCCTGCCCTCGGATGCTCCGATGAGCAACCAGCAGATCTGCTGCCAGGTGAAGACCTGCTACGGAGACGGCGGCACTCCCTTCATCTACTGGCCCATCACCGGAGTCGCTGAGCTGGTGGGTTTGGCCTCCTGGAGCTACATGCCCTGTGGCTATGCTAGACGGCCGACGGTGTAAACTTCCATGCCCCAGTACGTGGGCTTGATCATCCAGGTGATGGCCGCCTATGACCAGCTGAATTAAGGAGCACCTGGAACTATCACATTTTTGCGTAATACTCTTGTAGTGCATTAAAATACACAGAAACGAATACCAATCTAATCGATGAGCATTGTGTTGTTTTATTGTGGACGATAAGTGGACGGCTGATTGCCAGAAATTGAACTATTATTTACGATCACCGATCAGCCACTAATATATATAATCGAATCAGTTATAATGCTGAGTAAGTGCAGTCTTTTTTGAGGGTTATTTAATAGTTTGGTTAGGATTAAAGAAAACTGATCCAATCGGATCTATTTTTAAGGAGGAAATAATCCACAATAAATCTGTTAAGACAACAATGAAAAGTCACCGTTTTTTGCAGTCTTTTAATTTAATATTTTAACTGGGATGCTTTTACGCCCGTAAATATGACCAATTTTTCAAAAATCTGCCTAGCCTTATTTCCATTGTTGGCAAAACTTAAAATAAATCACTAATATTCTATTATAATCCCCTTTGCATTTATTTCTGTCCCTTTTAATTCCGCGCTTATTTCAATTTGTTTTTTATCAATTACTTTCAACAAATCGTTTTCCTCTATCAGTGCCCTTACGAGGAACTTCTAAATTGAATATTTTTCACCGTGAAACGGTTTAATATTCCTTTTTTCTTTTATCCATGTCTTTTCTGGTTTTAACAACGCGTTGTCACTACGATAAAACTAACTGATCTTATTTTTTTTTCATTATACTTTGTGCTTCTTAGAATCACTTTTCGTTGTTGCTGTACTGCTTTTACATTTGCACACAAATCAAAAATTCGTCGTTTTTCTTTTTTTGTGCGTCGTTATAAATATGGTATATATATTTAAATATGTAATTCATTTTTATTTACTTTAATTATTCTTATTTGTACAATTAAAATATTTCACCACTAGGCTGCAAATGTGACTGGGCCCAAAACCTATGGATTTTAATGCAACGAGGTAGGATCAAGTATATCGTCAACCAGCCCATCAGCCAAAGCAGTAAAACACCTTTATTGTCTTTCTTCCTATATTCCTTTTTATTCCACACAACCGATGCAAACGCACGCTTTCGCTGTCTGCAGACGAATAAACGATTACTCTAGAAAATAAAAGTGAGAGGCAGCAACAACTAAGTGAGAAAGGACAGTAAGAAAGCGCGTCTCTGTTTCCAAGATCCTACTCATAACTCTCCTTTACGTCTCTTTCAGGTATTCTCACGGTAGTCGGAGGAGGTGGATTCACAAACTCAGCAGCATTGTGCATCTCTTTGGTTAGTTTTTCGATGGCCGTATCTATGTAGCTTAGTGTGGAAAAAGGGGGATTTGGGTTCAGGAAGGAAAGCATTCAGAACTTAAACTTGGGGGCATCTGTGAGTTTCCCGGTGAGTCTTCTGGGTGGGGTTTTTCTGAAAACGGGGATGTTTAGGAGCAAGTTTACTGCACTGTGATCGTAGTTGGAGCATATTATCTTCGAGTGTCCTATGCCCTTGGAGACGGTGAAGTTCAGCAGATCCGGCTGCTTTGAAGGGTCGGTAGGCCAGTGTGTGGGCTCTCCAGTTGAATGGCATTCCAGACTTTTCTGCTGCATGTACTTATGGAGCGTTTTGTCTTTGGGGTTGTTTGTGCGGGACCCCCACCAGGAGTGTTTGGCTTTAAAGTCTCCGGCTGCTATAAAGCGCGGTCCAACCGACTCGAGGAAGTCCTAAAGGTGGGTCTCGGTTATCGAGTGTCTGGGTGGGAAGTAAACCACACCAATATTGATATCTCCCTGTGGGCTGGTAATCCTGGTCAAGACAGCACTTAATCGTGCCACCAAGGAACTGAAGGACGAGCTATCCATCCTACGGTAGGACTCGTTCCATAGATTCCTTGAGGAGCTGGAACCTGGAGACCCGCAGCACAACCTGTGGAATGTCACGAGGCACATTAAAAGACCTGCGAAGAAGATATCACCCGTGCGCAAAGTGGACGGTTCCTGGTGTCGTGCTGAGCTCGAAAGAGCAGAAGCCTTTGCTGACTTTCTACTAGTGCATTCTCACCTTTCGGCATATGCACTGGCGAAGAGAGAGCTGCCACCATAAGGTTCGTAGACAGCCCAACTGCTCCTGGCCCGCCAATACAGCCCGTCGAACCACAGGAGATTGCGCAGGGGATCGCTTCCTAAAAAATGGCAAGTCATGTTGCCCCTAATCTGTTTCCAAAGGGTGGCTAATATCTTTACAGCTGCCTCCATCTAGGGTACTTCCCGAAAGATTGGAAGCGTGCTGAAGTAATTGTCCTCCTCAAGCCTGGAAAATCTGTTGCCAATCTAGCCTCGTATCGTCCGATTAGTTTGCTGGCAGTTCTCTCCAAAATACTTTAAAGAGTATCTTCTTGTACACACTCTACACAGCGGACCTCCCCATCACCCCCTCCAGGAACCTCTAAGAAGCCACATATGCCGATGACACCGCCTTCCTAGACTCCGCCATAGATCCCCAGGAAGCATCAGCCGTCATACAGAGACAACTGCTCTCGATCCAATCTGGACCTCTGGGATACAGTTGTGGGGCACGGCAAGCAAGTCAAACCGCATCCGAATCCAACGGTTTCAAAATAAATGTCTAAGAACAGTTCCTAACGCCCATCCGTACCACGAAAACGCCATCATTCATAAAGAGCTTGGTATTCCTTGGGTGGTAGAGGAGATCACCCGTCTCAGCAAAAGATACAGTAAAAGACTGGACAACCACCCCAACCACCTGGCCATCAACCTCCTAGACAATAGCCAATCCCAAAGATGACTGAAGAGGAAACACCCGCTTGACCTCCCCCAATAGACACCTAAGTCCTTAAAAGAACATTCCATGTACCTCCCTTATGTCAATGTCACCCCCAAACCATTTAATGATTGTCCACTCGGACAGATTTTAAATTAAAAATAAGAACGTTAATCAAAAAAAAAACTCTCCCTGACACACAACTTTGTATGTGTGTGACTTTTGTATTTTCAACAGATTTCTTAGAATTTTATTTTTGCTATTGAAATTTCATAGCATATTTGTTGTAGATCTTATAAGTGGTTCCTATTACATATTATGGTACCAATATATTGGTTTCTATATGTAATTTTGCTACTTCTTTATAAATAGGGTATGTGCTTCGGTGTAGTTAGTAATTTCCATGCGAGCCAAGGTCATGGCCAGCCATAAGAGAATTAAGAAATGCCAGAATAAGATAAATCGTAGACGGGTAAATTTAAAGTTAAAGCACAATCTGGTCGAGCACAATCTGGTATTTTGCTTAACAAAGACGGGTAAATTTAAAGTTAAAGCACAATCTGGTCGAGCACAATCTGGCATTTTGCTTAACAAAGATTTCTTGCCCTGGAACAGAACATTCTTTTCGTACTTTGTTAATATTTTTTCAGATTGTGTCTCTCTATATTATTTCGTCTACTTTTTTCGTACTTTTCTGGGTCGGTAGTAACGTATCTGCCAAAAAATATTTTAAGCGTCTTTGCTTTGTCAAAAATGTATTGATTAGTTATATTTGTAGACGGCTTTTTTCAGTATCTCTTCAAATGTTTGGTGCTCTTGGCTTAATTTGAGACATCTTTTTATTTCGAATAGAGTAGAGTGAAACCTTTCGATTTGGCCATTAACTGATATTTTATATGGGGGAGCCTTACAAATTTCTATGCCTAATTGGTCTTTCATCATAAAGATAATACTCGCTGAATTAAACGATTTTTCATTGTCCATTAATACAAATTTTTGGACACCGTATTAAAATATTATATCGTTTAATGGTTTTTTAATGTGCTCTATTGATTTTAACTTTATAATTTTTTCCTGTGCTAGCTTAAAAAATTTGTCTATTGCCGTAAGTACTAATTGTTTCTCAGTGGTAATATGTTAATGTGAATGGTATGTTCTGGGTATTCCGGTCCGGGTGCTTTTTAGTACTGGGTAAGGTGAATGGCTGACGTAGTTTCCTTTTTTACAAACTTGGCATTACTTTACTAAAGTGGGTATTTTTTGTTTCATTTTAGAAAAATAATATTTTTTTAAAAGGGTTTTTTTTTTTCTTCAGCATTCTTATGTTCTCTATTGTGAATTTTTAATATAACTTGGTCTTTTTTTTAAATTTCTTTTAAAAGATTTTCTACCTTTGATTGTGTAAATCTTATTTTTAGTAAGTAATAAGTAAAAAAATAAGTAGTAAGTAGGGATAATTTCTATATTTGCACCATTAGGTCTTCTGCCCGTATAAATGCGATTTATAACGGACGGATTTAAGTATTTTTACAGTATTTCGATTCCACAGGCACGAAATTTCTTAACCATTGACATTGACTTATGTCGAAATATTTAGGTGTTCCCTAGTAGTTTTTTTTAAAGGGATTTTCTTCTCTGACGGATTTAATATTAAGGTCTCTTTGTATATTTTCATTTCAGATATACCAGGATGTTCAATTGATTGTTCTCACTATCTTTGATTGAGCCCTTGATTGAGCCAACGGTCTCAATGTTAATTTCTGATGGCACTTCCCCATAGTTGGGAGTAGCGTTGTGTCGTTCGTGAACGAACGAACTAAATTGAACTATTCACCAAACTGAATTAACGAACGAGGTCTGTCGTTATAGTTCAATATAGTTCGTTAGTTCAATTTAGTTCACTTAGTTCAATATAGTTCATTTAGTTCAATATAGTTCACTTAGTTCAATATAGTTCACCTAGTTCACGTCGTTCATTTTGATCTCTTACCCCGATTGTTCGTTCGTTGTTCACTTAGTTCGATAGGTCGGTCTTAGTTCATTTAGTTCGAAAGTTCGCTTATCGAATAAGCTCATTAATTTTCGCATACATTTAAAACTACGGTTTACAATTTTGTGTGTATCTATGGCTTCAAAACGAAAGCATAGCAAAGTTTGGAATTTCTTTGATTCAGTGGATGAGAAGAGTGATAAATGCAAATACTGCAAAACTGTGCTTAGTGTGTCTGGTAAAAATAAGCACCCAGTAGCTTTTGAGGAAACAAAGAGCCAAACCAATGAAAGCCGACAGGAAGCAAATGTAAACATAATATTTTGATTTATTTATTTAAGAAGGCTTACTAAATTCTTGATTTCTTTTAACATAGACTCCTCAGATAATTGGACCCCAACAGCAAGTAATAACTTCGTTCATTCAACGACCACCGGCTGCCTGGAAAGCTGAGAAAATTGATAGGCAACTAGTTCGTATGATTGCAAAAGGTCATCATGCATTGCGAATTGTAGAAGAGCCTGATTTCAAGCAGCTCATAGATGATGTGTCTAATTGCCCCGGATACAAGATGCCCACTCGAAAAACGCTGTCCAACGTGCTTCTTCCAAAGCTTCGAGACGAAATTGTTGGTAGCGTCAAAGAAAAAATGGAGCTGGCATCTGCAGTTTGTTTGACAACGGATTGTTGGACCTCTCTTGCAAATGAAAGTTATATTGCTGTTACAGCTTATTTTATTGAGAGTGAGGCAACTGTTATGAGCTCGTTGAGCAGCACAGTGGTCAAAATCTATGCTATGTTATCTAATCTATGTTATTGTAAACTTCTCTATTCTCTTTTCAAAAATCAAATTAATGTATTAAAATTAATATATTATCTGTTTGTAAACTCTTTATTATTTCTTATTTTCATTATGTATAAGTGTTTTTGACATAAATTGAATAAATAATATTAATTTTCAATGACAGCATCGTATGAAATAAATTCATAACATTTTTTTTTTTTTTGAAGCACCTTTAAGCAAGTTTAAAAAATGAACGATTGAACTAAATGAACGAACTAGTTCATTGATTTTAAACGAACGAACGAACTTATTTATCAAATTGAACTAGGATTACCCAACACTAGTTGGGAGCCGTACGTCTAAATTTGTTTTAGTACAAAGTTATAGAATAGTCCTGTGGTCCAGACAGAGTGGCTTCGATGTGTCTGCGCCAAGTAAGCCGTCGGTCCCGGTGCACTCCAAGATAGGCCACATTTGCTTTCGGGAGTACGGTGTTGTTTTGAGGTGATCAAAGGACACTCTTGCCGATTGAGTGTAAATGTTACATGCTTAAATTTTTGTTCGTTTATTTTGATTCGCCATTCATATAGCCACTTATCGACGGCCACTGGGTGAGAAGAGAGCTTAATTAGTAGAAGTTGTAAGCAGTCTGCTTGTGGGTATGTCTGCTGTATAAAAGTCGCACAGCGTTGGATCAAGTACGCTATTTTTGGGAACTCCAGCGTTTATAGATGGGTCGTCGGATTTGTCAGAGTTGCACCTCACAGCAAAGGTTCCGTTGAAATACGACTTAATGAGTTTGTTGGTGTTTTGCGAAAGCATTGTTTTAATTTTGAACATTATTCCATCTAGCCAGACGTTGTCAAAAGTCTGAGAGACATCCAAAAATATTGCAGGGCAGTATTCCCGTTTTTCGAAGGCAGATCGTAATGGACTGACTTGACATTGGTTCCATGTTTCTCTCGAAAACAGAACTGATGCGCTGGAATAAGATTGTGTGTCCCTAAGTAGGGGGTTATTCGGGGCATCACATTTTTCGAATACGAGAGACAAGACAATAGGCTTATGGGCCTGTGGGAGGGAACTGAAAGGTCGAATATCGATTTTTTCCATCTCTCTAGAGTACCCGAGTTTTGTGATCGCGTTAAAAAGCAAAGAAATAGTACATACAACACAGTATGGAAGCCCGATATTTATCCTTGGCGGTATTAGATCACATCCTGTTGACTTTATTGGATTTAGTTGATCCTTTATGATTTTAGATATTTCATTCACTTGAAATTCTATTGGCTCATGTTGTGCTTGGTCGTCTGTTACCGTTGAAAATACCAAACGAACTTGTACGTTGAAGAAGCGTTGTAAATGTGGTAGCTCTGTCTTTATCGCTGCGGGCCCACCCACCAGTGATATTTCTTTATGGTTATATCGTTTCTGCCGTTGTGGTTAAACTGGGATGAGCTTTCCATAGTGAGTGTTTGCGGCTTGAAATTAAAAGTTTCCTTATATAGCGATGTTGGGCACTTTTATTTCTTTCCTTTAGCGCATTGAGAGTTTTCCTGAAGCATTTTTTAATCTTTGCTTTGCGATTGGCGATCTTGCCACTCCCGTCGCATACGTCGTTTTTCAAGAACGAGCCGCTCGATACCTACGCTTGTCATTCTGGGTCTGCAAGGTGCACTCTCAAGCTATAGCTTGGACTCTCTCCAGGGATTCAAAATCGGCATCAAAGTTTACCCTTGGGATCAGCTCAACGTGTAAGCTTATGTATTTTCTCTATTTGAACCAGTTTGTTATCTTCCATGTTAATCTGCTAGCCTGCATTGTAATCTCAGGGCGTTGGAGGACGTTCAGATTTAATAGGACTGGCGAGTGGTCAGATGATAGATCCGGTAGAGATTCGGCACGGATGAGGTTTCGAGGGCTATTTTTGGTTATTGCGAAGTCGATCAAGTAACGAATTTTGTTCCGGTCGGCCAATATGAGTACAACACTTCACATTTCACTTTCACTGCGAACGGTCACTTTTTTTTCTTGCGCTCCTTGATTAATTATTGCCATTAGTAAGACAACCCGGTATTTTTTGAAAATACAAGATAATAATTACCCAAACACTTAGCTAGATAACTTTCGCATTCGCGTCTGCACGGTACCATATTTGGTAAGAATTCAATTTTATTTTATGTATCCAAGTAAGGTACTGTGTCCTTATTCTATTCCCTATTCTTTCATTTTGTGCCATCCGTATTATTGCAAAATCTTACTCTCTCTTAGTTTGCGCTTTTTTTTCATTCTCTCCCCCTTTCATCCCGCTCTTATTAAACAAGTACAGTGGTTTAAGGCTTTTAGTTTTGCGTAAAATTATTTATTTGTTTTCAATTTATTTTTAAACATTTAAAATTTCTTGATTATATTTAAAAAAATTTTTTTTTGTGCGTTGCTTTGTTTATTGAAGCTTCTCATTATGAGACTAACAATAAGTATACAAATCTTAAAAAGTATTTAACTAACAGTCACTATTGCAACTAATAATTCAACATTGCAACAAAAAATAATTCTAGTATGAAATTTTATAGCATCTGAGCTATAAAATCGGGTAAAAACCTATATCCGTGTCCCAGCCTAGCATCCCGTGTTGGCTGTGTGAAAGCATGGTACATACTAAATGTGCCGGTTTCACCGCCTCAGTTTCGGATGCAATTTCACGAAATGTTGACTTCAAGTTTTGCTGCAGTAGATGTCGCGCAGTTCAAAAAGAGATGCGAACGTTCATGCAGAAAACTAAAAATGTGTTCAAAGAGTTCGGTGGTTTCCGTAAAAGCAACTTTCTGTGCCTATAAAATTCACTGTTAAGGGTAATCCACCGTCCGGACCCCCGGTAAGGACTGATGTCGCGGTCACCAACCGTAACACCAAAACCTCTATAGGTGAAAATCACTATCTTGCGGTCAATCACATGCTCATACTTACCACCTTTTTCAGAAGTTAATCTGAACTTATCTACTCAAACATCGAGAATTCACCATCTTTATCACTTTCAACACCCTTGGTCAAATAAACCACGTAGGGGATTAGGTCAGCTTCTAGATCTATGTTTTGTTTCTGATCCAGGTTAAATAACCCTTTCCAGAGCCATGCAACTTTAACCTCAGAAGATCCTTACCACCCAAAGCTTTTTTTTTATGTAGCATATTTATTAAGGCAAGCGGGGTCACCAGCGGCCTCTTTATAGCATTGCTAGATATTATTTCAGCTCAAAGGGAGCGCCGGCTAGACACTTGCCTAGCTTAATACTTAGAAATTAATAATATAATAATTGGACTAAATACCAATTTCAAGTCTACGGGAACGACACCTAGGGTATCGTGTTATTAGGGCTGACGCCTTTTTAGCCTCCATAGCAACGTCCCAGTGGCTAGTCGTTGTACCATTGTAGCGGCTGGAGTAGTTATTAATCTCGTCAAAGACTGTGGGCAGCTTGAGATCTTTGTGCAGGGACGAGATACGAATGTACCACTCGCATCCGGTAATCAATCTGAGTGTTTTGTTTCGGACCGTCTGTACTCTTTTGATTTGGCTGTCACAAGCTAATCCCCATATTTGGCACTCATACCTCCAAATCGGCGCGATAATTTTCTTGTAGGTGGTAACCTTATTAGCCAATGACAGTTTTCTCCTTGAACTTAACAGCAAAAAATGTTTGTTCATTGCATTTCGTATGCGGATTCTAACGGTGGCGAAGGTAAGTCTGCGATCCAATGTAAGACCAAGGTATTTAGTTGAATTGGTCTGTGGGACAGGCCTTCCTTTTATGTCGATAGCAGGCGGGGTTTTCCTTAATAAGGAAAAACAAACATTGGCGGATTTATCGCTATTTATGCCGATGTTCCAACGCTTCGCCCATTTCGCGAACGTTGTGGAAAAACTGCTGGATCACAGCTTGATCTGTGGGTGATACAGACGTCGTCTGTAAACGTGGCCAGCATGGAAGACGGATTGTCTGGTTGCGGCATATCACTACTGTAGAGGCAGTACAGGAGAGGCCCAGGACACTACCCTGTGGGACACCAGCCTTCGCTTCGTATTTGGCAGAGACGGCCGAATGGAACCGAACCGCGAACTGCCTTCCCTCAAGGTATGACCTCAGTAGGTGGAAATATGGGGCCGGTGGTCTCTCCTTTATTTTAACCAGTAAACCTGTGTACTATACTCGGTCGAACGCTTCCTTGATGTCGAAGAAGAGGGCATTGCAGAATTGTTTCCGGTGAAATGCCGTCAGTACTTGCTCAACCGATGAAGTTGCTCCACTGTACAATGACCAACTCGGAACCCGAACTGGTGCTCAGGAGTAATCCCCTGAGTATCCATAATCCTAACAATCTGGACAGCAATCAGTCTCTCAAACACCCTCGAAATCGAAGGGAGGATACTGATCAACCGATAGGACGCGGGGTCCATTGCCGATTTGCCTGGTTTGTCGATCATAGTTATTAATGCGAGCCTCCACTGTGCAGGGAAGCATTGCAATCTCACTATGGCCTTTAATGTGGCGTTAGTAATGCCTTTAGTGTGGCGTTGCATATAGGATGGTGGCCAGATGCTCTGCTGATATTTAAGCGACCGATAAGTTCAGATATCTTACTGGGGACAGAAGGACTAATAGGCAGGGTCATTTGGAGCGCTTGAGACAGTCTGGCATGCGTTTCGTTTACTTGATCCGAGCTCGCTATCTGAAATGGCTGAAAACGTTTAGCCAGGTGCCCAGCAAAAACCTCGGCTTGCTGCAAGTCTGTCCGACACCATGTTCCGTTGCTATCTAGAAGCGGCGCCTTCATGGCGCACCTCCTTTTGATGGCGCGTGTGGCCTTCCAAAGTGAGTGCGTCGAGTCATTATCAGTTCCAGTGTTCGCCAGTCTCGCATTGAACCTTTGTGATCTGCCAGTGCCCGTTGAAGTTCGCTTTGTGTTCTATTCCACGCTGTTTTGTCCAGGGAGTGTCGAGACCTCATCCACCTTGTGCGTAGGCGTCACTTTTCACGGATTAGAAAGTGGATCGCATTGGTGATCGGGATACCTGATGCTGCGGGCTTCCGGGGCGGAGTGTGTGCTGCCATTTTTGCTGCTGTCTTGACTTTGCTGGTGAACAATTCAACGGCGTCATCCAAGTCATCCCCAGATCCCATATCGACGTGCAGAGTTCTCTCAAGTTGTCCTTTGAAGAGTTCAATGTTGCTTCTCTTGGTTATCAGCCTCTCTGACGTCGGGGTAGCCATAATGGCTGTGTCCAGCGTGATTATTAGCGGTAGGTGGTCGGAGCAGAGGTCAACAACAGACCGTACGTGGATACCCAGGATGCCCCTTGTCAGGGCAAAATCGATGAAGCCAGGAGATCCTTGTCTGCCAGGCGAGTACCGTGTGGGGCCAACTGTGGCACGACAGTTCACCTCAGTGCTCAAGGCAAGATTCGCTAGCGCACGACCTTGTTGGTTACACCTTTCTGCACCCCAAAGCCAGTGGGACGCATTCGAGTCACCCGCCAAAATACCGCCACCTCGGGCAGTTATGGTCCAGAATGTCGGTAAACTCCTCCGAAGTCCATGCAAATCTCAGTGGGCAGTAGACTGCTCCAAAGTTAGTGGTGCCAAGTACTGTTTTTATGGCTGCAGACGCAAGTGGCACCTTGTCAGCAGTAATTGGGGTTAACGGCAAGTGGACCAGGCTGTGACCAGGATAACTGTTCCTCCTTTTGCGTTGCCATCTCTCTAAGGCGGAGTATTTCGATTTGTTCTCGCCGCACCAGACAATCAAGTTCGGGCAGCTGTGTGGACACACCATTGGCCTTCCACACTAAAATGCGCAGCGGCATTATTTTGAGGCTTGCTGCACTTGACGAGCAGAGAGCAACTTGAAAATTTGCCCCTGCTGCTGTGTCTGTTCCTGCTGCTGCTTCAACAACTTCAAAAATAGGTCCATCTGTTTCTCTTGGATAGAGCGTAGACCATTGATGCTATCGTTGAGCGTTTTCAGAATTTCCTCTATTTTGTTGCCATTGGATGCTGAGCTGGATCGCGACAACTTCTTGACCGAGTGCAATTTCTTTCATTTCGCTGTTGATGGTGATGTTGTGCCTGAGTCTGGTTTTGCTCCGTGTTCCTGCCCCTTGTTATGTCCCCGAAAGAGACACTACCCCTGGTGATGGCGACCTGGCCACTGGGGGCAAGTTGGGGCACCGGACTCGTTGTCTGATCTTCTAGCACCCATGCCGTGCTTGGGCCTGGAGCGTTGTAGGAATGCCTTGGCACATCCTGAGTAATTTGCAGGGTGCTGCTCTTCACAGTTTTAGCACGTACATACTTCATTTCGAGGCCAAGTGCAGCTACTTGCGGGGTGTTCTCCTGCATATTTTACACAGACGTGGTCTTTGCGGCAGTATTTGGCCGAGTGGCCAAATTGCTGCCATCGGTCACACTGCACAACAGATGTTCGTTTCAAGAGCGGTTCGACTGCAACCCTCATGTAGCACAGTGTCTTGATATTTAATATGTCCTTGTTATTTGACGCAGTGGAATTATTAAAAAAGGACATTTTAATCGGTCTCGGCTCGGAGCAGCCTGGTTCGCTGCGGCGCTGGGGCGTGTGTGCGTCTAAAATCAGCTCTGGCGGCTTGTTAGCTAGTGTTAGGCTGATCACTCAATTTTATTATATATACCAATTTACACAGGATCCGAAGCAGTTGTATAATTTTGTGAACACAACTCGTAAGCATGTATCTTCTTCCTCCTTAATTTTGTTTGAACATTTATCGGCGACTACTCACCAGGTTATTACCGATCCCCACATGTGGAAAAAATCTTGCACAATTCCCATACATAAAAAAGTAACAAAATCCGATGCTGCAAGCTATAAAGGAATCTCTAAAACACTCGCCCAAGTATACACCTGCCAGTGACAGTGGACCAGGAAGCTCCGTTAAACTCGAGTCGATATACAAATAAAAAATCACTTATGATCTCGAACTTTTTGCCATATGCCATACGCAATTTCAAGGCGAATTATAAGCATTATGATAAGCCGCACAAAATCTAGTTGCGTCCACAGTCGCTTCTAGAAACCAACCACAGCCAAGATGACTACTAATGATGCCATCAAAGGCTTGGGAAAACTTAAAACTGCCGTAAAAAGGCACTGGAAGCTGAAATACATTAAAAGGTTTATGCTCAGATACAATTGGCGCTCTACAAAATAAAAGTTGGGGAGCCGACTAAGCATACGTGAGCGCTTAAGGCAAGTGTCAGGTTACCAGTTCTTAACATTCTTGGCTGGGAGCAATTAGCGCCAGTTCCTCTATTTCGGCTTTATTCGCTCATGTGTTAATTAACAAATACGCGCGAGAGCGCGTATACTAAACTTATGTACTAACGTAACGAATTTAGCTAGTCTTGACGAGCAAGCGTAAAATGCCGAATTAACCATATTTAATAAAACGGCTTACGTCGTAAGCTTAGTCTAAGGGCTGCGCTGGGCTATACGGATAAAGCATGTCATTCCCAATCCGATGATGACGCCGTAACGTTTGCCTCAACAGTGGTTCTTCTCATGGATTAGACTAGACTCTTTTACTAAGATTATGGTTAAGGGCTTATTATATTGATTACTGGCCTTGTGGCTCAGCAAAGACCAGTACATATATGCGAACTTAGGAATTACAGGCTTGGGTCGATAGTGCACTTGAGTTTCATTTGAGTTTGATTATTTTTATATAGCAACTAAGTGTTACTGATGTGAAGTATACTGGGTAAAGGTGAAGTAATCTATCGCTACTCTATCAGGGAAAATAAATATAGTTAAGTTAGTTAGATATATAAATAAAGTTAAGTTTTCGTTCAAGCAATTCCGGCGAATGGAACTTTGGTTGTTCATTTTTCCAATCAGTAATCTCCGACAACAGTAGTATCGGACCATGTTATTCTAAGCTTCTAACCCACCAGTTAAGAAATTCCATCATACGGTTAGTAAACACAAAATCGGCTGTGGAAAAGAGAAGTATTGTTAATGACAAAAATGTACAGAGACAAGGCTCGGGATACTTTTGTACGATTGTTGCAAGGCGACTTGCCTTGTCTATTGGGAATTAAGGAACAAGTAGATTTCCCCTCTGCGCTACACAAACATGGAAAAAATAAGACACTTTAGGAACCAGGTCCCCCAGCCTTCACTACTATCCAATTCATTAAAAGATAAACACCATAAATTCTAGCTACAAAAAAACACTCCACCATGGCCACAGACACCAAAACCACAGCCTATACATGTGGATCCCAGTGCTAAATCTAGAATGGTCAACTACATAAACAGACCTCGCTTCAAACCTGGCGAAAACCCTCTGGTCCAACGCCAGACGTAGTAAAACCACAAATAAAAAAAAAATAATAATAAAAATGGGAAAAAATTTGGGAAAAGCCACAAAAAAGTCTTCCTCAAATAAGTTCCGTTGAGAAAATGTTTTATTCATATGATTTCAAATTCAAAGAAACATACATAAATCTTAAAATTACGTTTTTATGTAATAACAAAAGTTCTAATAACCTATATGAATGAAGTTTTAATAAGATTCCCAGTCGAATCATCATTGAGAAAGAGATCAGTTCGATTTTATTTTCATTAAATATTTTCCGACAAAACAAAAAAAAAAAGTTTTTGGCAAAATAATCAACCTTTATTATTTCATCGAGGAAATTCAAAAATAGAGGTGCTTCAAGAGAAGTATGGTCGATCGATTCCGGGATGTCGGAAGTCGCTGGATGCACTAAAGCGGAGTTACGAGAGGTACCACGAACAGGATGCTCCTTTCAGAGCATGCCCCCGCCTAGCACAACTGGCAGGGATCCTTTTATGGTAAGCAGCCCAAGCCTATTAAAAAACCCTAACCAGATAACAGTTACAAATAGTCGCCTATTACCGCAAATTGAAAAAAATAGTAGTACGCTTACATTCCAGCCGGCTTCAGTCTCTTGGCAAAAAGTTCCATCCAAGAAGAGAGCCTACCAACCTCAAAAGTTCATGAACATAGAAACCATCTCGCTTTAAATAAATTTGCTGCTCTTGCAAACCTAGATGACTGTCAAGAAGGCGAAAATAGCATGGACATTCTCCAGGTCGAAACCGTTGCAGAAAAATAAACTGGACAAGCAAAAATTCCAGTGGCAAAAAAGTCACCTAAACCTAGCCACATAACAGTACTTGCTGTCAGCGACGTATCTGCCTTAGAAAGACGTAAGACTATAAACCAGAACGTCTGGTTTATAGACATCAAAAAGGCTATTAATAACAGAGAAGGCAAGGACCTATGACGACCTAGAGTGCGTTAATTGCCAAGGCAAACATGAGGCAACTAACAAAGGCTGTGGAATTTACGTCCAGAGACTCAAAAGCCGAAAAACTGGAATCAACATTACTCCCATGACCCACGTAGAACACGACCTGATGGAAAATACTCCCAACAGCGAAATGCTTTCTCAAATACAAGGTTCCAGACTTTTCCGAATGCGGCGTTTGCTCCTGTAACAAACACAGGCGAACCTCAACATCCTAACCAAACGGCAATTGATGGCTCCCTCGCACAAATCATCATCTCAATGCAGCAGACCATTGCTGGTCTACAAAAAACCATCGCTGAGTTATTTGAGGAGATCAAAGAACTCAGAGGTTCTAAGTTGTTGACGCAGCGCAAGTAATGGCTTGTGAACTGCGCCTCGGAGCCTGGAACGCTCTTAGCATTATCCCAAATGCTAATGAGCTTAAAGTGTTTCTCAGCAAGCACGAAATTGATGTTATGCTTATTTCAGAGACACTCCTACACGACGGATCCTACTTCAATATGATAGGTTACAGCTGCTATCGAGCAGATCACCCAGGAGGTCGCCCCAGAGGAGGAGCTTGTATCCTAATCAGGTAGGGATTAGCGCACTATCACCTGCATTCGATCACAACGAATCACCTACAAATGGCTACAGTAAAAATTTCCACTAATTTGGGCGATATTACGGTGTCAGATGTGAACCTTCCTCCAGGCCTGCCTTGGTATTCCTCTGAGTTTGATAATCTCCTTGGTCAACATGGTCAAAAGTTTATCATTGGAGGTGATTTTAACGCTAAGCATCGCCTCTGGGGTAGTATAAGAGCGAATGCTCGAGGCACAGCACTTCACGATGTTATCTCCAGCAGCTCAACTCAAGTTCTGGCTACAGGCAAACACACTCACTACCCGTATAACACGAGGAATATACCTTCATGTATCGACTTCTTCTTGTACAAAGGTATAGCTAGCAGTCTACTATCAGTACGCGAAGAGTATGACATATCTTCCGATCACTTGCCGCTGATCGCTTCACTAACAACGTCACCTCTTAGCACCGCCCCTATTAGGATGCTCGTTCCACCTGGTGCGAATATAAGGCTGTTTCAGTACGAACTTAACAATGCCTTTAACCTTAATATAGAGATAAATACAGCAGTTGATATCGAACAAGCGGTTGAAACTTTTATGAAGAAGATCAAAGATGCAGCTCAAATTGCAGCTCCTGGCGGCGCAGTTCATCTACGCATCTTGATTACCAGCGTCGCTCTCTCTGTGGAAGCAGTAGGACTCTTAACTCTCAAGAAACATCTTCGGCGTGAGTTCATCAGGACCAATGACCTAATAATTGACAGATTGTACCGAAGGATATCAAATCGGGTAAGAAAAGTACTGGCCAACCTGAAAAGAGAAGCAACTGACGCGTGCCTCGGGAAAGCTACTGCCGATGAAAACTCAAAATTCGCGCTCTGGAAGCTCACGAAGAGATTCAAGAGACAAGTTGCTCCAAAGTTTCCAGTTCGTAACCCAGATGGCACTTGGGCAAAATCACCTCAGGACAGAGCTGAAGAGTTTGCCAGAAACCTGGAGGAAAGATTCCAGCCGTTCGAGACAGCATCGCCAAGACGAAAACAACTGGTTACTGAATCCCTAGAAGCCCCATTGCAGATGACTCTTCCTGTAAAGCCTATTAAACTCACGGAATTGGAAGATGATATCAAATCCCTTCGCAACCACAAGGCTCCTGGTGAGGATAACATTGACAACCGCTCCATTAAGCTGATGCCCCACGAAGCTTTGTTATTCCTTGTTCTGATTTTCAATTCTGCTCTTCGACTGGGACACTTCCCAAGTGCCTGGAAGAAGGCGAATATCATTATGCTCCATAAAAATGGGAAGCCAGCAGAGGAATTAGACTCCTTTAAAGTAGTACAGGACGGACTGTCCTCCCAAACAAAAAGAGTCAGAGCAGGTGTACCCCAGGGAAGTGTGTTAGGTCCAACACTGTATAGCCTGTATACGCACGACATGCCCTCAGCTGACAAAATGCCGCCTACAGATCCCAATGACATGCTTGTTGCCACCTTTGCTGATGACACTGCAGTCCTGGCCAGAGATACTTGCGTCTATACAGCCACCAATACGCTTCAGCTTTACCAAAAAAAATTTGAAAACTGGGCCATACGCTGGAACATCGCAGTCAATCCGGAAAAGTGTGTATCCGTGACGTACACCCTGAGAAAAGACACATCACCAGGTGTGTTTCTGCATGAAGAGCTCCTCACACAATCGAACGCCCACAAATACCTCGGTGACACTCTGGATAAGCGACTTACATTTCAACGCCATGTAACGGATGTAACTCGGCGGCTCAAACAAAGGCGAACAGCATGGCTTGGCTCCTTAGGCCTGGAAACAAACTTTCAATTTCAAACAAGGCCAAAATTTATAAGGTTGTATTGGCTCCTATTTCGAGATATGGCATCCAAGTATGTGGCATCGCCGCAAAGTCGCACCGCAACAAAATTCGTGTGGCGCAGTCGCAAATCTTGCGTAAACTATCTGGAGCGGCTTGGTACATCCGCAACAAAGACATTGAAACGGAGCTGAGGGTACCAAGGATTGGCGATGTCATAAATAAGCAAGCAATCGCGTACATAAATAAATTGGGAAACCACCCTAACCAGTTGGCTCGAAAGCTCTTGAAGAGGAGACAAGTAATGGGACTGAGGGCGAGAAGGAGGCTCCTGCGCATTCACCCAACAGATCTGCCAAGAAGATATATAAAAAAATTAATTAAATTATTAAATTAAATTATTATTAATTAATTAGGTTTAAGTATGTAAATATGTAAATACTCGATAGAAATTATGAATCTCTGCAGTATAAGTTACTATACACTATAATAGTAACAGTAGACTGCAATGTAAATAAATACAATTTTAATAGAAAAAAAAATAAAAATAAGAAATAAGAAAGGAGGGGATGATGTAATCGCCTCGTGATCGTCAACTCTGCCAGTTCAGTGAGACGGTGATCTTCTTTTCCGGGAGGTGCACTTTCAGACTCGCTGTGGACTTATCACTTTTCCTGAATATGTGCAGAACACGATGGGAGAACTTCTCTCCGTTACTAGTATTGAATTTTGATTCTTGGTTATTAATAAATCTTGTATTTTATTTCTGGCCAAAGAGACCTCATGCTAGTGTGGCGTGTGAACCGTGTTTTTTTGTTCTGACCTGATGATTTTGTTAATTTTGTTTTGCGTTTGTGTATTATATTAATGAGCACTCGCCTGTTTACTATTTTAAGTGCGGTACCTAGAAGGTCTAGGCTCGTGGCGATCGTATTGTGTACTTTTGATACGCATAAAAACTTTTAATATGGTCGATACGGATGTCTAACAATCTTCGCGTATGCGACTCCGGGAGCAATTTTTTCTGTTCCCACACAGATTACATTAGTAAGGAAGCAGCAGTCGAGTTTCCCTGTACCCTGTACAAAATACCCCGTACCCTTAGATATGCTTATAATTTATTTATTAAGTATCAATAAATAAATGAAACAATATTCTATTATAAAAGAGTACCACAATAATTTAAATTTTGCCTTCTGCCGTTGCGCTATGTTATGAAAATAAGTTTCGTATGTCATAAAGCCATGCACATTTCGCTGTCAACGTCGCAGACGACGTCGCGCAATGTGCGTTTTGCTGCGCTTCTGCTTTCCTTGCCAAAGATTTTGCATGTGGCATAACTTCCGTATTCCTTATCCGATTTGGTTAAAATTCAAAAATTAGATAGCTTTTATAAGCACCAACGCATATGCCGAATTGCACAGTATTAGGTTAATAATTGTGGGCGTGGCAGTTTTTTGCAGTTTGCGGGAGAGCGGGGGGTGATATCAAAATAAAACAACAAACTATCCAACCTATCCAACGATATATGGCACATGTCTGTAGCTCTTGTAGTTTCTAAAAAATAGGCGTTGATACGGACAGACAGACGGACAGACGGACAGACGGACGGACGGACGGACGGACGGACGGACGGACGGACAGACGGACATGGCTATATCGACTCGGCTGTTGATGCTGATCAAGAATATATATACTTTATGGGGTCGGAGATGCTTCCTTCTGCCTGTTACATACATTTGCACCATATTATGATACCCTTTTTACCCATTTTTAATGGGTACATAGGGGCTTTATCTCAGATTTTCCTTATGGACCACTCTCCCTCTAATAACGACAGATGTTCCCATGTCTGCTTCCACGCGCTTTTCACTATACAGTGCGGTTAGTTTACCCCCTAACCTTTTTTAATTTAGAAGGTATACCGTTTCTCCTACCTCGAAAATTCGGATTTGTCTAGTAGGGTTGCACCTATATAGACTGGCCTGTTGCACCTTGATTATTTGTTCTTTCTAATTTTTTCCTATTGCCCATTTGTGCTCGTCGTTGGCTGGCATACTTGGGTTGCAAATTTGAGTGTAATGTTTTATTTTTACTCTACCGTGGCTCTCATGATGAGCTCGACGGTGTCATCAACCTTTTAATGCACCTAGCTATCTCCGTTAGGGTGCTGTGAAATCGCTCCACTTGCCCGTTGGAGCTACTGTGTAAAGGGGTTGCGTTTACAATGAAGTTATGGTGTCCGAGTTGAAGAATTGCTCATTATCGCAGTATAATGGGAAAAATTGACTAGTTGTAATATGGGGCTGCGTACTTTCAATATGGCCCTAGAAATTTATTCACGCAGGTTAGGCATAACTTCTTATCTGTAGAGTAAAGGTCTATGTGCAGCATTTCGCCCGCATATGAGGGGATTGACACCCAGTTCTGCTTCTTGGGGTATCTGTTGACCTTCGCTGATCATTACGAGCTTAGACATATTTGGAAAATAGTAATACTGAAGGACTTGTTTTACATTTTCCTGTTTTTTTTCGGATTGGGAAAGTTGCAGTAAATAGCGTTCACAACATCTACGTTTACAACTTCTTTAACTAATTCGAACAGCGAAACTAACAAAGCGTCGGCCAAAATTGTCCTCTTTTTATACCCTGTACCCATTAAAAATGGGTGAAAAGGGTATCATAATATGGTGCAAATGTATGTAACAGGCAGAAGGAAGCATCTCCGACCCCATAAAGTATATATATTCTTGATCAGCATCAACAGCCGAGTCGATATAGCCATGTCCGTCTGTCCGTCCGTCCGCCCGTCCGTCCGTCCGTCCGTCTGTCCGTCTGTACGTCTGTGTGTCCATATCAACGCCTAGATCTCAGAAACTACAAGGGCTACGGATATGTGCCGTATATCGTTGGATAGGTAATTAACATACGCGTTGGTGCTTATAAAACCTATCTAATTTTTTAATTTGAACAAAATCGGATAAGAAACACGGAAGGTATGCCACATGCAAAATCTATGGCAAGGGAAGCAGAAGCGCAGCAAAATACGCATTGCGCGACGCCGACTGCGACGTTGGCAGCGAAATGTGTATGGCTTTATGACACACAAAACTTATTTTCTTTTTTAATAGAATATTGTTTCATTTATTTATTGATACTAAATAAATAAATTGTAAGCATGTCTAAGGGTACAGGGTATTTTGCAGTCGGGAAACTCGACTGCTGCTCCCTTACTTGTTTGACATGTGTTTGTTGACAGTGCCATTCTTTCCCCTAAAGAATGGGGGTAAGTGTCACGCAACTTCTGTAATAACTGGCCAATCCTAGAAAAGACCTGAGACTGAACAAATTTTTTGTAAGAGTGTAGTCTTGAATGGTTTTTATCATTTCCGGGAAAATTTTGACTTTTCTAAGTTTGCTAGAATTATAGAAATGCTTGGCATAGGGTAACGATCGGTGATGGTCGATCAGTCGTTTTTTTTGTTGCCGTCGGCATCGGCAACATCGGTTGTTAACAACCCATGTTGGGCTGATGACTATTAAGTCATCGATATTTGTGAAGTTTACATTATCGCATTCGTGAAATTTGAGCTGTTCGTATACGTCTCCAAACTTCATTGCGCTTAGGTAGATAGAGCAAGACGAAACCTATTATGGCATGAAACGTGTTAATGGTATCTGTGCTTGTGCAGGTGAATATCTTTGGGTATCTCGAAACAACTCTTCTTCACTATCGCTCTCAATTTGGCGTTTAGTTTCCCTATATGGGCCTAGGAAACTCATAAGGCCACTAACTGGTTAACACTAAATACAAGTTATTGGGAGGTCGAATATTTTAATTTGGCGGAAGGTAATTTGGCTAATTTATTTAGAGACGACTGATTTACTTATTAATTTACTTTCATTTGTAAGTCCAACGTAATCGCCTCGTGGTCGGCTACATTGCCAGTTCAGTGAGGCGGGGATCTTCTTCTCAGGGAGGGGAGGCACTTGCAGACTCGCTGTGGACTCAGCTCTATTCCCGAATATTTGCAGGATATGAGATTTGCTTATCATAAATAAAGTATTTTTAGTCGATCATTAGAAATGTTTGTTTTTTTTTTATTTGATGTAATTATATTTTCTCTGGCTTCTATATTTTCTTACTTATAGGATCCCACATATATAAATTCTAATTTACGTCCTACTTAATTTCTCAATCAAACTTTATCCTCTACTGATATATTTAAATTGTTTGTTTTTGTAACGTTAAGTTGTTTGTTTTTTATTTTATGTGCGTCAAGCATATTTTTAGCTCTTTTGTAGGCTATTTTTAGTCTATATTTACTTTCTTTATCGTCTATAGTATATTGTAGGTTACTACTATGTTGCTTACACTATTAAGATTGTTTTGGTAACTTGCTTGATTTCCAAAAACTAATCCACATATACAATAGTTATGGTATGTGCCGTAGAATGGGTCGTGTTGAACCAGTATACGAAATATTGAAGCTATACGTCCCAATCAGTTTTATCATCCGATATATTATATATATATATATGTTCCTATATATTCATTTAAAGGCCTATGGCTTCTCTCAACTACTCTAAATGTCTGGTGGTGGTGTGCTGGTGGTTGATGTTAAATTTTGATTTTTGAATATATGTGCAAATCGGATTTTACTAAAGTCTTATATTCTGTTCCCATGTCTGTAATGAACGTCTTCATTGGACCATACTTTGGAATAATGAATTCAAATATCGCTTTCGCTTCTGTATTCGAACTTTTATTTGACATCAATATGGCAACTAAATATTTTATAAATCACATATGAGTGTGACTGTACATGCATTGCCAGTTTCTGATTTCGTTAGCGGACCGATTGTATCATCTACTACTCTATCGAATGCATGTTGGGGTGTTTCTGTAATTGTTATTGGAGTCTTTGTATGTTTGATTACTTCTGTTCTTTGGCATGATTGACATTTTTGTATTTACTCTTTAATAATAATAAATAATAAATAAATAAATAATTTCATAATAAATAAAAAATATCATTGCAGCTTGGCCGAGGTTTTTAAATGCCTCTGTGTCCTCCTTGTATTGGATCATTATGTAATGTATATATTAGCTTCTTTTTCTATTTCATTTTGTATTTGGGTCACCAGGTTTTGTAAGGGTACTCTCTCTCAATACTCTTAATGTTATATAACCCATATTTTTGGAATCATCTATTGAAATATTTTCAAAGATAGTTAACCACGGGGCCATTTTAACTTCGTTTATTTTACGTATACCGGCCCTCGTTTTCAGGCTTTGGAAAAACTGACCTAAGTCGAGATTTTCATTAGTGTATAAATCACCATTGTTATGAATTCCAGTGATATTCTTTTCAAGTTTAATGAAACAAATTGTATTGTTCACAAATAAAAAATGTTTAATGAATCTGTAATAGGTGCAAAATGCAACGAATCGGCTAGCTTAGTTTGCATTTACTTGCTGGGGTTAATTTTTGATTACATCATATTTAGAGCCATCTGGTAATATACTACTCTATCAGTACATTTGTGACCAAAATAAGTAACCTCTTTCATAAAGGACTACATAATTCCGTTAAATTGTTAAGTATACACGTATACTTTTGTATGCTCTTCAGAACAACTGATTACCACTAAATCATCCATATACAGAAATGCTTGCGAAGGATCTAAGCCTGTGAATGCAAGTTTCATTATTCATTGTAAAGAATTTGGTGCTATTTGTAAACCAAATGGTAATCGCGGGACGCACTTCTTGCAGTTAAAAATTATGTTATATTTCTTGACCATTTGTCTAATTCGATTTGATGGAATCCAGACATCAGGTCTGGGCACGAGAAATATTTTGCTCATCCTAAAGATCAAGATTATTTTTTATTCTTCGAAGAGTAAATTTATCTGCTAGCAGTTTCTTGTTGATTTGGCGATAGTCAACTACTGATCTTTATCGCTTTTCCGCCGAATTAGACAGTGATTGGGTACCAAGAGAAGTGGCCTGTTATATTCTGATATAGATGGTTCGACAATGGCTCTTTTATCAATATGTCAATATGCCTTTGAATTTCTGGCTTTTGACTTTCTGGCATTCTGTAGATCTTGATGTATATAATCTCCATTTGGTTCATAAAAGTTTTGGGTGTTTCTGTTATTAACTGATATGTTTTCTGTTTCTAGACCAAAAATATCGCTATATTCGGTGCATAACTCTGTTAATTCGTTTATAAATAACAACGGAAATTTAAGAAGTTTTATTACTTCGGAAGTTCTTTACGGATTGTTTTCTATATTTGCATATAACATCATCATTTAACGAGTCGCTTTTTATATGTGTAGTGTTTACGATAGCGTCTTTATCTGTTATATTTACCATACGAATTATTACATTCTGAGTGTTTAGAAATGCGATTGCGATTATAATTTCAGGTTGCAACTACTGCGACATGCGTGTCATTTGAAAAAATATTGATCTTTCAGATCTTGCAGGCAAAACCATTTTATTCTAAAATATAATTGTATTTCTTTATAAAGTCTAAGCCAATTATACCATAACCTGGTATAGAAAAATTGTCAGGTACGATATGGAATTCATATGGTATTTCTGCATTTGCAACACACATATCTACTTTGGCAGTACCTAGAGACTGTATTGTCTCTTGCCCTATGCCTGATATATTAGTGATATTCCGGAAATTTAAATTATTTAACTTATCATTTCGGCATTTGAGCGATGAGATATCTGCTCCTGTGTCTATTAGTAGAGTTACTGTTGAATTGGTACTCGTATTTTTTAGTTTAATAGTAGAAATAGTAGAATAGTAGAAAACCCCAATGACGACAGTAACGCAATTGAAGAACTACTGGATTAAAGACGTTTTAATCATCATAACTATGCTATTATTTTGATCAAAATTACAAAACAACAAAGTATCATATCTTTTTTTTGAAACTGGTTTCAAAGACCAACCGTCAAAATATGAGCATCATTATCTAATAGTAAACATTTCCAAAACCGAAGAAACTTATGAAAAGTTATTAAAATCAGCCCCAGAATTTAAAGAGGTAATGCCCATTAAATATTTAATAGATAAACTCAGTCGCGAAATAAACGATATTAAAATTGTCAATCGCAACAAAAGAGGTCTAATTAACATAGTCGGAATAGCATACAAATATCTTTTTGGTACATTTAATGAAAATGATAAAGAAGAATTAGAAAAGAAAATACAAAAATGAGAGAAAAACAGTATTCAAGTTAATGAATTAATAATAATAATAATTAATAATAATAGACACAATTAATAAATGTATTAAAGTTATGAATAACTTAAGAGAACAAGATGAAAGGGATAAGAAAATAGAAATTCTAGTACTCAGCCTACAACAATTTACAGAATATAGAATTAGATAGAAGATAGAATATAGATAGATAGAAGATAGAGAGAAGATATTGAATTAGGAATGCAAATGACAAGATTATTACTAAAACATGACGGAAGATTGGGTGTATAAAGAAATTTCCAATAAGGACGCTTTGACAGCTCATTGCGGACACGTTGTTTAAGTGACAGATGTGAAATGTAGTGTATTATATTCATTCAGTCCCAAGCCCCTATGGCAGGTTGCAGTATTAAGCAGCACGTGCAAACCATAAAATTGTTTTATGAAAATGGGTCAGGGCCCTTTTTACGGTCGCGATGATCGTCCTGCCGAGTCAACTATCCGTCGATTGGTGGATACAGGATAAAACAGGATGGCAGGAGAAAAAATACCCAGTGACACCAGGGATGAAGGACGCGCGCCACTAGGCCAATCAACCAGGAAGGGAGTACAACCAGGCTCCACATCCTGCTCACCGAAGAAATAACTTGACTGGAAGTCCCGGTGAGCTTGCAAAGGACGGAAGAACATACGGAGGTTTTTGTTTTTAGTACGTAGGCATAACTCTGCTAAGCGGGTTATGAATCGTGCATGCCAGCTACGGACGGTAGGTGGTATCTTTGGAAGATTTTAATTTTCCTACCGTAAGGAATAATAAAAAAAAAAAAAAAAAAAAAACATGAAATTAACTGAGCAGAGAACAATGAGTAGCTCTCAAGCAATGTATCACGCACTGGCGCCACCTACTTAAAATATTGGTTTGTAGTAGATGCTATGTAAAGCGTTTTCCATAAAGATCGGTTGATCTTTGAAATAAAAAAAAAAAATACATGTGGGAGAGTTATTTGCGAAATTTTTTATTTGAAAGGTTCATCGACCCCATTATGTATGGAACATGACATCATTCAAATGACCGCCATGGCTTCGATTGGTGGCGCGCACACGAAAGGTCCAATTTTCGATGACTCTGGTGCAAAAATCGGGCAAATTGATCGATGGCGTGGCGTATGTTGGCTTTGAGGGTGGTTTGCATCTTGTTGGCATAGACCTGCGACTTAAGAAACCCCCACAAGAAAAAATTCAGCGGGGTAAATTAGCACGAGCTCGGCCAGTTCACGTCGCCTTCGCGCGAGATGACCATGTCCGGAAATTGCTAGTGCAGAACATACATCGTAGCGTGTACTGCGTGGCACGTAGATCCGTCCTGTTGAAACCATATGTTGTCCAGACCCATATTCTCGATTTTAGGCCAAAAGAAGTTGGTTATCATCGACCGGTATCGCTCACCATTGACGGTGACGGCCACACCATTATCGTTTTCGAAAAAATACGGACCAATCACGCCTCCGGCCTAAAATCCGCACCAAACAGTCACTTTCTGCGGATGTTTTGCCACTTGGTGAACCTCATGTGTATAGATCTTGTCCCAAATACGGCAATTTGGCTTGTTAACATAGCCTTTCATCCAAAAATGCGCCTCATCTCTGAAGATGATATTTTTGCCAACATCGGCGTTTACTTCCAACTGCTCTAATGCCCAGTCAGCGAACACACGGAGCTATCTATGCTCATTAACCTTAAGCTTCTGGGTCAGCTGCATCTTGTACGGGTGCAGGCCCAAGTCACGACGCAAAATATGCCAAGTTGTCGTCTGCAAAAGGCCAAGTTCCTCTGTGCGCGACGCGGACTGACGCAGGTTTTCGAGGACACTGTCGCGCACAGAGGCGATATTCTCGGCAGATCTCGCGTAACGTTGACGCTCGGGAACCGGCTCATTGTTGACTGACCCGGTTAACTTGAATTTGTCCACATTAATACAAAAACCTCCGTATGTTCTTCCGTCCTTTGCAAGCTCACCGGGACTTCCAGTCAAGTTATTTCTTCGGTGAGCAGGATGTGGAGCCTGGTTGTACTCCCTTCCTGGTTGATTGGCCTAGTGGCGCGCGTCCTTCATCCCTGGTGTCACTGGGTATTTGTTCTCCTGCCATCCTGTATTAGCCTTCGGCTTCGCTTCATCATGTCTCTGATGATGTTGTGTCTTCGCTCCCAAGAGTCGCTGTTATACATCATGGCCGCGATCAAGCCGCCAGGGCTGAGCGGGGCACCGATCAGCGCCCTTAGCTGCGCCCTCTCCTCCGTCAACCTGGAGCAGTGCATGAGTACATGCTCTGCTGTTTCCTCAGCATCGGGGCAGTAGAGGCATTGAGCTGCCTCTACTTGGTGGAACCGGAGTAGGTACGCCCGAAAGCAGCCATGGTCCGTGACGAACTGGGTAAGATGGTAGTCCAGTTTCTTGTGGCGGCAATTGGCCCACGTCGTTAAATCGGGGATGAGTTGGTAAGACCACCTCCCCCGTTGCGATGTTATCCATCTGTTCTGCCACTCTCCCATCAGTCGCTCGTGCGCCTCCAGCCTCCAGCACCTTCTCGTACCTGACAAAAAGCCTTTATCTCCAGGTCGATTGGCGGCAAGCCTGCCAGTGCTAGTGCTGCGTCTCCGGATATGGTCCTGATTCCTCTGATGAGCCTAAGGGCCATAGACCGTACCACAGCCCGAGCTCCCTTCAAGTAAGTGGCTTTCTTGGTGGCGTTGCTCCATATTGGTGCTGCATAGAGCAGCGTTGCCTTGGCTACCGCTTCCAGTAGTTTCCTTGCCGGGTAGTTTGGTCCTCCTATATTGGGCATGAGCCTGGACAATAACGCAGTTGTTATTGCTGTTTTCCTGCTCGCGTAGCTAGCATGATCTTTAAAAGCTAGCCTGTGGTCTATCATTACTCCCAGGTATTTTAAGGAGTCTTGTGATGCCACCTGTGTTCCGTTGACCGTGATCACCATTCTTTCCACCTTCTTCCTGCAGCTTAGTAGGACTGCCTCGGTCTTGTGCGCCGCAATTGCTAAGCCGGCTCTCTCTAGCCAGTCGATGGCCATAGTAATTGTCTCGTTGCACTTCTCTTCGAGGACTGCTATTGTCTTGGCCACTGCAGTTATTGCCGCATCGTCCGCAAAGCAATGTAGCTCAGCTCCTAAGGGCCTGTTGATGCCCAGGATTCCATTGTACATAATGTTCCACAGGATCGGTCCAAGCACAGGTCCTTGTGGGACCCCTGCAGAACTGGACTTGATTCGCTTGGCTGCCTCCACAACTTCTAGGTCTGTAATGCTCGGGAAGTCATAGGGGGGGGGGGCGCTACTACTGTTGGCCGCCATAGAGTGGTCTGCCTTGGGAATAGTTCTTCTACTATGCTAGCCAGAACCTCCGGGTCAGTTGGGGTTGCCTCTCTCTTCCTTAGCTTGTTGGCTACGAGTTTGTAGGCAAGTCCCCAGAGCTCTCTATCCACGGTATCTAGTAGTTCCTTATAGGCCCGCGCTTTGGCAGCCAATATGCCGTGTTTAAACTCGGAGCGTTTTCTTCTAAAAGCCTCCACGAGATCTGCGTGCTGGCTGCTGCCTCTGGTTCGTTGCGCCCTTCTTCTTGCCCTTAGGCATTCCGAGAGTACCTTGCTTAAGTTGGCGCTCCACCAGTACACTGGTGGCTTGCGCTGCTCTTTTTTCTTCCTGGGCATGGTTGCATCGCACGTTGCCTCGAGCATCTTCATGAGGTCGGTTGCCATTGAATCTGCGTGTCCATTTGGGATTCGTAACGAGTCGATTTGATATGACAGCATATAGGACGATATAGGACGAGCCCCTATCGTTGTTGAACGTTGGTTTGCAGCCGTCGTTTAGCAATACCAAGTCCAACATGAGCATTGTGTTTATTACTGCTCGTCCTCTGGGGTTCGATATCCTGCTGCCCCATTCTACTGCCCATGCATTGAAGTCGCCCGCGATGATCTTCGGGCCGCGCCCTCTCGCGTGGCTGCCCAGTACTTCCATCATCTCCTCGAACTGTTCTGGGGAGTCGCTAGGGGGGGCGTAGCAGCTGTAAATATGCACTACTTTTATTCTCGCATATGCTATTCCGCGCATCGGCGAGGCCGCCAATTCCTGAATGTGCAGGTTGCTGCAACACTTGATGGCTGCTTTACCGGTCTCGTCCAGTATCATTGTGGGGTTGCCACGGACGGGGTATTAGGGTTCACTCAAGAGCATGATGTCTACCTTGCGCTCCGCCGCAGTTTGAGCCAGGAGGCTCTGAGCAGCTGCGCAATGATTAACATTCAGCTGGACAATCTTAATTTGCTCCTGCATTATGGCGGGACTTCACTTCTTTAAGGCTGGCTCTGTATGTCGGGCACGCGAAACAGCCCGTCGGATGTTTTTTATCCACTTCGTCGCTGCATAATAGGCACTTTGGTGGTGCCGCGCATCCCCTTGCCTTGTGCCCTCGTTCGCCGCATCGCAGGCAGCAGTCTGATCGATCGATCTCCTTACAGGTCGTTGCTCGATGTCCGTAGCCCAGGCACTTGTAACATCTCGTGGGCCGGACGTCCTGGATGATGCGGCACCTTGACCAACCCACGGTTACCGTGCCCTTCGCTAAGACCGCAATCGCATCATTAGCGTTCATCAGGACCGAGGCTATCAGAGTCCCATCCCGCATCCTACGTAGCCCTTTGATGTCCTCTAGTTTCAGCTGGATTCCTTGAAATTGGGAGACAAGGCAGCTGTGGAGATCATCTGCTGTCGTGGCCTCGTCTAGTCCACTGCAGGATACTGGTATTCTTTGCGCACCCGTACGAACCGAAGCCAAGTCTTTTAATGTTGCTTCCAGTTCGGTTTTAAATTTGGGGACGCTGTTGGAGCCTTTCCCGTCTACCTCCAGCAGTAGTTCCCCTTGCTGAGTTCTACGGACTTTGCGAACATGTTTGCCCAGTTCGCTGAGGTTCGGGTCCTCTTTCAGTTTCCGGAGCATTTCCGCATACGAGGCATCTCCCGTCTTCTTTAAAATAAGTGCCTCCGGCTTCTTCCTCAGACGTTTAGGCTGCACTTTTTTCCACTCGCCTCCAGTGCTAGCCTCCTTGGCGACGGATGCATAGCTGCGCGGCTTGGACGTAACTTCTTTGGGTAAACCCTCTGAGCTCACCGCGAAGTAGTTGCCGCTCTTGGGTGCCTGTGCTTTAGGCGCCTGACCTTTGGGCATCTGCCCCTTTGGCAGTTCCCTTGCTGTTTGGGTAGAAGCGGTCTTCGAAAGCTTCCCTTTAGAGACTCCTTCGTAAAGCTCGATGGCCCTGTTGCTGAGAGCCGAGAGTTCTAGTAGATCACTCTTGTCGTCTATGATGACATGGCGCCGAACTTCGAACGCGGATAGTATCGCGTTGATTTTATTACCCATCCTGCCGAGGATGCTCCTTAAGTCTTCGTTTTGGAATCCCGCGGCGAATTCTAAGGGCCTTATTGGCGATCCCGTCGGTGATTTTCTTCCTTTCCTGTGCGACGGCACGCTGATGACGTCCTTTGACTTCGGGTTGCTGGTATTGCTAGCGCTGCTGGCTACAGTGGCCGAGTTGTTCAGCTGTGCAGCACTGCGGGGGCTCGTCGGTATATCCTCCAATACAATCGCCGGCGCAGCGGTTCCCGCGGCTAGATCCAATGGCCCTATAGGCGATCCGATTGGTGATTTTCTTCCTTTGCCGTGCGACGGCACGGTGATACCGTCCTTTCCCTTCTGAATACTCCAATTGGTAGCGCTACTGGCTACAGGGGCCGAGTTGTCCAACGCTGCATCCCTGCGGCGGCAAGTCGGTAAATCCTCCAGCACCACCGCCGGCGGTGTTCACTGTGAAATTGTGAAAAAAAGTTTAAAAAATAAGTTATTTGTTTCCTAACAATTAAAACAATTGGAAACCATCAAATCAATCACGTGTATTGTGCAAATTTTTATTCTATTTCAACATCTAGCATTTGCTTTTAAGGTGGTAAGTTGAACTGTGTAAATTATGGGGATCGTGAATTTGAGTTTAAATTCACCATACTTCAAAATACCTAGAGGACGCCGTTCGAACATCCGCCGCCGCACAAGACATGCAAGCCGGCAACAAGAGTATTCACACAACTTAAGCGAAGAACGACAAAATATAATACGAGAAAATGCCCGATTGAGACAACGCCTGAGCACACGCTTGGCATTCCAATATGATTTTTCTTCAACACATCCTTGAATACAATAACTGCTTTCGCATGTCTCCCTTAGGAGCTAAGATCATTCGAGAAAGCGGCTTCATGACGACTTGCGAGGTAAAAGATACAACACACATAACCAATCACTCGCACCAACACAATAAGTTTTAACACATAACAACTACATATACATACATATTACAGATAAAAGGACAAAAATATCATTGGCATTCAATGCTAAAACCAGATGAACCGCATCAATTTTTGCAAATATATTTCGATGGTGGATCAGCTGAATGTGCAGTGATATATACAGTTGGAACCATTTTTCAAGCTAATAATGCTGTGGTTGATATGTTCAAAACAGCATTGGAACGAATACCATCGCATACGCACAAATTTGTCATTTGTACCCCAACAGATGAGCATGTGCAAAGATTTAATGCACCCACCGTTAATGATTTTGCTGCAATTGTTGTTGCCGATCCAACTAAATCGCGAGACATTGTCGTTCAGCGAAAAAGCAATATCATGCATCGTGTAAACGAGACACATTGTTTGTAGGATGCGTTAAAATATCCAATTATTTATTGGCAAGGGCAAGACGGATACGACATCACGTTGAATATGGTCGATCCAATTACAGGTACAATATTTACACACTAATTATTGGTATTATTGGTTTCCATTAACAATTCATTTAATTTTGCAATTTCAGACGTATCAACGAATAAAAATCTAAGCGCAATGAATTACTATGCGTATCGTATGTTGATTCGTACACATAAGGAGAATGTCATTCGGAAGTGCCGTCGGCTATTTCAGCAATTCGCTGTCGACATGTATGTGAAAGTCGAAACCGAAAGTTTAGCGTTCATCCGATTTAATCAGGAAAAGCTACGATCTGAGGATCGTACTTGCATGAAGCTATTCTTTTAGATGGAAATGTTCAGTATATTTGGCGTCTGACGATTCTCCCAACATCTTATATCGGAAGCCCACACCACATGCACGAAAACGCTCATGGCGCTATGACGTACGTGCGAAATTATGGAACTCCGAAGTTATTTATTACGCTCACATGCAATCCGAAGTAGACGGAAATTGAACGTGAGTTGTAACCGGGCCAAAAACCGCAAGATCGCCATGATATAATCGCCAGAGTATTTCAACAAAAACTCAAGGTTATGATGGATGTGCTTATCAAGTTTTTGGCAACACACTTAGTTATATGTACTCGGTGGAATGGCAAGTGTTGACTACCCCATGCTCATATTCTAATTTATTTGCTGAACAACTCACATTCAAATGAAGTGGAAAACATCATATTAGCTGAAATTCCTGATCTTGAAAGAAATTCCAACGTCGCAAACAAGGAATCCCAGTTCCAGATTGGGCACATGTGTTTTCCACTGATGTACTAGGTCGCATGTATACTGTTAAATTTAGAAATGACAAATGTTTTTTATTTGCGACTGCTGTTGGTAAATGTACGTGGACCAAAATGGTTTGCGAATTTGAAAACCAACCAAATATGAACGATGTTCACAATTATCATCACCACATGTTTTCCTTTACAACCGATTCAGTTATTGAAAAAATACAAAGATGACATATGTGAAGATATCTTGCATCGCTTGCGCATTCAAACGAAAAATTCTGACATCCAAATAACCTATAAAATCTACAATGAAGGATTGATTCTGATTGAATATCAATACTTGACTATTTCAAACAAGCTACTGATTGAAGTAGGAAAGATTGCGCCAAATCATTCGATGCACGATGACTTCAACCTAGAATTATACCGAGAGCTGCTATACAATGTTGATACAGTGCAGAAATTCGTTCGAAATAATGTGCCGTTGCTGAATGAATAGCAAAAACAAGTGTACGAAACATTAATGCAAGCGGTGGACAATAATACTGGTGGTCTATTCTGCCTGGACGCACCTGGAGGAACAGGGAAAACATTTTTCATTTCCTTGATTTTGGCCATTATTAGATCAAGATGTGATATAGCTTTGACGTTAGCATCATCTGGAATTGCGGCGACTCTTCTAGATGGCGGTCGTATTGCACATTCTGCGCTTAAGTTGACTATCAATTTAAACACAATTGATACTCCAACATGCACTATTTCCCTATCCAGTGCAATGGGAAAATCGTTGCAATGCAAGCTCATTGTTTGGGATGAGTACATAATGGCACATAAGAAATCACTTGAAGCACTTAACTTCACACTGAAGGATCTTCGTCGAAATAACAACAGCTTTGCCGGCTGATGATATTGTTGGCAGGCGATTTTAGGCAGACGTTGCCAGTTATTTCCCGTGAAACGCCTGCTGATAAATTGAATGCTTGCCTGAATGCACCACCTCTATGGAATAACGTAAAAACTAATATGAGAGTTCATCTTCAAAATGATCAAAGTGCTGCATGATTTTCCAAACAATATGTTAGCTGTTGGAAATGAAAAAGTTCCAGTTGATGCGATATCTGGATTAATTACTCCAACCAACGACTTTTGCCGATTTGTAGACTCTCAATAAGCTCTTATTAAAAAGGTTTTCCCAAACATTACTGAGAATTATCAGAATTATGCTTGGTTAAGTCAACGAGCAATTCTTTCCGTAAATAATAATGATGAACACGCACTGAATTTCACCATTCAATCAAAAATTGATGGGGATTTGATGACATACAAATACGTTGATTCAATAATCAGCATTTATTATTATATTGGTGTAGTAAATAAAATTATCCAACGGAGTTTTTGAACTTCTGGAGATATCAGGATTTCCACTACATAACTTTGAACTCAAAGTTGGTACAGTTATTATGATATTACGCAATTTGAATCCCCCGCGACTTTGCAACGGTACTCGACATTCGGAAAAATTACTTATGCCGAAATTGATTGAGGTATTAACGGAAATTGCGCAGGTGAAAATGTATTCCTCTAATATCAATGATTCCGACTGAACTTCCGTTTGACTTCAAATGATTGCAATTTTCAGTTCGCCTTGCGTTCGCAATGACAATTAACAAGTAGCAAGGCCAATCGCTTAGTGTTTACGGGACAAATTTAGAAAATTTGTTTCTCACATGGGCAGCTATACGTTGCGTGTTCATGAGTTTAGAAACCATCCGCTTTGTTTGTGTAAGCGTAAAACTTTTTTTTTCAACTTTGCTGTATGTATTGGATCTTCTCAGGAATTATGAGAGTAACAAGTTTTCTAATCTTAACTTTAAGCGATATTCAACAGTCTTTTTAACTGTGGTCTGGAAAAAGGGACCTAATGATCAGCGCTGGGTCGGAAGGAGGTCGTGGCGGCGAAGTCGGGATCGGTCGCTAGCCCGTGTTAAACTTCTCGCAAGATGGTTAGGGTGTGACGTTAATTTGCTCATGTTTTTTTTTTTTGTTTTTGATAGGGTATTTCATCTTTGACGGATCTGATAGTAAGGTCTCTTTGTATATTTTTATTTCGGATATACCAGGCTGTTTCAGTGATTGTTCTCATTATCTTTGATTAGGCCCTTTGCATGATCTCTATATTACTTCTGCTGGCACTTCCCCAAAGTTGGGAGCCGTACGTCCAAATTGGTTTTAGAACGGAGTTGTAGAGTAGTACAGACAGACGGGTGACCGAGAGTTGATAAGCCAAGTGCGAGTATCGATGCGAGTATCAAACTAGAAAAAAAAAATGTTGTTTACCAAAGAGCACTTCAATGAAAGGGATAATTTGTGGACACGTTCCGATTTAGTATTTACTTTAAGTAAGTAATACTTCATTTTTGTAAACGAAATAAATTCATTATTGTCGTTTTTGTTTTGTTGTAACGTTCTTTTTTTAATTTAAAATTTGTCCGAATATGTAAATGTCACCTCCAAACCATTTAATGATTGTCCATTAAATGGTTTGGGGGTGACATTGACATAAGGGAGGTACATGGAATTTATTTTTAAGGACTTAGGTGTCTATTGGGGGAGGTCAAGCGGCTGTTTCCTCTTCAGTGGCCAGGTGGTTGGGGTGGTTGTCCAGTCTTTTTGTGTATCTTTCACTGGGGCGGGTGTTCTCCTTTTATACCCATGGAATTCCAAGCTCTTTTTGGATTATTGAGTTTTCGTGGTACGAATGGGCGTTAGAAACTCCCCCCTGCGTAGTCCGAAGGTTGTGTGGGAGGATTTCTCCGGGTTGACCACGATGTTCCATCGTTTCAGCCATGGATCGAGAGTATCCAGTTTTCTCTATATGATGGCTGATGCTTCATAGGGATCTATGGCGGAGGCTAGGAAAGCGGTGTCGTCTGCATATGTGGCTACTGTGAGGTTCCTGAAGGAGCTGATGGAAAGGTCCGCTGTGTAGAGTATGTACAAGATGGGTCCAAGAACACTGCCTTAAGGTACTTCTGCTCTTATGGGCCTGGGCCTGCTGATTGATGATCCGCATCTTACTCGGAATTCTCTTCCCTCTGTGTATGACTGGCAGGCAGGCAAAATGGGAAAATGTATTTAAGTTTGAAAAGGAGTGCAGGGTGCCAGACTCTGTCAAATGCCTGTTTGACATCCAGCACACCGGCGCAGCAGTACTTCTTCTTTTCGAAGGCCTCAAGTATGCTCTCAATAAGCCGCTGGCATTGCTCAGGTGTTTCATGGAAGCGTCTAAAGCCAAACTGGTGATCAGGGATCAGTCCGGCCTCGTCCTGGCAGTTCTGGCAGTACTCTTCGCAAAAATACTCTTTCAAGTATTTTGGAGAGGATTGCCAGCAAACTAATCGGACGATACGAGGCTTCATAGATTGGCTTCAAATTTTCCAGGTTTGAGCAGGACAATTACTTCAGCACGCTTCCACTCTTTCGGGAAGTACCCTAGTCGGAGGCAGCTATTGAATGTGTTGGAAACAGATTAGGGGCAACATTTTCAGTGCTATTGCATGGATACGGTCAGGACCTGGTGACTTGCCATTTTTTAAGGAGGCGATCTCCTGCGCAATCTCCTCTGGTTCGACGAGCTGTATTGGCGCGCCAAGAGCAGTTGGGCTGTCTACGAACCTTATGATGGCAGCTCTCTCTTCGCCAGTGCCTCTGTCGAAAGGTGAGAATGCACTATGTAGATGGTCAGCAAAGACTTCTGCCCTTTCGACCTCAGACCGACACCAGGAACCGTCCACTTTGCGCACGGGTGATATCTTCTTCGCAGGTCTTTTTATATGCCTCGTGACATTCCACAGGTTGTGCGGGTCTCCAGGTTCCAGCTCCTCAAGGAATCTATGAAACGAGTCCTACCGTAGGATGGATAGCTTGTCCTTCAGTTCCTTGGTGGCACGAATAAGTGCTGTCTTGTCCCTGGGGTTGCGCGAGGAAAACTAGACTCTTCTGAGGCGCCTTTTTTCGGCCACGAGGGCGTCGATTTCCGGAGACCACAAGTGCACGTCTCTTTCAGGTATTCTCGAGGTAGTCGCCGGAGGTGGATTCGCAAACTCAGCGGCATTGTGCATCTCTATGGTTAGTTTTTCTATGGCCGCATCTATGTTTCTTTATGTGGAAAGAGGGGAATCTGTGTTCAGGGAGGAAAACATCCAGAACGTAAACTTGGGGGCATCTGTGTGTTTCCCGGTGAGTGTTCTGGGCGTGGTTTTTCGGAGGTCGGGGGCTTAGGAGCAAGTTTACTGCGCTGTGGTCGGATAGCAGTTTATCGTAGTTTGAGCATGTTATCTTTGAGTGTCCTATGCCCTTGGAGACGGCGAAGTTCAGCAGATCCGGCTGCTTTGAAGGTTCGGTAGGCCACTGTGTGGGCTCTCCAGTGGAATGGCATTCCAGACTTTTCTGCTGCATGTACTTATGGAGCGTTTTGTCTTTGGGTTTGTTTGTACTGGACCGAGGTTCAGGGGACTCGAAGAAGTCCTGAAGATGGGTCTCGGCGGTTATCGAGTGTATGGGTGGGAAGTAAACCGCACTAACGGTGATATCTCCCTGTGTGCTGGCAATCCTGGTCACGACGTACTGTGCCCATTCCTCCTGAAACGCGGGAAGTTAAAGTGGGATCTGGGACGAAAATGGGATTTCGATACTAGAAGCACATCGATGTTGTCTGTTTTAATGAGATGCTCTACGTCGTCTTTGCTCCTCTGTAGGCCTCTGTGTTGTTGTTCGCTGGCTCGAGATTTACCATACAAAGAAGATCTCCAGTGGTTTTTTGGATTTCCCAATGGGATTGTGCAGATCCCTTACAGTGTAGCCATGTTTGTGGAGTTCTTCTTTAATTTCTGTCTGGTCACTCGTGTGGTGAAGTCCCTTGACGACCGCCCACTACGCTCTCTCGTCCTTTGGTTGGAAGGTGCGGTGCCTTTAATACGTGCCACGAGCTGCTGGCGTAAGGCTGTGTAGGACTGCTTGTCTTGCATCATTACGCGTACGTTGTTGTTTCTCTCCGTTTTGAACGAAAAATCCTTCTTGGTAACAACGAGAGACGTTATCTTCATCATCTTAACTAGTGCGGTAATGTCGGTCTTCGGGGTCGGGTTCAGTTTCTCTGCTGTTTTGGACGCCACTGCCTCTCCAGTAGATTCGGGTTTGTCATCAGTGTGAGAGGAGGCCAAAGGAGTTGTTTGCCAGCTAACTATGCAGGGCTGCGCTGGTGCTAGGCGTGACGTCAAGCTCCTCTCCTTGTCTTTGACGTGCGGGCTTACGCTTGATCTCCCCGGGCTCCAAGTAAGAAGAACTCGAGCTTGAGTCGCTGCTCGAGCTGCACTTTCTTGCTCTGAGAGCCCTCTTGAAGGGCATTGTTTTGCCAAGCTTGGTGGCATGTGCTGGGGCCTGCCAATCCATGCTCAAGGTTATGGGCGATTGAGCGTGGGAAAGGGGTACTGGGCAACGTTGGCCGGTATGCCAACCGCACTTTGCTACTGAGTTGTACACAGCTTCTTCAGCGAACTTGGTAGACAGCAGATAAAGTGCACACTCGAATGTGCGTTAGAGTTGGTAGCAAACCGTTAAGTTCGCAGATTGGACCTATCTGACACTATGTGACGGTTTCAGAATAGCGGGCTGAAAGCCCCATAAGAAACTTGCTATCCATCTGCAGGCATGTCTGCACTCGTTGAGTGTTAGGTCGCGACTGTTAAAATAATTATATTATGGAATTTTATAGCATCTTCGCTAAAAAATCGTGTAAAAACCTATCTCCACATCCCAGCCTAGCATCCTGTGTTGGCTGTGTAAAATCGTTTCACCACCTCAGTTTGGGATGCAATTTCAAGAAATGCTGGCTTCCACTTTTGCTGTAGTGGATGTCGCGCGGTTCAAAAAGAGATGCGAACGTTCATGCGGCAAACTAAAAACGGTTTCAAAGAGTTGCTCGGTGGTTTCGTTAAAATCAAAGACCAACTTTCTGCACTTCCTTTTCCAATTTGCAGCCTTCAGCTACTAAATGAGTCTCCATAACACTTACTACCCCAAGATCATGAGTTGGAAACACAAATTCGGTTCCTGAAATTGACTCCATAATCAAGTAAAACTCGTCTGAATTACCTTCCAGAGGTTACATCCAATCCAAATCTAAGGCCGTTGTTAGAGAGGAGGACATTAGTCATCTTTCAAGATACGTGTACCTTTGCCGATGTTCGACACGATTTATTCCCCCAGCTTTTGGCCGGAGAACATATTCGTACAAAAACATCAGCCGAGTACAGCTAAAAAAAAGTTAATAAGCCTGTGGTATTTAAACTCCCAAACCCTAAGAACCCTAAACCCTCATCATCATCTTCTTCAAAAAGATCTTCTTCCTCAAAAAACTAACAACATCTATTACTCTTACCTATCAGAATACTAGGGGGTTACGGTGTAATTTCTAAACTTTATTTTGATAGTTCTTTAGTTTAGTTTAGTTTTTTAGTTTTGTTTGCATTACATAGATCATAGTCTTTACAGAAACCTTTTTATAGAGCCGGAGATGTATAGCTCCGAAATATTCCCAGACAGTTACCCCATTTACAGACGAGACCGATCACTACGAAAGGGAGGAGGAGTCCTAATCTCTGTGGACTCCGACTTGGCTTCTGAAGAGGTTAAGTTACCGAATCTTGGTGATATTGAATTCTTATGTGTGAAAATCACTATGTCGCTTCAATCCCTGTTCGTCACATGCTCATATTTACCACCTTCTTCAGAATCACCTACATACTGGCACCACTTATCTGCCATTCAGCTGGTTTCTAACCGCATGTCCGACAGTGACCTTCTAGTGACTCCAGGAGTAAAATGGAAGAATACCAAATAACCGGTCCAGGATGTATTTTATACTGTAAGTTAATTAAGTTATGATATGGGAAAAAAATATTTGAAAAACATACAAAATCTAAAGGAGAAATACGTTAAAAATACAAAATTTTGTTTCTTTTTTAAATGATACAAAACCTATACGAGAAACCCTTTGAGAAAATATAATTTTCTTTGCCATTCACAACAAATATCAAGAAAAAATATTTTATAAATAATCATCGCAAACCCAAACAACCTAATTAGGCCTACTTAATAATATCACAGGCCCCGAAGTTAACCAAGCCCTTAACGTAGCCAATATGCAGGGACAAATTCAGGAAATATTAGAGAGAATTTTGAGCCAAAAATTAAACCCAGACACTGCACCACTACTTGAGCAGGCAGTCAATATCAATAATGTTAATATGAGTTAATAAGAACTTTTTTTTTTCTATTAAAATTGTATTTATTTACATTGCAGTCTACTGCTACTATTTAAAGTAGCTTATACTGCAGAGATTCATAATTTCAATCGAGTATTTACATATTTACATACTTAAACCTAATTAGGGAGTCTAGAGGCATGATCTAATTTAATTAATTAATTTATATATCTTCTTAGCAGATCTATTGGGTGAATGCGCAGGAGCCTCCTCTCGCCCTCAGTCCTATTACTTGTCTCCTCTTCAAGAGTTTTCGAGCCAACTGGTTAGGGTGGACCTTCCCATCACCCGCTTCCGGAACCTCACAGTAGCCACATATGCCTATGACACCGCTTTCCTAGCCTCCGCCATAGATCCCGAGGAAGCATCATCCATCATACAGAGACAACTGGATGCTCTCAACCCATGGCTGAAACGAGGGAACATCGTGGTCATCGCGGAGAAATCCTCCCACACAACCTTCGGACTACGCAGGGGGGAAAACGTTAAAAAAAAGAGAACCACCCAAAATATTATGAAATTCTTAACGTTATCAGGAACAAAATTGTAGGCAACGCCTTTTCAAGAAAATTCGAAGGCCGTCGTACAGGACAAACGAAAACGCAGGTCGAAAAGCATTCATTACACACTTGGTTCATGTTCCATAGACCCCTAGTGTAACTTATTATGTACCGCAGCAACAATTTGGTGGGCATTACCAACAAATACTCCGTCAACCTACACACCTGAAACAACCACCAAGACCATCGGCCCCAAAGCCACAATTTAGGCCAGAGCCTATGGGCATAGATAGAAGTATGCAGAGAAATTTTCATATAGACACTGTAGAACAAACTATGAAGTACAACGACGAACCAACAGAAACTGACGAACAACACTCAATGAATACTATTCATAAACCCCAGATTTCGAGCACGAAACAGATGAGGCAGAATATACTGAATAACATTTTTTAGAGTAGAACCCTATTCGTTACCCTACTTCCAATCTAAAGCAGGTAGTGGAGAGACGATCAACATTTTGATAGACACCGGATCCAACAAAAATTAGATCCAACCAAGATTAGCTAAGAAACCAATCAAAAACACACAATCCTTTTTCATTCACTCTGTGGGCAGAAAAATTCTTATAACACACACATACAATCGCCAATTCTTTCGACCTAAGAGATTTATCATATTTATCATATTTTTTCTACTACCCTCCTTAAAGACTTTCGATGCCATTATCAGACAGATACCCCATACCGGACATTAACAACGTACTTGCACAACTGGGACAGACTAAGTTTTTCTCAGTCATTGACCTCAAAAGCGGCTTTCACCAAATTCCACTAAAGAAATCCGATATCGAAAAACGGCGTTCTCAGTTAACCAGGAAAAATACGAGTTTACCAGACTACCGTTTAGCCTCAAAAATGCTCCTTCAATTTTTCAGCGGACGCTGGACTATAACCTTAGAGAAAATATAGGAATGAGGTGTTTTGTATACATCGATGACATCATCATCTTAAGCAAAAATTAGGAAAACCATCTAAAAGAAATCAAGCTAATGTTTAATAATCTGGAAGAAGCAAATAGTGGCAAATAGTGCTTTTAGTGGCCGATACTGAAATAAAAAAGAATCCCGAAAAAGTCAGGGCCATCGTAGAATTTCCCGAGCCAAAGACCGCTAATCTACCTCGACGAAAACTCTAGAGAAGCATTCAATAAGCTAAAACAAACTCAAACTTCCGAATAAGTTATGCTGGCTTATTCAGACTATAGTAAAGAATTCCAATTGACCACCGATGCTTCCGATTATGCCATAGGAGCCGTAGTTGCTCAGGAGGACAAACCAATAATGTTTATTTCTAGAACCTTAAGTAAAGCAGAAGAAAGTTACGCATCGAACAAAAAAAAATACTGGCCATAATGTGGTCAATACAACCTCTTCGAAATGTTTTCTATGGTCCAACCAAAATAAAGATATTCACAGATCACGAGTCTCTCACACACCTAACTAATCCAAAGAGCCGTAACGATCAAATGAAAAGATGAAAAGCAATTTTAGAAGAATACACCCACGAACTTTTTCATAAACCTGACAAGTCAAACGTGGTTGCAGATGCATTGAGTAGACCTCCCTTGCAAACTCATGGAGAACTAAATGCAATGACAGAACCCGTGCACAGTAGTTTCAGCTCTCCTGAAAAACTAATACCATACATATGGCAGAAGAACCATTAAATATTTTTAAAAATCAAATACTGCTATCTTTGGAAAAAAATCCTACAAATTTGAAATGTTTTTTCCAAAATATCACAGACACAGTATTACAGAACCAATATTCAATTCACACAATTTTCTAAAAATTTTGAAAGAAAGGCTAAGTCCGTCCGTCATAAATGGAATCTATACCGACAAGAGAACCTTAGGGAAACTTCAAGATATTTATCCACTTTTTAATAATTACAAAACCAGATTCTCTATTAAAATAGTTACAGACCTGACAGACGAAAATGACCAAGAAAACGCAATTATATCGGAATACAGGAGAGCACACCGCAACAAACAGCAGTATAGACTAAGTATATTTTCCACAAATGAGAGCTAAAATCATAAAAATAACGAAGGAATGTCAGACCTGCAAAGAACGACTATACGAAAGACACCCTAATAAGCCAGAGCTGCAAAGCACACCAATCCCACAATACCCAGGACAAATTATTCACGACTTTTATCTCACATGTAAACAAGTAGTCCTCACAGCAATAGATACATTTTCTAAATTCGCACAGGCTAATATAGTCAATTCACGAGCAACCCAAGACATGAAACAACCCCTGAAAGAAACATTAATAAATTTCGGAATTCGGAAGTAGTGATAACTAAAAGTCCTTTGGATCACGTCCCATAATGCGGATGCTGCAAGACAAGTTCAATATAAAGGACTATAAATAACAGCTCAGCAAATAGTCTGATCGAATTCTTCATTCAACCCTTTCAGAAATTATTAGATGCAAAATGTCGAGAAATTACACAGCTCATAAAACTACCTTATAGAGAGATCAGTTGTCAAATATAATTATTCAATACACTCAACCACAAACAGGAAACGGGTTGATTTATTCTTTGGCAGAAAAGTATCACTTAACCTTAAACTACTCCAGACAGAAACACAGAAAACTACGGAAGAAATCAAGCTCACAAAGGAAAAAGATTTAGTTCACCATAATAAAACTAGAAATCAGATAAAAAACTATTATCCTGGACAAGAGATATTCGTACAACACAATAAAAGATTAGGCACCAAGTTGTCAGCCAGATACAAAAATTAATTATCGAGGAAAACTGAAACACTACAGTACTAGCAGAAAGCGAGAGAATCACTTAAAAAAAATCATTCGAAATTAAACACCCTCATTTACAGAGCCCAAGCTGGCTGGATCCCCAGAAAGCAGAGAATTTGAAATAATTCAAGAAAAAATAAATTCAGCTTTAACTAACAACAATAACCAGGTTATTCTTAAAAGCTTATCATTGACAAAATAAATATCATCACTCTGGCCAATAGAAATTTAATAAACAGCCTAAAATATGAACGAGACGCTAAAAGGGATACTAGCACTACATTAATGTTTCAAATTCAAATGATTAAAGAAGAAATTCTTAATCTTAATTAGGCCCTACAGTGGGCAAAAGCATACACTACCAACCCTAAAATACTAGGAGACCAGGAGATGAATGAATGATGATGAAGTTAAACGAACATCAGAATCAATTACCTTACACAAATTTTGAGGAAGCCATACACATAGCAGAAGTAAACATAGCAAGTAACGGACCAATGTTATTCTATATTGCAAAACTCCCTGTAACCGATACCAAGCTATGCGAAGAAATTCTAATGAACCAATAAAAATTGGTCAATATGTCAACAAAATAGAAACCGAAAATGTAATTAGATGTAAAGATAAAATATTCGCAAAAACTTCAAAGTGTAATAACTATAATGGAATAACGATTTGTAAACATAGAAACATGATAGACATTAGTAATTCATCTTGCCTACCAAATCTCCTAAAAAGTCGCCCTGCCACCTGCATTAGAATCAACAACCAACACATCCCCACAATTGATGAAATCGCACCCGGAGTAATCCTACTCAACAAATTCAGCGGCAAGATCTCAGTCAACGGAACAACGTCAACGATTAATGGGTCATTTGTCATTAACTTAATTAACAGCAATACCACCATAGAAATTGATGAACAAGTCTTTACGAAAAAGTACACCGTACACCATCAACCTATGCCGGAAATCCACCAAACCAAGATGACAATTAAAAACCTAGAAGAGAATCTATCACTAGAATTGGTCAAGGAACGTAATTCCAATAATACTTAAACCTTGGAGCTGTTAAAAACAACCTCCCACACAGCCAATATACTGATGGGCTGCGTCCTAATCACCGAAATCGTCGTAATAACGATCCGCATCTAGATTAGGAAGGTTAGAAAATTCAATATCAACCACGAACCACCGATGACAAACAGATCAACGGAGCTTTAAAAGCTTTTGATTAATACGGACGTGTTTACAAACGCAGCGCGATAAAAATTGCAAATACGGAGTCAGCCCAGCTATAACAAGCCTTTACTACATCGTGGGAACGTGTAATGGTTCAGCTTAGCGAAACAAACCAAAAAGCAAGTGTTTAAACAATAATAATTGTCCAAAAGACAATTTCTCATTTTGTTCTTTTTTGGTCGCACTTTTCGCGTTGGGAGGCCCATCTGTTAAATCTGTCGGGGGAGCTGACAACTCATCGTAGACCAACAGTGCTGCCAGATCTGGTGATCGGGAGCTAAATGGACAGATCAGTGGGGGGCCCCGCCCCCACCGATGAAGACCCATTCAGGAGGAGCTCCAGAATGTCAAGGTCCCCAACAAAAGGAGGAGGAGCTACGGTGCAGGACGCCGGAACCCCTGCGCCGGCGGTGGTGCTGGAGGATTTACCGACTTGCCGCGAAGGAGTCCCTAAAGGGAAGCTTTCTACGACCGCTTCTGCCCAAACTGAGCCCCAAAAGCCTAGACCAAAGGCTACCCCAGCAAGGGAACTGCCAAAGGGGCAGAAGCCCAAAGGTCAGGCGCCTAAAGCACAGGCACCCAAGCGCGGCAACTACTCCGCGGTGAGCTCAGAGGGTATACCCAAAGAAGTTACGTCCAAGCCGCGCAGCTATGCATCCGTCGCCAAGGAGGCTAGCACTGGAGGCGAGTGGAAAAAAGTTCAGCCTAAACGCCTGAGGAAGAAGCCGGAGGCACTTATTTTAAAGAAGACGGGAGATGCCTCGTATGCGGAAATGCTCCGGAAACTGAAAGAGGACCCGAACCTCAGCAAACTGGGCAAACATGTTCGCAAAGTCCGTAGAACTCAGCAAGGGGAACTACTGCTGGAGGTAGACGGGAAAGGCTCCGAAAGCGTCCCCAAATTTAAGACCGAGCTGGAAGCAACATTAAAAGACTTGGCTTCGGTTCGTACGGGTGCGCAAAGAATACCAGTATCCTGCAGTGGACTAGACGAGGCCACGACAGCAGATGATCTCCACAGCTGCCTTGTCTCCCAATTTCAAGCTGAAACTAGAGGACATCAAAGGGCTACGTAGGATGCGGGATGGGACTCAGATAGCCTCGGTCCTGATGAACGCTAATGATGCGATTGCGGTCTTAGCGAAGGGCACGGTAACCGTGGGTTGGTCAAGGTGCCGCATCATCCAGGACGTCCGGCCCACGAGATGTTACAAGTGCCTGGGCTACGGACATCGAGCAACGACCTGCAAGGAGATCGATCGATCAGACTGCTGCCTGCGATGCGGCGAACGAGGGCACAAGGCAAGGGGATGCGCGGCACCACCAAAGTGCCTATTATGCAGCGACGAAGTGGATAAAAACCATCCGACGGGCTGTTTCGCGTGCCCGACATACAGAGCCAGCCTTAAAGAAGTGAAGTCCCGCCATAATGCAGGAGCAAATTAAGATTGTCCAGCTGAATGTTAATCATTGCGCAGCTGCTCAGAGCCTCCTGGCTCAAACTGCGGCGGAGCGCAAGGTAGACATCATGCTCTTGAGTGAACCCTAATACCCCGTCCGTGGCAACCCCACAATGATACTGGACGAGACCGGTAAAGCAGCCATCAAGTGTTGCAGCAACCTGCACATTCAGGAATTGGCGGCCTCGCCGATGCGCGGAATAGCATATGCGAGAATAAAAGGAGTGCATATTTACAGCTGCTACGCCCCCCCTAGCGACACCCCAGAACAGTTCGAGGAGATGATGGAAGTACTGGGCAGCCACGCGAGAGGGTGCGGCCGGAAGATCATCGCGGGCGACTTCAATGCATGGGCAGTAGAATGGGGCAGCAGGATATCGAATCCCAGAGGACGAGCAGTAATAAACACAATGCTCATGTTGGACTTGGTATTGCTAAACGACGGCTGCAAACCAACGTTCAATAACGATAGGGGCTCGTCCTATATCGACATCACCTACGTCAGCAGAGGGTTAGCGGCCAACGCTCGATGCTCGAGGCAACGTGCGATGCAACCATGCCCAGGAAAAAAAAGAGCAGCGCAAGCCACCAGTGTACTGGTGGAGCGCCAACTTAAGCAAGCTTCGCTCGGAATGCCTAAGGGCAAGAAGAAGGGCGCAACGAACCAGAGGCAGCAGCCAGCACGCAGAACTCGTGGAGGCTTTTAGAAGAAAACGCTCCGAGTTTAAGCACGGCATATTGGCTGCCAAAGCCCGGGCCTATAAGGAACTACTAGATACCGTGGATAGAGAGCTCTGGGGACTTGCCTACAAACTCGTAGCCAACAAGCTAAGGAAGAGAGAGGCAACCCCAACTGACCCGGAGGTTCTGGCTAGCATAGTAGAAGAACTATTCCCAAGGCAGACCACTCTATGGCGGCCAACAGCAGTTAGGAGCTGAGCTACATTGCTTTGCGGACGATGTGACAATAACTGCAGTGGCCAAGACAATAGCAGTCCTCGAAGAGAAGTGCAACGCGACAATTACTATGGCCATCGACTGGCTAGAGAGAGCCGGCTTAGCAATTGCGGCGCACAAGACCGAGGCAGTCCTACTAAGCAGCAGGAAGAAGGTGGAAAGAATGGTGATCACGGTCAACGGAACACAGGTGGCATCACAAGACTCCTTAAAATACCTGGGAGTAATGATAGACCACAGGCTAGCTTTTAAAGATCATGCTAGCTACGCAAGCAGGAAAACAGCAATAACAACTGCGTCATTGTCCAGGCTCATGCCCAATATAGGAGGACCAAACTACCCGGCAAGGAAACTACTGGTAGCGGTAGCTAAGGCAACGCTGCTCTATGCAGCACCAATATGGAGCAACGCCACCAAGAAAGCCACTTACTTGAAGGGAGCTCGGGCTGTGGTACGGTCTATGGCCCTTAGGCTCATCAGAGGATTCAGGACCATATCCGGAGACGCAGCACTAGCACTGGCAGGCTTGCCGCCAATCGACCTGGAGATAAAAGCCATTTGTCAGGTACGAGAAGGTGCTACAAGGTTGGAGGCGCACGAGCGACTGATGGGAGAATGGCAGAACAGATGGATAACATCGCAACGGGGGAGGTGGTCTTACCAACTCATCCCCGATTTAACGACGTGGGCCAATTGCCGCCACAAGAAACTGGACTACCATCTTACCCAGTTCGTCACGGACCATGGCTGCTTTCGGGCGTACCTACTCCGGTTCCACCAAGTAGAGGCAGCTCAATGCCTCTACTGCCCCGATGCTGAGGAAACAGCAGAGCATGTACTAATGCACTGCTCCAGGTTCACGGAGGAGAGGGGCAGCTAAGGGCGCTGATCAGTGCCCCGCTCAGCCCTAGCGGCTTGATCGCGGCCATGATGGATAACAGCGACTCTTGGGAGCGAGGACACAACATCATCAGAGACATGATGAAGCGGATCCGAACCGACGAGATGGCCAACAGAGCCGAAGGCTAATACAGGATGGCAGGAGAACAAATACCCAGTGACACCAGGGATGAAGGACGCGCGCCACTAGGCCAATCAACAAGGAAGGGAGTACAACCAGGCTCCACATCCTGCTCACCGAAGAAATAACTTGACTGGAAGTCCCGGTGAGCTTGCATAGGACGGAAGAGCATACGGAGGTTTTTGTTTTTAGTACGTAGGCATAACTCTACTAAGCGGGTTATGAATCGTGCATGCCAGCTACGGACGGTAGGTGGTATCTTTGGAAGATTTTAATTTTCCTACCGTAAGGAATAAAAAAAAAAAAAAAACAGATCAACGACCGCAACGAGTGGGGACACTTGATTTTAAAGGTAGAGGAGCTAACACCAAAAAAATTCGCCACAAACTGCAAAGGCTTAAACGCGCATCCGGCCGTGCACCTGCAGTAGCCAAGAAATGCGAGATCAGCATCTAGAGCGCTTCCGTGGGAGCGACGATGGCAGAGGCAGCAACGGAGTTGGGACCGACGCTAGCAGAGGAAGCGACAGGGCTGGGGGTATAAATATCACCAAATTTGTGCTTTTAATGGTAATCCAATTTTTATCAAAACAAACACGGACCTCGGTTTCGGTCAACCTTCTTGTGAAAATAAATAACAAACGTTTTATTTAACTTGTATACTCTCGCCTCGTTAGAGCTACATCGGAGTCCCCCAAGGAAGCCATCTTGGACCGCTACTTTCCCTTTTTTATAAACGACCTACCAACTGCTCTAACAAACTCTCTGATTCTATGTATGCAGGAGTTACCGAATCGCCTATACAGAGTATATACAATTCGGTACCACCCGCCAAGCCACCTAGGAGCAGTTCATCGCCCCACTAACTCCAACATTGTTGCAATGCTGACGCAGCAGTGGACAGGATGTCGATTGCGACAGTTCTGGTAAACAAAACTAGAACTGCCGCCGCAGCATTTCGGACAATGAGAACACAGCACATTCTTGTAAACCTTTTAGCTTAAGTTTTTTCTCGACTAATAAAGAAAAGATCAGTTCATTTTGAGACACAAATCAGAGCAGTCGCTTCTTTATTTACTAAAACCACTTGGATTCCAATATATTCGGACACACACACACACACTCACACACCAGCTGCAGGAGACACTGGTAACTGGCGCAGTCGAACTACGAACAGGATACAACCCAAGGGACACCTGCAACCAGGATGAGAACCATAATAAGTCTAATACTGTGAGTAGCTGTGTAGTGATGTGAAAGATGGTGTACAAAAGAAAAAAAAAAAAAAAAAAAAAATCATCAAAATCAACGTATAAACAAATAAATATGATAATAAACTAAATAAATTAATCGAAATTCCAAAAAAAAAAAAAAAAAGAAGAAAGAGAAATTAAATAATGATAATTATTTAAAAAAATTCAACGATGATATAAACCACAAAAAAAAAATAATAAAAATAATAAACTTAGCGTCAGGCCATACGCCCACATATCGCTGGCAGTTCACTGCAACCGAGCAACAAGTTCGATGCGGCCCTTTTTGTTCGGCTTTCACAACATGTTCGGTGTGACGTCCAAACTGTCTGGACAACGGCTGATACATAGCTAACAACATGGCTATGTGACAACCGCTGGTTGCATCAATACGCTGGACGCGAACGGTTCGATGTTGAACAGGTCACTGAAGCAAGTCAAGCAGACGCTCGACACGCTGGACGCAACACGAACTCGTTCGAATAGGTCACTGAGGCGTATGATACAACTATCACGGCGGTCCGACAGCGGTACCAACATAGTGCAACAAGCATAAAAAAAAAAAAAAGAAAAAGCATAAAAAAAAAAAAAAAAGAAAAAGAGAAGAAAATAAAAAAAAAAAAAAAACAAAAAATAAAAAGAAAAATAAAATATATATTTATACTGATACATAGCCAACAACATGGCTATGTGACAAACCGCTGGTTGTACCTATACGCTGGACGCGAACGGCTCGATGTTGAACAGGTCACTGGAGCAAGTCAAGCAGACGCTCGACACGCTGGACGCAACACGAACTCGTTCGAATAGGTCACTGAGGCGTATGGCACAACTATTACGGCGGTCCGACAGTTATACCAACATAATACAAAAGAAAAAAAAAACAAAATATACCTATACCCTTTTGTACTACCGCTGAATCAAAGCTACCTATATTGCACAAGAGATATAAGAAAGAATAACATACCACTACATTACAGATATTAAACACTCTCACAACAAGGGAAGACTACTACACAAAATAATATAAACAACCTACAATTAAGCTATTACACAAATAATATAAGCCATCTAGAATTAGATTATTACACAAATAACAACTACACTAAATACACAAAATAATATAAACAACCTACAATTAAGCTATTACACAAATAATATAAGCCATCTAGAATTGGATCATTACACAAATAACAACTACACTAACTTTCACTATACCTTGACAACGTTCAATTTAGAGAGAATAACGATAAAGTAAATAGACCGAATCACCAATCAACTCACAGTTTAGAGATAGAAAGACAAATCACAAAACTTCTGGAACAGGACATCATTAGACACAGCCACTCCCCTTGGGGCGCACCTATTTTCCTGGTGTCGAAAAAGACCGACAACCCAAATAAAAAAAAATGGAGATTGGTAATCGACTATAGGAAGCTGAATGAAAAGACCGTCAAAGACAAATATCCCATGCCCATTATAACCGATGTTCTAGATAGGATAGGTAGAGCAAAATATTTCACGGCTCTAGATTTAGCAAGCGGATACCATCAAGTGGAGATGGATCCCAAGGACATTGACAAGACGGCCTTCTCGGCATTAGACGGACATTTTGAATTTTTAAGAATGCCTTTCGGCCTCACTAACGCCCCAGCAACCTTCCAAAGAGTGATGGACAACATACTAGCTGACCTTAACGGCAAATGTTGTCTAATTTATCTCGACGACATCATAGTCTTTTCGTCATCACTCCAGGAACATGTCAACGATCTAAAGTTAGTATTCGACAAACTAAGTAAAGCAAATCTAAAACTCCAACCGGAGAAATCAAAATTTTTCAGAAAAGAAATTGAATATCTGGGTCATGTGGTTACCGATTCCGGCATAAAACCTAACCCTCAAAAGTTACTCGCCATTAAGGCATTCCCTATACCAAAAACCCAAAAACAAATTAAATCTTTCCTGGGACTACTCGGTTACTATAGAAAATTCATAAGAGAATTCGCAGCGATTACCAAACCTCTGACTCAACAACTGAAAGGCAAAACAACAGTCAAAATAGATGAGGAATATACTAGAACTTTTGAAACGTGCAAAACGCTGCTATGCAACGACCCGATCCTTCAATACCCCGACTTCAGTAAACCTTTTATATTAACTACGGACGCTAGTAACTTCGCCATTGGGGCAGTACTGTCCCAAGGCACGCTCAACCATGATAGACCTGTGTCCTTCGCTAGCAGAACGCTATCAGACACGGAAATAAATTACTCAACCGTAGAAAAAGAAATGTTAGCCATTATATGGGCAACAAAACACTTTCGCCCCTACTTGTACGGACAGAAATTTAAGATCGTTACTGACCATAGGCCATTGACTTGGCTTATGAATTTCAAAGAGCCAAATTCAAAACTGGTCCGATGGAAACTACAATTACTGGAATATGACTATGAGGTTATTTACAAGAAAGGATCTCAGAACGTGGTAGCAGACGCTCTTAGCCGTGTAACGGCCGAAGTTAATACCAATTCCACGGTTCCTCCTGAAAACAAAGACACTTCCGATCTAATTTCCATCTCTAGCAAACCACTAAATGAATTCAACTTACAAATAGTCTTCAAAATCGCAGATAAAACCGATAGAGCCATTTCTGTGCCTTTCAAAAACAAAATGAGAAGAACAATATCAGAAACACATTACGATAAGGAAAATATGACTAATATCCTAAAACAGATCTTTGCACCCAACGAAATTTTCAAAACTATTGAGGAAACCATGACAGAATACTTTTTACCAACCAAATTATACAAAGTTATTAGATGCACGAACCTTTTAAAAGACATAACCAACCCACACGAACAAGAAGCGGAAATACGTAAATACCACTTAGCAAACAACCACAGGGGAATAGACGAGACAGTGGCCCATTTAAAAAGATCCATATACTTCCCACTACTAAAGACCAAAATTTCACACATTATCAATGACTGCGATGTCTGCCAAACACTTAAGTACAACAGGCAGCCGCAAATACTCGAATATAGAGAAACAGAAACTCCTCTAACCCCAATGCAAATTATTCACGTAGACATTTTTACGATCAACGGAAAAACAATACTAACCATAATTGATAAATTTTCTAAATTTGCGGCAGGGTATACAGTTCCATCGAGAGACAGTATCAACACAGTAAAATCGATGAGGAACTTCCTCTCGACATTCGGAATTCCAAAAAAACTTATTTGCGATCAAGGCCCGGAATTCTCAAACAAACTTTTTAAAGATTTCTGCGCTCAATATAACATAGAATTACACTTTACTTCATTTCAACAATCCTCGAGTAATTCTCCAGTGGAAAGACTCCATTCGTCTCTAACCGAGATATACAGAATAATTCTAAACAAAAGAAGGACAGAAAGACTCTCTTGTGACCACGAAGACATTTTCTTCGAAACCATCACAACCTACAACAACGCAGTTCATTCGACAACGAAATACACACCCTTCGAGATTTTCCACGGAAGACCTCACAGTATAAATCAGAACATCTCCCAAAACAACGAACACGACTACTTGCAAAAACTGAACGAATTTCGCAATACGATCTACCCAAACATTAAGAAGAACATGGACGATAAAATGAAGGACCGAATAGCTAAAAGTAATGAGAATAGGAACCTACCAGAATCAATTGAGATAGGCAGAACAGTCTTTAGAAAGGAAAACAGAAGGAACAAACTAACGCCCCGATTTACAAAACATATCGTTAAAAAGGACAATGGGCTAACCTTTATATCACACAAAGACCAGAAGATCCACAAATCAAAGATAAAGAGAAGAACCAAATAGTAATCACAGCCATATTTTTCAGATTATACTGCGTAACAGCACAGTTTATCAAGATTCAACAATTGGAGGAACACGACAAGATAGCGAAGATCGACCTGGGAAACGCAAGACTGGTACAATCTTACAAACACTTGCTACACAAAATCAACACAAATGACCTCCTCAAAAACACAGAAAATTTCGAAACAACAGTAAACGACTTAAGACATATAGAATTCTCTGAAGAAATAATTGACGTTTTAAAAGAAAAGGTAGACCAGCTAAAAATCAAAATTAAAGCATTAGTACCTTCAAGAAGAAAAAAAAGAGGATTGGTGAACGGCCTTGGCAGCTTAATAAAAGTTGTAACAGGAAATATGGACGCTAAAGACGCCCAACAAATAAATGATAAGTTTAACGTTGTTAGGGAAAACGAAGATCAAATTACACAAAAAATTAACCAACAAAATAAACTTAACCAAGAAATTACCTTAAGATTCGAAAACATTACACAACACATAAACCAAGAACAAACAACTATTAACAACTTCATTAAAAATTACAACAACAAAATATATAAAACACTTAATGACGAACACAACCAAATACACTTACTCCAATACATTACTAGAATTAATTTTAATATAGATATTTTACAAAACCACATTAATAACATAGCGGAAAGCATTTTGCTAACTAAACTCAATGTAATACCTAAATTCATACTATCAGAAACAGAAATCGAATCCATAAACAAATTTATATCCAATCAGAACATAATAGTAGAATCCGAAGAACATTTATATAGATTGCTAACCTTAGAAACTTATATTGATAAATCGTACATAGTATTCCATGTCAAAATACCTATATTTAAGACACAAACTTTCCAATTGGCACACGTGGTCCCTCTGCCACTACATCAAACTAAATTCTTAATCACACCTAACTACATTTTATATAACCAAAACGACCAAGTTACGTACTTCGAAGAAAAGTGTCCGAAAATACATACGACCTATATATGCGAAAGTGCTCGAGCACAAACCAACTTAATCGACATCAGCTGCATTAAAGGAATACTCCAAGGTCAAACAGCAACATGCGACATTAAAGACATCGGGCTGCAAGAAATCATCAAGGAAGTGGAACAACGCCACATCTTCATATTCAACACCGTGAGAACCAACGTCACATCCTCTTGCCGACCTCCCTTCCTAATCAATGGGTCAGTGATACTAACATTTAACAACTGCACGGTCAATATCAATGGCCTAACATACGACGATATGTCGATGGAATTCGAACAGAAAACAGAACTCTCAATAGAGTCGTTCAAGAAGATTAATATTAACAACACGTTCGATGACATAAACCTGTACAAACTTCACCTACGGTCTCTGTCCAGCCAAGACGACCTAATTGTCATGAAAACTTCAGCAACAAACCATCTTTACACAATTTACATTTTATTTGCCCTTTTGACCATATGTGCAGCATGTATCCTGATATGTAGAAGAAGGAGCATAATTTTCGCCTCGTCAGAGCTCCCGTTAAATTACGCTCCGGCCATTCCATCAATGTGGCCGTCACTCCATTCCAGGGGGGGAGGAGTTACCGAATCGCCTATACAGAGTATATACAATTCGGTACCACCCGCCAAGCCACCTAGGAGCAGTTCATCGCCCCACTAACTCCAACATTGTTGCAATGCTGACGCAGCAGTGGACAGGATGTCGATTGCGACAGTTCTGGTAAACAAAACTAGAACTGCCGCCGCAGCATTTCGGACAATGAGAACACAGCACATTCTTGTAAACCTTTTAGCTTAAGTTTTTTCTCGACTAATAAAGAAAAGATCAGTTCATTTTGAGACACAAATCAGAGCAGTCGCTTCTTTATTTACTAAAACCACTTGGATTCCAATATATTCGGACACACACACACACACTCACACACCAGCTGCAGGAGACACTGGTAACTCAGGCGACGTTAAGCTTTGTCTTCAATACAAATCGCCTTCTGCCCAAAATAAACTTCAGTCGGATTTAGCCAATTTTCAAAAATGGTGTTCAACCAATATATTTAAAACTTAATGGGTCGAAATGTAAGCTAATGTCTTTTTATTGTTCGTGACCTAGCCAGGCCACATAAGGGATTTCCTTAGAAAGTTTGTCAATTTTTCTCATCAAAAAAATGGAGGAATGAACCCATAGGACCCATTGGGCCACTTTGATGTTTATATCTTGGCCAATTTTCACCCGATTTACAAGGGGAATACCTTAAAAGATTCTCAATGAATTTACAGCAAAATCTGAGTAAAAAGTAGTTTTCAGATTTTTCATCAATTTTCATAGGACCCATAATAGCGGTTTTTTTTATTCACCAGCTGAAGGCTGCTAAATTGAGAGTCAAACGCAGAGAGTTGGTCGTTGATTTTACGGAAACAACCGAGCAGCTCTCTGAACCCGTTTTTAGTGTGCCGCATGAACGTTCGCTTCTATATTTGAAGCACGCGACATCCACTGCAGCAAAAGTGGAAGCCAGCATTTCTTGAAATTGCATCCGAAACTGAGGCGGTGAAATCGGCACGTTTAGTATGTACCATGTTTTCACACAGCCAACACGGGTTGCTAGGCTGAGATGTGGAGATAGGTTTTTACACGATTTTTTAGCGAAGATGCTATAAAATTCCATACTATAATTATTTTAAAATATAATCAAGAAATTTTAAATATTTAAAAATAAATTGAAAACAAATAATTAATTTTACGCAAAACTAAAAGCCTTAAGTGAAATGTAAAGTGTTGTACTCATATTGGCCGACCGGAACAAATTCGTTACTTGATCGACTTCCCAATAACCAAAAATAACCTTCGAAACCTCATCCGTGCCGAATCTCTACCGGATCTATCATCTGACCACTCGCCAGTCCTATTAAATCTGAACGTCCTCCAACGCCCTGAGATTACAATGCAGGATAGCAGATTAACATGAAAGAGAACAAACTGGTTCAAATAGAGAAAATACATAAGCTTACACGTTGAGCTGATCCCAAGGGTAAACTTTGATGCCGATTTTGAATCCCTGGAGAGAGTCCAAGCTATAGCTTGAGAGTGCACCTTGCAGACCCAGAATGACAAGCGTAGGTATCGAGCGGCTCGTTCTTGAAAAACGACGTATGCGACGGGAGTGGCAAGATCGCCAATCGCAAAGCAAAGATTAAAAAATGCTTCAGGAAAACTCTCAATGCGCTAAAGGAAAGAAATAAAAGTGCCCAACATCGCTATATAAGGAAACTTTTAATTTCAAGCCGCAAACACTCACTATGGAAAGCTCATCCCAGTTTAACCACAACGGCAGAAACTATATAACCATTAAGAAATATCACTGGTGGATGGGCCCGCAGCGATAAAGACAGAGTTGCCACAATTGCACCTTATCTTCAAGGTGCGTTCCATCCGAACCCTGCTTCAAGTTCGTTTGCATTACTGATGGTAACAGATGACGATCAAGCACCACATGAGCCAATCGAATTTCAAGCAAATGAAATAAATCATGGGGGATCAAATAAATCTCTTGATGTCCCCACGACGTGATCTTATAACTCTAAAAAATGATTATCGATCTTCCATACTGTTCTGTATGCACGATGTCTCCCCTCTTTAACGCTATCACAAAACTCGGGTACCATCCAGAGGGATGAAAAAAATCGATAATAGTAATGATACCCAAGGCAGGCAAAGACCATTCAGTAAGTCTTTCTTGTCTCTCGAGAGTATTTGAAAAATGTGATGACCCGAATAACCCACTACTTGAGGACACGCAATCTTATTCCAGCGCATCAGTTCGGTGTTCGAGAGATGCATTGAACAAGTCAATCGAATAACATCAGAAGTAGGATCTGCTTCCGAAAAACGGGAATATTGCACTGCAATATTTCTGGATGTCTGTCAAGCTTTTGACAAAGCTAGATGAATTTATGTTGAAAATTAAATGAATTCTTCCCAAAAATACCCACAAACTCCTGAACAAGTCAATCGAATAACATCAGAAGTAGGATCTGCTTCCGAAAAACGGGAATATTGCACTGCAATATTTCTGGATGTCTGTCAAGCTTTTGACAAGGCTAGATGAATTTATGTTGAAAATTAAATGAATTCTTCCCAAAAATACCCACAAACTCCTGAAGTCGTTTGCTGTGAGATGCAACTCTGACATGTCCGACGACCACGCTATAGACGCTGAAGTTCCCCGCAAGCAGACGACCACGCTATAGACGCTGAAGTTCCCCGCAAGCAGACTAACAACTTCTACGTTTGTCGATGACACAGCGATTTTAATTCGTTCCAAATACCCTGAAGTTACTATCGAATAAAAAAAAACAAACGAAAATGTGAGCATGTAACATTTACACTCAATCGCAAGACTGTCCTTCGATCACCTTAAACAACACCGTACTCCCGAAGGCAAATGGCGCAGGCACATCAAAGGCAAAAGAACACACTCTTCTCTACCACTCCCTACAAAAACCAATTTGGACTCATGGCTCCCAACTATGGGGAAGTGCCAGCAGTAGTAACATTGAGATCATGCAAAGGAGATCTATCAAAGATACTGATAACAATCACTGGAGCAGCCTGGTATATCCGAAATGAAAATATACAAATAGACCTGAACATCAGATCCATCAGGGAAGAAAAACCAAAACAAAAACACAGGAGCAAATTAACCACAACCTAACCACTTTGCAAGAAGTTTAACTCGAGTTTACGATCGATCCCGACGCCGCCGCATCGTCCTTCTGACCAACGCTGATCATTAGATCCTTTGTCCAGAACAATATTAAAAAATCTGTTAAATATTGTATAATACTAACCTATTGTTAGTCTCATAATTCCTGACAAGATCTAATAAATATAGCAAAATTATATATATAGTATTATTATTTAAAAAAAATAACTTATTCAGCTCCTGATTCGCCTAGAACAGGACAAAAGATTCAAATAAAAGTTATAACCTCAACCACAAAGCAGCTCCAATTGCTTGCAAAAGTTCTACAATATATCTGAAAAATAATAAGACAATTTTGGCCAAAAGGAAACATCTACTCTTAGTATCAGCCCGTGCCATCACTATCCACAAGTCACAAGTTGAACGTTCCACGAAATAGTAAGTATAAGTATAAATAGTATAAGAAAAACAACTCTCTTTCAGAAGCTTTTGTACGGAGCACTATCTCGAGTAATAAATTTCCTGGACCCGATGATATTGACAACCGTGCAGCCAAATAGCTTCCTCACAATAGAGTTGGCATAAGTTAAAATTTATAATGCTATGCTTAGATTAGGGCTCTTCCCTAAGCAATGGAAGCGTGCGAGGATCGTTATGATACCCAAACCCGGCAAACCTCCAACGCCGATAGACTCCTACCGCCCAATAAGTCTACTTCCAACCTTTTCTAAGGTCTTTGAACGCATTCTGATGAACCGATTGATGGATCTGCCGCAGGTATCAGGATACATACCCAAACATCAATTTGGCTTCAGGAAGTCACACGGTTGCCCGGAACAAGTCCACCGTCTAGTCAATCGCGTAACGCACACCCTTGAGTCCAAGCTATACACGGTTGCAGTCTTCCTCGATGTCAAGCAAGCTTTTGATAAGGTTTGGCACGAGGGACTTCAATATAAAGTCAAGGCTCTTCTTCCAGGACCCCACTATAATATCCTAAGATCCTTCACCACCGATCGGACTTTCGAGGTGGCAGTGAGAAACTCTCGATCGAGAATGCTGGCCATGAACGCAGGAGTTCCTCAAGGAAGTGTACTCCGACCCTTCCTGTATACCCTCTACACAGCAGATATTCCAGTTTCGTTCCCCAGTGCTCCTAGTGCTAAGGTACTACTGGATACATACGCCGACGACACAGCCATACTTGCATCTCACATGTCTCTGCAAACGGCCTTGAATGCAGTACAGGAATGGCTGCACAACATTGAAGGCTGACCAGCCAAGTGGAATACAGCCATCAATTGTGCTGAGTCCGCTTGTGTGACCTTCGCGCTCCGTCCCGGCACCTGCATTGGCCTAACATTTAACGGTGGGTTGATAGGCAATGTCAATTCCCACTGTTACCTGGGAGTCCACCAGGATTGGAAACTAATCTGGCGGGCCCATATCACAGCGGTCAAGGCCAAGTGCCGTTTAAAGATGAAAAAACTGTACTGGCTCCAACGTTCTAGCAAACTACAACTCCCAACTAAAGTGCTACTCATAAAGGTGGTACTAAACCCTACTTGGGCCTATGGCATCCAAGTATGGGGTACGGCCTCCAAGCACCAGCTTGACAGGCTGAAAACTGTCCAGACACGTGCTGCTCGGCTTGCATCTGGGCTCCCTTGGTACGTCTCCAACCACGCTATCCTAAGGGATCTCCGGATTACTCTGATTGGTGATCAGTTCAACCTCCACAGCAGCGGATACGCGGAGAAATTGGCAACATACCCAAACTCTCTGGCAAGTGTTCTCGCCAATGCACTCTGCCTCCGTCGTCTGAATAGGATCCACCCCTCTGATCTCCCTACTCGCATAATATCGTAAGATTCTAAATTCCCCGCCAAACCTCGTCTGGTTACATTCAGAAGGCTCTGCACTGATTCCGACGCTAAATAATAAAAAAACGGGTAATAAATTTTAAAAAATAATACATTATTGCAAAGGACAACAAAAAAATATTTTATTTTGGACGGAATAATGCTCAGTCAATGCTTTCTCTTCAACAAGAGTTGAAGATTACTTTCATTACTTTGAGTGCAAATCTTCGAGACTGCATGACAGGAAAGGTTTATCAATAACAACATTAAATTACCAAATCATACAAGCTCATAAGGAGGACATGGAAGATCAAGTAATCCAACGAACCAATATATTAATACTTTCGGAGAAGAGGAACGAAAACGAGAAACCAATTGAGGTTTCCAAATTAAACTGCATTATACAGCTTAAGCAACCCCGTGTAAGAGTCGAAGGAGTAGCTGGACTTAAAAAAACTATTTATAGAACAAATGTCATTGGAGAAATGTGTGCAGCAAAATGTCAGATTGACGGTGGCGAACGCATTAACGCAATACTCACGATATTTAGAGAAATTAGAATCAATGCATAAAGTATTTCAGCTACTATAAACCTATTGTTTCTTTTCTGAACAATGATGATAATGTTACATGATATACTATGGAATGTAAATAAAAAGATTTATACAAGGTGCTTTCCAAAGTAAACGGGACTTTTTGAATCTAGCACCCTCTAGTGGCGTCATCCATATGTCGACTAGTGCGTTAGAATCTGCTATCCTTCATTGACTTCCAGTAAAAATACATAACATTCCATTTATTTGAAGTGAAGTTATTGCGTTTTAAGTGTCAGTACTTTTTTGTCATCGGTGCGAAAATGAGCTTCGAGCAAAGAGCCAACATTAAATTTTGTTTTAAAATTGGTAAAACTTTCACCTAAACGTTTCAATTGATGAAACAAGTTCATGGCGATGATTGTTTATCCCGTAGCAGAGTGCACGAGTGGTTTCAACGTTTTGAAAGTGGTCGTGAGGAAATAAATGACGATGAACATGTGGGCCAACCAAAATCCGTGATCACCGAAAATTCCATCGAAACTGTGCGTGAATTCATAAAAAATCAGCCGAAATCATCATTGAAATTCATGGAAATAGAATTGAACATCTCCAAAACATCGATTTATCGCATTTTGACCGAACATTTGGGCTTACAAAAGGTGTGTGCACGGTTTGTTCCGCACAAATTGACTGACGACCAAAAATTGCTCAGAATTCAACATTCGAAGGACATCATTAAAGAGGTAAAAAAAGACCCAAACTTCCTTTACAAGATTGTGACTGGTGACGAAACGTGGTGTTTTCAATATGATCCCGAAACGAAACGAAAAGAATTTGTTCCACCCGGACAAATCGTTAATGCGGTAGTCTACCTTGGAGTTTTGAAGCGTTTGGTGCGTCGTATTCGACGTGTTCGGCCCGAATATCGCGAAGATGGAAGTTGGCGTTTGTTGCACGATAATGCGCCGTCTCATCGATCGACGCTTGTGACCGATTATTTGACCAAAAATCACATTAAAATACATTTAAAATTATATATATATTATATATATATATATATATATATATATATATATGTATATATAATATATATTTAATTTTATATAATTAAAATAACTCTCTCAGTTTCAAATCAATATATTTGTTTTAATTCACCAATATATTAAAGCGACATTGTGTATACAATGTCGAAAATTATATCATGTTTCAGATTTTGTAGATACAAGCAGTTAGATGTCTAAAAAAAATGTACGCCTAAATCAGAGTTTTTTTTTTTTGAAAGTAAAACTAGAAAAAAATTGTGAAAATAAAATGGAGAGCACGCCTGATAGCTCTACATTTTTTTTAAAACATGTGTTTCAATTATGCAAAGCAAAATTAATTATGGAAATCAGCATTGCTTTACACATGTGCTGAAGGAAACAATGTGTTTTATGCTTTTGAACACTACAAAGCTTTGGAACACTTTTCAAAAAGCTTCACAACAGTTTTTAATTTTAACTTAACTTTGAATAATATTAATGGATACAAAATAAGACAACACAGATAATTTTTTCAAGTTTTAAATCAGTTTGAATTCTTTTCTCTGCCGCTTCGGAGCGTTCGGTGTCATTACCAATCCCAATTCAATATATACTGTGATTCAAGGTAAAGAAACATGTATTTTTTGGCAAGAATAATTTTATTAAAGTGATATATTAAGTTTCCATAGTGTTTGTAAAATATAAACATATTGTGTTTTTATATTTTTAAAAGCGTAAATTTGAATTTCTTTGTTCTATATTGTAATCAATAACTCGAAACTTTTATTTAGAAGTATAGATAAATACATAGGTATATTCTTGGAAGATGCACTTAACTTATATTTTGAATAATCTTTTCATCGGAAAGTGTGTATCCATGTGCTTAATAAACACATGCAGTCGCAAAAGAGCTTTCTTTACTAAAAATATTTTACAGGTGAAAAAACGAAAACAAGTACATATATTAATATACATATTAGGGAATTTGTAACTAAGTCCTAATTGTACCATATAGATGCATACGTGCATATATAGTATGGCTTTAAAAAATATTTATCTTCGAATTTTATATAAATATTTGATTTAATAAATTGAAAATGATTTTAAATATAATTATGCTAAAAGATTAAAACTGTAAAACTGCACTAAATGAGAGCACATTCCATAGTCTTCTATTATTAATATAATATCTCTGTAGTAATTTATATGTAATTAAAAACTTTTTTTTGCATAATTCCTTATTCAAATAATATGGTAAAAAAGCTTGGAAGTATTGTTAGTAATTATATGTAACATACGAGTATATAACATCTAACAACTTAATTCACAATCTTAAAAAATATTCAATATTGGGCTTTTTGTGAACTTTACCAGCAAAGGAACGGATAATAAAGTAATAAAGGGTGTTTTTTTTATGAGGGTTATGATTTAAATTGAAAAAAAATGCACAGGTTGCGGTAGAGAGCTGTTTTTTTTTTTTTTTTTGGATGATAATGTCATTAATGATGGAATAAAACTTTCGGCACATGGCCTCCACGTGAGTTTTTCAGAAACTGCATCTTGAAAGTCCAATTCCTAACCAGTTTTTTATGATCATGGGCCGTTTGTCGGCAATAGCTCGTTTAATGTTGGCTTTTCGGGTCGGAATCGTGGTGGGCTTGTTCGCATAGACCAACGACTTCAAATACCCCACAAAAAATTATCCAATGGTGTTTACCACACCACCGAGACAAAAGTGAGCCTCGCCACTGAACAAAATTTTCCGGTAAAATTGGGGATCGCGTTGGAGCATTTCAAGTACAACGGTGTACTTTCACAAACGATTTTTGAAAAAAAATTCAACGATTTGGTATCGCTGCTCAGCTGTTAACATATTCATAATGAATTCCCAAACCAAACTAAACATTAACCATTCGACAGATGTAAGCTGCCATCAAAGATGGCCGAACTGAACCCTATTGAAAAAAAACTCCTAAAAATACAACCGATAGATTTTATGTATGAATATATTGAAATAAGTATTTTAGATCCCTCATTATCACCTTGCAACGGGTATTATAATTTTTGTCCCACAGTGAAGGAAACATCTCTGACCCTAAAAAAATATACATAAAAATGCATCGTACATACTTAATCAAGATCACTTCATGTCCGTCTATTCTGCGCATTGTAGTCCCTCAGTTTTAAAACTATCGACATCAAAATTTCCTTTCTTTCGGTATCGATCGACTTATATTCCATTATATCCGTTTGATATAAAGTTTGTTGTTTTAAAACATTTTAGTGCATTGCATAAACTTATAATAAATAATATTAAATAAATTGCATGCATAATTGCATCAAAAGTAGATATATTTTGCGAATAGTTGCTTTAAAATTTAAAACCTCGCCTAAAAAGGATTTTTTGTTATTTTCCATAAAAGTGGTGTGTAAGCGAAAACGATTTGGATAAAAATTTTGGATAATTAATTTTATAGATGATTTTTATTTGTTCATATCCAATTAATAACTATTTCCCTATTCTGGCCCTAATGTGCGCGTCTTAGCAGAACGTATGTTGTGGCTAATAAGTGGCTTATTGGGCACGACATGGGCGGATGTTGCGCAAATTATTGGCGATCTTCTAGAAATGGCATGCACTGGTGGGAATGGAAGCGCTTGCGACACGACTTCAAAGAGTTTGAAGCTCGGTGCATATTAGGCAGACGCTGATCTTACATATTGATTGCATACAATTGGGGTGCATTGTTGTTGGTTTTTCTATTGGTCAACTTTGTTTCCGTTCTCGGTGTGGAACCTAGATGCAATGTTATATTCAACTTTTTTTTATTTTTTATTATGTCGTACGGTAGGAAAATTAAAATCTTCAAAAGATACCACCTACCGTCCATAGGTGGCATGCACGATTCTTAACCCTACAAGTCGAGTTATGCCTACGTACTAAAAACAAAAACCTCCGTATGCTTTCCGTCCTTCACTAGCTCACCGGGACTACCAGTCAAGTTATTACGTCGGTGAGCAGGATGTGGAGCCAGACTCCCTTCCTTACTATTTGGCCAAGAGACGCGTGTCCTTCAACCTTGTAGTCGCCTTTTGCAAGAAGCCGGTTTCGCTGAGTATTTTTCTCCCGCCACCACATAGGAATACGTCGCCTGTATTAGCCAGCAGCTCTGTTGGCCATCTCGTCGGCTCGGACCCGCTTCATCATGTCTCTGATGATGTTATGTCTCCGATCCCAAGAGTCGCTGTTCTCCATCATGGCCATGATCAAGCCGCTAGGGCTGAGCGGGGCACCAATCAGCGCCCTTAGCTGCACCCTCTCCTCCGTGAACTTGGACTAGTGCATGAGCATATGCTCTGCTGTTTCCTCAGCATCGGGGCAGTAGAGGCGTTGAACTGACTCTACGTGGTGGAACCAAAATAGGTACGCCCGAAAGCAACCATGATCCGTGAGGAACTGGGTATAGTGGTAGTCCAGTCTTTTGTGGCGGCAATCGGTCCATACCGTTACCGGGGATGAGTTGGTAGGACCACCTCCTCCGTTGCGATGTTAGCCATCTGCTCTGCCAGTCTCTCATCGGTCGCTCGAGAGCCTCAAGCTGGGTAGCACCTTCTCGGACCAGACAAATAATTTTTATCTCTAGATCGATTGGCGGCAAACCTGCCAGTGCTAGTGCTGCGTCTCCGGATACAGTCCTGAAGCCTCTAATGAGCGTAAGGGCCAAAGACCGTACCACCGAGCGTGCTCCTTGCATATATGAGCCTTTCATGGTGGCGTTGCTCCAAATTGGTGCAGCATAGAGCAGCGTTGCCTTGGCTACCGCCTTCAGTAGTTTCCTGGCCGGGTAATTGGGACCTTCTATGTTGGACATGAGCCTGGACAAGGACGCAGTTGTTATTGCTGTTTTCCTGCTTGCGTAGCTAGCATGATCTTTAAAAGCTAGCCTGTGGTCTATCACAACTCCCAGGTATTTCAAGGAGTCTTGTGATGCCACCTGTGTTCCTTTGACCGTGATCAGCATTCGTTTCACCTTCTTCCTGCTGCTTAATAGAACAGCTTCGGGCTTGTGCGCCGCTGTTGGCCACCATGGTGTGGTCTGCCTTGGGAATAATTCTGCTACGATGCTAGCCACGACATCAAGGTCAGTTGGAGTTGCCTCTCTCTTCCTATGCTTGTTAGCTACGAGTTTGTAGGCAAGTCCCCAGGAGTCTCTATCAAAGGTTTCTAGTAGTTCCTTATAGGCACGCGATTTGGCTGCCGCTATGCTGTGTTTAAGCTCAGAGCGTTTGTTTCTAAAAGCCTCCATGAGTTCTGCGTGCTGTGTGTCTCCTCTGGCTCGTTGCGCCCTTCTCGTTACGCTTAGGCATTCCGAGCGTAACTTGCTTAAGGTGGCGTTCCACCAGTACTGGGGGCTCGCGCTGCGCGTTTTCCTCCTGGGCATGGTTGCATCGAACGTTTCCTCAAGCATCTTCAGGAGGTCAGCCGCCATTGAATCTGCGTGACCATTTAAGATTAGAAGAGAGTCGATTTGATATGCCAGCATATCTTCGTCGATCTTCCTCGAGTCCCAGGCTTGCCCGACTGATCCTCTCTGCCGCCTCCAAGTCGTGCCCTTCGGTAGAATGCAGAAGGAAATCAGTGCGTGGTCACTCAGCGTTACAGCATACTATCGTTGTTGAACGTTGGTTTGCAGCCGTCGTTTAGCAGGTCCAGGTCCAACATAAGCATTGTGTTTATTACTGCTCGGCCTCTGGGATTCGATACCCTGCTGCCCCATTCTACTGCCCATGATTGAAGTCGCCCGCGATGATCTTCGGGCCGCGCCCTCTCGCAAGGCTGCTCAACACTTCCATCATCTCCTCGAACTGTTCTGGGGTGTTGCTAGGGGGGGGCGTAGCAGCTGTAAAAGTGCACTCGTTTTATTTTTGCGTATGCTATTCAGCGCATCGGCTAGGCCGCCAATTCCTGTATGTACAGATTGCTGCAATACTTGATAGCTGCTTTCCGGTCTCGTCTGGTATCTTTGTGGAGTCGCCCCTGACAGGGGAATAGGGTTCGCTCAAAAGCATGATGCCTACCTTGCCGCAGTTTTGAGCCAGGAGGCTCTGAGCAGCTGCGCAATGGTTAACATTGAGCTGAATAATCTTAATTTGCTCCTCATTATGCTGGGACTTCCCTTTTTTAAGGCTGGCTCTGTATGTCGGGCGGTCTATATGTCAGATCGTCGAGTGGTTTTTTCCACTTCGTCGCTGCATAATAGACACTTTGGTGGTGGTTTGGGGACGCTGTCGAAGGCTTTCCCCTCTACTTCCAGCATTAGTTCCCCTTGCTGACTTCTGCGGACTTTGCGAACATGTTTGCCCAGTTTGCTGAGGTTCGGGTCCGCTTGTAGTTTTCGGAGCATTTCTGCATACGAGGCCTCTTCTGCATAAGTGCCTTTGGCTTCTTCCTCAGGCGTATAGGCTTAACTTTGTTCCACTCGCCTCCAGTGCTAGCATCCTTGGCGACGGATGCGTAGCTGCGCGGCTTCATTGGGTTTAGGCATACCTTCTATGATAACCGCGAAGTAGTTGACCCGCTTGGGTGCCTGTGTTTTAGGCACCTGAACTTTGGGCATCTGTCCCTTTGGCAATTGCTCACAACATAACCGCCGGCCCAGGGGTTCCGACTTCCTGCACCGCAATTCCTGCTCCTTTTGTTGGGGACCTCGACATTCTGGAGCTCCTCCTGAATGAGTCATCGTCGGTGGGGGCAAGGCCCTCCACTGCTCTATCCATTTAATTCCAGATATCGATATCTGGCAGCACAGTTGGTCTGCAATGAGTTGTCAGCTCCACCGGCTGATTTTACAACTGGCCCACCCACTGCAAATAGTGCAAACGAGAAAGAACAAAATACAAAAAAAAAATTTATTTTGAACCTTGTTTACACACTTGTTTTATTGCTCGGCTTGGTTCCCTCAGCCGAACAATTACACGTTAACACGATGTGGCTCTGTGCGATAGACACTTGTTCTGGCTGGGCTGTCTCTGACTTTGGAAGATTTCGCGCAGCGTATGTGGAAACTCGTCCGTATCGGTCAGAATCTCGGTCAAGCCATGTTATATTCATCTGCTTTCAATTGTATGTGTGCAACCATGGGATAAGAATCAGAGCAATGCCGAAAAGGGTGATGTTGTTAACCATTGAGTGTTCTTTTATGTGCGTCAGTTTTCATGTGTTATTATTATACAATTGGCGCCTTAATATAGCGACTAGTAAGTTTTAATGTGCTTTCCTTTATCGACTTCCAATAAAAATTTCATGCCATTTTATCTATTAGAAGTTAAGTTATTGAGTTTTAAGTGTCTGTATGTTTTTGTCATCGGTGCGAAAATAAGCTTCGAACAAAGATCAAACATTACATTTTGTTTTAAAATTGGTAAAACATTTACCGAAACTTTTCAATTGATTAAACAAGTTTACGGCGATGATTGCCTATCCTTTAGCAGAGTGCACGAGTGGTTTTAACGTTCTTAAAGTGGTCATGAGGACATAAATGACGATAAACATGTGGGCCAACCAAAATCCGTGTTCACCGAAAATTCCATCGAAACTGTGCATGAATTCATAAAAAATCAGCCGAAATCATTATTGAAATTCATGGAAATAGAATTGAAAATCTTCAAAACATCGATTCATCGCATTTCGACAAATACCTGATGCCCCACAAAGCTTTGTTATTCCTTGTTCTGATTTTCAATTATGCTCTTCGACTGGGACACTTCCCAAGTGCCTGGAAGAAGGCGAATATCATTATGCTCCATAAAAATGGGAAGCCAGCAGAGGAATTAGACTCGTATCGCCCAATAAGCCTGCTTCCAGCATTTGGCAAATAACTTGAGAGGTGCATCCTGAGAAGATTGCTTGAATCCCGAAAGGTCCAAAAAGCTATTCCGAAGTTTCAGTTTGGTTTTAGACTCAGGCATGGCACACCTGAACAGCTACACCGCGTAGTGAAGTTTGTGCTGGAAGGTTTCCATGGAAAGGAGTACGTCGTTGGAGCTCTTCGGGACATCCAGCAGGCTTTCGACAGAGTGTGGCATGAAGGACTTTTGTACAAGCTTAAAAGTCTACTAAATCCTCAACTCTTTTTGATAATAAAAAGCTTCCTACACGAGCGATCCTTTAAAGTAGTATAGGACGGACTGTCCTCCCAAACAAAAAGAGTCAGAGCAGGTGTACCCCAGGGAAGTGTGTTAGGTCCAACACTGTATAGCCTGTATACGCACGACATGCCCTCAGCTGACAAAATGTCGCTTACAGATCCCAATGACCTGCTAGTTGCCACCTTTGCTGATGACACTGCAGTCCTGGCCAGAGATACATGCGTCTATACAGCCACCGATACGCTTCAGCTTTATTTAAAAAAAAAAATTGAGAAATGGGTCTTTCGCTGGAACATCGCAGTCAATCCGGAAAAGTGTGTTTCCGTGACGTACACCCTGAGAAAAGACACATAACCAGGTGTGTTTCTGCATGAACGCCCACAAATACCTCGGTGTCACTCTGGATAAGCGACTTACATTTCAACGCCATGTAACGGATGTAACTCGGTGGCTCAAAACAAAGGCGAAGAGCATGGCTTGGCTCCTTAGGCCTGGAAACAAACTTTCAATTTCAAACACGGCCAAAATTTATAAGGTTGTGTTGGATCCTATTTGGAGATATGGCATCCAAGTATATGGCATCACCGCAAAGTCGCACCTCAACAAAATTCATGTGGCGCAGTCGCAAATTTTGCGTAAACTATCTGGAGCGGCTTGGTACATCCGCAACAAAGACATTGAAACGGAGCTGAGGGTACCAAGGATTGGCGATGTCATAAATCGCAAGCAATCGCGTACATAAATAAATTGGGAAACCACCCTAACCAGTTGGCTCGAAAACTCTTGAAGAGGACAATTTTAATAGAAAAAAAAAATCACATTTTGACCGAACATTTCCATATGTGAGGTTTTAAAATACAAATATTTTTTGCAAATTTAATTGTTCAATTGAATTTTTCCTAACTACGGGTTTTATAATTATGGCTTTGTATTTCATCTAGATATAGAAATTTTATAATGTGTGTTCTTTTATAATTTAAAATTGAGACTTCGGAAAACTCCATATTTTAATTAACTTGTTTTCTATTAGTGAAAGGGTATTAACAATATATAGTCCCGCCCACTGTATGGCATACTTTGTGTAAATTAATTATTTTTTTAGTAGCCTTATCTGGTTGTACAAACTAATGGCCGTCTCAATGCTGACTGAACTGCTGTTTTGAATAAAATTTTTTTTTACAGATTTTGATACTGAAGTGATTTTATTTTATCTTTATTCTAGCTATTTGTTAATTATGACTTGTTGATTCTTATTGTCTATTAGGTTGCTTAGATTCTGCTCTAACATCACCAGGTCGTCGTAACCCGGGCTTCCGGCTATTTACTTACAACCTGACCTTAACCAATTTAAGAATCTAGTTTTTCATGACCTGGGGCTGCTGCTGTAATTGTTTAGAATATGTAAATGATAGGGCTTATCTCATGGTGAATGGTAGCGTATAATGGGCTACGTTTAAGACTATTTTCGGTATGTTCAGGTAGGATGGCCAATGAAGTTCAAATTTGAGGATAAGATGTGTTAATCTAGTTGTTGAGATTTGTAACTTTTTAGTGAGATTTGCGCCGAAACCTTTGGCATCCCATAGTAACTTTGTTGCGCCGAAACCTTTGGCAATCCATAGTAACTTTATAAAAATGTTTTAAGTTTTGATATGGCTTTCACCATATGAACGGGTTTTTCTAGATTCCGTAATAATTGTAGTGTTCCTTTCTGGGTCCTCTTTCTTTGAGCATCTCATTATTTCTGAAAGTGTAGAATGCAATCGTTCAATCTGCCCATTATGTATGGTGGTTTGGTATAGACTTCTATATGTAGCTGCTCTAACATGAATTCGATCGATTGGGAATTAAAGACTTTTTTGTTGTCAATAACGATGAGCTTAGGGACTCCGGAGCTTTTGTATAGTGGGTGGTATAAACTTCTATCTGTAGCTGCTCTAACATAAATTTGATCGATTAGGAATCAAATGCTTTTTCGTTGTCCATAACGATGAGCTTAGGGAATCCAAGGTAAAAAATAGGGTCACGTAAATGAGTTTTAACATCTTTTGCGGCTATTTATAATTCGCTAATTTAGAAAATTTATCTATTGCGGTGAGTACTAAGTTTCGTTCGGTACAGTTAATGTCAATGCGTAACACACGATTTTGGTATTGTGGAACCAGAGTTTCTTTAAGCTCCGGATTATGTGTGCCCAAAGAATTTTGCTCTTCTGAAGACATCACATTGATTGACTAAATTTACGATTTTTTGTTGATCCTTGGAAATTAGTATATTTTCGAATGTAGCTTTTGGTTTTCTAGAAGATTTCTTTGCGCTCACGAGACCATATAAATTCATTATTATTGCTAATCTTGCTCAAAAGTCTACAAATTAGTATCGTTAGTTCAGAGATAGCGGCTTTAGAATTGTCATGGTAGATGCAAGGAGGGCGGTGGGTGTGGCTGACCGCGTTGTTTCCTTCACTGTCACTGCGATTCTGACTGAAGATGGAAAGATGATCCTTCACTGATAGACTTGGGTCGCCTTCGGTAGATTTCAATTCGCCGATGTCACCTCCCAGCTAGATTGCAGATTTTTTACTTAGATGAATCATAAACGGGTGCCGTCAGTACATGTCAATACACAACAAATCGCGATTTACATCATTGTGATGCTTCATGTTCCACGTTGACCCTGGCTGGCAGGTCTTTTATGGTATAGACATCCCGTCGTCCGCATAGGTAATCTGCTGCAGGTCACTCGGCTAAATTGTGGAATGTACTAGCACGTCTGAATAAAGTTGTCTGGCGCATGAGCTTTCCGTCAAAACTTGGCAAAGTGGATCCCGTCGTTTGAGTGCAGTCGTTGACTGCATTGGCTTTCCTCCACACTATGCTGCCATATCATTGCATACTAGTAGCATAAGTTCTTTGCGTGTGACTGGGAAAATCGTTACCTTACAGCCTTACTTAACTTCGAGGACTTTAATAATGAAGAGGAAATAAGTAATACGAAAATAATTTTTTGCCGATATAAGGACATAAGAAACCCTATGGAGGTACTGTGTGCCAAACTGATCTTAAGTGTGCGTGGTACAAGATATTTGGGCTGGCATATTATTTTTTGCCAGAGTTACAGCCAACATTAAATTTTGTATTTTAGTCATTAATCATTTTAGTCACTATTTCAAGACAGTGGTATCTTACATAAATGACCGGTGTCAATTTCCGTTTTTTTAGTTTATGGTTGTAGTTATTGGTTTGATTCTGCTCTACCTATTGTTTGATTGTGTCAACCGCTATTCTGTAAATCGAAATTACTTTTGAGGTCCGAGGTTTATACCATCACCCATTAAATTTAATAATTATAATTACCTCCCATTAAAAGGAAGTTTGCTAAATGGCTAAAAAAAAGTAAGATATAATGAAGAAATTTTAGCTCATTGACCGAGTCACTTTAAGGTCTCCTTGTGGACCACCCTCCTTCTAATAAGGACCGTGGTCTGCTTGTATGGCTTTTCCCTCACACAAGGGTGTAAGCTTATTGCCAAGCTTTCTATTGGACTGTACAAAAACTTGTTCGCCCACTTTGAAGACTCTTTTCTGTCTGGAGGCGTTCTCTCTGTCTTGAGTGCGTTTTGTACGCTTGTAAATCGGTTGGTGATTTCCACCTATGGGTCGCCGATGTGATTTTCACTACATCTGCTGACCCCTTATTGATAACCGAGTGGAATGATTTGTTGTATCTAGTGGTGGCAAGCGAGATCACTTCTATGGTATCTTTAATACTCATGTCGATTTTCAGGCATCTGGCGATTTCTAGCAGGGTACTGTGAAAGCGCTTCACTTGTCCGTTTGAGACATTGCGAAGGGGCGGCGCATTCGAAATGCTGTGAAAAGGAATCGGCGATTTACCCATCTCCTATTTCTTCGGATGTCTATCGTATTTAGCCTTTGCGCATATCCTACATTTTTGGAGAATTTTTTTAACTAGTTTGCACATTTTTTTCTTGCGCCCATCTGTGGGCCCTATTGTGTTCCGTTGTTATCATTTCCCTCCTTTCCCCGACTCCAAAAATATCTGTGCCTCGGTTTTTGAAATGCCAGAACTTTGTGGCCGGGAATCTTCGAACCAGGTCGTCATGAACCATTGCTACCGTTTGTACATCGCAATGGACGGTGTTTACGCCCTTGTCAACTATTACGTCCGTAAGGTCATCAAACAAGGACTCTTTGTCGGTGAAGTCGATTGCGTTTCGTTTCTTGTTTCCGAAGAGAGCGGGCCTCCTCCAAAATTATTTGGTTCTGGAAGCAATTGTTTGTCTGTGGCTTCTACTGCATGAGTGAGCGACAGTTGGCTGTGGACTGTGGCCACACGGGATTCCACCTCTTGCTTCTCCATGGCATTGCGCTGTTGTCTGCATAACGCGTCAGCGACCACATTCTCACTGCCAGGCATATAGAAGACGCGTGCAACAGCCTCGTATAATGCGCCCTTTCCATCTCTTTGATTTTGCATTTGGATTGGATTCCGAAACCGTAAAGATTTGGTGGCTGGTGGTCGGTAAAAATATTTATGTCTCTAACCACATAGAGGTAGTGCCTTAGATTAGACAGAGCCCATAGTATAGTTAATAATATAGCTATTGTTTTGTTAGTGAAATAGTTCATTTCTCTGTCATTAAATCGAATATTTTTAAGGTTCAGGGTACCTAAACATAACATCGTCAGATGCCAAGATGTACGCAGTTTCTGGAATTTCTGGATGTTCTCCGAAGAGCTGCACTTGAATGATCTTGTTATGTTTCTACTGACACTTTTGTTTTCCCCTTTGAGTATTTCTGAAATGGATTTAACTATTGATGCCAAATCAAGGAATGACCTTATTTCAAACAATGTTTTGGGTCAGGAAATTATTTTATTACCTTGACTTTTACTTTTCTTTTTTACTTTTACTTTTTAATATCATTGTGATATTTTTAATAGTATATTTGTCAGATATCGTCATTTCGTTTAACTTTCGAAATTCTATCACGAGTCGCAAATTCCGATTACCCGCTTCATCGACGACCTTTTAATCTACTTATACGGTGAGACTGTTTTTATACCCTGTACCCATTAAAAATGGGTGAAAATGGTATCATAATATGGTGCAAATGTATGTAACAGGCAGAAGGAAGCATCTCCGACCCCATAAAGTATATATATTCTTGATCAGCATCAACAGCCGAGTCAATATAGCCATGTCCGTCTGTCCGTCCGTCCGTCCGTCTGTCTGTCCGTATCAACGCCTAGATCTCAGAAACTAGAAAAGCTACCGACATGTGCCATATATCGTTGGATAGGTAATTAACATACGCAGTACAAGTTTGTTGTTTTATTTTGATATCATCCCCCGCTACCCCGCAAATCGCAAAAAACTGCCACGCCCACAATTATTAACCTAATGCTGTGCAATTCGGTATATGCGTTGGTGCTTATAAAAGCTATTTAATTTTTTAATTTGAACCAAATCGGATAAGAAACACGGAAGGTATGCCACATGCAAAATCTATGGCAAGGGAAGCAGAAGCGCAGCAAAATACGCATTGCGCGACGCCGACTGCGACGTTGGCAGCGAAATGTCTATGGCTTTATGACACACGAAACTTATTTTCTTTTTTAATAGAATATTGTTTCATTTATTTATTGATACTAAATAAATAAATTGTAAGCATGTCTAAGGGTACAGGGTATTTTGCAGTCGGGAAACTCGACTGCTGCTCCCTTACTTGTTTTAATTATACCTTTTTTTAGCAGATCTTGAATGTCTTGTTAACGAAATCACCTGCCCCCTTTATGGGGCACCTTTAAGACACCTTGTCTTGCTCCCAGCTCCTATTCCATGACATGCATCGGTCGCTTGTCGCTATACGTGAAATCGAGGTGGCTTATATTTGCATCAAAATTTAGTACAGGACTGCGCAGCATCAGAGCGGCAGATAACTTTGCTTCCAATAAAAATCACAATCATCTAACCAACCTGATAATGGGGTGAGCTACCATCATATCTCTTCAAAACGTTGTATGCGGCAGTAGCGAAGCGGCTACAAAGAGCCTCCAAGAGGCATATGCCTCTTGCGCCCCCTCGCATTCGGGTGCATTGCACGTCGGCCCAAACAGCACAACGGTAACCAACGAAAAACGAACGTACCCGCTGTTAAGTTAAATTATTAAATTTTAATTCTCGCTTAAATTGAATTCGTTGTTTCGTGGGGCCGTTTTTGGCGTCGACCGGTATTCTATGAAATTCGCTGGACTAGTATAATTTTAATTTTTTATTTTTAGTTTTCGACCAATGACCAATGACAATGTTGACTTTATGAAATGACTGTAACATCAGCGTTGAGCAGTGATCTTCGAAACCTAACCAACTCAATGCACTGTATTATTTGAATCTCTGCAGATTTAAAAGGGCTTAGGCATTTCCGTTACTAATTTTTCTTCACTTCCCACGCCGTTACCTTTTTTTGCTGCCCGTTTTGGCGAGCAAAAATTACAACATTTTTTGCTTAGTAGGTGGGGGTGAATGTTACCACTTCTTGGGCATAAAATCTACAAATGAGTATATTGTTTCCTTTAGATTGAGCGGCCGTGAAATTATCCTCGTAGATGCAAGGGAAGCGGTAGCCGGGGCTGACCGCGTTGTTTTCTTCACTATGACTGCGATTCTGACTAAAGATGGAATCCTTTACTGCAAGAGTAGTCGGGCGGACAGTTTTTGGCATACGTTGTCCAGTTCACCAAGACTCCGTTAGAAGGGTAACTGCCTTTCCTGACTTTGACTTTATATTTAGCTTCTTGTGTTCCGTTTTTGAGGCCAGATATTCAGGTATTAGGGTATTTTTCGTTTTAGGAAAATTTAAAAGCAGTCAGAGCTCCGTTACGTCTTACCACGATGAATGTTTTTTCATGGCACTCTCAAAAAAAATATTTTCATCCAGACACATATTTTGCAATACTGAGCAGTATATTTTGTGTTTTGGATGGTATTAAATTATAAAGGGTGTATACATAGGAATTTGAGTATATCAGGAGTATATTTTCAGAACTATAATACTATTGAAATGGCTTCGGTAGGATGTTTAAATGTTTCTCTTATATATTTGGTCTTTAAATGCCGTTTATTAATTAGAAGTTTACATTTTTTAGGTCTGCTAGATTATCGTCTGTAGAGTATTTTGTAACGGTCAATGTTTTCAGGTGGAAAAGTAAGGCATACAGACTTCTCCCACTCGGACATTCGGCTTATGATAGGAATGCGGACGAAATTCTTTGGTGCCTTAGCTCTTCGGCGTGGGATGTGTTGGTGCTATCTATCCTAACCACATCTAAATAAATCAATTTTAGGATTCATAATTGAAACTACAATTTAAAAACATTAAAAACAAAATCTGAAAAGGAATAAATTAAATAAATATATTATTAGCAAACGGACTGCAGATATCATCTTCCTGGCGAGGTCTCAGATGGTGATCGATACTCGCGTTCTCTACCCTTCCAACCATAATCTTCTCAGAAAATTGTCACATCCGAAGATATTTTGGTATCTTGGTATATCCTGGTATAAATAGTTCTGAGTAGGACTTTAGGTTGCCATTCCCCAAAATATATTTCTAAATTAACAATACATTTTTTTCGCAACTCAGTATTTTTTTTGATTTTATCCATCACCCGATCGATTCGACATTTATTAAATATATAATTTACAAATTCCAATCAATGATTATCTTTGGGTTTAAAGGCTAATGAACATATAACTTATCTTTCTAAAAGGTGTGTTCTAGAACCTCCGACTCCCAGGTAGGTTATGAAGGACCTTTCCCTCGCAGCCGGCCTCCAGCTTCCTTTACTGCGGTATGACCCGGTGGATAAAATTAAGGTTATGATGCGGAGGTTGGCTAACATTATGTTGCTAGGCTTGGCCTAGGCAACAGTAAAAATATATGGATGACGACAGAGTTCGCCGCAGTAATAAAATATATAGTATATTAATATATAATTAAGCGACTTACTGCAATGCTATTAATTTTAAAATTAAATCTAAAACCACCGGGAAACGGGGACAGAACCCAAAAAATCGTATAAACTACCAATATAATGAACCTAAAGCTACATTAATCGCTCGGCAAGCCGACCTGGCATAAGCGTTTATGCTGCTCTCGCACAAAGTAAGAGCATATCCGATTCCTTCTGCTGATAATCCAGTCAGGGGCAAATTATTGGATGCGAGGGACACTCGTTAACATATATAATATATATATACAGATTGAAAATTTAATTTACATAGCTATTTATGTTAAGTTGGTGTTGGAGTGAGACAGGCAAGGGTATCTACAGGAGTTTACGTTAATGCACTTTAAAATTGGTGCTTTTACAAAAATGGCATATTCCGGATTTAGAGGGAATAGTTAATGAAATAAATTAAATTTTCTGCTGCTAGGTGAGTTTCCAGAGCGGTGAGGTTGATGACGCGGATTTTGTTTTTCCTTAACGCAATATCATTTTAATTATTAATTCTATTCCCTATCCTTAATAGATTTTATTTCAGTCAATTGCACTTATTTGTCTTTCCCGGTGATTCATTTTTTAGGGTTTGGGTTTTTAGATTAAGTTATTAGGATTATTTTGTTTGGTTTTGCCCTGGTACTTGGGTCCTCCCGCTCTGTACGGATGCGCATTCTTACTGGAATGGCATTAACTATTTTATTCTCACGATCGACTGAACCGCCTGCCCCCTTGGGCCGCTTTGCAATGCCATATTGCCGAACTTGGCAGGGTATCTTTACCCCTTGGGGTTATGGGTTTTTGGGTGTTTACGTCGCTAATGGGACGCACAGCCAAAGACGGGCCTTTGCAAGTTTCGTCGGTATATTTCAAGTCTATGGTAGGAAATGGGCTTCGACGACTAACGATTAGCTCATGGCTGAAACTTTCCGCGCTATGTTGTGTAGAGGTAACAGTGTTAATCTGTTCTAAGGTATTCAAGAGACTGCCTAGAGGACGACGTGCGATCATCGGCCGCAGCGTGTCTCTAACCAGCAAGAAGTGTATTCACAGAATTTAAGCGAAGAAAGACAAAATATAATACGAGAAAATGGCCGATTGAGAAAATGCGTGAGCACACGAAGATCATTGGCATCATACAATCGCTTGGCATTCCAATATGATCCCACTGCGAACCATCGTGATGATGAAAATTTAGATATTGGACCAATGACGACTATATGCCGTTATTGCAATGCGCTAAAGTTAAAAAAACGACTGGATTTTGCTGCGCAAGTGAAAAAGTCAAACTGGATCCATTACTTTCACCACCATAACCACTAAAACCATTATTCGTTGGAAGTGATCCCGATTCCAGCCATTTTCTTCAAGATCCTTGAATACAATAACTGCTTTCACATGACTTCCTTTGAAGCTAATACCATTCAAGAAGGCGGCTTCATGCTGACTTGCAAGGTAAAAGATACAACACACATAACTAATCACTCACACCAACACAATGAATTCCAACACATAACAACTACATATACATACATATTACAGATAAAAGGACAAATATATCATTGGCATGGTTCAATGCTAAAACCAGATGAACCGCATCAATTTCTGCAAATATATTTCGATGGTGGATCAGCTGAATGTGCAGTGATATATACAGTTGGAACCATTTTTCAAGCTAATAATGCTGTGGTTAATATGTTCAAAACAGTATTGGAACGAATACCATCGGATACGCACAAATTTGTCATAAGAGCGTACCCCAACAGATGAACATGTGCAAAGATTTTATGCACCCACCGTTAATGATGTTGCTGCAATTGTTGTTACCGATCCAACTAAACCGCGAGACATTGTCGTTCAGCGAATAAGCAATCGTGCATGCATCGTGTAAATGAGACAAATTATTTAGACGATGCGTTACAATATCCAATCATTTATTGGCAAGGGCAAGACGCATACGACATCACGTTGAAGATGATTGGTCCAATTACATGTACAATATTCACACACTAATTATTGGTATTATTGGTTTCCAATAACAATTCATTAAATTTTGCATTTTCAGGCGTATCAACGAATAAAAATCTAAGCGTACTAAATTACTATGCGTATCGTATGATGATGCGAACACATGAGGAGAATTTCATTCTGAAGTGCCGTCGGCTATTCCAGCAATTCGCTGTCGACATGTATGTCAAAGTCGAAACCGAACGTTTAGCGTTCATCCGATTCAATCAGGCAAAGCTACTGCCTGATTGAATCTCTGATTAATCTCATTTAAATGGAGATGTTCAGAATATTGGACGTCTGACGATTCTCCCAACATCTTATATCGGAAGCCCACGCCACATGCACGAATACGCTCAAGACGTTATGACGTACGCACGAAATTATGGAACTCCGAATTTGTTTATTACGCTCACATGCAGTCCGAAGTAGACGAAAATTGAACGTGAATTAAAACCGCAGAGTATTTCAGCAAAAACTCAAGGTTATGATGGATGTGCTTATCAAGTTTTTGGTAACACATTTAGTTATATGTACTCGGTGGAATGGCAAAAGCTTGTGGACTACCGAGTGGTAATTTCCTAATTTGGTTGCTGAACAAATTACATTCAATTGAAGTCGATGACATCATATCAGCTGAAATTCCTGATCCAGTCATTGATCCCCATCTACAAGACATTGTGACGACACAGGTGGACCGTGCGGTGCATTAAATCCTGTTAATTTTAATACAACGAATGAACGATTAGGGTAGAAAATAAAAGTCATCAGTGTCACTTACACACAACTTTGTATAAGTTAATACTCAGTATTTTTAAAACAGAATAAGTTTTATTTATATGTTGATCGAAGACTGACTTTACAAACTTAAGTTTACCCTAAGCTAGCTGTGCTTTTCCGGATGTTGCAGTTAGCTTCGCTGTTGGCGTAGGCGGCAGCAAAGTCAACAATAATTGCAACATTGCTATTTTGGCCGCTGGGGGTCTGTGCCGCGATAAATTCTTAGAATTTCTTGCAGCGGCGGATGTAAACGATTTTTAGTTAGTAATTTTTATTTTTAATTAATTTATGATTTATGGGCCATTGACCCTTTGGCTGATTTCATGTGAATACAATACATTGTATTCACTTTGTTGCGTTATTACAAATTTGGACAATTGTGTAATTAACTTATATGTGTGACTTTTTTATTTTCAACACGCCACCTCAAAAGTTACATTGATACAAATTGATCAATAATAAAATGTAACAAAAATAACTTTCAGACAAGTGCTGCGTTTTCTAATGGTTGTATTCTCATTCTTTTCTTCTTCTGGGGCTCCCTTTTTTTTAACCAGCTTTTGCTGCATAGAATAGGAAAAATCCAGTAAAACCCAATTAGTTCAATCAAAGACAATTTTAACAAGATTTGAATACATAAACATAGTAATAGTTAAACTAGGAATTGTTTTGGCTTGATTTAAACTTCATAAAAAAGTTTATTATTATTATTATTTTTTTATTTGTTTTTATTCAGATTATCAAAATATCAGCCAATTGTAAATATGTGGATAGATACTTAACACCAATTAGTTTGTTTTCATAATTTGTTTTATAGTTTTGTTAAACCATAATGTGTTCCCTGGTAAAATGGGATTTCATGACTATGTGCTTAGTTCTTTTGTGGCAAGTTGGATTGTTGGCCATATTTCACAACCTAGGTTATCCTCGAAAATAATTATTGGACCATTTAATTTAAATTTAATTTCAAGTGTTAATGATTTAAGCCATAATGCTTCCCTTACTCCTTCGAATATGGCCATATTAAGCTTCGGTGGATGAAGCAGCAACAGATTTTTGTTTCATAGTACTCCACAAATTTCACAATTTTAAAGCATTTAAAATATATACTCTGTAGTACTTCTTCTGTCAGTCTCATATCCGGCCCAATCAGAATTAACATATCCCAGGAGAATTTTAACTACTTGAAAATTGCTTTTAAATTATAACTTCAAATCGACAGTTCCTTTTAGGTATCCTAAAATTCTTTTTTCTCTATTAATATTGTAAGTATATCGACTTAAGATACTTATTGATGTACTTAAATCCGGCCGAGTACATACATTACATACATTAAACAACCAATAAAATTCCTACATGGTGCTTTATATGATTCTTCTGCTTGCAAAGCCTCATAATTTAATTTACTTGGAAGAGGAGTCCCCACTGAATTACAATCTTCAATATTAAATTTTTTTTAAAATATTTTGAATATATGCAGATTGACTACGACAAATTTGATCATTTTTTCTATTCATTTTTATACCAATAAAATATTCTATTTCATTTAAATCGGTAATTTGAAACTTATTTAAAAGATATTTATAAAATTTTGACATTCTTTTGGAATCCCTAGTAGAAATTATATCGTCAACATATAAGAGTACATATATATTTTTATACATATCTCCTTCATCGAAAATATATATACATCTGCCTACTTCTAGGTTCCGAAATCCAAATTTTTTAATGCGCCTTCAGATACCTCAAACCAGAATCTTGCAGCTTGTTTAAGACAATAAATGGCTTTATTAAGCTTACATACTTTATTTCCTAATACTGGATTAAACCTTTTAGAATCTTCATATAAATTTCATCTTTTAGTGCTCCATTTAAAAAGGCTGTTTTGACATCCATATGATGGATCAGTAAATTATATTGATTTTGAAAAGCTAAAAGATATCTAAAACTAGAAATTCGTGCCACTGGTGCAAAAGTCTCATCACAATCCATCATATATTCTTGGGTAAAGCCCTTGGCTACCAGTCTTTTAACCAATATTTTAGAAAATTACCATTTTTATCTTGTTTTATTCTTAAAACCCACTTACAATGTACTATATTTTTATCCTGAGGTTTTGCACTAAGCACCATGTATTATTTACTAAATGAGAATTAAGTTCGTCTTTAATGGCATCCTCCCTCAAGGTTCTGTCATTGCTCAGATTTTAATCTTCTCATATCATTTTAACATATTTGGGAATTCATCAGACGCTTTTCTCAAGATCTATATGATATTTTTGGTTTATGTTTAATTCTTTCACTGCGTCTTATTTGCTCATGAATTTCATTTTCTTTTACTTTATCACCAGTTTCACCCACTGGATCGGTATTCTCGAGACAAGTGGAAGTTTTATTTAGATTTTCATCTGGCTTCGAATCCGTAGATTCACAATTTTCCACCAATCGAAAATCTGACTCTTCATTCTCTCCAATTATGGAATCACAATATTGGTCAAAAACATCATGTTCTACAGAATCAATTTCATTTGAAGCCACCGATTTCATGTTTTTTCATCCACCACTACATCTCTAGCTGTCACGAATTTTCTCGTGTTCTCATTCCACAACTTATAACCATTTGGCTCGTTTTTAACAAGTATAGTCATTATCAATTTCTCGTCAAACTTTCGCTTTTGCACTCTGTCGACCCAAATATCTTTCGATATTTCAATATTGGCTTCTTTTTATCCCACATCTATTTTATAATGCTCTACTTGGGGACCTATTAATTAATTATGTTGTTGTCAAAACAGCTTCACCCCAAAAATTTTTATTTATTTTCTTTCAGTTAACCATAGAGCGAGCTTTTTCAGTGATTGTTATAATCATCCGCTCTGCAACACCATTTTGTTGTGGGGTATGAGGGACCGTTAAATGATAGCTGATATCTTTTTCAACACAAAATTCACGCATTTTATTAGAGTGATATTACCTGCCATTATCAATATATAGATTTAAAATTTTGCTACAAAATCTTTAAATACAAAGATCACGTCCGATTTATAAGTTATTAAATAAGTCAAACAGTAAAGTGTATATTGATCAATAAACACTACATAGTAGTTTTTATTATCAATAGTTGAGGGCATAATCGAACCACATACATCAGAATGAATTACAAATAGTGAGCGTTCAATATTTTCTTTTTTATTTGTGTTTTTCAAATTTTAGTCTAGATTCCTTTCCGTTAATACACGCCTTACATAATTCACTACTATTTACTTGTACTTTTTTTATAAGTTCACTGTCCTCAAACAAACCATCACATTTAATATCTAAGAATTTTCCAACAATTATGTGTCTCAATCTCTCATACCACATACGATATTCTTCATCATTTGATTTTACAGATGTATATAATTTACTGTTTAGATTAAATTTTACAGTCGGTACATTATACTCACATTTTCCATCAAATACCAAGTTACCGGTTTTGATTATTTTAATTCCGTATTATACTCGACGGACATTCCAGCATCTAGCATCTTCTTTACGGATAGCAAATTGTGCGCGATATCCTTACAATACAACACATTGTTTAATGTCATGTTCTTCCCAGAATTGTTAAGCTTAACTTTCCCTTTCGCAGTAGCATAAACAAATTTTCCACGCTTTGTAATCTCAATCGCTACATTTAAATCTAAATTCTCAGATATCTGTGTTTCTGTCGCCATCTGAGCCTGTCTCTCTCTTTTTTTTATATAACTTTTTTTTGAGGCATACGGGTATCTTAAATCTCCTTGGTGTCCTTGGTATTTATTAATACTGCCCGAAGGTCTCGCCGTCTCCAGTCGCTCCAGTCGGTGATTGTAGCGGCTGTAGTAAAATTTATAGTCTTGAAGACCGTGAGCAGCTTTAGGTTACTGTGGAGGGTGGTGTTCCTCACAAATTCTTCACGCTTTCGCTCAATCGCCACGTTTAAATCTAAATTCTCATACTCAGAAAATAAATTAATATCATTTAATAGGTGATCTGATGCCCCAAATCTAATATAAAATTAGTCTAAAACTAGTCTAACGTGTAAAAAGTTGGTGAGCAATTTTATCCATTTCGTCCAGCTCGGCTCCTGCCGCAACTATCTCAGTTATCAAATCATCAAATAAATAAAAATGGTTTACTAGCGGAGTATCACCTTTTAATTTTAAAGAGAATTTTTGTTTGCGTAGTAAAAGTTGGGATGCCAAGCTTTTACGTTCGTAAATAGTAAATAGTATCTAATTTTTCAAAAATCTGCCTAGCCGTATTTCCATTCTTGGCAAAACTTAAAAAAGAATGACTCAAATATTTTAATATGATTCCCTTTGCATTTTATTCTGCCTGTTTTACTTCTCTGTTTATTTCAATTTGTTCTTTATCAATTACTTTCAACAAATCATTTTCCTCTACCAGCGGCCTTACGCGGAACTTCTGAATTGAATATCATTCACTGTTAAAAGTGTTATACATATGTATATTTCTCTTTCCTTTATCCATGTCTTTTCTCCATGACATTTCTTAATTTTTTTTCTTGTGTTTCTCAGTATGCTTTGTGCTTCTTAGAATAACTTTTAGTTGTTGCTGTACTTTTTTCTTTTTTTGTGCGTCGTTATACATATATATATTTAAATATGTAATTCACTTTTATTTACTTTAATTATTCTTATTTGTACAATTAAAATATTTCACCACTAGGCTGCAAATGTGACTGGGCCCAAAACCTATTGATTTTAATAAAACGACATTCGCTCAAGTATATCGTCAACCAGCCTATCAGCCAAAGCAGTAACACAGCTTTATTGTTTTATTTTCTATTTCCTTTACCGATGCAAACGCACGCTTTCGCTGTCTGCAGACGAACGAAAGATTACTCTAGAAAATAAAAGTGAGAGGCACCAACAACTAAAATCATCTTGATCATCACTTTCACAGATACACAACTTTGTAAATGTCTGACTTTGGTATTTTCAACAAATCCATTATTGCCTTGCATAGCTGATGGAAAGTTCACAAAATGATATCCGCGTCCGTTAGTTCCTGAAACCGTCACAGGAAACGATGGATATCCATTTTATCATAGGCGTTCAAAAGAAGATATAGGTCGAACTATCAAAGTAAAAGTTCAAAATCAAATATTCGTCGGAAATCGCGAATGACGAAATCAGCAACTTCCAAATGGGGAGATACGTCAGTACTAATGAAGCACTGTGGCGATTATTGTTATTTCAAATTCATGAAAGACATCCCACAGTTGTACATTTAGCAGTGCATTTTGAAAATGGCAAAGAGTTTACTTCACTAAGGTTAATGCGGCACAACGAGCTGAGAGACACCATCGACAACAATGGCTAGTTTCTTTGCAATTTGTGAAGCAGATCCATTCGTAGCGGCGCTGATGTACGTTGAAGTATTACACTTTGAATAAATTAACAAAGAAATTCCAAGGTCGCAAACAATAAACCCCAGTTCCAGATTGGCCACAGGTGTTTTCCACTGATGCTCTAGGTCGCATGTATACTGTTACAAAAATCGTTTGCGCATTTGAAAACCAACCAAATATGAACGCTGTTCACAATTATCATCACCACAAGTTTTCCTTTACAACCGATTCAGTTATTGAACAAATACAAATACATCTTGCATCGCTTGCGCATTCAAACGAAAAATTCTGACATCCAAATAACCTATAAAATCTACAATGAAGGATTGATTCTGATTGAATATCAATACTTGACTATTGCAAACAAGCTACCTAATGAAGTAGGAATGATAGGAATGAAGTAGGCACCAAATCGATCAATGCACGATGCATTCAACCTAGAATTAAATCGAGAGCTGCAATACAATGTTAATACAGTGCAGAAATTCGTTCGAAATAATGTGACGTTGCTGAATGAACAGCAAAAACAAGTGTACGAAACATTAATGCAAGCGGTGGACAATAATACTGGTGGTCTATTCTGCCTGGACGCACCTGGAGGAACAGGGAAAACATTTTTCATTTTCATTTCATTTTGGCCACTATTAGAAAAAGATGTGATATAGCTTTGACGTTAGCATCATCTGGAATTGCGGCGACTCTTCTAGATGGCGGTCGTATTGCACATTCTGCGCTTAAGTTGACTATCAATTTAAACACAATTGATACTCCAACATGCACTATTTCCCTATCCAGTGCAATGGGAAAATCGTTGCAATGCAAGCTCATTGTTTGGGATGAGTGCACAATGGCACATAAGAAATCACTTGAAGCACTTAACTTCACACTGAAGGATCTTCGGCGAAATAATAACATCTTTGGCGGCTTGATGATATTGTTGGCAGGCGATTTTAGGCAGACGTTGCCAGTAATTCCCCGTGGAACGCCTGTAGATGAATTGAATGCTTGTCTGAAGGCATCACCTTAATGGAATAACGGAAAAAAATTTTCGCTAACCACTAATATGAGAGTTCAACTTCAAAATAATCAAAGTGCTGCACAATTTTTCAAACAATTGTTAGCTATTGGAAATGAAAAAGTCCCAGTTTTTGCGACATCTCAATTAATTACACTAACCAACGACTTTTGCTGATTTGTAGACTCTCAATTAGGTCTTATTAAAAATGTTTTCCCAAACATTACTGAGAATTATCAGAATTATGGTTGGTTAAGTCAACGAGCAATTCTTTCCGTAAATAATAATGATGTACACGCACTGAATTTCACCATTCAATCAAAAATTGATGGGGATTTGATGACATACAAATACATTGATTCAATAACAAATGCTGATGGTGTAGCAAATAAAATTATCCAACGGAGTTTTTGAACTTCTGGAGATATCAGGATTTCCACTACATAACTTTGAACTCAAAGTTGGTACAGTTATTATGATATTACGCAATTTGAATCCCCCGCGACTTTGCAACGGTACTCGACATTCGGAAAAATTACTTATGCCGAAATTGATTGAGGTATTAACGGAAATTACGCAGGTGAAAATGTATTCCTCTAATATCAATGATTCCGACTGATCTTCCGTTTGACTTCAAATGATTGCAATTTTCAGTTCGCCTTGCGTTCGCAATGACAATTAACAAGTCGCAAGGCCAATCGCTTAGTGTTTACGGGACAAATTTAGAAAATTTGTTTCTCACATGGGCAGTTATACGTTGCGTGTTCATGAGTTGAGAAACCATTCGCTTTGTTTGTGTAAGCGTAAAACTTTTTTTTTTCAACTTTGCTGTATGTATTGGATCTTCTCAGGAATTATGAGAGTAACAAGTTTTCTAATCTTAACTTTAAGCGATATTCAACAGTCTTTTTAACTGTGGTCTGGAAAAAGGGACCTAATGATCAGCGCTGATCAGCGCTAGCCCGTGTTAAACTTCTCGCAAGATGGTTAGGGTGTGACGTAAATTTGCTCATGTTTTGTATACCCTGTACCCATTAAAAATGGGTGAAAAGGGTATCATAATATGGTGCAAATGTATGTAACAGGCAGAAGGAAGCATCTCCGACCCCATAAAGTATATTTATTCTTGATCAGCATCAACAGCCGAGTCGATATAGCCATGTCCGTCTGTCCGTCCGTCCGTCCCTCCGTCCGTCCGTCTGTCCGTCTGTCTGTCCGTATCAACGCCTAGATCTCAGAAACTACAAGAGCTACCGACATGTGCCATATATCGTTGGATAGGTAATTAACATACGCAGTACAAGTTTGTTGTTTTATTTTGATATCACCCCCCGCTACCCCGCAACTCGCAAAACTGCCACGCCCACAATTATTAACCTAATGCTGTGCAATTTAGCATATGCGTTGGTGCTTATAAAAGCTATCTAATTTTTTAATTTGAACCAAATTTGATAAGAAACACGGAAGGTATGCCACATGCAAAATCTATGGCAAGGGAAGCAGAAGCGAAGCAAAATACGCATTGCGCGACGCTGACTGCGACGTTGGCAGCGAAATGTGTATGGCTTTATGACACACGAAACTTATTTTCTTTTACAATAGAATATTGTTTCATTTATTTATTGATACTAAATAAATAAATTGTAAGCATGTCTAAGGGTACAGGGTATTTTGCAGTCGGGAAACTTGACTGCTGCTCCCTTACTTGTTTTTTTTTGTTTTTGATAGGGTATTTCATCTTTGACGGATCTGATAGTAAGGTCTCTTTGTATATTTTTATTTGGGATATACCAGGCTGCTTCAGTGATTGTTCTCATTATCTTTGATTGGGCCCTTTGCATGATCTCTATTTTACTTCTGCTGGCACTTCCCCAAAGTTGGGAGCCGTACGTCCAAATTGGTTTTAGAACGGAGTTGTAGAGTAGTACAGACAGACGGGTGACCGAGAGTTGATAAGCCAAGGGAGACTTCCAGCCTTAAGCTTAAAGTGTGTTCTCTGCTGCTGCAGAGTATGCATCAAATGCGTCCATGATGGGGGATTCAGTGTCTGATCAGTTTGGGTAGCATGCAGAGTTGTTGTCGTAGAGCTTTGTGCTGGTAGTCCCGATTTTCGGACGTTTGCGAAGGTCACATTTTTGGAGGTGTTCGCAGGACCAAATGAGGACCTTTTTGCCGTTGCGAAAAAGACTTCTGAGGATGTTTTTGATTGTATAGGGGTATTCTGTGCGTTATGGAGGCGGGCAGAAGTTACTCGCTGATTAATCCGGCTTTTGAGATTTTTGTATATTGGATAGCCTCTATAGTTTGCTATGTGGTTACCCCTCCAATTTCTGCACTTTTTGGAGCTGGTATCACTTTTGTTGGTCGTGCAATGAGCCGAGTCATGAAGCTCTCCACAAACGACACAAACTGAACGAAATTTGCAGTATGCTCTTATTTACATGACCATATTCTTGGCAATTAGTGCATTGCACGGGACCTTTGCGCCTTTAGTACTTTAGTGCCAGGTTTCAGTTTTCGCCTTGAAACCCTTATCGTTTAATGCCGGCTTGATCTCTGAGGGTGTTACGTCAGGCTCTATACCCTTGAGAACGACTTGGAGACCCTTACTACTTTTTAGTTGGTACGTGTAGTAGTTTTTGTTATTTTTGCTTTAGTAGTGTGTAAGAGTCCAAAAGTTCTCTTCAGTTTTTACCTGAACCTTGGTTTCGTGGATATTGGTCTTTTTTTTGGGGTATTATGTGGAAATTTTATTTTCCAACAAGTTGTTAACTAGATTGTTCGAGCTTTTCTCTCGGATGTATATAGGTGGGGGGCTTGGCTTCTTTTTGTCCCCTTCGTCAGTGCTGTGGGGTAGATCCATACCAATACCTGCCAGTATTCCAAATCTGTTGGACTCCTGGGTCTCCATTCGCTGGCTTAGAGTGTGCTGATGGATTTTTATTTTATTTCCTGCCTCATAATTTTTTTGTGGGCTTAATTTTCTTTTAATTTGGATGTAGCGATCTAATTCAGTTTGCATTGTTTTTGGCATTGTTGCTGATTCAGCAGAAGCGAGCGTTGCAGTAGCCACCGTGTGTACGGTTGATACCGTTGCAGTATTTGTTGTTGTTGCGAGTTCTGGTTACTGAGGTCGAAGTTTTGGTTGCCGTGAGAGAGGTCAGTTCTCTTTGGCACATCGTTGGAATTGCCGGTGAGCAACAACGCGATCTCTCGATCATTGTTGGCTTAAATTCATGTGTCGGGTTGGGGGTGATTGACCGTGACCGATCCAAGTTTGCATTTATTTTATGCACTTCCGTGGGCTGCGAAAACACATATGAGAAATACGCGTTGTTCCTTATCGATGAGGGACGACGTTTGTCTTGCTCTTGTTGTCGTTGAGCGCGAATGTCGTTTTGACTCACTGTGAGAGCTCGTGGCTTGGTTTTTGTTTGCTAATTTTCATTGAAATATAACAGTTGTTCAAAAGCCAGGAATTCGCACAACTATTTTAATGAGTGATAATACATCGCAATGAGCGTTTTTTCTCTAAATTTTTGTCGTAAATTGTTGGTAGTTATTTACTTTTCACTTGGAGTACGTTGCATATTTTTGGAGCACAGAAAATAAACACGTCCGCACTGTTCGAGAATCGATGCGAGTATCAAACTAGAAAAAACAAATGTTGTTTACCAAAGAGCACTTCAATGAAAGGGACAATATGTGGACACGTTCCGATTTAGTATTTACTTTAAGTAAGTAATACTTCATTTTTGTTAACGAAATAAATTCATTATTGTCGTTTTTGTTTTGTTGTAACGTTCTTTTTTTAATTTAAAATTTGTCCGAATATGTCAATGTCACCTCCAAACCATTTAATGATTGTCCATTAAATGGTTTGGGGGTGACATTGACATAAGGGAGGTACATGGAATGTATTTTTAAGGACTTAGGTGTCTATTGGGGGAGGTCAAGCGGCTGTTTCCTCTTCAGTGGCCAGGTGGTTGGGGTGGTTGTCCAGTCTTTTTGTGTATCTTTCACTGGGGCGGGTGTTCTCCTTTTATACCCATGGAATTCAAAGCTCTTTTTGGATTATTGAGTTTTCGTGGTACGAATGGGCGTTAGAAACTCCCCCCTGCGTAGTCCGAAGGTTGTGTGGGAGGATTTCTCCGGGTTGACCACGATGTTCCATCGTTTCAGCCATGGATCGAGAGTATCCAGTTTTCTCTATATGATGGCTGATGCTTCATAGGGATCTATGGCGGAGGCTAGGAAAGCGGTGTCGTCTGCATATGTGGCTACTGTGAGGTTCCTGAAGGAGCTGATGGAAAGGTCCGCTGTGTAGAGTATGTACAAGATGGGTCCAAGAACACTGCCTTAAGGTACTTCTGCTCTTATGGGCCTGGGCCTGCTGATTGATGATCCGCATCTTACTCGGAATTCTCTTCCCTCTGTGTATGACTGGCAGGCAGGCAAAATGGGAAAATGTATTTAAGTTTGAAAAGGAGTGCAGGGTGCCAGACTCTGTCAAATGCCTGTTTGACATCCAGCACACCGGCGCAGCAGTACTTCTTCTTTTCGAAGGCCTCAAGTATGCTCTCAATAAGCCGCTGGCATTGCTCAGGTGTTTCATGGAAGCGTCTAAAGCCAAACTGGTGATCAGGGATCAGTCCGGCCTCGTCCTGGCAGTTCTGGCAGTACTCTTCGCAAAAATACTCTTTCAAGTATTTTGGAGAGGATTGCCAGCAAACTAATCGGACGATACGAGGCTTCATAGATTGGCTTCAAATTTTCCAAGTTTGAGCAGGACAATTACTTCAGCACGCTTCCACTCTTTCGGGAAGTACCCTAGTCGGAGGCAGCTATTGAATGTGTTGGAAACAGATTAGGGGCAACATTTTCAGTGCTATTGCATGGATACGGTCAGGACCTGGTGACTTGCCATTTTTTAAGGAGGCGATCTCCTGCGCAATCTCTTCTGGTTCGACGAGCTGTATTGGCGGTCCAGGAGCACTTGGGCTGTCTACGAACCTTATGGTGGCAGCTCTCTCTTCGCCAGTGCATCTGTCGAAAGGTGAGAATGCACTATGTAGAAAGCAGCAAAAGCTTCTGCCCTTTCGACCTCAGACCGACACCAGGAACCATCCACTTTGCGCACGGGTGATATCTTCTTTGCAGGTCTTTTATGTGCCTCGTGACATTCCACAGGTTGTGCTGCGGGTCTTCAGGTTCCAGCTCCTCAAGGAATCTATGAAACGAGTCCTACCGTAGGATGGATAGCTTGTCCTTCAGTTCCTTGGTGGTACGATTAAGTGCTGTCTTGTCCCTGGGGTTGCGCGAGGAAAACCAGACTCTTTTGAGGCGCCTTTTTTCGGCCACGAGGGGCGCGATTTCCGGAGACCACAAGTGCACGTCTCTTTTAGGTATTCTCGAAGTAGTCGCAGGAGGTGGATTCGCAAACTCCGCGGCATTGTGCATCTCTTTGGTTAGTTTTTCTATGGCCGCATCTAAGTTGCTTGATGTGGAAAGAGGGGGATCTAGGTTCAGGGAGAGAGCATCCAGAACGGAAACTTGGGGGCATCTGTGTTTTTCCCGGTGAGTGTTCTGGGCGAGGTTTTTCGGGCGGAGTATTTAGGAGCAAGTTTACTGCGCTGTGGTCGGATAGCAGTTTATCGTAGTTTGAGCATGTTATCTTTGAGTGTCCTTTGCCCATGGAGACGGCGAAGTCCAGCAGATACGGCAGCTTTAAAGGGTCGGTAGGACAGTATGTGGGCTCTCCAGTAGAATAGCAGTCCAGACTTTTCCCCTGCAGGTACTTATAGAGCTTTATGCCTTTGGTGTTGTTTGTGCGGGACCCCCACCAGGAATATTTGGCGTTAAAGTCTCCGGCTGCTCAAAAGCGAGGTCCAAGGGATTCGAAGAAGTCCTGAAGGTGGGTCTCGGTTATCGAGTGTCTGGGTGGGAAGTAAAACGCACCATGGGTAATATCTATCAGGCTGGTGATTGCTCTGGCAGTTGAGCATGGTATGTATGTTCATCAAATGGATGTTTCTTCTACTTATTTCAACAGTGAACTGCGAGATTTAGTGTATTTGCGCCAACCAGAGGGATTTGTTGACCAGAAGTTCCCTGAGCGTGTGTTAAAGCTTAATAAATCTTTGTAGGGCTTAAAGCAGAGTGGGAGTGAGTGGAATGAGAAGCTAAATTCTGTTTTGGTGAAGATGGACTTCAACCCCTGCCCCAGCGAGCCGTGTCTATACATACGGCGACAAGTTCAAACATTGAGCATCATAGTGGTATATGTAGATGACATGATTGTGGCCAGTACCTGCAAAGATGACCTAAAAAGAATAAAGATGTTGATTGCTGACGAATTCGACGTCACTGATGGCGGTCATTTGAACCATTTTTTGGAATGGTAATAGATCGCAAAGGCGAGACTGGCAACATAATTGTTGGCCATAAGCAATATATTGAAAATCTCTGACGTGAGTATGGTATGCAAAACTGCAAATCTAATGCTATACCTCTCGAAGCTGGATTTCAAGTGAAATTCGATCACGACGACTGCAAGCGTGTAGACCAAACGAGCTATCAATCACTGATAGGCTCTGTAATGTATTTAGCAATAACAACACGGCCGGATATACTACACTCAGTCGTAAAACTTGCACAGCAGAATGCGGATCCACATCAGGCGCACAGGGCAGCTGCTAAATGAATACTGAGGTACTTGAGGGGCACTGCCGAATTATATCTACAGTATAAGAAGACTGCAAAGCCTGTATATTGCTTCGTCAATGCTGATTGGGCTGGAGACAGCACGGACCGAAAATCTTTCAGTGGCTGGACCTTCATCGCAGCCGGGTCAGCCTTTTCATGGGAAAGCAAGAAAGAAGGTGTGGTAGCCTTGAGCAGCACTGAGGCGGAGTACATCGCACTATCGACGGCTGCAAAAGAAGAAACGTACATACGCAAGGTGATGCGTGAAATGGGATTTGGTGACGACTACGCCACACAGATCAACAGCGATAATCAAAGTGCACAGTGTCTGGCTAAGGAGTCGAAATTCCATGCACGCAGCAAACACATTGACATCAAATATCACCATGTACGAGAAATGGCTAAGAATAAATTTGTAAAAATTAACTATGTACCTACTGAAAATATGATAGCTGATATCCTACCTAAAAATCTGTGGATTAACTATTAAATAATAAATAATAAATAATAAATAATAAATAATAAATAATAAATAATAAATAATAAATAATAAATAATAAATAATAAATAATAAATAATAAATAATAAATAATAAATAATAAATAATAAATAATAAATAATAAATAATAAATAATAAATAATAAATAATAAATAATAAATAATAAATAATAAATAATAAATAATAAATAATAAATAATAAATAATAAATAATAAATAATAAATAATAAATAATAAATAATAAATAATAAATAATAAATAATAAATAATAAATAATAAATAATAAATAATAAATAATAAATAATAAATAATTAATAATAAATAATAAATATGTTAGTTAGCATGTTAGCATACTTTTGGCCATCTCGACGATCGTTCGATTAGCGCGTTCCGCGACGCCGTTTTGTTGTGGTGTATACGGAACCGTTAATTGCCTTTAATGCCGCACGGGTTCAAATACTCTGTAAACTGCCGGTTTACATATTCTGTCCCGTTGTCACTTCGCAAAGCTTTTATTTTCTTGCCCGTTTGGCACTCGACATATGATTTGAACAATTTGAATTTATCAAACACTTCGTTTTTCGCATGCATAAAATATATAAATATTTTCCGTGAATAGTCGTCTATGAACGTGACGAAATAACTGTTGCCGCCTAAAGAACCAACATTCATTGGTCCGCACACGTTTCTGTGAATTAGTTCCAGTACACTTTGCGTAGCTCTCTCGCTTTTCATTGGAAATGGCAATACGTGTATTTTTGCCATATTGCATGTGTCGCAATTAATATTCGCCGACATATTTTTAACGTTCATGCCAATTACTCTTTTTCTTTGATTTCTCGATTTTACGAACTTATCAGCTGCTAGCATATGCTGCTTTTTAATTCATCATTAATTGTTATGTCCATCTCAGCTAATTTGTCGACTGTGTCAGCAAATTTATTGACATATTGAACAACGTTATCCCCTTCAAGCATTCTCAGCCTTGATAGTTTTTGATATAACTGCACTTTTCTGATCGGGCCACCTGGCAAATGTACATCACACAATTTTTTCCATGCGTCTGCTGCTGTTGTGCATGCCTTTATATGCATTAACTGCGTTGCTTTTAAATTTAAAAACAAACTTGCCTGGGCCTTTTGATCGATCATATTCCATCTTTCGGAATCTTCAGAGCCATCTTCTGGCTTTACATATTGGCCACAAACTAATTTCCATAAATCTGCTGTTATAAGCACACTACGCATTCAAATGCTCCATACGTCCTAATTGTCGTCGCCTAATTTTTATACCATGTACCCATTAAAAATGGGTGAAAATGGTATCATAATATGGTGCAAATGTATGTAACAGGCAGAAGGAAGCATCTCCGACCCCATAAAGTATATATATTCTTGATCAGCATCAACAGCCGAGTCGATATAGCCATGTCCGTCTGTCCGTCCGTCCGTCCGTCCGTCCGTCTGTCTGTCCGTATAAACGCCTAGATCTCAGAAACTACAAGAGCTACAGACATGTGCCATATATCGTTGGATAGGTAATTAACATACGCAGTACAAGTTTATTGTTTTATTTTGATATCACCCCCCGCTACCACGCAAATCGCAAAAAACTGCCACGCTCACAATTATTAACCTAATGCTGTTCAATTCGGCATATGCGTTGGTGCTTATAAAAGCTATCTAATTTTTTAATTTAAACCAAATCTGATAAGAAACACGGAAGGTATGCCACATGCAAAATCTATGGCAAGGAAAGCAGAAGCGCAGCAAAATACGCATTGCGCGACGCCGACTGCGACGTTGGCAGCGAAATGTGTATGGCTTTATAACACACGAAACTTATTTTCTTATATAATAGAATATTGTTTCATTTATTTATTGATTCTATAACTGAGCGTTGCCAGATCAAATTGAGCGTTTCCAGATCAAAAACATATAAAGCTTATTTAAATTATAACATTATTTCAACACTTCCTCTTAAGCTATATATATGTGATGTAAAACGAAAATTAATTTAATCCAAGCAACTTAGCAAAATTCTATTGCTTAATAATAATGATACTTAATATCTATGTGCTTAGTGCGTTTATGGTGTACTGGATTCTTCGCAATATGATGAGAACTTATGTTGTCGCCACATATGGTTATTGGTCCATCTAATGACCATCCCATCTCTAAAAGCAAACGGCGAAGGTACACCGCTTCTTTTGAAGCTGTGGATAAAGCAACGTACTCTGCTTCTGTGCTACTCATGGCGACGACGCTCTGCTTAGGTGAAGTCCATGAAAACGCACTGCCTCCAAGGACACTGTATGCAAAATGTCTGGTCGGCTCAAGACTGCTAAATACATAAGGGAACCGATTAATGATTGAAATTGTGTTATATTTACCTTGACACAATTCTCATTTCTACAACACATCTTATAACCAGGGTCTAGCGGCGTAGCTGCGGGACGACAATTTTGCATGCCATATTCATCCAATAGGTTTATGATGAACTGCTTCTGGCATAGCGAAATCGACCCTCTTGCACTTTCTCGTTGGATTTCCATGCCAAGGAAATAATTTAGTGGGCCGCCATCTTGTAGGTCGAATTTATTTGCGATCTTCCTCTTAATCGCGCTTATCTCGTTCTCGTCGTAGCTGATGATGATTAGATCGTCGACATATACTGCAATGTAGCTGTGTTGTTGCTGCTGCTGCTTCACGTGCAGGCACGCCTCATTTTTGCTACGCTTGAAACCAATGCTCTTCAAAACTTCGTCCAATGTGTCATTCCAGATACGCCCTGACTGTTTAAGTCCGTAGATCGCCATTTGAAGCTGTAATACTTTGTTTGGATGTTTTTCATCAATGAAGTTTTGTGGTTGCCTCATAAACACTTCTTCTTGAAGTCTGCCGTTTAAATATGCGTTTGATATGTCAACCTGGTGCATGCATAGCTGTTTTTCTGCTGCTATAGCGAATAGCATTCTGATGGTTTCGTAGCGGATTACTGGAGAAAACGTTTCCGAATAGTTGACGCCCATCTTTTGCCCACAACCTTGAGCAACAAGTCTTGATTTAAACTTTTGTATATTTCCCTCTTTATCCTTTTTGACGCGGAAGACCCACTTGGATCCTATGGCCTTCTGTCCTGGAGGTAAATCACACAATGTCCATGTGTTATTTGAAATGAGAGCATCATATTCTTTCTGCATTGACGTCTTCCAGTCTTGGGCATGCTCACCCCGTAAAGCGTCTCCAACGCACTGTGGCGTCTCAATGTCTTCAATGTAATTGAGGCTGTTGTATTGTTTTCTGGGTCTACCGGGCTTACCACTGCGAATAATTTTTGGTCTGCCGGGTCCACGTCGAGGTGCGTTGCTCTCATGTTCTTGTACGTCTGGTACGATCTCCTCCTCAGTGAGAATTTGCTCTTCATCGCTTGCGCTTACAAACTCCTCCTCCTCTTCACCGGAGTCATAGCTGTCGTAAGAATTATTGTTCTGCTCGACCACCATGAGCATAGCCTGCCGCTGCTGCTCTGCTACTTGGATGTTTGACTCAAGGTGAATGATGTTTGTAGCAAAGTCATTATTTTGTTCTGAAATAGTGCATTTTTCAGATTCAGTTGCCTGGTTTGCCTGGAACTTGCTTTTTCTTGTCTTATCCAGTGCAAATGCGCGAGATCCGAACACTCGCAAATGTTTAACAGATGGCTTCCTATTTTGCCATATTTCGAAGGGTGTAGCGCCCATGAGTGCTTTGGAAGGGCACCTGTTACGCAAATATGAAGCTGTGACCACGGCCTCGGCCCACAAAAACTCCTCTAATTTCGCATGAATCAGCATACTTTTGGCCATCTCGACGATCGTTCGATTAGCGCGTTCCGCGACGCCGTTTTGTTGTGGTGTATACGGAACCGTTAATTGCCTTTAATGCCGCACGGGTTCAAATACTCTGTAAACTGCCGGTTTACATATTCTGTCCCGTTGTCACTTCGCAAAGCTTTTATTTTCTTGCCCGTTTGGCACTCGACATATGATTTGAACAATTTGAATGTATCAAACACTTCGTTTTTCGCATGCATAAAATATATAAATATTTTCCGTGAATAGTCGTCTATGAACGTGACGAAATACCTGTTGCCGCCTAAAGAACTAACATTCATTGGTCCGCACACGTTACTGTGAATTAGTTCCAGTACACTTTGCGTAGCTCTCTCGCTTTTCATTGGAAATGGCAATACGTGTATTTTTGCCATATTGCATGTGTCGCAATTAATATTCGCCGACATATTTTTAACGTTCATGCCAATTACTCTTTTTCTTTGATTTCTCGATTTTACGAACTTATCAGCTGCTAGCATATGCTGCTTTTTAATTCATCATTAATTGTTATGTCCATCTCAGCTAATTTGTCGACTGTGTCAGCAAATTTATTGACATATTGAACAACGTTATCCCCTTCAAGCATTCTCAGCCTTGATAGTTTTTGATATAACTGCACTTTTCTGATCGGGCCACCTGGCAAATGTACATCACACAATTTTTTCCATGCGTCTGCTGCTGTTGTGCATGCCTTTATATGCATTAACTGCGTTGCTTTTAAATTTAAAAACAAACTTGCCTGGGCCTTTTGATCGATCATATTCCATCTTTCGGAATCTTCAGAGCCATCTTCTGGCTTTACATATTGGCCACAAACTAATTTCCATAAATCTGCTGTTATAAGCACACTACGCATTCAAATGCTCCATACGTCCTAATTGTCGTCGCCTAATTTTTATACCATGTACCCATTAAAAATGGGTGAAAATGGTATCATAATATGGTGCAAATGTATGTAACAGGCAGAAGGAAGCATCTCCGACCCCATAAAGTATATATATTCTTGATCAGCATTAACAGCCGAGTCGATATAGCCATGTCCGTCTGTCCGTCCGTCTGTCCGTCCGTCCGTCTGTCTGTCCGTATAAACGCCTAGATCTCAGAAACTACAAGAGCTACAGACATGTGCCATATATCGCTGGATAGGTAATTAACATAAGCAGTACAAGTTTGTTGTTTTATTTTGATATCACACCCCGCTACCACGCAAACCGCAAAAAACTGCCACGCCCACAATTATTAACCTAATGCTGTGCAATTCGGCATATGCGTTGGTGCTTATAAAAGCTATCTAATTTTTTAATTTAAACCAAATCTGGCAATCTGGCAAGGGAAGCAGAAGCGCAGCAAAATACGCATTGCGCGACGCCGACTGCGACGTTGGCAGCGAAATGTGTATGGCTTTATAACACACGAAACTTATTTTCTTTTATAATATAATATTGTTTCATTTATTTATTGATACTAAATAAATAAATTGTAAGCATGTCTAAGGGTACAGGGTATTTTGCAGTCGGGAAACTCGACTGCTGCTCCCTTACTTGTTCTATTTGAATTGACACACTCATTTTGTCGAATTCCACAAATTAGTTTTTATTTATTTCGAGTTTCAACCGGACGCGTTTTAGTCCATTTAATTACTTTTAATTATTCAAACCGAAAAACTTTGCTTGCTGAGGGCCCATAACCAACTGTTAGTTATTTACTGTTCGATCAGGACAACCGTTATGTACTTATAGACCGACCGAACAAATAAACACAAGAACGTAGTGGTGTAGTTGACGGTTTAATTGAAACTGAGTAATCGGAATTTCACAATGATTCTTAATCTATAACTGAGCGTTGCCAGATCAAAAAAATATAAAGCTTATTTAAATTATAACATAATTTCAATAAAATAATACATAATAAATAATAAATATGTAAGTTATTTACTGTTCGATTAGGACAACCGTTGTGTATAGACCGACCGAACAAATAAACACAAGAACGTAGTGGTGTAGTTGACGGTTTAATTGAAACTGAGTAATTGGAATTTCACAATGATTCTTAATCTATAAATGAGCGTTGCCAGATCAAATTGAGCGTTGCCAGATCAAAAACATATAAAGCTTATTTAAATTATAACATTATTTCAACACTTCCTCTTAAGCTATATATATGTGATGTAAAACGAAAATTAATTTAATCCAAGCAACTTAGCAAAATTCTATTGCTTAATAATAATGATACTTAATATCTATGTGCTTAGTGCGTTTATGGTGTACTGGATTCTTCGCAATATGATGAGAACTTATGTTGTCGCCACATATGGTTATTGGTCCATCTAATGACCATCCCATCTCTAAAAGCAAACGGCGAAGATACACCGCTTCTTTTGAAGCTGTGGATAAAGCAACGTACTCTGCTTCTGTGCTGCTCATGGCGACGACGCTCTGCTTAGGTGAAGTCCATGAAAACGCACTGCCTCCAAGGACACTGTATGCAAAATGTCTGGTCGGCTCAAGACTGCTAAATACATAAGGGAACCGATTAATGATTGAAATTGTGTTATATTTACCTTGACACAATTCTCATTTCTACAACACATCTTATAACCAGGGTCTAGCGGCGTAGCTGCGGGACGACAATTTTGCATGCCATATTCATCCAATAGGTATATGATGAACTGCTTCTGGCATAGCGAAATCGACCCTCTTGCACTTTCTCGTTGGATTTCCATGCCAAGGAAATAATTTAGTTGGCCGCCATCTTGTAGGTCGAATTTATTTGCGATCTTCCTCTTAATCGCGCTTATCTCGTTCTCGTCGTAGGTGATGATGATTAGATCGTCGACATATACTGCAATGTAGCTGTGTTGTTGCTGCTGCTGCTTCACGTGCAGGCACGCCTCATTTTTGCTGCGCTTGAAACCAATGCTCTTCAAAACTTCGTCCAATGTGTCATTCCAGATACGCCCTGACTGTTTAAGTCCGTAGATCGCCATTTGAAGCTGTAATACTTTGTTTGGATGTTTTTCATCAATGAAGTTTTGTGGTTGCCTCATAAACACTTCTTCTTGAAGTCTGCCGTTTAAATATGCGTTTGATATGTCAACCTGGTGCATGCATAGCTGTTTTTCTGCTGCTATAGCGAATAGCATTCTGATGGTTTCGTAGCGGATTACTGGAGAAAACGTTTCCGAATAGTTGACGCCCATCTTTTGCCCACAACCTTGAGCAACAAGTCTTGATTTAAACTTTTGTATATTTCCCTCTTTATCCTTTTTGACGCGGAAGACCCACTTGGATCCTATGGCCTTCTGTCCTGGAGGTAAATCACACAATGTCCATGTGTTATTTGAAATGAGAGCATCATATTCTTTCTGCATTGACGTCTTCCAGTCTTGGGCATGCTCACCCCGTAAAGCGTCTCCAACGCACTGTGGCGTCTCAATGTCTTCAATGTAATTGAGGCTGTTGTATTGTTTTCTGGGTCTACCGGGCTTACCACTGCGAATAATTTTTGGTCTGCCGGGTCCACGTCGAGGTGCGTTGCTCTCATGTTCTTGTACGTCTGGTACGATCTCCTCCTCAGTGAGAATTTGCTCTTCATCGCTTGCGCTTACAAACTCCTCCTCCTCTTCACCGGAGTCATAGCTGTCGTAAGAATTATTGTTCTGCTCGACCACCATGGGCATAGCCTGCCGCTGCTGCTCTGGTACTTGGATGTTTGACTCAAGGTGAATGATGTTTGTAGCAAAGTCATTATTTTGTTCTGAAATAGTGCATTTTGAACTGGAAGTGCCTGGAACTTGCTTTTTCTTGTCTTATCCAGTGCAAATGCGCGAGATCCGAACACTCGCAAATGTTTAACAGATGGCTTCCTATTTTGCCATATTTCGAAGGGTGTAGCGCCCATGAGTGCTTTGGAAGGGCACCTGTTACGCAAATATGAAGCTGTGACCACGGCCTCGGCCCACAAAAACTCCTCTAATTTCGCATGAATCAGCATACTTTTGGCCATCCGTTAATTGCCTTTTTATGCCGCACGTGTTCAAATACTCTGTAAACTGCCGGTTTACATATTCTGTCCCGTTGTCACTTCGCAAAGCTTTTATTTTCTTGCCCGTTTGGCACTCGACATATGATTTGAACAATTTGAATTGATCAAACACTTCGTTTTTCGCATGCATAAAATATATAAATATTTTCCGTGAATAGTCGTCTATGAACGTGACGAAATACCTGTTGCCGCCTAAAGAACTAACATTCATTGGCCCGCACACGTTACTGTGAATTAGTTCCAGTACACTTTGCGTAGCTCTCTCGCTTTTCTGTGGAAATGGCAATACGTGTATATTTGCCATATTACATGTGTCGCAATTAATATTCGCCGACATATTTTTAACGTCCATGCCAATTACTAGCTCTTCTTTGATTTCTTTTAAACATTGAAAATTTAAATGACCAAACCGATTGTGCCATGTTGCCTGCGAGAAGAATCATTCAACAAATGAACCGCACTGTTTTTAGAGCTACTTGTAAATAAATACAAATTTTCTTCTTGCATTGCTCTCATCATCACTTCACCTTGTTTGTTTTTTATCACCGCCGCCTTTTTATCAAAAGTAGTTATGTTTTCGTACTCCGCGGACTTGCTCACTGATAAAAAATTCATATGCAATGATGGAACGTAAATTACATCTCGTAATTCAATGTTTACATTTTGTGATTTAAGCATAACAGTCCCGATGCCGCTCGATTTTACGAACTTATCAGCTGCTAGCATAATCGATGATTCCTTATTAATGAAAGTTGTAAACAATCCCTTGTCACAACACATATGCGACGTGGCACCACTATCAACACACCATATGTTTTTCCTTTGTGTGGTAGAACTAATATGCATCAAGCAGTTTGATTTTTCCTTGCTTTCCCCTAGTTTTTTATGCCTCTCTTTGCAGTCTCGTGCTCGGTGACCGAATTTCTCGCAAATGTAGCATTTGCCCTTGAAACTACGCTTTTCGAGGTTCTTTTTCACGGTCGTTGCACAGATGTCGTGACATTCTTCGGGTTGTTTTTGCTTTGCAGTTCCATGTAATTTTGTGTGTATATACACGGCTTGGACAGAACCTTCGCGATCGTCCGTCTCTTGCTTGCGCGCTCCCTCTTCCAGAAGCTTCACTTTTACCGTTTCGAACATCGGCAGCGTGTCGCGTGTTTCGATCGCTACGACGAAATTTTCCCACGAATTTGGTAAACTGGATAACAACATGATGCTTTTTAATTCATCATTAATTGTTATGTCCATCTCAGCTAATTTGTCGACTGTTTCAGCAAATTTATTGACATATTGAACGTTATCCCCTTCAACCATTCTCAGCCTTGATAGTTTTTGATATAACTGCACTTTTCTGATCGGGCCACCTGGCAAATGTACATCACACAATTTTTTCCATGCGTCTGCTGCTGTTGTGCATGCCTTTATATGCATTAACTGCGTTGCTTTTAAATTTAAAAACAAACTTGCCAGGGCACACTACGCATTAAAATGCTCCATACGTCGTAATTGTCGTCGCCTAATTTTTCTACTTGAATTGACACACTTATTTTGTCGAATTCCGCAAATTAGTTTTTATTTATTTCGAGTTTCAACCGGACGCGTTTTAGTCCATTTAATTACTTTTAATTATTCAAACCGAAAAACTTTGCTTGCTGAGGGCCCATAACCAACTGTTAGTTATTTACTGATCGATCAGGACAACCGTTATGTACTTATAGACCGACCGAACAAATAAACACAAGAACGTAGTGGTGTAGTTGACGGTTTAATTGAAACTGAGTAATCGGAATTTCACAATGATTCTTAATCTATAACTGAGCGTTGCCAGATCAAAAACATATAAAGCTTACTTAAATTATAACATAATTTCAACAAAATAATAAATAATAAATATGTAAGTTATTTACTGTTCGATCAGGAAAACCGTTATGTATTTATTGACATACCGAAGAAATAAACACAAGAACGTAGTGGTGTAGTTGACGGTTTAATTGAAACTGAGCAATCGGAATTTCACAATGATTCTTAATCTATAACTGAGCGTTGCCAGATCAAATTGAGCGTTGCCAGATCAAAAACATATAAAGCTTATTTAAATTATAACATAATTTCAACACTTCCTCTTAAGCTATATATATGTGATGTAAAACGAAAATTAATTTAATCGAAGCAACTTAGCAAAATTCTGTTGCTTAATAATAATGATACTTAATATCTATGTGCTTAGTGCGTTTATGGTGTATTGGATTCTTCGCAATATGATGAGAACTTATGTTGTCGCCACATATGGTTATTGGTCCATCTAATGACCATCCCATCTCTAAAAGCAAACGGCGAAGGTACACCGCTTCTTTTGAAGCTGTGGATAAAGCAACGTACTCTGCTTCTGTGCTACTCATGGCGACGACGCTCTGCTTAGCTGAAGTCCATGAAAACGCACTGCCTCCAAGGACACTGTATGCAAAATGTCTGGTCGGCTCAAGACTGCTAAATACATAAGGGAACCGATTAATGATTGAAATTGTGTTATATTTACCTTGACACAATTCTCATTTCTACAACCCATCTTATAACCAGCGTCTAGCGGCGTAGCTGCGGGACGACAATTTTGCATGCCATATTCATCCAATAGGTATATGATGAACTGCTTCTGGCATAGCGAAATCGACCCATGTGCACTTTCTCGTTGGATTTCCATGCCAAGGAAATAATTTAGTTGGCCGCCATCTTGTAGGTCGAATTTATTTGCGATCTTCCTCTTAATCGCGCTTATCTCGTTCTCGTCGTAGCTGATGATGATTAGATCGACATATACTGCAATGTAGCTGTGTTGTTGCTGCTGCTGCTTCACGTGCAGGCACGCCTCATTTTTGCTGCGCTTGAAACCAATGCTCTTCAAAACTTCGTCCAATGTGTCATTCCAGATACGCCCTGACTGTTTAAGTCCGTAGATCGCCTTTTGAAGCTTTAATACTTTGTTCGAATGTTTTTCATCAATGAAGTTTTGTGGTTGCCTCATATACACTTCTTCTTGAAGTCTGCCGTTTAAATATGCGTTTGATATGTCAACCTGGTGCATGCATAGCTGTTTTTCTGCTGCTATAGCGAATAGCATTCTGATGGTATCGTAGCGGATTACTGGAGAAAACGTTTCCGAATAGTTGACGCCCATCTTTTGCCCACAACCTTGAGCAACAAGTCTTGATTTAAACTTTTATATATTTCCCTCTTTATTCTTTTTGACGCGGAAGACCCACTTGGATCCTATGGCCTTCTGTCCTGGAGAAAAATCACACAATGTCCATGTGTTATTTGAAATGAGAGCATCATATTCTTTCTGCATTGACGTCTTCCAGTGTTGGGCAAGCTCACCCCGTAAAGCGTCTCCAACGCACTGTGGCGTCTCAATGTCTTCAATGTAATTGAGGCTGTTGTATTGTTTTCTGGGTCTACCGGGCTTACCACTGCGAATAATTTTTGGTCTGCCGGGTCCACGTCGAGGTGCGTTGCTCTCATGTTCTTGTACGTCTGGTACGATCTCCTCCTCAGTGAGAATTTGCTCTTCATCGCTTGCGCTTACAAACTCCTCCTCCTCTTCACCGGAGTCATAGCTGTCGTAAGAATTATTATTCTGCTCGACCACCATGGGCATAGCCTGCCGCTGCTGCTCTGGTACTTGGATGTTTGACTCAAGGTGAATGATGTTTGTAGCAAAGTCAATATTTTGTTCTGAAATAGTGCATTTTTCAGATTCAGTTGCCTGGTTTGCCTGGAACTTGCTTTTTCTTGTCTTATCCAGTGCAAACGCGCGAGATCCGAACACTCGCAAATGTTTAACAGATGGCTTCCTATTTTGCCATATTTCGAAGGGTGTAGCGCCCATGAGTGCTTTGGAAGGGCACCTGTTACGCAAATATGAAGCTGTGACCACGTCCTCGGCCCACAAAAACTCCTCTAATTTCGCATGAATCAGCATACTTTTGGCCATCTCGACGATCGTTCGATTAGCGCGTTCCGCGACGCCGTTTTGTTGTGGTGTATACGGAACCGTTAATTGCCTTTTTATGCCGCACGTGTTCAAATACTCTGTAAACTGCCGGTTTACATATTCTGTCCCGTTGTCACTTCGCAAAGCTTTTATTTTCTTGCCCGTTTGGCACTCGACATATGATTTGAACAATTTGAATTGATCAAACACTTCGTTTTTCGCATGCATAAAATATATAAATATTTTCCGTGAATAGTCGTCTATGAACGTGACGAAATACCTGTTGCCGCCTAAAGAACTAACATTCATTGGCCCGCACACGTTACTGTGAATTAGTTCCAGTACACTTTGCGTAGCTCTCTCGCTTTTCTGTGGAAATGGCAATACGTGTATATTTGCCATATTACATGTGTCGCAATTAATATTCGCCGACATATTTTTAACGTCCATGCCAATTCCTAGCTCTTTTTCTTTGATTTCTTTTAAACATTGAAAATTTAAATGACCAAACCGATTGTGCCATGTTGCCATGCGAGAAGAATCATTCAACAAATGAACCGCACTGTTTTTAGAGCTACTTGTAAATAAATACAAATTTTCTTCTTGCATTGCTCTCATCATCACTTCACCTTGTTTGTTTTTTATCACCGCCGCCTTTTTTATCAAAAGTAGTTATGTTTTCGTACTCTGCGGACTTGCTCACTGATAAAAAATTCATATGCAATGATGGAACGTAAATTACATCTCGTAATTCAATGTTTACATTTTGTGATTTAAGCATAACAGTCCCGATGCCGCTCGATTTTACGAACTTATCAGCTGCTAGCATAATCGATGATTCCTTATTAATGAAAGTTGTAAACAATCCCTTGTCACAACACATATGCGACGTGGCACCACTATCAACACACCATATGTTTTTCCTTTGTGTGGTAGAACTAACATGCATCAAGCAGTTTGATTTTTCCTTGCTTTCCCCTAGTTTTTTATGCCTCTCTTTGCTCGGGCAGTCTCGTGCTCGGTGACCGAATTTCTCGCCAATGTAGCATTTGCCCTTGAAACTACGCTTTTCAAGGTTCTTTTTCACGGTCGTTGCACAGATGTCGTGACATTCTTCGGGTTGTTTTTGCTTTGCAGTTCCATGTAATTTTGTGTGTATATACACGGCTTGGACAGAACCTTCGCGATCGTCCGTCTCTTGCTTGCGCGCTCCCTCTTCCAGAAGCTTCACTTTTACCGTTTCGAACATCGGCAGCGTGTCGCGTGTTTCGATCGCTACGACGAAATTTTCCCACGAATTTAGTAAACTAGATAACAACATGATGCTTTTTAATTCATCATTAATTGTTATGTCCATCTCTGCTAATTTGTCGACTGTTTCAGCAAATTTATTGACATATTGAACAACGTTATCCCCTTCAAGCATTCTCAGCCTTGATAGTTTTTGATATAACTGCACTTTTCTGATCGGGCCACCTGGCAAATGTACATCACACAATTTTTTCCATGCGTCTGCTGCTGTTGTGCATGCCTTTATATGCATTAACTGCGTTGCTTTTAAATTTAAAAACAAATTTGCCAGGCCAAATTAGTTTTTATTTATTTCGAGTTTCAACCGGACGCGTTTTAGTCCATTTAATTACTTTTAATTATTCAAACCGAAAAACTTTGCTTGCTGAGGGCCCATAACCAACTGTTAGTTATTTACTGTTCGATCAGGACAACCGTTATGTACTTATAGACCGACCGAACAAATAAACACAAGAACGTAGTGGTGTAGTTGACGGTTTAATTGAAACTGAGTAATCGGAATTTCACAATGATTCTTAATCTATAACTGAGCGTTGCCAGATCAAAAACATATAAAGCTTATTTAAATTATAACATAATTTCAACAAAATAATAAATAATAAATATGTTAGTTATTTACTGTTCGATCAGGACAACCGTTATGTATTTATAGACCTACCGAACAAATAAACACAAGAACGTAGTGGTGTAGTTGACGGTTTAATTGAAACTGAGTAATCGGAATTTCGCAATGATTCTTAATCTATAACTGAGCGTTGCCAGATCAAATTGAGCGTTGCCAGATCAAGAACATATAAAGCTTATTTAAATTATAACATAATTTCAACACTTCCTCTTAAGCTATATATATGTGATGTAAAACGAGAACTAATTTAATCCAAGCAACTTAGCAAAATTCTGTTGCTTAATAATAATGATACTTAATATCTATGTGCTTAGTGCGTTTATGGTGTACTGGATTCTTCGCAATATGATGAGAACTTATGTTGTCGCCACATATGGTTATTGGTACATCTAATGACCATCCCATTTCTAAAAGCAAACGGCGAAGATACACCGCTTCTTTTGCAGCTGTGGATAAAGCAACGTACTCTGCTTCTGTGCTGCGCATGCTTAGCTGAAGTCCATGAAAACGCACTGCCTCCAAGGACACTCTATGCAAAATGTCTGGTCGGCTCAAGACTGCAAAATACATAAGGGAACCGATTAATGATTGACACAATTCTCATTTCTACAACCCATCTTATAACCAGCGTCTAGCGGCGTAGCTGCGGGACGACAATTTTGCATGCCATATTCATCCAATAGGTATATGATGAACTGCTTCTGGCATAGCGAATCGACCCTTGTGCACGTTCTCGTTGGATTTCCATGCCAAGGAAATAATTTAGTTGGCCGCCATCTTGTACGTCGAATTTATTTGCGATCTTCCTCTTAATCGCGCTTATCTCGTTCTCGTCGTAGCTGATGATGATTAGATCGACATATACTGCAATGTAGCTGTGTTGTTGCTGCTGCTGCTTCACGTGCAGGCACGCCTCATTTTTGCTGCGCTTGAAACCAATGCTCTTCAAAACTTCGTCCAATGTGTCATTCCAGATACGCCCTGACTGTTTAAGTCCGTAGATCGCCATTTGAAGCTGTAATACTTTGTTTGGATGTTTTTCATCAATGAAGTTTTGTGGTTGCCTCATAAACACTTCTTCTTGAAGTCTGCCGTTTAAATATGCGTTTGATATGCCAACCTGGTGCATGCATAGCTGTTTTTCTGCTGCTATAGCGAATAGCATTCTGATGGTTTCGTAGCGGATTACTGGAGAAAACGTTTCCGAATAGTTGACGCCCATCTTTTGCCCACAACCTTGAGCAACAAGTCTTGATTTAAACTTTTGTATATTTCCCTCTTTATCCTTTTTGACGCGGAAGACCCACTTGGATCCTATGGCCTTCTGTCCTGGAGGTAAATCACACAATGTCAATGTGTTATTTGAAATGAGAGCATCTTATTCTTTCTGCATTGACCGGGCTTACCACTGCGAATAATTTTTGGTCTGCCGGCTCCACGTCGAGGTGCGTTGCTCTCATGTTCTTGTACGTCTGGTACGATCTCCTCCTCAGTGAGAATTTGCTCTTCATCGCTTGCGCTTACAAACTCCTCCTCCTCTTCACCAAAGTCATAGCTGTCGTAAGAATTATTGTTCTACTCGACCACCATGGGCATAGCCTGCCGCTGCTGCTCTGGTACTTGGATGTTTGACTCAAGGTGAATGATGTTTGTAGCAAAGTCATTATTTTGTTCTGAAATAGTTCATTTTTTTAGATTAAGTTTTGTCCAACTCACCCTCTACAAATTTGACATCACGACGTGCAACAATGATACGTTTTTCCCGATCGTATAAACGGTAAGCTTTAGCTGTTGAAGAGTATCCTAAAAATATATACTCCTCTCCCTTTGCCTGGAACTTGCTTTTTCTTGTCTTATCCAGTGCAAACGCGCGAGATCCGAACACTCGCAAATGTTTAACAGATGGCTTCATATTTTGCCATATTTCGAAGGGTGTAGCGCCCATGAGTGCTTTGGAAGGGCACCTGTTACGCAAATATGAAGCTGTGACCACGTCCTCGGCCCACAAAAACTCCTCTAATTTCGCATGAATCAGCATACTTTTGGCCATCTCGACGATCGTTCGATTAGCGCGTTCCGCGACACCGTTTTGTTGTGGTGTATACGGAACCGTTAATTGCCTTTTTATGCCGCACGTGTTCAAATACTCTGTAAACTGCCGGTTTACATATTCTGTCCCGTTGTCACTTCGCAAAGCTTTTATTTTCTTGCCCGTTTGGCACTCGATATATGATTTGAACAATTTGAATTTATCAAACACTTCGTTTTTCGCATGCATAAAATATATAAATATTTTCCGTGAATAGTCGTCTATGAACGTGACGAAATACCTGTTGCCGCCTAAAGAACTAACATTCATTGGCCCGCACACGTTACTGTGAATTAGTTCCAGTACACTTTGCGTAGCTCTCCCGCTTTTCTGTGGAAATGGCAATACGTGTATATTTGCCATATTACATGTGTCGCAATTAATATTCGCCGACATATTTTTAACGTCCATGCCAATTACTAGCTCTTTTTCTTTGATTTCTTTTAAACATTGAAAATTTAAATGACCAAACCGATTGTGCCATGTTGCCATGCGAGAAGAATCATTCAACAAATGAACCGCACTGTTTTTAGAGCTACTTGTAAATAAATACAAATTTTCTTCTTGCATTGCTCTCATCATCACTTCACCTTTTTTGTTTTTTATCACCGCCGCCTTTTTATCAAAAGTAGTTATGTTTTCGTACTCCGCGGACTTGCTCACTGATAAAAAATTCATATGCAATGATGGAACGTAAATTACATCTCGTAATTCATTGTTTACATTTTGTGATTTAAGCATAACAGTCCCGATGCCGCTCGATTTTACGAACTTATCAGCTGCTAGCATAATCGATGATTCCTTATTAATGAAAGTTGTAAACAATCCCTTGTCACAACACATATGCGACGTGGCACCACTATCAACACACCATATGTTTTTCCTTTGTGTGGTAGAACTAATATGCATCAAGCAGTTTGATTTTTCCTTGCTTTCCCCTAGTTTTTTATGCCTCTCTTTGCTCGGGCAGTCTCGTGCTCGGTGACCGAATTTCTCGCCAATGTAGCATTTGCCCTTGAAACTACGCTTTTCAAGGTTCTTTTTCACGGTCGTTGCACAGATGTCGTGACATTCTTCGGGTTGTTTTTGCTTTGCAGTTCCATGTAATTTTGTATGTATATACACGGCTTGGACAGAACCTTCGCGATCGTCCGTCTCTTGCTTGCGCGCTCCCTCTTCCAGAAGCTTCACTTTTACCGTTTCGAACATCGGCAGCGTGTCGCGTGTTTCGATCGCTACGACGAAATTTTCCCACGAATTTGGTAAACTGGATAACAACATGATGCTTTTTAATTCATCATTAATTGTTATGTCCATCTCAGCTAATTTGTCGACTATTTCAGCAAATTTATTGACATATTGAACAACGTTATCCCCTTCAAGCATTCTCAGCCTTGATAGTTTTTGATATAACTGCACTTTTCTGATCGGGCCACCTGGCAAATGTACATCACACAATTTTTTCCATGCATCTGCTGCTGTTGTGCATGCCTTTATATGCATTAACTGTGTTGTTTTTAAATTTAAAAACAAACTTGCCAGGGCCTTTTGATCGAGCATATTCCATCTTTCGGAATCTTCAGAGCCATCTTCTGGCTTTACATATTGGCCACAAACGACTTTCCATAAATCTGCTGTTATAAGCACACTACGCATTAAAATGCTCCATACGTCGTAATTGTCGTCGCCTAATTTTTCTACTTTAATTGACACACTTATTTTGTCGAATTCCGCAAATTAGTTTTTATTTATTTCGAGTTTCAACCGGACGCGTTTTAGTCCATTTAATTACTTTTAATTATTCAAACCGAAAAACTTTGCTTGCGTAGGGCCCATAACCAACTGTTAGTTATTTTCTGTTCGATCAGGACAACCGTTATGTACTTATAGACCGACCGAACAAATAAACACAAGAACGTATTGGTGTAGTTGACGGTTTAATTGAAACTGAGTGATCGGAATTTCACAATGATTCTTAATCTATAACTGAGCTTTGCCAGATCAAAAACAAATAAAGCTTATTTAAATTATAACATAATTTCAACAAAATAATAAATAATAAATATGTTAGTTATTTACTGTTCGATCAGGACAACCGTTATGTATTTATAGACCTACCGAACAAATAAACACAAGAACGTAGTGGTGTAGTTGACGGTTTAATTGAAACTGAGTAATCGGAATTTCGCAATGATTCTTAATCTATAACTGAGCGTTGCCAGATCAAATTGAGCGTTGCCAGATCAAGAACATATAAAGCTTATTTAAATTATAACATAATTTCAACACTTCCTCTTAAGCTATATATATGTGATGTAAAACGAGAACTAATTTAATCCAAGCAACTTAGCAAAATTCTGTTGCTTAATAATAATGATACTTAATATCTATGTGCTTAGTGCGTTTATGGTGTACTGGATTCTTCGCAATATGATGAGAACTTATGTTGTCGCCACATATGGTTATTTGTCCATCTAATGACCATCCCATTTCTAAAAGCAAACGGCGAAGATACACCGCTTCTTTTGCAGCTGTGGATAACTGAAGTCCATGAAAACGCACTGCCTCCAAGGACACTCTATGCAAAATGTCTGGTCGGCTCAAGACTGCTAAATACATAAGGAAACCGATTAATGATTGAAATTGTGTTATATTTACCTTGACACAATTCTCATTTCTACAACCCATCTTATAACCAGCGTCTAGCGGCGTAGCTGCGGGACGACAATTTTGCATGCCATATTCATCCAATAGGTATATGATGAACTGCTTCTGGCATAGCGAAATCGACCCTTATGCACTTTCTCGTTGGATTTCCATGCCAAGGAAATAATTTAGTTGGCCGCCATCTTGTAGGTCGAATTTATTTGCGATCTTCCTCTTAATCGCGCTTATCTCGTTCTCGTTGTAGCTGATGATGATTAGATCGACATATACTGCAATGTAGCTGTGTTGTTGCTGCTGCTGCTTCACGTGCAGGCACGCCTCATTTTTGCTGCGCTTGAAACCAATGCTCTTCAAAACTTCGTCCAATGTGTCATTCCAGATACGCCCTGACTGTTTAAGTCCGTAGATCGCCTTTTGAAGCTTTAATACTTTGTTCGGATGTTTTTCATCAATGAAGTTTTGTGGTTGCCTCATATACACTTCTTCTTGAAGTATGCCGTTTAAATATGCGTTTGATTTGTCAACCTGGTGCATGCATAGCTGTTTTTCTGCTGCTATAGCGAATAGCATTCTGATGGTTTCGTAGCGGATTACTGGAGAAATGTTTCCGAATAGTTGACGCCCATCTTTTGCCCACAACCTTGAGCAACAAGTCTTGATTCAAACTTTTGTATATTTCCCTCTTTATCTTTTTGACGCGGAAGACCCACTTGGATCCTATGGCCTTCTGTCCTGGAGGTAAATCACACAATGTCCATGTGTTATTTGAAATGAGAGCATCATATTCTTTCTGCATTGACGTCTTCCAGTCTTGGGCATGCTCACGCCGTAAAGCGTCTCCAACGCACTGTGGCGTCTCAATGTCTTCAATGTAATTGAGGCTGTTGTATTGTTTTCTGGGTCTACCGGGCTTACCACTGCGAATAATTTTTGGTCTGCCGGGTCCACGTCGAGGTGCGTTGCTCTCATGTTCTTGTACGTCTGGTACGATCTCCTCCTCAGTGAGAATTTGCTCTTCATCGCTTGCGCTTACAAACTCCTCCTCCTCTTCACCGGAGTCATAGCTGTCGTAAGAATTATTATTCTGCTCGACCACCATGGGCATAGCCTGCCGCTGCTGCTCTGGTACTTGGATGTTTGACTCAAGGTGAATGATGTTTGTAGCAAAGTCAATATTTTGTTCTGAAATAGTGCATTTTTCAGATTCAGTTGCCTGGTTTGCCTGGAACTTGCTTTTTCTTGTCTTATCCAGTGCAAACGCGCGAGATCCGAACACTCGCAAATGTTTAACAGATGGCTTCCTATTTTGCCATATTTCGAAGGGTGTAGCGCCCATGAGTGCTTTGGAAGGGCACCTGTTACGCAAATATGAAGCTGTGACCACGGCCTCGGCCCACAAAAACTCCTCTAATTTCGCATGAATCAGCATACTTTTGGCCATCTCGACGATCGTTCGATTAGCGCGTTCCGCGACGCCGTTTTGTTGTGGTGTATACGGAACCGGTAATTGCCTTTTTATGCCGCACGTGTTCAAATACTCTGTAAACTGCCGGTTTACATATTCTGTCCCGTTGTCACTTCGCAAAGCTTTTATTTTCTTGCCCGTTTGGCACTCGACATATGATTTGAACAATTTGAATTTATCAAACACTTCGTTTTTCGCATGCATAAAATATATAAATATTTTCCGTGAATAGTCGTCTATGAACGTGACGAAATACCTGTTGCCGCCTAAAGAACTAACATTCATTGGCCCGCACACGTTACTGTGAATTAGTTCCAGTACACTTTGCGTAGCTCTCTCGCTTTTCTGTGGAAATGGCAATACGTGTATATTTGCCATATTACATGTGTCGCAATTAATATTCGCCGACATATTTTTAACGTCCATGCCAATTACTAAGAATCATTCAACAAATGAACCGCACTGTTTTTAGAGCTACTTGTAAATAAATACAAATTTTCTTCTTGCATTGCTCTCATCATCACTTAACCTTGTTTGTTTTTTATTACCGCCGCCTTTTTATCAAAAGTAGTTATATTTTCGTACTCCGCGGACTTGCTCACTGATAAAAAATTCATATGCAATGATGGAACGTAAATTACATCTCGTAATTCAATGTTTACATTTTGTGATGTAAGCATAACAGTCCCGATGCCGCTCGATTTTACGAACTTATCAGCTGCAAGCATAATCGATGATTCCTTATTAATGAAAGTTGTAAACAATCCCTTGTCACAACACATATGCGACGTGGCACCACTATCAACACACCATATGTTTTTCCTTTGTGTGGTAGAACTAATATGCATCAAGCAGTTTGATTTTTCCTTGCTTTCCCCTAGTTTTTTATGCCTCTCTTTGCTCGGGCAGTCTCGTGCTCGGTGACCGAATTTCTCGCAAATGTAGCATTTGCCCTTGAAACTACGCTTTTCAAGGTTTTTTTCACGGTCGTTGCACAGATGTCGTGAAATTTTTCGGGTTGTTTTTGCTTTGCAGTTCCATGTAATTTTGTATGTACATACACGGCTTGGACAGAACCTTCGCGATCGTCCGTCTCTTGCTTGCGCGCTCCCTCTTCCAGAAGCTTCACTTTTACCGTTTCGAACATCGGCAGCGTGTCGCGTGTTTCGATCGCTACGACGAAATTTTCCCACGAATTTGGTAAACTGGATAACAACATGATGCTTTTTAATTCATCATTAATTGTTATGTCCATCTCAGCTAATTTGTCGACTGTTTCAGCAAATTTATTGACATATTGAACAACGTTATCCCCTTCAAGCATTCTCAGCCTTGATAGTTTTTGATATAACTGCACTTTTCTGATCGGGCCACCTGGCAAATGTACATCACACAATTTTTTCCATGCGTCTGCTGCTGTTGTGCATGCCTTTATATGCATTAACTGCGTTGCTTTTAAATTTAAAAACAAACTTGCCAGGGCCTTTTGATCGAGCATATTCCATCTTTCGGAATCTTCAGAGCCATCTTTTGGCTTTACATATTGGCCACAAACGACTTTCCATAAATCTGCTGTTTTAAGCACACTACGCATTAAAATGCTCCATACGTCGTAATTGTCGTCGCCTAATTTTTCTACTTGAATTGACACACTTATTTTGTCGAATTCCGCAAATTAGTTTTTATTTATTTCGAGTTTCAACCGGACGCGTTTTAGTCCATTTAATTACTTTTAATTATTCAAACCGAAAAACTTTGCTTGCTGAGGGCCCATAACCAACTGTTAGTTATTTACTGTTCGATCAGGACAACCGTTATGTACTTATAGACCGACCGAACAAATAAACACAAGAACGTAGTGGTGTAGTTGACGGTTTAATTGAAACTGAGTAATCGGAATTTCACAATGATTCTTAATCTATAACTGAGCGTTGCCAGATCAAAAACATATAAAGCTTATTTAAATTATAACATAATTTCAACAAAATAATAAATAATAAATATGTAAGTTATTTACTGTTCGATCAGGACAACCGTTATGTATTTATAGACCTACCGAACATATAAACACAAGAACGTAGTGGTGTAGTTGACGGTTTAATTGAAACTGAGTAATCGGAATTTCGCAATGATTCTTAATCTATAACTGAGCGTTGCCAGATCAAATTGAGCGTTGCCAGATCAAGAACATATAAAGCTTATTTAAATTATAACATAATTTCAACACTTCCTCTTAAGCTATATATATGTGATGTAAAACGAAAATTAATTTAATCCAAGCAACTTAGCAAAATTCTGTTGCTTAATAATAATGATACTTAATATCTATGTGCTTAGTGCGTTTATGGTGGGTGTACTGGATTCTTCGCAATATGATGAGAACTTATGTTGTCGCCACATATGGTTATTGGTCCATCTAATGACCATCCCATTTCTAATAGCAAACGGCGAAGATACACCGCTTCTTTTGAAGCTGTGGATAAAGCAACGTACTCTGCTTTTGTGCTGCTCATGGCGACGACGCTCTGCTTAGCTGAAGTCCATGAAAACGCACTGCCTCCAAGGACACTGTATGCAAAATGTCTGGTCAGCTCAAGACTGCTAAATACATAAGGGAACCGATTAATGATTGAAATTGTGTTATATTTACCTTGACACAATTCTCATTTCTACAACCCATCTTATAACCAGCGTCTAGCGGCGTAGCTGCGGGACGACAATTTTGCATGCCATATTCATCCAATAGGTATATGATGAACTGCTTCTGGCATAGCGAAATCGACCCTTGTGCACTTTCTCGTTGGATTTCCATGCCAAGGAAATAATTTAGTTGGCCGCCATCTTGTAGGCCGAATTTATTTGCGATCTTCCTCTTAATCGCGCTTATCTCGTTCTCGTCGTAGCTGATGATGATTAGATCGTCGACATATACTGCAATGTAGCTGTGTTGTTGCTGCTGCTGCTTCACGTGCAGGCACGCCTCATTTTTGCTGCGCTTGAAACCAATGCTCTTCAAAACTTCGTCCAATGTGTCATTCCAGATACGCCCTGACTGTTTAAGTCCGTAGATCGCCTTTTGAAGCTTTAATACTTTGTTCGGATGTTTTTCATCAATGAAGTTTTGTGGTTGCCTCATATACACTTCTTCTTGAAGTCTGCCGTTTAAATACGCGTTTGATATGTCAACCTGGTGCATGCATAGCTGTTTTTCTGCTGCTATAGCGAATAGCATTCTGATGGTTTCGTAGCGGATTACTGGAGGAAACGTTTCCGAATAGTTGACGCCCATCTTTTGCCCACAACCTTGAGCAACAAGTCTTGATTTAAACTTTTGTATATTTCCCTCTTTATCCTTTTTGACGCGGAAGACCCACTTGGATCCTATGGCCTTCTGTTCTGGAGGTAAATCACACCATGTCCATGTGTTATTCGAAATGAGAGCATCATATTCTTTCTGCATTGACGTCTTCCAGTCTTGGGCATGCTCACCCCGTAAAGCGTCTCCAATGCACTGTGGCGTCTCAATGTCTTCAATGTAATTGAGGCTGTTGTATTGTTTTCTGGGTCTACCGGGCTTACCACTGCGAATAATTTTTGGTCTGCCGGGTCCACGTCGAGGTGCGTTGCTCTCATGTTCTTGTACGTCTGGTACGATCTCCTCCTCAGTGAGAATTTGCTCTTCATCGCTTGCGCTTACAAACTCCTCCTCCTCTTCACCGGAGTCATAGCTGTCGTAAGAATTATTGTTCTGCTCGACCACCATGGGCATAGCCTGCCGCTGCTGCTCTGGTACTTGGATGTTTGACTCAAGGTGAATGATGTTTGTAGCAAAGTCAATATTTTGTTCTGAAATAGTGCATTTTTCAGATTCAGTTGCCTGGTTTGCCTGGAACTTGCTTTTTCTTGTCTTACCCAGTGCAAACGCGCGAGATTCGAACACTCGCAAATGTTTAACAGATGGCTTCCTATTTTGCCATATTTCGAAGGGTGTAGCGCCCATGAGTGCTTTGGAAGGGCACCTGTTACGCAAATATGAAGCTGTGACCACGGCCTCGGCCCACAAAAACTCCTCTAATTTCGCATGAATCAGCATACTTTTGGCCATCTCGACGATCGTTCGATTAGCGCGATTACCGCGACGCCGTTTTGTTGTGGTGTATACGGAACCGGTAATTGCCTTTATATGCCGCACGTGTTCAAATACTCTGTAAACTGCCGGTTTACATATTCTGTCCCGTTGTCACTTCGCAAAGCTTTTATTTTCTTGCCCGTTTGGCACTCGACATATGATTTGAACAATTTGAATTGATCAAACACTTCGTTTTTCGCATGCATAAAATATATAAATATTTTCCGTGAATAGTCGTCTATGAACGTGACGAAATACCTGTTGCCGCCTAAAGAACTAACATTCATTGGCCCGCACACGTTACTGTGAATTAGTTCCAGTACACTTTGCGTAGCTCTCTCGCTTTTCTGTGGAAATGGCAATACGTGTATATTTGCCATATTACATGTGTCGCAATTAATATTCACCGACATATTTTTAACGTCCATGCCAATTACTAGCTCTTTTTCTTTGATTTCTTTTAAACATTGAAAATTTAAATGACCAAACCGATTATGCCATGTTGGCTGCGAGAAGAATCATTCAACAAATGAACCGCACTGTTTTTAGAGCTACTTGTAAATAAATAAAAATTTTCTTTTTGCATTGATCTCATCATCACTTCACCTTGTTGTTCAGTTATGTTTTCGTACTCCGCGGACTTGCTCACTGATAAAAAATTCATATGCAATGATGGAACGTAAATTACATCTCGTAATTCAATGTTTACATTTTGTGATTTAAGCATAACAGTCCCGATGCCGCTCGATTTTACGAACTTATCAGCTGCTAGCATAATCGATGATTCCTTATTAATGAAAGTTGTAAACAATCCCTTGTCACAACACATATGCGACGTGGCACCACTATCAACACACCATATGTTTTTCCTTTGTGTGGTAGAACTAACATGCATCAAGCAGTTTGATTTTTCCTTGCTTTCCCCTAGTTTTTTATGCCTCTCATTGCTCGGGCAGTCTCGTGCTCGGTGACCGAATTTCTCGCCAATGTAGCATTTGCCCTTGAAACTACGCTTTTCAAGGTTCTTTTTCACGGCAGTTGCACAGATGTCGTGACATTCATCGGGTTGTTTTTGCTTTGCAGTTCCATGTAATTTTTTATGTACATACACGGCTTGGACAGAACCTTCGCGATCGTCCGTCTCTTGCTTGCGCGCTCCCTCTTCCAGAAGCTTCACTTTTACCGTTTCGAACATCGGCAGCGTGTCGCGTGTTTCGATCGCTACGACGAAATTTTCCCACGAATTTGGTAAACTGGATAACAACATGATGCTTTTTAATTCATCATTAATTGTTATGTCCATCTCAGCTAATTTGTCGACTGTTTCAGCAAATTTATTGACATATTGAACAACGTTATCCCCTTCAAGCATTCTCAGCCTTGATAGTTTTTGATATAACTGCACTTTTCTGATCGGGCCACCTGGCAAATGTACATCACACAATTTTTTCCATGCGTCTGCTGCTGTTGTGCATGCCTTTATATGCATTAACTGCGTTGCTTTTAAATTTAAAAACAAACTTGCCAGGGCCTTTTGATCGATCATATTCCATCTTTCGGAATCTTCAGAGCCATCTTCTGGCTTTACATATTGGCCACAAACTAATTTCCATAAATCTGCTGTTATAAGCACACTACGCATTAAAATGCTCCATACGTCGTAATTGTCGTCGCCTAATTTTTCTACTTGAATTGACACACTTATTTTGTCGAATTCCGCAAAATAGTTTTTATTTATTTCGAGTTTTAACCGGACGCGTTTTAGTCCATTTAATTACTTTTAATTATTCAAACCGAAAAACTTTGCTTGCTGTTCGATCAGGACAACCGTTATGTACTTATAGACCGACCGAACAAATAAACACAAGAACGTAGTGGTGTAGTTGACGGTTTAATTGAAACTGAGTAATCGGAATTTCGCAATGATTCTTAATCTATAACTGAGCGTTGCCAGATCAAAAACATATAAAGCTTATTTAAATTATAACATAATTTCAACAAAATAATAAATAATAAATATGAAAGTTATTTTCTGTTCGATCAGGACAACCGTTATGTATTTATAGACCTACCGAACAAATAAACACAAGAACGTAGTGGTGTAGTTGACGGTTTAATTGAAACTGAGTAATCGGAATTTCACAATGATTCTTAATCTATAACTGAGCGTTGCCAGATCAAATTGAGCGTTGCCAGATCAAAAACATATAAAGCTTATTTAAATTATAACATAATTTCAACAAAATAATAAATAATAAATATGTAAGTTATTTACTGTTCGATCAGGACAACCGTTATGTATTTATAGACCGACCGAGCAAATAAACACAAGAACGTAGTGGTGTAGTTGACGGTTTAATTGAAACTGAGTAATCGGAATTTCACAATGATTCTTAATCTATAACTGAGCGTTGCCAGATCAAATTGAGCGTTGCCAGATCAAAAACATATAAAGCTTATTTAAATTATAACATAATTTCAACACTTCAACACTAGCTTATATAGCTTCGATCAGGACAACCGTTATGTATTTATAGACCTACCGAAGAAATAAACACAAGAACGTAGTGGTGTAGTTGACGGTTTAATTGAAACTGAGTAATCGGAATTTCACAATGATTCTTAATCTATAACTGAGCGTTGCCAGATCAAATTGAGCGTTGCCAGATCAAGAACATATAAAGCTTATTTAAATTATAACATAATTTCAACACTTCCTCTTAAGCTATATATATGTGATGTAAAACGAAAATTAATTTAATCCAAGCAACTTAGCAAAATTCTGTTGCTTAATAATAATGATACTTAATATCTATGTGCTTAGTGCGTTTATGGTGTACTGCATTCTTCGCAATATGATGAGAACTTATGTTGTCGTCACATATGGTTATTGGTCCATCTAATGACCATCCCATTTCTAAAAACAAACGGCGAAGATACACCGCTTCTTTTGAAGCTGTGGATAAAGCAACGTACTCTGCTTCTGTGCTGCTCATGGCGACGACGCTCTGCTTAGCTGAAGTCCATGAAAACGCACTGCCTCCAAGGACACTGTATGCAAAATGTCTGGTCAGCTCAAGACTGCTAAATACATAAGGGAACCGATTAATGATTGAAATTGTGTTATATTTACCTTGACACAATTCTCATTTCTACAACCCATCTTATAACCATCGTCTAGCGGCGTAGCTGCGGGACGACAATTTTGCATGCCATATTCATCCAATAGGTATATGATGAACTGCTTCTGGCATAGCGAAATCGACCCTTGTGCACTTTCTCGTTGGATTTGCATGCCAAGGAAATAATTTAGTTGGCCGCCATCTTGTAGGTCGAATTTATTTGCGTTCTTCCTCTTAATCGCGCTTATCTCGTTCTCGTCGTAGCTGATGATGATTAGATCGTCGACATATACTGCAATGTAGCTGTGTTGTTGCTGCTGCTGCTTCACGTGCAGGCACGCCTCATTTTTGCTGCTCTTGAAACCAATGCTCTTCAAAACTTCGTCCAAGGTGTCATTCCAGATACGCCCTGACTGTTTAAGTCCGTAGATCGCCGTTTGAAGCTTTAATACTTTGTTCGGATGTTTTTCATCAATGAAGTTTTGTGGTTGCCTCATATACACTTCTTCTTGAAGTCTGCCGTTTAAATATGCGTTTGATATGTCAACCTGGTGCATGCATAGCTGTTTTTCTGCTGCTATAGCGAATAGCATTCTTATGGTTTCGTAGCGGATTACTGGAGATTACTTTTCTTGTCTTATCCAGTGCAAACCCGCGAGATCCGAACACTCGCAAATGTTTAACAGATGGCTTCCTATTTTGCCATATTTCGAAGGGTGTAGCGCCCATGAGTGCTTTGGAAGGGCACCTGTTACGCAAATATGAAGCTGTGACCACGGCCTCGGCCCACAAAAACTCCTCTAATTTCGCATGAATCAGCATACTTTTGGCCACCTCGACGATCGTTCGATTAGCGCGTTCCGCGACGCCGTTTTGTTGTGGTGTATCCGTATACACCGTTAACCGTTAATTGCCTTTTTATGCCGCACGTGTTCAAATACTCTGTAAACTGCCGGTTTACATATTCTGTCCCGTTGTCACTTCGCAAAGCTTTTATTTTCTTGCCCGTTTGGCACTCGACATATGATTTGAACAATTTGAATTTATCAAACACTTCGTTTTTCGCATGCATAAAATATATAAATATTTTCCGTGAATAGTCGTCTCTGAACGTGACAAAATACCTGTTGCCGCCTAAATAACTAACATTCATTGGCCCGCACACGTTACTGTGAATTAGTTCCAGTACACTTTGCGTAGCTCTCTCGCTTTTCTGTGGAAATGGCAATACGTGTATATTTGCCATATTACATGTGTCGCAATTAATATTCGCCGACATATTTTTAACGTCCATGCCAATTACTAGCTCTTTTTCTTTGATTTCTTTTAAACATTGAAAATTTAAATGACCAAACCGATTGTGCTATGTTGCCATGCGAGAAGAATCGTTCAACAAATGAACCGCACTGTTTTTAGAGCTACTTGTAAATAAATAAAAATTTTCTTCTTGCATTGCTCTCATCATCACTTCACCTTTGTTTTTTATCACCGCCGCCTTTTTATCAAAAGTAGTTATATTTTCGTACTCCGCGGACTTGCTCACTGATAAAAAATTCATATGCAATGATGGAACGTAAATTACATCTCGTAATTCAATGTTTACATTTTGTGATTTAAGCATAACAGTCCCGATGCCGCTCGATTTTACGAACTTATCAGCTGCAAGCATAATCGATGATTCCTTATTAATGAAAGTTGTAAACAATCCCTTGTCACAACACATATGCGACGTGGCACCACTATCAACACACCATATGTTTTTCCTTTGTGTGGTAGAACTAATATGCATCAAGCAGTTTGATTTTTCCTTGCTTTCCCCTAGTTTTTTATGCCTCTCTTTGCTCGGGCAGTCTCGTGCTCGGTGACCGAATTTCTCGCAAATGTAGCATTTGCCCTTGAAACTACGCTTTTCTAGGTTTTTTTTCACGGTCGTTGCACAGATGTCGTGACATTCTTCGGGTTGTTTTTGCTTTGCAGTTCCATGTAATTTTGTATGTACATACACGGCTTGGACAGAACCTTCGCGATCGTCCGTCTCTTGCTTGCGCGCTCCCTCTTCGAGAAGCTTCACTTTTACCGTTTCGAACGTCGGCAGCGTGTCGCGTGTTTCGATCGCTACGACGAAATTTTCCCACGAATTTGGTAAACTGGATAACAACATGATGCTTTTTAATTCATCATTAATTGTTATGTCCATCTCAACTAATTTGTCGACTGTTTCAGCAAATTTATTGACATATTGAACAACGTTATCCTCTTCAAGCATTCTCAGCCTTGATAGTTTTTGATATAACTGCACTTTTCTGATCGGGCCACCTGGCAAATGTACATCACACAATTTTTTCCATGCGTCTGCTGCTGTTGTGCATGCCTATATATGCATTAACTGCGTTGCTTTTAAATTTAAAAACAAACTTGCCAGGGCCTTTTGATCGAGCATATTCCATCTTTCGGAATCTTCAGAGCCATCTTTTGGCTTTACATATTGGCCACAAACGACTTTCCATAAATCTGCTGTTATAAGCACACTACGCATTAAAATGCTCCATACGTCGTAATTGTCGTCGCCTAATTTTTCTACTTTGAATTGACACACTTATTTTGTCGAATTCCGCAAATTAGTTTTTATTTATTTCGAGTTTCAACCGGACGCGTTTTAGTCCATTAAATTACTTTTAATTATTCAAACCGAAAAACTTTGCTTGCTGAGGGCCCATAACCAACTGTTAGTTATTTACTGTTCGATCAGGACAACCGTTATGTACTTATAGACCGACCGAACAAATAAACACAAGAACGTAGTGGTGTAGTTGACGGTTTAATTGAAACTGAGTGATCGGAATTTCACAATGATTCTTAATCTATAACTGAGCGTTGCATTCAGATCAAAAACATATAAAGCTTATTTAAATTATAACATAATTTCAACATCCTTAACAACCTGTTTTTTATATCTTGTGTTTCTTTCTCCATGTTGCATTTCATAGAAAACTTGTCCTATATGATATTCTTTCTTCTTACGACTTTCATTATTTGTTTCTAACATTTTTCCTTGAGTTTTCATTAGAATGTTTGAAATGTTTTCCTGTTCAATTTTATTATAGATAATATCAAAAGGTTTTAGATTTGTTGTAGACTGAATGCTCTGATTGAATTCTTTTGCGGCTCTAATAATTATTTCTGAATAGTCAATGAAATTAAATTCTTCCTTTATGCAACGAGCTAATTCTGATAATGTTGAATATGCCCTTTCAATTTATGTGTTCGAGTCACTGTGTCTGGGGTCAGCGAAATGTTGAGTTAAACCACATCTTTGTGCAAAGGATTTAAATTGAGCAGAGGTGATGCTTGGTTTTTTATCAGTCATAATTATAATACTTTGGCGGGGGAAAATTGTTGAAGTAATTCCATTACTTTATTCTCGATGTTTAGTTTATTTTGAATTTCTTTTAGTACTAGGAATTTTGAATACGCGCTAATATTTGAATATTTGAATACAAGCTAAGAAAACTATAATTTGCGCGTTATAAATATCGATGTGTAAATTCTCTCCTTCTTTAGTTGGAATAGGAGCTTCCCCAATAGGAATTTTAATTTGATGCCTGTTATATTTATTTTCGTTGTAATTTGGCGTTGTAAATTTGGCTAATAATATAATTTATTGATTTGTTTGTAATTTTCGTCTAGTCCTTTATGAGCTGGACTATGTGTTTCTTCTATTATAATAGCTTTATCTACATTATTCTCTTCGTCTTGTAGAAATATTTTAGTAAAATGAAATTTGTTAGTAAAAATATTTTTTAAAGGTAATTGAATATGATAAAGATCTTCTAAAGTGCAATGAATTCCTACCGTTAGGTTTGGTGGTAGATATTCTCTTAATATTCCTATTAAATTTTCTGGTGTATCATATCCGATATGTAGTGTCTTATCAAAAACTCTCAATGACTCATGTATTGTCCCCGTATACCTCCCCGTAGAAATGTTGAATATAAGGAAGGAGACAAATTAACCTTTTACAAATACCATTAAACACGTACTAAATACAACACATAACTCCCCAATTAATTCAAAACAATACCCACTTGCGCAAACACACGAAATGGAAGTAGAAAACCAAGTACAGGAATTGCTAAATCACGGATTAAGTAGGGAAAGTAATTCACCATACAATAGTCCTACTTGGCTTGTACCAAAAAACCGGATGCTTCTGGCATAATGAAGTACAGGGTAGTACAGGGTAACTGATTATAGAAAGCTAAATGAAATAACCATACCTGACCATACCATACAGATATCCAATTCCAAATATGGACGACATACTTGGCAAATTCGGTAAATGCCAATATTTTACAACAATCGATCTGGCAAAAAGATTTCACCAAATAGAAATGGACGGGGAATCAGTTCCTAAAACTGCATTCTCCACCAAAAGCGGTCATTACGAATACATTCGAATGCCATTTGGCCTTACGAATGCACCCGCTACTTTTCAAAGGTGTATGAATTATATCCTTCGACCGTTGCTTAACAAACACTGTTTGGTGTATCTGGATGATATTATAATTTTTTCAACATCCCTTAGAGAACATTTGAATTCACTACAATTAGTTTTTTCAAAGCTTGCAGAAGCAAATTTAAAATTGCAACTAGACAAATGTGAGTTCTTAAAAAAGGAAGCTAACTTTCTTGGTCACATAGTAACTCCTGATGGTATTAAATCAAATCCTATTAAAGTTAAAGCCATAGTTTCATACCCAATTCCGACAAAGTAAAAGAGATTAGAGCTTTCCTCGGATTAATAGGTTATTATCGCAAATTTATTCCAAATTACGCAGACATAGCAAAACCCATGACCAGTTGCTTAAAAAAAGGAGCAAAGATAGAGGCGTTCGAAAAACTTAAGGCTTTGATAATTCGAGACCCAATTTTACAATTACCTGATTTTGAAAAGAAATTTGATTTAACCACAGACGCAAGTAACTTGGCCCTCGGGTCCGTCCTTTCTCAAAACGGTCATCCTATATATTTTATTAGTAGAACACTTAACGATCACGAATTAAATTACAGTGCTAACGAAAACGAATTACTCGCATAGTTTGGGCCACTAAAACTTTTCGACATTATTTACTAGGGCGACAATTTCTCATTGCTAGTGACCATCAACCTCTTCGATGGCTTCATAACTTAAAGGAACCGAACGCTAAGTTAGAAAGATGGTGAGTTAGATTAAGCGAATACCAATTTAAAATCGATTATATTAAAGGGAAGGAATGTTCAGTTGCCGATGCACTATCAAGAATTAAAATTGAAGAAAATCCTCATAGTGAAGTTACTCAACATAGTGCAGAAGAAGACAATAGAAACCTTATTCATTTAACAGAAAAACCAATAAAGTATTTCCAAAAACAAATAATCTTTATTAAATCTGATAAAAATAAAGTAGAGCATTCAACAGCATTCGGTAACTCCATTACCACAATTCAATATGATGTAATGACACTTGAAAAGTCCAAACAAATTTTACTCGATCATTTTATCCATAGAAACATTACCATTAGTTGCATTGATATTTATTCTAAATTCGCTACACTTGAGCAAATTAAAATAAAGGACTGGATAGAATGCAGAAACGCATTAATGCACATTTTTAATCAATTAGGTAAACCCAAATTACTAAAGGCAGACAGAGACGGAGCTTTCTCCAGTTCAGCTTTGAAGCAATGGCTTGAAGAAGGCGAAATCAAATTATAGCTCAATACAGCAAAAAACGGGGTGTCAATAAATGAAAAAATTCGTATAATCAATTCATCCAATATTAGATACTCAAAAACTTAAAGCAAAGAAAATAGATAAAATAAATAAAGACCGAGAGGAATTTAATATTGACACTAATTACAGAAAAGGTCCCCTACAGAAAGGCAAATTAGAAAATCCATTTAAACCAACCAAAAATGTAGAACAGACAGACCCTGACCATTACAAATAGAGTTACGCGTTATTACAAAACAAAATTAAAAAACAAAAGAAAAATAATCAACTCTCAATTTCACAGGCACCTGTTACCTGATAACAATATTGCTTATACTGATCACAGACGTGCAAGGACAGCAAATTCAAAATTACATAAACACAACGACATTGTTGAGATGATTTCAGAGAACAATATTAGACTTTACATACTAATTTTGTTGAACTTATAAGATATGTATCATTTAAGCCATTTATGATGCTGTATGCAAAACTTAAAATAAGAAAAAATCAAAATCGAAACACACCACAAAAAAAATTGGAAGCCGGAAGAGGATTACCATGCACCCTAAATCAAATTTTTATATTGTACAATAAAATGAAAAGAGAACTAGCCGGAATAACCCTGAAACATGGAAACAAACGGGGACTTATTAACATTGTGGGCTCAGTTTTTAAATAACTATATGGAACACTAGGTAAAAATGATCGAGTCGAAATACAGAAAAAACTTGACATCAACACCCATAACTCAGTAAAATTACATAAACACAACGACATTGTTGAGATGATTTCAGATAACAATATTAGCCTTTACATACTAATGACCATTGTAATAATTGCACTAATTTTGTTTCATTTTGTATCATTTAAGCCATTTATGATGTAAAACAAAAAAAAAATGTATGCAAAACTTAAAATAGGAAAAAATCAAAATCAAAACACACCACAACAAAAATGCCAACAGAGGAATTAGACTCCTATCGCCCAATAAGCCTGTTTCCATCATTTGGCAAACTACTTGAGAGGTTTATTCTGAGAAGATTGCTTGAGTCCCGAAAGGTTCAGAAAGCTATTCCAAAGTTTCAGTTTGGTTTTAGACTCAGGCATGGCACACTTGAACAGCTACACCGCGTAGTGAACTTTGTACTGGAAGGTTTCCATGGAAAGGAGTACGTCGTTGGAGCTTTTCTGGACATCCAGCAGGCTTTCTACATAGTGTGGCATGAAGGACTTCTGTACAAGCTTAAAAGCCTAAATCCTCAACTCTTTTTGATAATAAAAAGCTTCCTACACGAGCGATCCTTTAAAGTAGTACAGTACGGACTGTCCTCCCAAACAAAAAGAGTCAGAGCAGGTGTACCCCAGGGAAGTGTGTTAAGTCCAACACTATATAGGCTGTATACGCACGACATGCCCTCAGCTGACAAAATGTCGCTTACAGATCCCAATGACCTGCTAGTTGCCACCTTTGCTGATGACACTGCAGTCGTGGCCAGAGATACTTGCGTACGCTACTTGATACGCTTCGGCTTTACCTAAAAAAATTTGAGAACTGGGCCCTACGCTGGAACATCGCAGTCAATCCGGAAAAGTGTGTTTCCGTGACGTACACCCTGAGAAAAGACATCTCACCAGGTGTGTTTCTGCATGGAGAGCTCCTCACACAATCGAACGCCCACAAATACTCGGCGGCTCAAAACAAAGGCGAACAGCATGGCTTGGCTCCTTCGGCCTGGAAACAAACTTTCAATTTCAAACAAGGCCAAAATTTATAAGGTTGTATTGGCTCCTATTTGGAGATATGGCATCCAAGTATATGGCATCGCCGCAAAGTCGCACCTCAACAAAATTCGTGTGGCGCAGTCGCAAATTTTGCGTAAACTATCTGGAGGAGCTTGGTACATCCGCAACAAAGACATGGAAACGGAGCTGAGGGTACCAAGGATTGGCGATGTCATAAATAAGCAAACAATTGCGTACATAAATAAATTGGGAAACCACCCTAATCAGTTGGCTCGAAAACTCTTGAAGAGGAGACAAGTAATGGGACTGAGGGCGAGAAGGAGGCTCCAGCGCATTCACCCAACAGATCTGCCAAGAAGATATATAACTTAATTGATGAAACTAATTCATGCCTCTAGACTCCTTAATTAGGTTTAAGTATGTACCTATGTAAATATTCGCTAGAAATTATGAATCTCTGCAGTATAAGTTATTATAAACAGTAACAGTCGACTGCAATATAAATAAATACAATTTAAAAAAAAAAAACCACAACAAATAGAAATAGAAGAAACTCCCTTTCCCATACTATATCCATCAATCCCAGCCCAAGTATAGGCTTCTCTTTAAGGGACGGGGGGTAACGTATTTTGGTGGTGCAAACCGGCCACTTCCTTTATTTCAAAGAAGTTTAAACAGTAATGCACTTAAGTGATTTCCATATGTATCCCAGCTGCGCAGCATCCGTTTCTAATAAAGAATTCTTGGCAGCGGCACTTAGCCGTTCTTGTAAACATCCTAAAGCCTGACCTAAGCAAATTTGACTGCTCTCCTTGAATCTTTTCCTAATCTTAAGAATCCAAGAGCGAGGCTTTCCCGAAATACAATTATTGTTAAAATACGGAGGCTTCTCCTCAATCCAATTTACATTTGATTTTTAGTCTTAAGCTGATATCCGAATAAAGAAGTTCAATAAAAACCTTCAGTAAATAATTCTTCTTAGCGTTGTCCTTAGTCAACTGACGGGACATTTATTCGACTCAATAAAAAATATTGCTACTATTCTACTATATACATATATGATTGATTGATTGATTGATTTCTCGTTGCTACCATCGTGCTCAGCAGTTAGTTCTGTTGTAACTGGTCCACGCACAAGGCTGACTGGACTGCACCAAGCTACTACTTAGCTACGTTCTGAATAATTTGTCCTCTTTTGTCTTTTCCTCTCATGGCTCTACGACCTTACTTACAGACCTTACTCAGCGGCAGAGACTCCCTTAATATTCTCTGTCACCTGGCAAATTTCTGGAACACACTCATTTCTTATTTTTTGCTCTAATACTGCGACTCCTGGACTCCGATACAAATAAACACAGTTTCTCGATACACTATTAAATTCGTTCTGCTACACGTCCTTCCTGACAAATAATACGTCCTCGTGTGTTAACTAGGAACTTCTTAAAAAGCCCTTTAGCCATTTTCTTTATTTTTTTTCTATAAACGCTACAAAATATTTATATTTCTTTTTTATTTAATTTTATTTAAATAACGATTATTAGCATTAACTTTCATTCGTATTTCATTTCACTTCATAGCCGTTACAATTTACGTTTGTCATCTAGACTCCCGCCATAACCAGTCCATCCATTAAGCTGCAAACTTTACTTCCCTTCCGGCAAATTATGGTCGTTTAGACCACCGCCATAAAAAGTCCTTCTATTATGTTGCGCTCTTTAACTTCCCTTACTGGAAATGTGTGATCCTTTACTTGCCTTTTTCACAATTTCACAGTCAAACAATGTCGTCTATCTCGTTATTTGGTAAAGCTCTTACTTATGAGTGATTTTAGTTTAAATCGGACCCATCTAGACATCAACGATATATTTTATAATCTTTGCTTTCTTTTTGTCAAACCTTGTTTTATCAGATCGTCCATTATTTATTTTTTTTCCTTTTTTCTTAGGCAGAGGTCTACCACGTCTTTTCCTTCATTTATTGGTTATAAACCCATTTTGCATTTGCATTCTGCAAGTTATATCAATGTGTCAGTACTAGCAAAACATCGACCTTGATCAGTTATTATACGGGTCAGCAAACCAAACAATATTTGAATATTTTCCTGTAAAATATTTCCTAATTATTTCCTACCGTCTGTCTAGATTCTCGGGTGGTTCATCATTACTTAATTATATCTTCAATTTATGTATCACATTGTTGTTCGGATATTAACCAATTGTCTGTTGCATCTTTCAAGGTAATTCGCATTTCACTTATTTTGTTTACACACATTTTCTAAAGGCAATGGATTTCTTGAAAGAAAATCAACATACGCCATTCGTTCTCCCTTTCTATGCTGAAGTTCAAAATCAAATTATTGTAGAAATCCCCACCACCTATGCACTCTTGGACTCTTGGTCATTTTAGTACCGCTAGCTTTAAGGAATTGCAATCGGTGTATACCACAAGTTTTCGATACCACAATATAGCTCCGTAACCAATTGAGTTAGCATCTGTTTTTTTTAGTTTTAGTTAGTTTTTTTTTTTGCGTGCTGTGGATCAAATATGGTCAACAAGGGTGCTTGTGTCAAAACTGTTATTATATTTGATCGAATTCATTCTTGATCTGGTAGCCAAACAAATTCGGTATTGTTGTGTCTCTGAAAACTTTGGGATAAATTGACTAAGTATGAAGCGAAACCTATAAATAGTCATAACTGTGATACAGTCGGTAGGGGTGGCAGCCCTATCAATGCATAAATCTAGAGAGTACGGTCGAACTTCGGCATTGCATATCTCAAAACCAAGATATTCTATTTTAGTTTGGAGAGAGGAACATTTTGTTATGTTAAATGCAAATCCGGCTTTACTTAATATTTCTGTAACTACCTAAAGACGGCGTAACGCTTCGTCTTTCGTTTCTGCTGCTATCAAAATATCATCAATATAGACGATAACAAAAGTGTATGCTAGACTTTCATTATGGCGCTCTTAAACATAGAAGGAACATTTTTCAGTCCAAATGGTATGGCCAGAAAGACGTATTGTTGAGAAGCATCCGGAGCCGCTGTGCGATCTTAGCTGGAACCTCACTCCAGATTCACAGAAACAACTGAACCAGTCAATGTCACATTAACTTTAGGAGCCACTCCTGTGGCACAACGCAAGTTTCGATGTCGATTTAGCGTTTCTACAGGGACAGGCACCACCACCAGGGGTGAAATTAAATTTGCTGTAGTCTCCGGACAATAAAGGCCATCGTCCAGCGTTATCTCGTTCCCGTTTTACAGCCGCACAATACCACGCTTGGTGACGTAGACAATCGCATCTTGCTTGGCCACAGCTATTTTCAGTGGATACTCCAAAACAATAAGATCATTAAATAAGTTCTTGTCATTTATTATATGATAGGTTGTACCTGAATCAAAAATGAAACCAACTTTATTCTCGATTTTATGATTTACCATGAACGCGAATTCGTGCTACGATATTTCGGCTTGAGCAGCTTTATATACTTTGTTGTTAAAGTTAGTTATTATTATATATAGTTATATATAATATAATAGGCCCTTAGGCATGTTCGACGGGGTTACTGAGTGGTCCTTGCCTGCATTTGGTATCATCTCTCTTCCATCTTTGGAGTAATTACATCATATCCTGGGGACTTTTTTGAATTTATTTTACTGTTGATGATTTTAAATATTTCATTCGTTTGAAATCCAATTGGCTCATGTTGTGCTTGGTCGTCTTCTATTGTAACTTTTGAAGATTGCAAATGTGGTAGTTGTATCTTTATTGCTGCGGTCTCAACGACCAGTAATATTCTTAAATGGTGATATAGTTTCTGCCGGTATGGTTAAACGGGGTCGAGATTTTTATAGTAAGCTTTTGCTGCATAAAATTGAATGTTGCTCTATATAGCGAAGTTGGGAGTTTTTATCTTCTGTAAGCATTTTTGAATCTTTGCTTTGCGATTGGCGATCTATGAACTTGCCAATCCCGTCGCATAAGTCGTTTTTTAAGAACGAACCATGCGATGTGGGGATTTGTCATCGTGGGTCTGTTAGGTGCGCTCTCTATTTGAGGTGTTGAGATTATTATTTATTTGCTGCTGATTCTATCTCGGCATCAAAGTTTAGAATTGGGTTCAGCTCAATGTGAACTTATGAATTTTCTGTAATTGACCCAGTTTGTTCTCTTTGATGTTAATCTGTTACCCTGCATTGTATTGGCAGGGAGTTGGAGGACGTTGAGATTTAAGACGACTGGCGAGTGGTCAGATGATAGATCCGATAGAGATTCGGTACTGATGAGGTTTCGAGGGATGTTTTTACTTATTGCGAAGTGGATCAAGTCATGGATTTTATTGGGGTCGGTAGGCCAGTATGATGGTCTGCCTGAAGAAACGTAGTCAAGCTTTCTGTTTGCGTTTATGATGGCATTATGCAACTGTTTCCCTTTATTGGTGACGACGCGTGAACCCCAGTGGGTCTGTTTGGTGTTGTAGTAACCTGCAGCTTTGAAGTGGTCCCCTAGGGTGTTGAAGAAGTCCATAAATTGTTGTTCGGAAACATTAAAACGATGGGGACAATATACCGCTGCGAGGGTAAGATTGCCGCTTCCTAGTTGCACATTTATGGATGTGGCCTGCAAGTAGTTTTTTCCAAACTCGCTATGGTAGTGGTGTTTGATACGGTTCTCTATCACGATACTGGTTCCGCCATGTACTTTTCCATCTGGATGATTTATTCCGTAGAAAAAAAGACACTTATTTGACAGTTTTACTTACCATAGAAGTAAGATGTGTTTCTGACAGGAGCAAGACGTCTTTATAATTGTCATGCAGGAATTGAGTTATCTCAAGTTTATGCCGTAAAACGCCGTTGCCGTTCCATAATAAAATTCGTAGAGCAGCCATTGATTATTTGGTGTTCTGGGATACAAGCATGTCCATGAGGATATTTTGGTTCCTCATAAGGTCTTGCGTGGTAGTCCTCATGAAGGACATGAATTCGATCATCCGCTGCTGCAGAGTATGCATCAAAGTTTCAAAGCTACTTGGGTAGCAGTTTGCGTAGCACGCAGAGTTGAGAGATAAGGGTATTCGGTGCGTTATGGAGGCGGGCAGACGTTACACGGTAATTAATTTTGAGTTCTTTGTATATTCGACAGCCTCTATAGTTTGCTGTGTGGTTTCCCCACTTTTTGGAGCTGGGATCACTTTTGTTGGTCGTGCAATGAGCCGAGTCATGAAGCTCTCCACTGATGACACAAACTACACGAAAAGTGCAGTAGGCTCTTGTATATTCTTGTCAATTAGTGCATTGCACGGGCCTTTGCGCTTATGTGGTTCTTCTACTATGATTCTACGATGCAGAATAAACTGTAACTGCTTGTAAATAGAATGCACTTAATTTTTCCTGATAGCTTCAGTGTCAGGTTTCAGCGGGACTTTAATGAGTGGTTGCGGTTTCCTGTCTTTGTTCAAGATATTAAAGACAGTTTTCGCATTAAACCTCTTATCGTTTAAGGCCTGCTCGATCCCTGATGGTGTTACGTCAGGCTCTATACCCTTGAGAACGACTTGGAGAACCTTACCAAATCTTTTCGACTCCTGGCTCTCAGCTGGGTCTTCGCTGAGTTAGAGTATTTGATTTTTATTTTACTTCCTGCCGCAGAATTTGTTGTGGGCTCAATTTTCTTTTAATTTGGGTGTAGCGATCAAATCCAGTTTGCATTGTTTTTGTCTTTGTTGCTGATTCAGCAGAAACGAGCGTTGCAGTAGCCACTGTGCTTACGGTTGATAGCGTTGCAGTATTTTTTGTTGTTGCGAGTGCAGTGGTTAATGTGATCGAAGTTTCGATTGCCGAGGGAGAGGTCAATTTTCTTTGGCACATCGTTGGGATTGCCGGTGAGCAAGAACGCGTTCTCTCGTTCGTTGTTGGCTTAAGTTCATGTGGCGGGTTGGGGGTGATTGACACATTTGAGAAATACGCGTTGTTTGTATCGATGAGAGACAACGTTTGTCTTGCTCTTGTTGACGTTTACCGCGAATGTCGTTTTGACTCATTGCGAGAGTTTGCACAATTGTTGTAAATTGTTGGTAGTTATTCACTTTTCACTTTTTTGTATTTTGGTATTTTGTATATTTTCGGAGCACAGAAAATAAACACGTCCGCACGTCCGCATTTTAATATAAAAATTGTCAATTTGTATATTGATAATGGCAGGGAATCAGAGAGGAATCACTATACCCAAATACCTCAATTAAAAGGTGATTCTGAGAGAATGATTAGAACCATTACTGCAAAAGTTCGAGCCATAGGTAGTGGTCAAAAATTAGATACAAGTTTCGATACTTAATTAATAGAATTCCAAGCAGAGCGCTTAGGGAAAAATCCATAATGTCATAGGATATGTGGCATAATAGAAAGCCAAGTTTAGTTTAGAACCATTACTGCAAAAGTTCGAGCCATAGGTAGTGGTCAAAAATTAGATACAAGTTTCGATACTTAATTAATAGAATTCCAAGCAGAGCGCTTAGGGAAAAATCCATAATGTCATAGGATATGTGGCATAATAGAAAGCCAAGTTTAAAACATTTAAAGGTTTTTGAATCAACTGTTTATGTGCAAAATAAAAATAAGAGAGGGAAATTTGATGATAAATCATTTAAGATTATTCTGGTTGGCTACGAACTAATTGGTATTAAATTATGGGACGTAATTATTGAAAAATTTCTTGTTCAGGAGTACCTGCCACTACATTTAAGTCTGTTTCTAAGAAATCTAGGCTCCTAACAATCCAGATGGTCTGTATCAACCTGTTGTAACTTGCGCATATGCGATTGGAGGAAGGACTCCGAAAATTTCTCTGTTTCATCTATCATAATATACAACTCTGAAAGGTTGCTTGAATGTCTCAAGAGGTCACTTTATTCAAATACCAGCACATCTCCATCTACCACAGGGATGTAGTTGGCATGCGAATAGCCGGTGATCCGGGCATTCGCTTTTGCCAGGGTATTGAACATCGTGAGGGCGAACTTGGAATTCCCAATTTGTTCCCTCAGAATATCGACTAATGCGCTTTGCAAAATGCTGCAGGGATATGTTGCAGCCCTATCAGCGTGGTGCAAGAGGTGGAACCTAAAAATAAACGCTCGAAAAACGTCCAACCCTGCCTTCACATTAAGGATGAAAACAATCCCACCAATCCAAATGGAAGGACAGATTCTGGAGCAACCAGCAACGGTGAAGTACCTTGGTATTACTTTAGACAAGCGACTCACCTTCTTGCCGCATCTTAAAGCCACTCGCAAGAGGTGCGTCCTAAGACTTCAGCAATTACGTTGGCTGCTGAGCAGAAAGAGCAAAATGTCACTTAAGGCAAAAAGACAAGTGTACGCTCAGTGCGTCGCCCCAATCTGGCTCTACGGGCTGCAAATTTGGGGGATTGCAGCAAAATCTAATTGCAATCGCATCCAGGTACTCCAGAATCGTACCCTGAGGCAGATAACCAACTGTCCTTGGTATGTAAGGAATTCAACCCTACATCGGGACCTTAATCTGCAAACTGTGGAGGAGCAGATCAACAGACACAACAGCAGGTACAGAGACAGACTCACCACTCATCGCAGTGAACTAGCCAGGAATTTGCTTCCCGCCAGGCCGCTTAGAAGGCTAAAAAGACAAGGCTTCGTGAAGAAGCTTCCCCCTCCACGAACATAAATCACCGTTTCCACCTCCATTAACATAAAATCCCCGTGCTAGGCGCTCGGCGATGGGCTTATAAATACTATTTTTTTTTTGCTTGTGTTGTTAAGGTGCAAAATTGTAGCACGGTTTCAATACTTACAATAATAAAATTTAAAAAAAAAAAAAAAAAAAAAAAAATTTCTTAAGCCGAACGGAAGACGACAAAATCGTATTTGCCGCCATTTACCAAAAACGACGTCTTTTCGCGGTCATTCTAGGCAAGCTATATCTGATGGTACCCTGACTTTAGGTCAAGGGTGGTACAAAATTTTGCCTTGCCAAGATTTTTTAGAATCATGGGAATACTAGGCATGGGGTAACGGTCTGGGATGGTTTGCTCGTTGAGCTTCCTGAAATCTATGACAAGCCTCTTGTTCGGGTTACCGAAGGCGTCAGTGTCCTTTTTGTCCACAACCCAGGTTGGGCTGTTACAATTGACCTTTAAGGTCTGATAATGCCTTTTTTTTTAGCATTTGCATGACTCCGTTTTTTATTTTGGGTAATCTCTGGGGTACACCGGTTCGTTGTCTACTGTACGAATCGTGTCAGTAGCAGCGGTGTTGAATGGGAGAGCTTCATTTGAGGTAGAGAAGACGTTTTTCTTCCTAATAATTGTGTCCTTGAAATTCTTTTTAACGAAGGCAGGTACCATTTCATTAACATCGGTGAAGTTAACGTTAAGGCAGCTGAAACACGGAAGCTTTTCAGAAATGGCCCGATATTCCAGAGAGTTCTCTGCTAGGTTCAACTTTACCCCGTCCCGTGTTAACAGGTCAAAGCATATAATAGCGTCAATTGAGCTGAGTGACTTCAATAGGAAAAAAGGGGAAGTGTGTTTGAAAACTTTCATTAAGCATTTTTGTTTAATCTCGGTGCAGACGTCTATTAAACGCTATGAGAATAATTTGGCGACCGGAATTACAGTTTTTAGCTCCTATATGTATGGTGTCTATTAACATTCTTAAAGTTCTCCCAGCCGCGTTTAGCGAAAGGCAACCGGGAGCGACCCCTAAAAAATTCAATGAGTCGTCGCTCGGAGCATACTCATTCTCACTGTCGACCTCTTTAACTGCAACCTTTGCTGCCTTTTCATATTCCTCCTTGGGGTCTTTGGGTTCGGTGATATCTTGGACTACGTTATTAAGACGCTGACGTCTTGGGACCGTCAAACGTTCTGGGAAATTTATTCCCTTAGACGCATTCGATTTATTTGGGTGGGTTTTATTGGGTTCAGTGCGCCGCCTAAACCTGGGGAACGAGTCGAACTCCATTGGCTGAGGGGCTTGAGTTACCAATTGCTGCCCGGGACGATACTGTGGGAGGTAACAATATTTTTATATATATTGTTATATGTGTAATATATATATATATAAGTTATGAACCCTCTTCTTGCGCTCTTCGTCACACCCCCTCCCACCGGCCTGGCTCACACGCACATTCACATCGATTAGTCTGTCAGAAGACGTGTTTTATTTATATTGTCGTTGAGAAAATATTAAAGAAATATAGTATCCGAATTTTAGTGCAGTTTTCGGACTGCGTGTGTCGTAACAATAAATATTGTTTAATAGCAGCAATTAACGGCCGACTAGTTGGGACTACCAACTGAGGGCTCCCGAGGACCCTGATGCAAGTGCAACTTGCGTTAACTGGCGCCCGAGCAGGGACCGGCAATGTCCGGCCGATAAAAGAGATACGAAAAAAATTTTGGAAATTTGTGCGTAAAAATGGTGGTGGTGTGCATAAGTCAGATTAAGATCTGAAATCCATAAAAGAAAAAGAAGTGTTGCGTGAGCTGTGTATAAAATGATAAAATAGCAATTACCCGCTGCCGGGGGGAACTACGCCCATCCCGGGGCGCAACAAAAATTGCATAATTCAATAAAAGGTGTAAAATTTCTAAAATAAAAATGTAAACCTATGTTGCGCCAAGACCTAATTTAAATTAATAAAACAACGACCCGCTACCGGAGGACGCCACGTCGTCCATGCCGAGCGCAAGAGTTGTACGATACCTATAACGTAATTAAAACATAATCAACCCACTGCGGCGGTACGGCTTGTGGAAAAATTTTTTTTTTTTTTCCTTGCCAATTCGCGAGTGCAAAAGATTGTGTGGAATAAACCAATAATTAACCATTGCAGCAGTTTACCTGCGGCAATACGAGTAATATGAGCGCCCGGCGTGATAAAGTGGTTTGTGGCAGCTTGTTGGATACGTTAAGTGGTGTGGAATGCACCCAAAAAAAACCGCCCAACAAGTTGTGTGGCGGCCGTACCTTAGTAGGCAAACAGCCAAAAGGGATACTACGGAACCACCGTGCCCAGTGCCGAAGTAAATTAGAGGTCATCAATAAAAACCTGTAACAGCACGCACGCAAGAAAAAAATATTACAAAATGCGTAGCGCACATGCAATATGGAATATCAAAATACACTAAAAAAATTGTACAAACACATGCACAGCACCGCAATTCAGAAGAGGACAGGTATGGTACGGTTTCCCCAATTTCCCGAAATGGAACGAATAAAATAAAAATTCTCTACAATACACTAAGTCACCTTTTTTTTACTTATCCCAATAGAATATTCATGCTCTCGATTTCTGCATGCGTAGTAATTCCTGCCCACGTTTACAAGTACGAGGGGCCGGTGATCCCCTTGCAGCACGGCGAAGTATGGAGAATCAATGGTGTTTTCAAACTGGCACACCTCGTCGATCTTGCAAGGATGAACAGACTGGCCGAGGAAATCAGACAAGAAACGGTAGCCTTGGCGGATAGGAGAGCCGAAGCTCTTGTCAACTACTACCTCAACACAGCTATGGAAGGAATCAATAGGCTTTCCGGACGAGCGCGGCGCAAATCCCGCTCACTGGACTGGCTGGGGTCGGCTTGGAAATGGGTAGCTGGATCTCCAGATGCTGCTGATTGGAACGCCGTCTTTGCCGCGCAAGCGACGGCTTCGAGGAACAGCGACCAACAATTAAGGATAAACGCGCGCTTGTTCGATGCAACACACGAATCCGTCGAGCAGCTAAACAACGTCATTGCAAAGGTGAATGCGGTGGACAACGATTTGTATACCACTACGACGGTGCTACACAAGTCCATTATCCTGTCTAACCAGGTTTCCGAAGTCGTCAGAGCTTGCCAGTTGGCAAAGACCGGCATAGTCGACTCAAATTTGCTGGACCATGGCGAAATTGAGACCATACTGAGGGAAGTGGACAACCTGCCATATAAGAATGTGATCGAAGCCATCGAGTTCTCTCGGCCAACCGTTGTAACCAATGGAACCTTCTTTATACATACTAGCGTTCCCTAAGGTGGTTGAGAATTACCGCCTTATACACCTGTACGCGACAATAGGCGAAGGGAGACAGATTATACTGGAACATCATAAGCTAGCCACAAGTTCGAGCGAAACCTATGCGGTCCTAGGAGATTGCCTTTCTATTGGCAATACCACTGTTTGCCGGGAAGAGGAACTGCAAAAACTGGAGGAGGCTAGCTGTATCCCTCGGCTACTGAAGGGCGGCCAGGCCAAACGCTCATATCAAAGAAGTAACCAACGAGTGGTTAAGCAAGTCGACGATGGAATGCTCCTCCTGACCAACGTCAACGGAACTCTAAGAACGGCTGCAAAGAACTACGACCTGATCGGCTCCTTTATCATCCAATTTGACAATGAGACGATAATGGTTAACGGCCAAAACTATTCCAGTTACTCGGTCAGTCATCTAATGGCGATGCCGGCCGTGTTGAGCCACATAACGGCCAGCAACTTTCAACTTTCCCTGGAATACGTCCACGACGTGAGCATGAAGAATTTGGAAAAGATGTCCAACGTGGCGAGTGAGCTACTAGCCTCTTTTCTCACCGAGGCGGCACTCGCAATCTGCATATTCCTAGGCTTTTATTTCCTATGGAAGAAGCTGATGTCCACCAAAGGCATGCCCGATGTCCGCGAGATTGCTGCAAACTTAGAAGCATTGGGCCAAACCGACCTGAACAAGGCTCACTAATCTGCGGGACGCAGATCTTGAGGGGGGAGGAGTTATGAACCCTCTTCTTGCGCTCTTCGTCACACCCCCTCCCACCGGCCTGGCTCACACGCACATTCACATCGATTAGTCTGTCAGGAGACGTGTTTTTATTTATATTGTCGTTGAGAAAATATTAAAGAAATATAGTATCCGAATTTTAGTGCAGTTTTCGGACTGCGTGTGTCGTAACAATAAATATTGTTTAATAGCAGCAATTAACGGCCGACTAGTTGGGACTACCAACTGAGGGCTCCCGAGGACCCTGATGCAAGTGCAACTTGCGTTAACTTATATATGTATACCATATATGATATATTTCCTTTTGTATATATTTGTTCGGTAGTATTTTTATATACGTGTAATATAGGTATATATAATACATATACCACATATATAAGTTAATATTTAATAATTTTAAAACACTTAAGTTTCCAAAATATGAACATTTTTATTTGGATGTTAATCGAAGACTGAATTTACAAACTTAAGTCTACCCTAAGCTAGCTGTGGTTTTCTGGATGTCGCAGTTGGCTTCGCTGTCGACGTAGGCGGCAGCAATGCCAAGAAGAATCGTAGCATTGCTACTTTGGCTGCTGGTGGTCTGTGCCGCGATAAATTCTTAGAATTTATTGCAGCGGCGGATGTGAACAATTTTTAGGTAGCAATTTTTGTTTGTAATTAATTTATGATTTATGGGCCATTGATCCTTTGGCTGATTTCATGTGAATACATTGCATTCACTTTGTTGTGTTATTAAGAATTTGAACATTTTACTTAGAAGTAGGGAATGTTATGGTATTAAACTCGGGTTGAATTACTTTACGGAGGTTGGTTTAAATGGTTTGCGGCGGTTGGATCTGCAGCGTTATGTTTTCCTTTGGTTTACATAGGTATCTTGATAAAATCATAGTTATCACTATAGAAATGAGTACCATGGATATGGCTTCACGATTTACTACAGTATCTGTTTTTAGTTCGTCAATGTGTTTTATATTTTTGATATTTATTTTTGCTAGGGATTCCAAGGCGAGTAATTGTAAGCGTTTTTCTTCTGTGGGAGTAATTTGAATAATTGGTATTCCCGGTTTCAAAATAGTCGTTTCTCTGTTGCTAAAATTATCGTTGTTTATTTTAAGTGTGTCATTCCAAAAGTGGATTAGGTAAGTACCTTTTAATTTTATTAATTCGTTATTGTGAGTCATATTGCCACTAAAATCGTTTAATAAAATCAAGCTGTTGTCGATTCTTTCTATTGGTTGTATTTGCTCCGCATTGCTATAAACACACAGCGCTTCCTTTCCCTGAACTAAGTTTATAATGCATTGTGTTTTTCTTAAATTTATTGCTTTATCTTTTTGAAAAATTTGGATGTGATTTATATTGTTACAATTTTTTGGAATTTGAATTATTACATTTTGTGATATGAACATTTCATTGGTTTCTAAGTGAACTATTGAATTATTTCTTAATACTGGTTTTATTATCATGTTCTTATAATTAGTTATTTCTAATTATGGGATTTTTATATTGTAGATTAGTGCTGTTTTTTTATGCAATACCGACACGTCTACTAATTCTAACATC